>JBAMJR010000132.1:0-600000 GCA_038501785.1 Myoxocephalus aenaeus
ACTTCTGCTAACGGTTAGCTGAGCTTGCCAACTTCAACAACATGTGAAGGCAGAAGTAGTAGAGCACAACATAACAGGAGCGATCACACTCCTGTGACCAATCATGCTTTAGACAGAGGTTCGGACCGCCCCAGCTCATTTGCATACAAGGACACAGAAATACAAGGCATAAATAAATGTATAAATACGTGTGGACACATAAATACAGGCATAAATAAATGAATAAATACAGAAATGTAGAAATAGATTTATTTAATGATGTCCTGTTTAGGTATAACTTATATTTATATATTCCTGTATTTATTTATTTATTTATTTATACATTTATTTAAGCATTTATTTATTTATTCCTGTATTTATTTATTTATTTATACATTTATTTAAGCATTTATTTATTTATTACTGCATTTATTTATACATTTATTTAAGCATTTATTTATTTATTCCTGTATTTATTCCTGCATTTATTTATTTATACTTAAGTCATTTTCAGTCCTCCATACCAGACAGCATCAAGGCTTGTCTGGAGGGAAGGAGGACACTGCGAGGAGGAGCAGGGGGGAGGGGGGGAAAGGGCAAACATTTCAATAATAATTGTTGATGTATAAAACTCAGGTTGAACTATTTTTCTTGGTCAGACCTCCGAGCCATCTGTGGTGACGAGCTCTGCCCATTCAATTGAATTATTCCAAGTTTCTGTTTAATAAATACTTAAAGACATTTAAGTGTTTCACATCGCATTTGTTTTCTCTAAAGGAGATTGATAAGGTTAATTAAATGTCCATTACAGATGACACTAAAAGCACCTGGGGGAATGCTCTGAGTATAAGATACGATAAGATAATCATTTATTAGTCCTGCAGTGGGGAAATTGCAGGATAGGGTATATTTTCCCTTTGTATTGATTTAACTTTTCTAGGCCATGGAAATAACACACTGGACTTCTTCAATTTAACTGGTGTTCCCCTTTACGATTCCTGATCAAGTATTCAACAAGTCCCACTCCCATTTTATGGACAAACAATACATTTTTATTCTGTAATTTTGTTTCATCTTCTCTCACCCGTCTCTGCATCTGGTCCTGGATATTTTGTAGTAATTTGGTCATCTCATCTACTCTAGCTGTGGCCGTCCTCAGCTCCGCTTTGGCCTGCCTACATCAGGAGGACAGAGAGTGAGCAAGAGTTCAAGTCAACAACATAGACACTTGACTGCCATCTTGCATTTAGAGAATATATAGTATACATTTGGTTATTACAAAATAGTTTGGCATTTTTTTTTAAACACTCATTCACCTTCTTCTTGGATTAAGCAAAGGAGATGCAAGGTGTTAACTTGTGATCATTGGAGGTGTTCACAGGTGGATTTGATTACCTTTGAACCGAGCTGTGCTGGCTGTTTTCCAGTTTTGAACAGGGTGCCGGCTGTAGCTTCATATTAAATGACATATATGAGAGTGGTATCAATCTCTTCAACAAAAAAGCTAATAATTAATGTCCCTATCCCTGCACACTCTTAGACTCCTAAATAATTATTTTAACTTCAAAGTGAAGGCCTTTTCCACTGAAAGTAAAATGCACATTCCACTATTTTGGAACATATGTTCAACCTGGTATTTCCCAACATGGGGTTAAACCATGGGTCTAACGTTTTGAGACTCTTTCACACGAAAGTAAAAGGGATCGCCAGTCGACCCATTTTCCTACAGTTATTATTTCCACTTGTGCAACCTGTATTTTTTTTAAGTCCACAACTGATGTGGGCAATTGCTGTAAAAGGGGTTAAAGTTACCTCACAGAGCACGTTCACGGAGCAAGCCAGCTGGCAGCAGCCATTTTGAATATCTGATGTATTTAGTCACCTGAGCTGGCTGTGTAGCGCCTCCATCTCTGTGCTCTGCTCCGTCACCGTCTTCAGAAACTGCTGGTTAGTCTGTGTGTAGCATGAGAGACAAGACTGCCATTTGTGTGGCATGACTCCAAAACACAAGCCGTAAACTCTGATTCACAAAAAACATATCTCTTCAAACTTTTTAGGACCCTTTCGAGCAAATCCAGAGGAGATTCTGATGGTCAATCATGGCTACAAATCAATCGCTCTCACATACAGCGACTAAAAAGAGCTGCTTGTATGAGGAGTCAGAGATGGGAAAGCCCAGGGCTCCCTCTCATTAAAAATACATCAGTGGGATATAGTATTACCCTCTCCTCACACACTGTATTTTAACCAAAGTAAGAACAAGGCTTGCATGTGCATGTGTGTTCATGGGTTTGTATTGTAATGTGTGTAAATAAATACAGGCACAACATGCTGTACAATGTAATCTCCAATAACAGTCTAAAAAGAGCCTGAGTGTATTTCTATGAGACTGTGGGTATGAGAGACAGACAGAGCGAGAGACTAGTGCGTAACAGTATGTGCTGGTAGTTCGAGGTTTACCAAGCGAGTGGACAGTCCATTATATAACAAGGCAGTTCTGGATAACTACCAGAGTCATTTGGAAAATCGATTCACTTAGTTACAAGATTAATTATTAGAGCAGGGTTCATTTCGAAGAAGTGTGCAGCATTTCGATCCCATGGCTAATTAGGAGGCCACAATTTAACAAGCTTTTAATTAACCATCACTTACTGATTCCAGTTTCTGATTGGCCACTTGAAGTTTGTGTGTGTGCTGCTGGAACTGAACAAGCTGATCCTGTGACGGGGAAAAAAGAGGAACTCAATAAAAGTTAACTGCTTGTAATTACCTCATGCTTATATCAAGCATTAACTGAGGCCAAGCTGCTCTAATTAACCTCATTTGTATGATAATGGCTCCATCTAGTGGCAACATATCTTGTATATATTGTTGTTGCTTCTACTGTTTGTTTTTACCATGTAAAGTGCCTTGAGTACTGTAGGGTTTTTTAAGCTTAGTTTGTCAGGAGTCACGTGACCAGCTGGACGGAGATGGCAGCATAAAGCTCAGCTCCTAGCCCAACCTTGCCAAATAGTTGTTTTAATTGGTTCCAACCTCGATATTTTATACTCTTTTGTTTGATAAAGACAGTTAAAGTAGAATGGCAGGCAAAAGCAGATCTCAACGCAACGACACTGATGCCATTGCAGAGGCAGTAATGGAGAAACAGCAAAGCTACTTCGAGCCACGCTTTGCTCGGATTCAACAGGTGGGGATCGACAACGACGAGAAGCTAACTGCTATCCATGCGCAGCTAGCATCTGTCACCGCGAGCCTTGGCTCTATCAGGTCTGAGGTCGACAGCCTAAGAACTACCGTGGAAAGTAATTCGAGCGTTCTTGACAGCCATGACCACGCTTTTGGAGAACTGGAAGTGAAGCTAGCAGATATGGAGGACAGAAACCGGATGTGCAATATTCGTGTCATTGGTTTGAAAGAGGGGCTAGAAGGCTCTAACGCCACTCAATATCTTCTGCGCTCCCTATCTGAGTGGTTCCCACAACTGGCAGATCTTCAGATAGATATTATGAGAGCTCACCGAATCTACAGTGAACGGAAGAACAATGTCACCACTAATCGCACGTTGATTTTCAACGTGCTTCGCTACACAACCAGACAGGCGATCCTTCGGGCTGCGCGGAAATCGCCTCCCATCATCGATGGTCGGAAAATTCGCTTCTCTCCGGATTACAGCAACTACACGGTCAAACGCCGCCAAGCTTTTCGTCAAGCTATGGATACAGCTCGCACCAAGGCTCTGGACTTTTTCCTGCTCTATCCGGCAACCCTGAAGATCAAGGAAGGCGCCCAGTATAGAGCATTCACCTCCGCTGAAGACGCTGAGAAGTACGTGAGTCGAGCTCCCTCTCACCCCCCGGCTGCGACGGAGAGGACCGGCGCATCGGCTGCTAACACGGAGCACGAGAACGCATTGGAAGGAGTGCAGGATTAAACCGTCTGCCTGACGAGAATGGACCCTCGGTTTGTCTAAATATCCCAGTTCTAGTATTATTACATTGTTGTCTGCTTTATATAGACGGAATGCCATATTGAACTGTTTTTCGATAGCCTAGCCTGCTCGCTAGGCTTGCTAGGCTAAAACAAGTTAACTACTAGGCCATTACGCCTTCGTTTTTTCTGCTTTGTACTTTTGACGAGAAATCTGTTTATTTTACGTTCATTTAATGTGGAACCAGTTAATGTTATAAACCAGGTACATATGGGCTATGTGTTCCTTTTTACTGCCCCATATCCACTCTGGATCACAGACCTACTTTGAGTGTTAGCTTCTTAGCTACGTTTCCCCCCTTGCCCCCGCCTCCCCCTGTGTTTCATTGTCATGTCCGTCCGTGTTCCCTGTCTTGCGTGTTTTGTGTCGTGAGGGACCCAACTTTGGATGCAATATTGTTAAGATTTAACGAGGTGAAGGGCGGTAGCAATATGCTTCTCCACATGTACCTACACTTAGAACGCTGCCTTTTTGATAATGGGTGATCTTACATTTTTAGTTTGGAATTGTGGTGGACTGAATGCCCCTCATAAACGAACCAGCTCTTTAGGCTTACTAAAAAAGAGAAACGTTGACATTGCATTATTACAGGAGACTCATTTGCTGCAGGCTGATACCGGCCGTTTAGCTAATAGATTCTATCACACAATTGCGTCTTCCTCAGCCAGCACAAAAACGAAAGGAGTAGCCATTGTTGCAAAACGAAATCTCCCACTTAAAGTGCTGTCCTCTTGGTCAGATGATGCAGGCAGGATTGTGATCTCCGTGATAGAATTCAATAATAGGAAAATTGCTCTAGTGTCAGCCTATGCGCCTAATGGTTTTGATGGAAACTTCTATAATACGCTCACCAAACAAATGCTGGAGTTAACGGACTGTTCCTTCATTGTTGGTGCGGATTTCAATGCTGTTTGGGACCCCAATATTGATCGGTCGAACGCAAAGGCCACAGGGGTGCAGGCGCAGGCCACAAATGCTCTGAAGTCATGGGCCAACAGTTTAGGGCTTATAGATACCTGGCGCGCAGTGAACCCCACCTGTAAGGATTACTCCTTCTTCTCAGGCAGACATAAATCTTTTTCCAGAATAGATTTTCTTTTTGCATCCCCTCATTTATTTAACTCAATTGATAAAGCAGTGTTACTTCCAATGGCACTATCTGACCATAAAGGGGTCTTTTGCTCCACCACCCTAGGCCGACTGTCTCAGCGTGCTGCTAGATGGCGTTTCAATACCTCTTTATTAAATAGTGAATCCTATGTCACGCAATTTATTGTGGAATTCCAAACGTTTGCAGAAATTAATGTTGGCTCTGTAGAAGACCCAAGGATTCTATGGGACGCAATGAAAGGTTTTATTAGGAGCAATACCACACTGTTCTGCTCTAACGCACGCAAAGCTGGGGCACTCCAACTGCAAAACCTTGAATCTGAATTCACCAGATTAGACTCATTGATGCAAACAAACTTTACTGACCAAATAGTTTTAGAACGATCATTAGTTAAGAAGGAAATAAACAACATTCTGAAACGAAAATCTGAATTCCTAATTCATAGAACGAGACAGCGCTATTACTTTCAGGGCGCTAGACCTAGTCATTTACTTGCCATGAGAATCAGGTCAAGTGACCATTTTTCTGATATTCCTGCTGTTAAATCTTCAGATGGCAATATCAGAACTGACCCTGTTGAAATAAATACATCTTTTCAGTCATTTTATTCTAATTTGTATCAATCAGAGGTTACTTTGGATAAAATCCACTGTGACGGATGGTTAAATCAGCTTAACTTGCCCAAGTTATCAGTAGAGGAATCAGCTGGCTTAGATAATTTGGTCACTATAGATGAACTAAGAAAGGCAGTACAGAATATGCAAAGGAACAAATCACCAGGTTTTGATGGGATCCCTCCTGAATTTTATGTTACCTTTTGGGAACAGTTAGGTCCATTCCTTCTTGACATGATTAACTTCTCTATTGGAAAGGGTGAATTCTCAAGGGATGTTAACACAGCTCTTATATCATTACTCTTGAAAAAGGATAAGGATCCTACAGAGTGCTCTAGCTATCGTCCGCTTAGCCTGTTAAATTCTGATTTAAAAATTCTTGCTAAACTCCTAGCCCGTCGTCTGGAGTCTCATATGTCAAAATTAATAAACTCTGACCAAACAGGATTCATAAAAACAAGATTAGCAGCAGATAATGTTAGACGCCTTCTCCACATTATTGATGCTGCAGAAGACAGTAAGACACCAATGTCACTTCTCTCTCTTGACGCAATGAAAGCTTTTGATAGACTTGAGTGGCCATTTTTATGGTCAGTCTTAGAGGTGATGGGCTTTGGTAACACTTTCATTGGCATGATTAAAGTCATGTATTCTAACCCGTCAGCCCAAGTCTTAACAGGACGCACCCTCTCCTCTTTGTTCCCTGTTTCTAGATCTTCACGCCAAGGTTGCCCTCTGAGTCCTGCACTATTTGTCCTCTCCCTTGAGCCTCTGGCTCAAGCCATTCGCCGATCTGTAGTGGTGTCACCAGTATGCATTCGAAATACGCAGCATCACCTTTCATTGTTTGCGGATGATGTGATGGTCTATTTGGGAAACGCCTCTCAGTCTCTTCCACCTCTTCTATCCTTATGCGAGGAATATGGAAGCCTATCAGGATTCAAAATTAACTGGTCAAAGTCTGCTTTACTCCATCTAAACGACTCTGCTTGCAATTCAACCATCCCTGCCAACATCCCCATTGTTAAACAGTTTAAATACTTGGGTGTTGATGTTTTTCCTTGTTTGAACAAGATTATTAAGCATAACTACTCTATTGCTCTGAACAACACATTGAAAGATATGGGAAAGTGGATGAGTCTTCCTATGTCTATTCAAGCCCGTATCTCTGTGGTTAAAATGAACATCTTACCCAGGATTAATTTTGTGAGCTCTATGCTACCTCTTTCTCCTCCTGCTGACTACTGGCATAAATTAGAGGCAGCGGTATCTAAATTTATTTGGAAAGGCAAGCGGCCACGACTTAAAAAGTCTACTCTACAGAGGAGAAAGGAGAATGGTGGTCTTTCAGTTCCCAACTTTAAACTTTATTTTTGGTCTTTTGTCTTAAGGCCTCTTCTTACATGGTTTGACCCAGATTCCTCAGTGTGCTGGCGTGCTTTAGAAGGTGCTATAACAGAACCATGGTCACTTCATGATGTCCTTTTTGCCAATATCTCTAACAAACAGTGCCAGTTGCGCTTTGGCCCCATTGTCTCTCATCTTATCAAAACCTGGAGATTGGTTGAAACATATTGCCATGTACCATGCAATTGGCATACACTTTCTCCACTATTCAACAATAAAGCACTCCTGATTGGTGGGAGGCCTTTAGCAGCTCCACATTGGGAACAAAGGGGGGTTCATTATCTAAAAGACATTTTTAACGAGACTGGCTTGTTATCTTTTACTGATTTACAAAACGCATTCAGTCTACCACGTTCCTCGTTTTTCTTTTACCTTCAATTAAGATCAGCACTCAAGGCATATGGTGTCCCCTGGCAGAGAGCTTTGCCCATTCATCCTATCCGGAAATTATTTACAATGCAGGTAAAAACCAGCGGTATTGTATCCAAGCTCTATCAGTTTTTGGTGACACCTGGCCGCTTAAGCCTTCCTATTGAGAGGGTCTGGGAACGTGATTGCCCAGACCTGGTCACTGATTTTGACTGGCATGATGTGTGGTCCAGCATCTCAGAAGTATCACGCAATCCAGACCATCAACAAATTCACTACAATTTCATTCATAGGACATACCTGACCCCTGTGAAAATGCACCACATGAAGGTAATTACCAATCCTGTATGCACTCTCTGTCCATTAAACACTCACGGTACATATCTTCACATGTTCTGGGATTGCTCCCCTGTTTGTCAGTTTTGGAACAATATTGCATCCAAGTTATCTGTGTTGATTAATGTTACTGTGCCTGTCACTCTCAGGGTTTTGATTCTAAATGTTTTTGATTCAGATTTCCAGCTCTCTAAAATTCAAATGCGTGTTGCGTTTGCTGGACTCACAGCTGCTAAGAGAATGATTGCAACCCGTTGGAAACCACCTCATGACCTATCTATTCGAACTTGGACGCTTTCCTTTTTGGATGTTGTATATATGGAGATATCAACAGCTCGCATAAATGGAGCATCAGAAAAGACTTTGGACGCTTGGGTCAACATTGCTGATTCTCTGAAAAATATGCTGTAGATGTGTGCTATGGTCCCTTACCTCTAATTGCGCATGTCCTTGGTCCCTGTCAATGTTATTTGTCTGTCTGTCTGTCTGTCTCTTGTGTTATGTGTATATGTATGTTCCCCCCCCTCCCCCATCTTTCCTCTCTGCTTTATGGTTCTGGGAGACTCCTTTCTTCTCAGCATATTGTTTGTAATTTGAAAGGGCACCATGTGTTGGTGTTCCGTCATCCTGTGTGATTATGCTAAATAAAAATAAAAACATTTGATCGCAAAAAAAAAAAAAAAAAAAAGCTTAGTTTGTCACAATTGGACTTGTACAGTGTAAGGTTTATTGTGTACATTACAATGCATTGGAATATGATAATTAATAAGGGATATTATTATGAAGGATTTGTAATTGTATGCATATGAAGGTCACTTTTATTTACTGTGAAATGATTAATGTGTGAATGGATGTTAGATGCTGCATGCTGCATGTACTGCTGCTAGAAGGACTTGTAGTTCTCTTGTTCGCCTGAGGTGGCGGAGCTGAAGATTGACGTTTGAGACTCTACCAGTCAGCAGAAGAAGAAGAAGAAGAAGAAGAAGAAGAAGAAGAAGAAGAAGAAGAAGAAGTAGTGGACGGGGCTCTGTCACTTTAGTTGCGGGCAAATAGCGAGTTAAGCTGCAACCAGAGGTGTGTACGCCGGACTGTTAATGAGAGGGAGGGCTCTAGGCTCCATGAATGATATAAATCAACTGTATGAAGGAGGAGCGTTCTCTTCTTCCGGCTACTAGCAAGCGACTTGGACCTGCGTTGCCCGTGGTGTTCGCTGGTGGAGTAAGAGGAGCTCGATCGAAAGCATAAGCTGTCTGTCTATCATTTTTTATTAAATATTCTTTTATTATAACTTCTTTGGACCCTGGACCTTATTTTCCTGCATCACCTCCCAGGATTTTTGAGCATTTCCACAGTACCTTGTAAAGCACTATACAAATCAAATGTATTATTATAATTATTAAGGCTTGCATGTTTGTGTGGAAATACTGAACCTTGAGCTGGTGTTTCTGAGTATCGTGGCTCTGCCCATCAGAGATGGTCTTCTGGTAGGTCTGCTGGAGGAGGTCCAGCTCCTGGGCTGTTGTCTGCCACAGCTCCATGGCCTGCAACCGCTCCTAAACAATACACACAAAAATATACATGTATGTTTATACACACTCTGAGGCATCAATGCATGTCACAAAATAATTGCTCACTTGCATCCATGTCCATGTATTAAGGGACTGAATGAGGATGAGGACATGATAACCTAGTGGAGAACAGAAACTAGCAGCATTGAAAACAGCTAAACTCTGTAAAAGAGAACTGCTCCGAAATAGTCTTTTATTGTTGTTAAACAGTTTTTATGTTGTATCTTGTCAGCAAGCGAGTCACCACTAAATTAAAGGGCCGTGCAGTGTGGAGCCCCTGGAACCCACTGTTGTTGATGCTGTTGGCAGTTAACAACTCTAATGCACGAGTCAACTACTCAATAAATCATTATGTCTTGTTTTTTATTGCTACACATTTAAAAACACTCAAGAAACAATATGTAAATATGACCGTTTAAAGTGGTCGGGAAGCACCTTTGACAGAGCTGGAATGAGTGTTTCCCTCTGCTTCCAGTTCCTGTAGCAAGCAAGACTTTTGAAAGAAGTAATATCACATTCTTACAAATTAAAAGTGTGTCTGGGTATGACCAAACTTAAAGTAAATACGGGGGAAGAACTCACAATATTGGGTCACTCAGCCCACTCTCCACTTGTGCTACTGTAGCGTTAGTTCAGTATTTAAGCTAAATGCTCGACAGTAGTTAGACAGTTCCTTCGTTTTGTTTTTAACACACCTTGAAAGACCTACAACCTAATGCACAGGTTAAAAACATATTCACATTGTCCTTCTCATCTAACTCCCAGTAAGCCAGCAAACTAAATGTGACCTTAATCTCCTATATGTTTGGCCATAAACATCTGCAGACCTGTTCACACAGCTGGACCTGTTCTTGGAGGTTTCTGACGACTGCTTCCTCCTCCAGCATGCTGCCCTCCGGTCCTGAAGCTGCCGGCATGGCATGAAGCTGCTTCTCAACAGACTCCCTGATCTCAGCATGGAGCCTGGCAAAGGTGGGGGTTGATATTAAAAGGGCGATTTAGAAAAATAAGGACATAAGAGATAGTTCTCGATTTCAAATAAAACAAATACAATCAGTCACTCAACAGTGTAATAATTATAGATAGAAAACAGATTAATATCCAACATTCTTTAAAAACATATTACATGACAGAAAAGCTTGATTAACGTTGACTGATGTGATAAATTATTTGTTCCAGGAGATCTTGTGTGTCTACTCTCTCTACTTTAAAACCAGTGGAACTTTTGATACCTTTCGTTCTCTTTGACAACCCTCTCCAACTTCACTTTGACCTCTGACATCTGCCCCTGTTGATTAAAACAAGACGACCAACACGGTGTTATTAATTAGTTAAGACATCCTCATACATTTTTGGGCATCAAATTCAAGTCCGGATTTGCACATTTGAAAAGTATTGCATGACTAAAACATGATCAAATGATCAGTGGTGTTTAGGGAACATGTTAGGTGTACAGAGATAGTCGCTGTACCTGTTCAACCAACTAAATGATCCGTCTCGGTGTCTGTATTCAGAGAGCAGAACGGACATGGGCGTAGTTTTTACCTGAAGTTGCATTGAATCCGACAGTTGTTGTAATGTCAAACCCAGTGGCGGGCCGTGGATTTTCTACCTGCGAATTCAGTGGATCAGCTATTTAACAATTTTTTAATTTAAAAATGAAATTATAAAATAGCTACAACTTTGTGATTCTGTTTAGGCCAGCAAAGAAGGCTTAGCAGGCCCTGACAGCCCACCACTGGTCAAACCTAATATGCATTGGCATATTCACATTCATCAACATTGTTAGAACACACTATGAAAAAGGCCGTAGCTGTGTCATAATATATAATAATACCACCAAATGATTTCAAGTTTGCAGATAATTCCGCCAAGGTTGCCCAAGTGCTTCATTTAAGTTATTATAGTTGTTGCATTTCTCTCAATTCATGTTTTAGATTGCTATCATTTTCAAGGTCCAATAATTGTTTAATAACTCAATTAACTCAGCTAGCTGATAACCCAGTCCTGAACCATCAAGCAATTAATAAGTGTCATTCATTCTAGCAACAGGCTGAAATGTATCAATGTTAAATGTATAAATGTTTCAAAAGGTGAAATATGTTGTCAATGCAAGACTAGGGAAACTTTAATATGTGACAGATCAGTTTAACAAAAGTATTAAATACCTTGGAAATAATACTTCAAGAAGTCCTTATGAACACAGGAATATCATTTCAAACTCAAAATACCCGAAAACTTTTAAAATATTCAATATTCAGTGGCTTCAAAGGGATTTGTCCTTGTTAGGCAGAGAAAAGCAGATGGCATCTCTAGGTCTGTTTACCATACCCTCTCTCTTTTTATAAAAAATTCCCTTTGCAAATAAATGAATAAGACTTTATTAATTTTATTTGGAAACTGAATTCCATCATTTAAAAAAAGGAGATTTTAGCAGGATAGAAGGGTGAAGGTGGCGTGGTGGTACTGAACTTCATTGAATGAAACTATACCTTCAAATAAAAATGTGAAAATCCGGAATTCTTTTGATACTTCATTCATCAATATACTTTAGGAAAAATTACAATTAATTTTACTTTGTGATTATAATGAAACAAAACTATATTTTATTCACAATAATTAAACAAGACTTACAAAATGAGGGCGCCCAACTTCTCAGGAATGGGCTATTTCTCAGATCTAAAGTATTTCCTGTCCGTTATAAAGAATGTCAAACTATTATAAATGCTATTCCTCGTGGAATCCTTTAGCTGATGAAATGCCACTCTAAGATGCAAGAGCTAATGAAATTGAATCATACCTTGTTTGTTAACAGAATAAATATTTACAGTTGACAATGTAAAACATATATGGAATAATTTCTCCAGAAAAATGTGGAGGGCTGGGGGAGACAGAATATAGCGATCACTTTTCAACAATGTATAGAAAATGAAACAACTAGCTTGTGAAATAAACATGTTGCCACTAGAATACAGTCCATTTTTTTTTAATCTTGTGGCCACAATGATATGAATGGGTTTGAAGAAAAATAACTGATGCATAGCTGTATCAATCATGGCATATCCCTCCCCCCAAAGAAATATTACGGTACTCAATAAAGCATATTTAACAGAGCTATACACATTTATCCAATTTCCCTAGAATATAAATCAACAGTATATTTATGAATAAAGTCCTAACATGTAATATGTTTGTATAACATTTAAATTTCACTGTACAAATTTGATTTGCGTATCATTGTTTAAGTGTTTTCTCACTTGGTATCTCTGCAGCTGTTCAGTCATTTCATCCATGTGCCGATCATACTCTGCTATCAGAGGAGCCATTATACTGAAACACAGATGGATAATCATGCCACTTGTGTCACAAAACATACTTCCTATCCAGTGTGCACATATCCGCAGTTGTTTGTTGTCCTCATAACTCTGACTTGAACAAGAATATGTTGTTGACTGTCATACAAGGAAGACTTTCATTGCACCTCACCTTCTATCTGAGAGCCAGGGTGAAGGAGACTCTGCCCGTCTTGCTTCCTCAGCCTGATGAGCAGAGATGCAGGACTGTCTAGTTGTAAACACTTCTACTACATAATCCTCATTAATCAAAATTCCCATATGTATATGGTATATCTTTTCAAATAATTTCCTAACAAAGTCAAAGTAATTTGAATACAAGTTGTTCACTGAAGAAATCAAATAATGAGCAAAAACATTGTCAGTTTATTTAGTTAATAACAGATGTCTTTGTACCTGAGATGGTGTCGACTGAGTGCGGTGTCCATTCTGGTACTGGCTGAGAGCAGAATTTAGTCTGTGGACTGAAAACACACACACACACACACACACACACACACACACACACACACACACACACACGCGCACGCACACGCACACGCACGCACACGCACACGCACACACACGCACACACACGCACACACGCGCACACACACGCACGCACACACGCACACACACACACGCACACGCTTTGAAAATGCAAATTTTCACGAATGGGGTCCTAGATTAAAACAATACCACTCACCAATTATTCATAGATATCAGAAAGCAGAAAAAGAGCATTATAAACATTTTAATCTGGAGTTCGGTATCTGGCAATTCAAGGACAGACCCAGCAATGGTGGATGTGTTTGCTGGCAAGTACACCGCCAGTTATGCCCAGTTTTGCTGAGAGCAGTCACAGTTTAGGCTAGGAGTTAATTACAATTCAGAGTATTTCAAAACTTTTAAAAAAGGATCGGAAATTAGTCAGAGGCGATGAATGAGAAGACAGCAAAGATGGTAGATGGATAGAGACCTATTGAATTTAGATACATTTCACGTTTCATATTGTTCATGGGTTTCCTTGGATTGTTGGTCATGGATATCTTGGATAACATCAAATAAACTCATTCTGGTCAATCGGAAGATCGGTTTCAAACTATGCTTAAAACATTTACAATAGCACCAAAAGATACTAGAATCATGTGTCCTCATGATTGTTTGAAACATACATGCAATACATATTTGTATTGAATCATAGTTTAGTAAAAAACAATCACCCAACCTTGAATAAGGTCATCCTGTTTGAATAATGGATATATATTTTTTGTAATGTTAGTTGTTTAGATTGTCTTAAATAGCAAGAATGTGTGAGTCTGCGCATGATCATTTCTGTACTAAATTAGGCTCTTTTTTCACCCTTCTTTCGACAGCTCAAGTCACTCGTGACGAAATTTGCGATTATCCCACAAATCGAAATTCACCCTGATAAACGTATTGTGAGTGGTTTTATCACAATGCACAATAAAAACCTATATCTAACCGTTCTTGGTTCAGGCACACATAAGCAATTTGACAATTAATGAATGCAAAACAACAGCCCTGATAATGCACTTATTGTGTGCTGGGCCATGACATCCAATTACAGAAGCAGGTTAATTGTCATGTGTGGTTCATTTTCAGACGTTCTTGAGGTTTTAGAGAGGATATGTCATTAGCCTTTGTGAGCTTGCCATGCACCAACACTGACATGTTCTGTATTCATTTATAACTGTATAACTGTCTAATACAAATCACAGCATAATTCCTATAACTGACCCAGACTATTTATTATTATTTATGAACCATAGTCATGCTGATGTGGGTCTAATAATGTGTTAAATTGACATTAACTGAAAACACATGATCTACAACATCGTGTGCATGTTAGTAGACATCAAACATAAATGATGAAGAAGTCATGTCATATTTACAGGCTGTCATTATTACTTTCCCCAAATCTTCCCTTCCCAGATTTTGAGACGAATTTGGGCTCGTGTGTGTCCTCCCTGATGTGTCCTTACCTTGATCACGTAAAAACTCCACTTCCTCTTCCATGGTGAAGGCGCTGTCTAGATGCAATTACAACAGTTTGCATTGGAAAGTTAAAAAAAAACGATAACCGCTGCCCTTTTAAACTCACCATTAACGCTATTACAGAATGAGATGCACGAGATGTCAACTTCTGTTTTCAAGGCAAAAGTACTGTGCGGAAGATGAGCTGTCTCTTAAAACACATGCACTCTGCTAACGAGTTTACAAAGCTGCTAAATATGTATTAATATTACAGTTACCTGTGGTTACCTGTTGCAGCAGCTAGCGTTAGCTGGGGCAGCGAATCAATCTCAGCAAAGCTCAGCGAGCTAACTTCACCGTTTGGTCTGTGAAACAAATGGCTAACCTAAAAACAAAACTATATCAGAGGGTGTTTTAACTCACCATTTCTAGTACAAAACCATAATTGTTTACATCACTATTCGGTTGCGCCGTCCGTTTTGAAGCCAACAAATGACAGCCAATGGCTATGGAGATGTGCACCGCGGAAATAGTTCCGTGTGTGCGACAGGAAGATGAAACTGTTCCGCTCTGTGTCGGGGAGCTTCAGTCGGATATATCTTTTAAGGATATGTTAAAGTGAAGAAATACGATCTTTTAGTTTCAGTTTGTGTGTTTTTGTGAAGTGTAAATATATATTGTTTTCACCCCGACGAGCTTGTCGGGTTTGTCAAAAAAGTAGCATTGATTTAACGTAGGATTTGCTTGATCTCCGCAGCTCTCGACCAACAATTTCTATGAGTAAACAACGTCGTCTCGATAGTGTGTTGATTGGTTCAGAATTGAAAGGTCTAATCTGAAACCACAAGGACACCATGTACGTTATGTACATATCAGGAAGTCAATTTGACTATCTTGACAAGTTATTAAGTAACACAACTGCATTTCTCTATAACCTAGATTGATAACAAACTGCTTAAATAGCCGAGCAGGGTGTGTATGGAGACACAAGAATCCCAGCTGGAGCACAATTGACAGTATTTTAACCAATGAATTGGTTGAGTTTTAACAACATGGGGGTAGTTCGTTCAATACAGTTTCTGACACTTATCCACATTCTGCTATGCTGTGAATCTCTGTAAGTTTGTAGTGTGTTGCTCCACCGTGTCATTATGTTGCACCGCAGATTCTCATTCTGATTTTTTTCTTTCAGTCCTTTTACGCGAATGCAGTTTTTGATCCAGCACACTTGGGATAGCGATCCCGTGAGCCATGACCCTATCAGGATCAATTTCTCTCCTGGGCAAGGAGGGCTGAAGATTGAGATGTTCGGCCCCTTCTTCAATGACCCAGCCGCCCCTGCAAGTCCCCCTGGCCAGGCCTTTCCTGGACTCTGGGATTATGAAGGTAGGAGCTCAGGAGATGCCGTATGTATGGTAGTGCACTACACCGCTTCCTGGACATGCAAATATATTTATAGAAATAAATTATCCTTTAATAATCCCCTTGGGGAAATTGGTCTCTGCATTTAACCCATCCTTAGTAATTAAGGAGCAGTGTGCTGCCATGAGGCAGCCCGGGGAGCAACTGGGGGTTCAGTGTCCTGCTCAAGGACACTTTAACATGCCAACTATGGGGAGACCAGGGATCGAACCAGCTACCTTGTGGTTTCAGAACGATCACTCTCCCCATGAGCCGCCCCCTGTAGCAAGAGCTTTTAAGGATTTAATGACGAATCCATAATTAATTACCATAAATAAAGTGATTGCAAAAAAAGTTTGATCTTTAAAAAGTATTCTAGAAATGTCTTTAAAAAAATATGAATGTATTTATATTTGAAGACTAATTGGCACACGTATTTAATTTGATAACTTCATTACCACAGGTTTTTAATAGTATAACTTTATGGTAATAATGTTAATCAAGTTATTTGAAAGCATTGCTTAGCAACACGATAGTTCAACCTTATTGAACTGTTTATTTGCTTTCTTTTCGAGATTTAGATAAGATCTAATATCTCATATCTGTCTGTTCAACATGAAGTTACAACCATTAGTAAATCCACCAACCAGCACTTTAAAATCTCACTAATCTACTGATGTTTGATGCTGTTTCGTTTAATACTTATAAAAACCAAAGTGTAAAAATGACAAGTTGTGGTTTCCCCAATTACCAGTCATTATGCCCAGTTAAGATAACCATCTATTAGCTCCAGCTTCATATCTGTTATCAATCTTCTCATCTAACTCAAACTCTTGTCTCAGCAAGGAAGCAAGTGAGCATATTTCACAAAACCCTTTTTACTGATTATAATAAAAAAATATGAAGATAATATCTCTCCCCAGACTTTGTAGTGTTGGTAAACTTGGTCTTTATAAACTTCACAAAGGTTGCATTTATGGCCTATTGTAATAGGTAAGGTTATATTGTAGAGGTGTTGCTTTTTATGGTTCCCACCCCACAATAGTTGTGCAATAACGTTGTTATTGCAGTTATGATTTAGGGATTTAATCTGTATGATGCAATTTTAGGCCACTCTCAAAGGTGTTATACCATTATGATTTTAGTCCAATGAGGTTTGAGAGACTAGGGAGTACCTCTATTTATGAGGCCATAATAGTAATTGCATTATCATTGTAATGGTGACACAGCAATTAAACCCTGTAATTAGGTTGAGTAATAACAATCCAATCTAATGGACCTGAAGTAAGTTCGATTTCCGGTTAATGAGCCCCACATATTTGACCTCATTAATGTTACTTATTAGAATAGAAACAAACCCCATTATAATCTGGGAGATAATGGGCATACTGTAGGTGAGTCGGTGTGCTTGTTTTAGCATTATGTATCTGTTATTTTTACATAATATATTTAAATTACAGTTTAAAAAAAATATGACTCAAATTATTTGATTATTGTTATTATTCTTGTTTCAATGGTCTGTCTTCTTCATCGTCTCAGTTGTGGAGTCCTTCTTCCTTGACAGTACCACAGAAAATTACCTGGAAGTGGAGTTTTGTCCGTAAGTACTGAACTAAACTGTTGTAACATCCATATGAACATATGTTTATAGACAATCTTACAACAAACATGCAAACTGTGTTTTCATTTTAGACATGGACAGCACCTGATATTATTGCTATCAGGAGTTGGCCAAGCATTCCAGGTAGGCAGGCGTAGAGGGAGTTATTGAACGGGGCAGTGGTACTTTGAGTTAGGTTTTTAAGTATTTTTATTATTGTTGTCTTGCCTTCTTTCTTTAGCAACAACTGCCCATGGTGTTTAATGCCACGATCACAGGGGACAGGTGGATGGGTGAGGCTCTCCTCCCCTGGTCATACTTACCTCCCAATATCAACAAGATGAACTCCTACGCAATTCATGGCTCAGGAGAGAAGCGCACCTATGAGGCTCTCTACCCCATCCCCAAGGACGAGATAGTGGATGGCCAAAATCCCAATTTGTGAGTACATTTGTTTGAGGTCATTTACACAGATAGTATTTATAGTAAAATGTTTTGTTCTCAAGAGGTAGTCCAGGAATTTAGTATTGCACTTTATTTTAAATTGGGGGCCTGGTGAAAGAGAAATTAATAGAAGAGTGGTCAAAATCCACACAGCAGAGGAGGAAATACCTCATCTCTCAGTCCCTAGTATGGCTCAAGCTCCAAAAACACTGGATCCTACACACTGGATCCTACATTCCCATAATGCAACTCAGTGGCCTCTTCCCCTTATTGGTAGATGTTCACATCTTTCAAACTCCACCCCCACTTTGTAACAAAGTTTTCTGTTGCAACTTTAAAGTCTCAAACTCTCGCCAAAATAACTCTGATGACATCATGATGATTATTTTAATGACATCTTCAGGGTTATTTTCTCAGATTTTAAAGTCCTTTTTCAAGAGCCAGAAAGGACATTTACAACAGTTTTCATAGATGCAGCTCAGCTTCTCCCGATGAATAAACTGATGTGAGAAATCGTTGGACTGCCCCTTTGATTTTTTTTTTAATATTTTGCAGCCGGAGCAAAATAAGTTTAAATGCCAAAGTATTGACAGGCCAACTTGCACTTTTTATATCAGCCAACTATTATCCAACCATTGGCTAGGTAATTACACTCAAAATCAGATGGGCAGTATATGTCTGTATGAATATGCAAGTGTGTATGGCTGAGTTTCGTGCATCCTACTGTATATTTAATTCTCCCTCTATCTCTTAGCCACCGCCTGGAGTATTTCAAAAATTTCCGCCTGCAAAGCATCATGGGAGAAGGTTGGATCCAGCCAGAGTCTGATCTGTGGATAGGAAAGCCCTGAGCTTTTCAAAAACACTCCCTTGTCCCTCTCCTTTTGTGTCTCTTTTACACGCACGCACACACACACACACACACACACACTACAGTGGCAGGGCCATAGTACAAACACTCATTGATGGCAAACAAAGGGCAATCAATCTTTATTAGTTAATGATGCCAAACGATATGACAAGAAATATGTTATCAGCTTGTCAGAGCGTATTAGCCTTCACACACACACACACCTCTACATCCACACATTTACACACATCACATTGGACGTCACCTTAATTTGCCTCGGCAGAGTGTGACCTACAGCAGTTATACTCTGGATGGTGGCAAGAATTGCTCGCTTTGACATTTGGCTCCTGTGTAGCCTGCATGTTTCTCTTCAGTGAGATAGAACACAGCAGGTTCTTGTGATTCTTTGCCTTGTCTGTTAAGAGACACACACGCCACCAATCACACACACGCACACACCATTGAAGTGAAAAATCAGTTTTTCAGCGATACATTCTAAAGCTTTTAATTAGCGATGTACTGTAAATGGATCCTTTTGCAATGATGTCACTCTCTTTATTGAATGCCTTTTACAATGAAATATGTTTACATATTGACTACATATTCGTGATGAATTGTACTGTACATTTTTGACTTGGATTTCTGATCATGTTTCAGTGCCATGTCTATCAATAATGATTAAAGTAATGCTCTTTCACTTTGAAAATGTGATTTGTTGCTTTCTTGCTGAAAGTTAGATAAAGATTACTTTAAGTAAAAGTTACTAAAGATTACTTTAAGTAAAAGTTCTAAAAAACATAAATAAATAACTTATAAAAGTCCTTCATTAAAACTCCTAATTAAGTAACAGTATACAAGAAGTGTCACCGTAATGTATTTTAAGTTACAAAGGGAACTTTCTTTCTGTAGAAAAATGTCACATTATTATTATTAGATAGTTAGTACTGATGCATCGATGTGTAAGCAATATGAAGTTCCAACTTCTAGATGCAGCTTCCTAGTTAGACATGAGAGTGGTATCAATCCTGTCATAGGCGAATAGTCTTTTTTTGTCAGACTGTCAAGCTATTTCTTTAACTTGACCACTGTGGAATATATTATATTATCTCATTATATCAAAGAATGTATGATTTGGACTCTTAATGACGAATCAAATTAAATAAAGTAGGTTGAAAGCTGCTTGGAATATTAAATTGACTTATCCTGACACTCTGCAGTTTATCCCCCCTCATATAGCAAATATCAAAGGCCCTCTCATTTACTTCTCCACCTACTTTTAGAGTAGAGTTGAGATCACAGGCCCTCTGATCCTCAACACACACCGGCACACACACACATGATGATAGATGACTAATACATCTCTGTCTTCTCTCCATGACCCTGCAAGTATTTCCCCCTTGCCCCTTCGACACCTCCTTGTAGAGTCTGTGTATTTATCAGAAGCTCTTCTTGGATCACTGGCTGGCAAACCGCTTCTCCTGACCAGAAGCCGGGGAACTGATCGATTTTCATATTGGATGTGTTGCTCTTCACAGTGGCAGCCCAAAAGCCCACATTGAGCCCTATCAGTTTTAATTGGCATTCTCGCCTTTGAAATGCGCGCCGTGATTAGGCCTTGAGAGCCCACTGCTTAAGCTCCTTATGATCGCCTGCGGTGCCTTGCCACCACACTGCACACTATTCACATGCACACACACGCTCATGGAGTTGGCACATTGTATTGCACCAGCACGTCTCCTACTAATACAATGTTGACCTAAAAACATGTTTCTGGACCCAGTAAGAGTAAAACAGGATCTTTATGAAACACTTAGATGAATATACATGACTATACCCACCCACCTGTGTGTAGTCAGAGGATGTGTGTCCCCACTCAGGTTTAAACCCAGCTCCCTCTAATTAGTGTGAAAAGATGAGAGGGGAGAGCAGAACAGGTAGCTGCCTCTCCTCTACCGCCAAAGCCCCGGCAGACAAGCAGACACAAGAGCCGTCTTATCCCCCTCAGAAAAAGAGACCAGCCTGCTCTGAAACATTCAACACCAGCTTAAGGGTGATTCCGCGTGTCAGAAACTTTCTGGTGATCACCCCAGACCTAGTTTCCTTTTTTTTTTCCTCTCTCCAAGAGACGTGGGTCTCATTTCTTCCAAGTTAAAAGAGTGTTTGAGGGTATGAAATGAGGATAAAGTTGTGATGAAAAATAGAACGGGAGGGATAAAGGAGTGATCTCAAAACATGAAAAGAGGGAGAGATTGAAAAAACGAAAACGGTAATGACTTTGTTTTAAGGATTCTGGGAATGAAAGATTTGTACTGGAGCTAATAAGATACTGGGACAATGTGTCGCCTTTGCAGGCCAAAAAACTGTATCAGATTGTACAGAGAGATATAACTTATCAACACAGTGCAGTACACAATCCTAATATGGCTGGCTTCCAAAATACCACATCGCACAAACAGAAGCAAACTTTGATCAGTGTTCACGTGGGACTTTATCTTACCTAATCACCAAAACAATAAACTGAAAGCGACCTTATCTGTTATGCTTATCTATTTTCCACAACGACCAAGGCAAAACCAGTCATAAAATGCACCAACAGAGCTGTGTTGTGTCAGTATTCCATGAAGGTTAAAGTGAATAGGCTTATAATAAAGCCCTTATGGAAAGAAATATGACATCCCAGTGTTTCCATGGACCAACTTAAGGCTTATTAAGTCTGTCTAATTATTGTCCAACAAGTCCCTCATTATTGAGAGGGCTGCAGGGGTGAAGGATGGGAAGGGTTGTGTTATGAACAAAGAGCTAGACTTAAACTCTTCTGCAGTGTGTGTGTGTGTGTGTGTGTGTGTGTGTGTGTGTGTGTGTGCGTGCGTGCGTGCGTGCGTGCGTGCGTGCGTGCGTGCGTGTGTGAATGCGTGATGATACAGGTAATTGCAGTTGAAGCCGTGTGCGATGATGGCATGGACAGAATATGGGATGAAGCTAGAAGAGGCTGGGGAGAGGAAAAGAGAGACGCAGAGCCAAGCGAATGCCAGGGACATTAATAAGGGCCAGACCAGTTCTACTTCGCAAAAACACTGCAGTGAGCAGGAGAAGAGAGAGGGAGAGAATGAGGGGAATAGAAAAAAGAAACAAGAGCAGAGGGTTTTCATGCCAGAAGAATGCTTGACAACCGTTTGCAAACTTAGTCGAGCGAGGGTCTTTCCTTCCCACATCCACACACCCGTAGGTAGATATGCAATAATGTTCAGGTCAACATGAAGACACATTACAAACAGAAAGTATAATCTTCTCCAAACTTATACATACAGAAATTCCCTTATGTTTATAAATCATTGCTCATATACAATAATATATTACAGTGAGAAATAATAATTAACTATTACTTCTGCTTTATATACACACATACACTCCCATCAAACACTGCTCGATTTATTTGTCACAAAAGGGAATGGGATTCATATGTTATCAACGCATAAACATTGCAAACAAATGATATCAGTAAGAGCGTGAAAGAAAGTAAATTAAGCTTTCTTTGTTATCAACACGGAATATAAATCATGAGTGTTTGCCTAATTGAATCCATTACATTCCCACCTGCCTGCCGACTCTCGTCCATCCGTGCATTGTTTATCTTCATTTTAAGCTAGATGGATGAAAGAGGTTGTTATTGGATGTGAAGCCCGCAGAATTCCATCCTTTTTAGCGAGCACATTAATTGCCAATTAGATGTGACACAGAATTATTATAGAATATTTGTTGTTGTACAATAAACTCACAAAGAAGCAAACTCTTGATACAGAAGTTTACTTGTTTGGGAGATAAGAAATGGTGATATTCCTTTGTTTTAAATAGTAAATAGACCGCTTTGCGCTTGAAGGTAATTTATGTGCCGCTTGATATTACTGGCCGTAAGTGAGCAAGTTCACTAACTCCTAATTGGGAAATAAATCACACTGTTGCCATAGTAACAGACACTTAAAAGTGGTAATGGCAAAATGAGAGAATGCTGATAGTGTCTCAACACATTGAGCTGGTCTGTGTGTGTGTGTGTGTGTGTGTGTGTGTGTGTGTGTGTGTGTGTGTGTGTGTGTGTGTGTGTGTGTGTGTGTGTGTGTGCATGTGTGTGTGCACTCATGCATGTGTTTTCACCCCCTCCAGCTCATTACTAGAGAGCCTTGTTAATATAGCGGCTGCTATGTACTGTACATGGCATGCCGTTTCATTCCATTAGGTCTTGTTTTAACCATATTGCTCGTGCAGATGGAGCTGCGGGTCTGCTCGTTTAAAACACTGACAAATGTTGAAATAACAAAGTAGTTAATCACATACAGTGAACCCAAAAAATAATCACATCATTAGGTGTCACAGTCTACCATTATCATTATTTACCCCCTTTCACATCCAACTTTGTAAAATCTTTTCCACTTTCATTCATTTCCCTTCTTCCCCTATGTTCTTCTCCTGAGCCCTGTCCTCTACTCTCCAGTCCCCTTCAGCTCATGAAATGGATGGAGGCAGAAAGGGCATTAGCGTAGATGAATGGGGAGACTGCCAAACACAATCTGGCCCACTTCAGTAGACAATTTAATATGGACTCGCCCACAGTGCGGTTACCCTGCCAGGGCTCTGCACTAAATCTCACTTTGAATTGCTATGATGGATACAGATGTGACACATCAAAACGTGTGTGTGTGTGTGTGTGTGTGTGTGCGTGTGTGTGCTGGTATGCGTGCATCCCTGTGTTTGAGTAGGCATGATGGATACAACAGACGATCGACAGACGGGTGAGCTGTGAGAGGCAGGGGTGATAATTATAGTATTTATCTGGGTTAGGTTAGGTGTCATGGTTGCCTGTGCTGCATTATGAACAGATAAAAGGCTGAAGTTACTTTCAATGCTTTCCATCAATTCAACACCTGTAACTCACTTTTGAGAAGAGAGCAGACCATGCATGAAAGAGATGAAGTGTAGAATTAAAGTGAATGTATTAAAATGCAGAAAGTAGCCTTATGGTATTATAGGATGTAATTTCACTAGAATATAGATCTATGAAGATAATAGTGTAAATTAACAGGAAATCAACCAAGATGAAAACAGAATTTATTCCGCTTTGAAAATGTGCCAACATTGACAAATTATAATTTATCTCTGACACATTTCCAGCTGCAAGCACACTTAAATTGGCTTTAGAAAATGTAGCGTTTTCTAATTTCAATTTCAAATTTTTCCCTGATACCATGCATATATGTAACCTGATGCACCAGATGGTCACAGAACCATCTAAGCCGTTCTTGATAACTGTTTGGAAAAGAGCAGGCACTGTGATTGGGTGAGTTATCCATCTATCACCGTCTATAATGGGCTAACTTCAACCAGTCAGACCAGCGGAGCCAGTTGGTAAAAACTCTTGCTGAAATCAGTCAGGCGAAGAGAAGAGAGAAAACAACTTTTCCATTGATATAATTCCTTCTTTGCTCTTCTTACAATGAAGACATATTCTCAGTTCTGATAGAATGGATGCTATTGCAGCATATGCTAACCTCTTTAGCAGCCACCATTGTTGTTTCAAACAAACAGTGGCCACTCCATTTGGCTTCACACACACCTAAACCACGCCTATAGCTCCCAGAAGCGCCTCACAGAACCGTCAGTGGTTCGGACAAAAATACATTACTTGAAGCCTGACAAGATGGATTTTCATGTGATTGTTTGATCCTGTGATCCCGCAATTCCGTGACCTTGTGATATTGCAAGAATCCAGCTGCTGTGCAAGGAAAGCAGAGACATGCCTCAAGGATAAGATTGGGTCTCAGCTTCCAAATTATTTAGAAGGTCTACAGAAGGACCAGCATGCAGTCCTATCCATCTGCTGATGGACTTAAGCACATATAAGAGGACTCAGAAGACGCATCATGATCGCTTGATAAAACATACGAGGTATGTCCTTATACCAAAAACACCAACAGATAGATGAAGCCACTCAGTTGCACATGATGGATTTAACATGAACAGAAGTTGATAGAACTCAAAGAAATAAGGCAACTAGCGTTTTACGAGTTTAATCAACATTAGGCGTTAGGCTTAAACCCATTTCAATAAGTTATACTATAAGTTTAATCATACCTCTGTTTGGTTTATTAAAACGTAAAATGAACTATTTTGTTGTTTAAAACATTAACAATAGTTTAAACATTCAAAATAGACACGTTTAAAACATTAAGTTGAGCCAACAACTGCTTATTTATACTATCCAAAGTTGTACTGTGAGATTCAATATCTAATATGTATTTGTCACTTACATACAGTTCCATGTTTAAGAAGCCATCATAACTTTCCTCAAATTAAGAAGAAAGGCTTTCTGAAAAAACTAAATACAATGCATGCTGGGACGTGAACCTTTGTCACTTTGCCACTAGGCAGAAATCATCCAAAATAAAACAAAAATACTACTCCGTTGACAAATGTCTCAACTAACAAACTATCCTGGTGTTAATTGTGTTTGATAATGCAATTGTTATTGGTGTAATCAGCTGCAGCCAAGGGAACAGGCAGCACTAAGTGGCTTTGGTCTGAATAACCACTGCCACCCTGTCCTCTAACAGCATCTTATTAGCCAAGATAAGGGACCAATCAATGGTTTGAAAGTCACTGGATGATCAGTGCACGGCCATTTATCTCCACTGACTCAATTAATTATATTGCTCTCACTAAGCAGATCAATCAGTGCAACTGAAGAAAGTGCATTTCTAAGTGACAACTTTACTAAGATGCCCGATTGCCTTTTATTACTGGAAAATATCATTAATGAATACATGTTCAGCAGTTGTGAATAGAAACAGCAATTATGCAAGCCCATTAAAGAACTATACTATTGTCATCACCTACGTAAGCTGTGTTTCCCTGTACGTGCATTTGATTAGTTTAGAGACGGGCCCTTCCGATCTCATTGGAAATAATTGAAAAGTTTCAGAATCTTTTTTTTTTTTTTAATGACTCTTTCGTTGGACCAAATGACAATTTAACATTTGTTCTCCTCCTTTCCCCATGTGCCACCGCGGGTCATTTGGTTGTGTTGCGTTTGTTTAATTGCTGCTTTAGCTTCCAGACCGTGGTCGGGAAGCACAGTGCAGGGGAGGCTGTGCTTTGCCTCCAGGGCCAACGTTGATGCTCACTCCAGGGATAACCCGTTCCCTCTACCCAGCAGATGAGGAGCAAGACACAGAATTTCATAATACATGCTTAGACAAACCAAAACACCGAACATGTACTGCCACTTGACAATTTTACTGCTCATTTCTGCTCTGCTCAAGTCGCTAACATCTGTCTGCTCTTATAGTTGGGACCTAACAGCAAAGTCTGCTACTGCCAGCAGCTAGTTAGCTTAGCTTAGCTCTAATATAGTGGGAAACAGGGGGAAACACTTGCCTGGCTCTGTCCAAGTAACAAAATCCCCAGCCACTTTAAAGCTATCAATTTCAACTTTTCTCACTCTTCAGTAAAGAAATGTTTTTAATGAAATTATGTACCATCCTGAGAAATGTCCCAGTACTGAGAAAAAAGAAAGTGGCTTGCAGAGGTAATTATGACTGACTGGTGCTATCATGTTCCTGTCTGTCAGAGGTTAGCTCACCTGCTACAATAGTTTAGCAATAACCTTAATGCAGTCAATATGTCTCCAAATATGTCATGAACACACACAAATGACTTTCATTTTGACATTTTCTGAGACGGTAAGGCCACAGAGCGGCATTAATGCAAGAGAGAGATGATGAACTCAAAACTGGAGACTCTGCAATGCATCCCTCTCCTGTATCTGGGGCACAAAGTGACAACAGGGATGGCCCCATATGACGTACACCAGGAAGGAATTATATTATGCATTCATATGGTTGGTGTAAAAGGAAAGGGTTCACCCACTTCTTATTATAGCCAGATCTTTGCATGGTCGTGGCATGTTGGACAATCTCCTGGGCAGACTTAAGACAGCTCAGCTAGCATAACCAGAATGTTCTCTTCCATCAAGTCCACATCCACAATCAGGACAATGGGCAATAAATTCATATTCCAGAAAAAAAAGAAGAGAAAAAGGTTATTCTTGAAAAAACAAAATGTGACAGGGAACTGTAAAAGAAGACATCCTTACAATGAAGGCTCTCCAGCATTATAGGAAGTGGATGCCTTGGACAACATCTGTGACTGCAACTTTGGCAACTAGAATAAATCACAACGTCTATATGGATTGAAAGCTGGATTATAAAGGGCTTGCTCACCTGTGTACAACCTGCTCAGTTGTTAAGAAATAAGTTAGAGTTTGAACTGGGTCATTGAGATGAATGGCAGTATACACTAGATAATATACAATGCAATTAATTTAATGTACTGAACTTTTAACAGACAGCACTTTCATCATGTTGACCTTGGTAAACCACGCACAGTGAGTACTTTCCAAGTCAGAAGACTGACAAAGAAGTGTTGTAGAAGGTCATAATGTAGAGGGTTACTATTCAGCCTTGGAGTTACAGCTTTGAAAGGATTATAAGCAAGTTTCATCAGATGAAAGTAGTGCCTCCTGGAGGGTTGGCATCTTTGATATCAAGATGTGATCAGAATGTGATTGGCGAATTACAAGCAAAGTGCAGCAAAGGGAGCGAGGACATACAAAGAGGTGATAGAGAATAATATAAAGTACGAGAGTTGAAATGGTTAAGAGGAAAAGCAAATCATACAGCACAAACTAAGAAACAAACACAACAAAGAAACAGATGAAAGCAGAAAACAGAAAACTTGACTAAAACAAAATAATTGTGCGGGAGAGAGAGATAGAGGGCAAGCTTGAAGAGAAAGAGTGGAAGATGGTGAATATGAATGCTAAAAGTCAAATCCAGGATTCTACTGGGACTGTGCAGAAGAGGGGAGGTTTAAAAAAGGGAACTCAAACGGTCGCAAAACAGGCGAATATAGATGTTTTATTTAATTTTACTAATATTTTTCATCATTGCTCATGTTTTCCGGCTGGCAACCAGTCAAACTGCTGATCAGAAGCAGCTTGGTGATGAGTGAAGGGATAAAACATCTCCACTTTCACAGATAAGACAAAACTCAAATATCTTTTATTTTACCCTCTTCCTGTTACTTATCTCCTTCTCCAACTCTTGTTTGCCATCTCCTCTTCCTCTTTCCTCCCCCCTCTTTTCCTACTCTTTCATCCCTCTCTCTCTCTTCTTCCTATTTCTGCATCCTCTTCTCTCTTCTTATCATGCTGATAAGGTTTTTATCTTGCTGCCAAGCAGACACTGATAATGTTCTGACAACTAACAGCAATTAACTAAAGCTCTGTGTCTCCCCTCAGACGAAGAAAAAAAGTTTTTTTGCCTCCTGTCCTTTTCTTCTCACTCTGAATGTGAATATTTGATCAGAGTGGTTGAAGACGTCTAACTTTTTAACCTAGCATCACAGAAACAGGAGACGATGGCTTCACTCATCGGCTCTGTGTTGTGTCTCTCAGTGTTTCTGTTAAGAGTCAGACTTGGGCAGCATGGCTCATCACAATTCAAGAAGTAAATGCATTTAATTCTGTTAGCAAGTGTGCACGCACATGGTTCACTGCGTGAGTGAGTGACTGAGGATGAACTGTCACAGCTGCTCTGCTCCTTTTTACACGGGTAACGTGTCAGCGACTGGTAATAGCTCATTCGCTGCTCTGAATTAAAACACAATCAACTAATAGGAGTACAGGGAGAGAGGCGGGATCTAACAGGATTTATGAGAAGAGGAAAAGTGATTGGATGTGAAGTTTGAATTAGCAGAAAGCAGACTGGTGTCAGACTCTATGAAGGTGACTGACTGAACAAGTGAGCGGACGACTCTCAGTGGACCAAATCCCATCCAAAACCTGTCGGTCAAATTAGTGAAGTAGGTAAGCCCCACCCAACAGTTAGGCTGGGCAAGCAACTTGCCAGCTATTAATTAGGCTATAGTTTGAATGGCCTTACATGCCCTTTTCTGCTCTTCAAGTAAATGTAAGTCATCTGTTCATCTGCATTACTTTATTTTTGTCTTCAAAGTTAAAATCCACAGTTTTAAAGGGGACATATTATACAAATTGTTTCTACAACAATAACCTTACATGTTTCAATGTTAAAAAAACATACTTTTTACTCATACTGTCTGTCTGACAGTATGAGTAAACAGTACTCTCTCAGTACTCTCTCTCTCTCTCTCTCTCTCTCTCTCTCTCTCTCTCTATATATATATATATATATATATACATATATATATATATATATATATATATATATATATATATATATGTATATATATATATATATATATATATATGACAAAGCAAGGGGAGCCAAATCTGAATGGATTGTTGAATCATATATTTGCTGATCTAGGCAGCCAACAAAAAACTGACTGGGTTGTCTTATTTCACAGTTTGTGGGTTGGTAGGCACTCAAGATACCCAGATGTATGTGCACATTAGATACATTGAGAAAGTGAGTTTTTCATAATATGTTCCCTTTTATCTTTCCTATGCAACTTCCGAAATAAGAAATAGTGAAATCCTCCTCTTAGAAATGAAAACTTGAAGTCATAAGCACACAAACGCACCCACGCTCAATCCAACAGGTTGTTGTACAGTACCAAATCTAAAATCTATTGTTTTCCCACTGCGAAAAAATTTCAGGTAACTGCTCCTATAATAACCATAATGACCAAGTACTGAACATGTGATGGTGAATAGTCTATGCCATTGCTTGGCTAGGGTAAAAATAAAATAAAATGACCATGAA
Organism: Myoxocephalus aenaeus; assembly: GCA_038501785.1. Taxonomy (NCBI): domain Eukaryota; kingdom Metazoa; phylum Chordata; class Actinopteri; order Perciformes; family Cottidae; genus Myoxocephalus; species Myoxocephalus aenaeus. Next base: position 29,797 of record JBAMJR010000132.1, read on the forward strand.
TGAAATGACATCAGTCTATAAATTAAATTGAGCCAAGATGTCTATACATAATTTTTTTCTTCTATAAGTTATTGAGGAGACACCAATTTCTCAACTGACCGTAACCAGAAGTCTATAATGCAATGCTGCCACGTGACATATAGTTTTTTGAGTAATTTGCGATAGAAGAAGACTTTTAAAACACTTTCTCAAGGCCGTTAAATATAAATTAAAAAGAAACTAAGGCATGGCGTTCGATCCTGCAACCTTCATTATTTATCTGACAACGGAGATGATTAATGCCTTTGTCTTTTGAGTAAATATTCTATTTCTGTCCTTGAGAGAGTTTATTGTGCCTTTTCTTAGGAATATGAGCCACGCGTTTGGGCTGCAGGCAGCTTGATGATTTGAGTGGGAGCCATGACCGCCCCCGGAGACTTGCCCTAATGTTCATGAGCCAGGAAATACGTCATGCTATATGCAATGTTTTATACACACCATACATTGTATCTGATGTTAAAAGAGACCACACTTTTGGGCTGGGGGGGTACACCAAAAAGTGAATTTTTTTTCATCTTTACCACTAAGCCGTCATCTGTCCCTTAAGGCGTCATCACCTCGACCTTGATCACTCACACTACCCTGTGGTGCTCAACATTGAGCACCATGTCTCATCCGTATGATCGCAACAGTAAGTGCATCTCTCTGTTCCTGTGCATCTTTCCGTTTCACTCTTTCTGCTATCATTAGAGTCCTCAATGTGTCTTGGAGACCATGGTGACACAGCCATCACTGGCACCCAGCTGGGATTGCCTACCTGACAAGGAGCGCTCCATTGCAAACTAAAGAGCATTAAAATCCTCCCTTACCCCACCACACCACTTCATTGTCTCCCTTTCTCTGAACTCTGATCTTTTCCTCTGTCACTTTCAATTGTCGGTTACTCTTCGGACATCTTTTCTCTTGTGTCTCTCTCAAAAAATGGCTTATATTGAGATATTCTCTCTCTTCCACTGCCCTTTTGTTCCTTCCTGTTCCTTGCTTGCTGTCCCCCGTCCACTTGAATTACTGTGGTGGATAGTTAGGTAGGAAGGAGGAGGGATACATTGAAGAGGAAGGAGGAGGAGGGAAAAAAGAAAAAAAAAGGAGGCTGAGAAGAAGAGAAGAGGTTGTAGAACAGTGGAAAAATAAGGATGAGTGGAGCGATAGAGGAATACGGGGAATAAGCGGAGGGAGGATGTAATCTTACTGTGGGAGTGTGGTAATATATCACCTGACACAGTTAATAAAATGTCACCATGCCATGGTTTTGGACAGGAAAGAAAGGTTAACTGGTACTTCATATAAATGTACTTCAAGAAGCACAGGTGGAGGAGATAAAGACTACACACACGCACATACATATACTATAATACAGACATAAAAGCATGCATGCTTGTCGGTAAAGATAACAGATGAGCTCATAAAAAACGAGAAACAATAACGGACAATTCAAGCACATTCAAAGACATGCATGCAAATATATGTGAAAGCGCGTATAGCAGCAACATCCACAAAAAGTGCAAATTTGTTCACACACACACATGCATGTTCCTGCTCATACAGTATAGACACACTCAGTTACATGTACCCTTTGATGATAGCTGTAATCATATGTGGTGGAAAATCTCATTTTCACAAAATGAGTTTTTTTCTTCAAATCGTGCATTCTCACCATCATTCTTTTCTCCTCTAGTCCTCTAGCTTATTTATCTACTCACTCGCTTTTTTCAGATTTTCCTACTCCCTGTTGTCTCCCTCCCTCCGCTCCTCTTTCCCTCTCTTTCTTCTCTCCTCTCTCTCTATGCATATCCACTCTTCATTCTCAACCTCCTATCTCACCCTCCACCTCCTCTCCTCCCTGTGGTCGGCTCATCCCTCTCTCCTACTCCTTCTTTTGCCCCAAGGATATCTTCCCTCCTACACGGCCTCGCCTCACTCCTCTCTCTCTCCATTTATTTATATCAATGAGCAAAAGTCATCCTTTTATCTTCCTCCAGATGAACAGACTCTGCCTTTGGAAGAGGATAGAAGAAGAGAGGAGAGGAACAGAGAGGAACACAGTTTCTCTCAGTACATAAATTCAACTGTACCAAGCGTTGGGGATATTATATAAACTCTCCCTTGTAAGAGGAGATAATTCAATGTGTTTTGGCTGGCTGGTAAAGGGATTGTTTTGCCTCAAACCCTCCAAACGCATTTTAATACTGGATTGGAGAAATCAAGACTTTATTCCAGCATTTACACGATGGACTTTTACAGCATCACATTCACCTCAGGCTCATACTTTGGCCTTCAATTCACCTAAAAGAAAAAATAAACAATAAAGGAATATGGTGTTTGGAAAATACTGGTTATTAGGTTTGTCTCAAGTTCATGGTTTTGTATAGTTTAAGATCACAGTTGACAAATTACAGTGTTATTATTCTGCAATTATGAAGCATTATGAAGTCATTTTGGGGCGTATTTACAGAGCAACAAAACAGAACTCAAATGGTGTGACTACTTTTTTATTAGGGGATACATATACACAGTAATGTGTATTTTAGGGAATATCTTTTTTAACTCCAAGGGTGTTATGTATCACTTTTGAGTTACAGTAACGTATTCACTGTGAGACAAAACAAATATGTCGTGCTGCAGGCTCATTGGATAATGTATAAAGTAAAGGAGGGTTTTTAATTCGGTCCACTGTCTTATGTATCCGTGTTATCTGTTTTTTGCCAGGCAACAACAAATGCAAAATCTCTAATAAATAATTGAACTGAAATTGAACTTGAACTGAGCAGAACAGTTGTAACTCTCATGACCTCTCTCATTCCCAATTCTGATTACACATGCAAAACTGGAAATCAATATCAAGTACTGACACACTTTATTAATAGGAAATTGCACAGGTGCACATACACCTTAGCTGTGAGGCACAGCTTATGTCTAAGGAGGACTTATTGAAATACATCCTGGATCAGTGGTTTGTATTAATGTAGTTGCTGTAACTGCAATAAGAACAATTATAGAATAGTAATCCGTTGTAATTGTATAGGTGTGTATGTCATTGTATGTGTGCACCTAGATAGAGACAGCATGCAAATATGCATGCATATTAAGTTATTCTCAACAATGTGTTGATAGCTTCAGTTAAGTAAGTAGAGAGAGTGCATGTTACTTAGAAGAGTAATACAGCATACACATATATAAATATTTGTGAAGCCTGACATAAATTGGCATTCTCCTATTGGCTGGTTCTTGGTGTGATGTGATTTCAGTCCCAGTGAAGTTCAACTGACGATGGCTTAGGTTTGCTTCTCTCTCAGAATGTTGTAGGCAGTCATGTTGGTTAGTGGAAGAGCTTCAGGACCCCGGGGGGCACATTGTATTCATTATTTATAGACTCTTTTTTTCTCGCATCATTACAACAGAAAAAAAGAGGAAAAGGACAGTTTTTAAGAGAAAATTGTCATCTCCTGAAATGTGGGAATGAGCTCGTAGATGGACAGGCTCAGACCAGCAGAATGCAACACATGCAATGGCAGAGTGCTGATGCCCAGCTAAATTCAAACCCTGATACCCCAAACTAATACGCTGAAGTCTCTTGCCAATAACTAACTACAGGAGATGCTGACAAAACAGTTTCCAGCTGTGTTGCTGGTGTGTTCTTCCAGGAGTATTATTTGATGTCTAGTCTAAAAGCAATACACATATATGGACTCCAATAAACTAAACTGTGTACAAAGTACATAATGAGTAATGGTGGCCAACTTTTTACGTAAATGGTCTTCTTCTTGGATAATTAAAATACTTTCTTGCTGTGGAATAAGTGCTTTGCTCCACCCATTAATTAATTCTTAAATGCCTCAAAATTACAACATTATTACTCCCTTTATTTATTTTACTTTATTTTACCAGTCCCATCGAGATCAAAAGCTCTTTTACATGAGCTAACCGGCCAAGGTAGCAGCCATACACAATCACAACACAATAAGATACAGCATATACACTGGGACAAACCACCTAGCTTATGATTCTATCTTAAATGTTCACAAATAAAACCAATTCATCTGACAATGAGCTGAAATCATTCAACAAGTTATTTTTCTGCAAATGAAGAAGAATGTTATTTTCTTGATTCAGATGCCTTATTCTGTCTTGCTACAAGCTACTGGCATGTATTTCTAAGGAAATAAATTCCTGTAATTCCTCCTTTTTCAGGAATGAGAATCCCTTTGATGGGAATATTTCAAGTTTATTTGAGGGGCTTGCTTCGGGTGTATGTTGTGTATGAGAGGCTGACTTGGTCAGGAGAGCTGATGTCTGACACGTGTCTTTCCAATCAGCTATCATGCCGTGACGGACACATCCTTTGTGACTCCGACGGTTAAAAAAAAAAAAAACGTACGTTGGGAAACACACACGCATACAGAGATTCTCACACAGACAGACAGACAGACAGACAGACAGACAGACAGTCTAGACACACACACACACACACACACACACACACACACACACACACACACACACACACACACACACACACTGGTGATAATGGAATAACCAGCTCTGTTTGGAGTGTTATTGCATTAGACTCAGACAAATGCGGAATGAGCAGGACACCTTTAGCTTTCCATTAAGGAGAAAGCTGCCTGGACTCAACGGCCTGTGTCAGGGGGAAAACCGCAGAGCTGGATGGAGTAAACGAGACACAGGGTGAGAAAAAGGATGATGATGTTATTGGCTAACTGCTGGGACTGTGATTAAATCCTCCATGTTGAGATAGGTCTCTCTGTCAGCTTCCTTTTTGTTCACAACACATCCTCTCTGACAGTTGGGTCAGTCTTTGCACATACACATCTCTTTCTCTGTCCATCTCAAGACGTACAAGTTCACATCATCTGTCTCAACAAACATTTAACCTCTTTCTCTGCCTTCGCTTCTTCCCTCTCTCTGTCTTTGTTTTCAACACCTTTACAGCTGAATCTCAGTCACATAATCTCTTGAGGATCACATTAAAGCTTTCTCGCAGAGCCCCACCGCATTCTACCGAAATCCCATGCCACTGCTAAGTCTGTCAACTACTTTCTGTGTGTGTGTGTGTGTGTGTGTGTGTGTGTGTGTGTGTGTGTGTGTGTGTGTGTGTGTGTGTTGTGTGTGTGTGTGTGTGTGTCTGTGTGTCTGTACATGTCAAAACAATAGATCTAAATCCCGGAGTACCGATTAGACAGTTATGTCTTTACCGAATGAAAAGGATGGGAAAAGGCCCTATGTAAATATTGTCTGTGATTTTAAAAAAGACTCTCAAGCTGAAAAAAAATCAATATTAGTGATGATCATCGTTAGAATCTCTTCAACAGCAAGCACAGAGCTGTGTGTAGATTCAATATTCTGTCAAATTGTGTAGAAAGAGAAAATTATTCATAATGCCATGTGGAATAAATGATTTAAAAATCTTTCTCAAATGTGTCAGTTTTTTTAATAAATGGAAAAGCGAGGAAGCGGAGGCGCATCCTTCACAGACTTCACAGAAGTCTCTTGCATGGGAGTCTCACTTCTGTCTACTGACTCCTTTTTCTCTCTCTGTTGCCTTTTTCCGCTCCCCTCTGCTTCCCAATTTTTTCACAGCTTGTCATTTGTTCCCTAATACCACCTCGCTCTCCAAGTGGAAGATGCATAATTATCTTCCTATTGCTTTTGCTTTCACATCCTTTCAGCTTGCACAGGCAAAAAAAGCCTTTCCAACATTATTAACTGGACAGATATGCATGTGTAAGATAAATGCATGTGTGTATGTTAGCCATGTGCAAGCACACACCAACATTGCTTGTCAATGTGCTGATGTTGAGAGCTTGTGCAATACCAGCTTAGTAGTGGCTATGTGATGCTAATTGGAGGAGCATTTGTTTGTTTGAACTATGGTAACATCAGTCAGCTCAGCATGTGGACTAATTATGTTTTACATTACTGTTTGACAAATGGAAGAAAAGGAAAACACATGAGGATTTTCTAAATTGAAGCTATTTAACCAAGTCAAGTTTTTTAGAGCACATTTAATTATACCAAATGCTGACCAAGGGGCTTTCAAAGAGATTGAATAAAAACACCGACCAAGAAAAAATACAGACATAAACTAGAGAGCATCTTGAAATGGGATCACACCGGCCAAAAACGTGCCGGGGGTGTAAAGTGGTGAGGCCAATGGCCAATTCCCCATCCTGTACTTTAGGTGTCCTTGATCAGATTACACCCACCTTTGAACTGAACCTTTATTTTGATCTAAACACCTATATACGTTTTGTGTCGGCATCTTGCACGGTTGTGACGCTATGCATTGTCAAAATCTGTCCACAGCCATATAAACAGCTATCAAAGTACTTGAAACTGCTTCTGTGGTAGTTTCATCAGGACCACACACACAGACAAGGTGAAAACGATTCCAGCTTCGCTGTTGCGGCTGGTAATAAAAAGCATTACATATCTTGATAAAATCATAACAAAAACAGCATTAAACAAACAAACAAATAAAATAGAAAAGGATAACTAGAGACCATCCTGCTATGGGATCACATCAGCTGTGAGGCCAAATCAGGCTAGGGGTGTAAAGTCAGGTTTACTGCCCTTGCTTAGACCACACCCATTTTTAAACTCAGCCTTCATTCTGATCTTAACTACACACCTGTGAAGTTTTGTGACTGCATGTTGCCCGGTTGTAGCACTATCATTGTAGCACCTATCGTAGCATCTATCGTGGCAGCAACATCTGTCCACAGATAGACAGACAGACATACCAAAGCAAAGTAGGAGGTACTAACAACTGCTTCTGGTTGTTACTGCTACAGTAGGTGTCAATCTCATTTTGCCATGATGACACACAAACATCCACACACGGTCACGGCCGGTAAAAACACCATGAACTGCTGGCATAGTTACAGAAAGTTATGGAGGAAGATGGTCTAGTTTTAGAAGATATGCATGTTATAATATTTGAAAACATGGGGTTTTCAGCTTTCAGAATTCAAAAACCACGTGTTGAACAAACAAATCTTATGTTGAGCTTTCTAAAGCACATAAAAAGCTACATACGTTGAAACACACAGCACTAGCAATAAATGGGAAAATGAGCTTTACATTTTACAGTCAGACAATTAAAGGCATTATTTTTTAGGATTCCGTTTTTCTACAATATTGTTGTATGTATTGTTAATTAACATTGAATAATATGCATTTTCCAAAAGGTTTGGTGTGTTTTAAATAAATATCCGAAGACCAAAATATAAAAAGGAATACCTACCCAACGAATGACGAACCAAATAGTTGAATATGTGGGTCCATTCATACTTCCCAGATAAGCATATAATGAACAATGAACATACATGGATTTTAGAAAAATCCAGCATATAGATAGCAGGAAGCTGGCAGAATCGGACATGGCATATTAGAGTACAGTGCGGTGCAGTCCCGTGTGTCGGATGCACATTCATTATGCTGAGGAAAATAACTGATTCAGCGATTAGTGAATTTTACTACGTTTAGGGCATAATTAGGGCTTTTTCAGTGTTCTCACTGGAAAATTGACTTGTCTTTATACATCTATAGTCACAGACTCATTAGCGTTTTTCATGGCGTTTGTCAAAAGAGCACCAGAGTTTTGTTCTTTACTCTTTTATCCCTTTTGTCAGGTTTAAAGTAATGTGTTTGTACCAGAGCATGGACCAATCAGCGTCCTGTGAGGAACTACAGCTCCGAGCGTGGTTCAGGTGTGTGTGGCGCGACATGGAGGGCAACTGTTCACTCAAAACAATAATGATGGCTCCTAAAGTGGTTTGCGTAGATGCTGTATAGTAGTGCTATCAGAGATGCAGAGGATTTCTTCATTGAAAGAAGAACAAATAACATTACGGAAGGCTTTTCTCGATGGAAAGATGTTGTTGTTCTTCTCCCGACTGGCTTTGTTAAGAATTTGACAGATAGTTCATCCAATCACCAGCCAAATATTTTGTGAAAATGCCTGCAACTTTTCAAACTTGTTCATTCACCAACTGGCAAAGTTAGACACTTTCTTATTTTCTGGCTATGTTGTGCTCTTGACCACAGTAGGACATAGAACAGTCTGTGGGAAGACTAGTGCCTAGCAAGCAATTGTGTCTAAAACTTTTTTAGGTATGTTCAGTAAAAAAAGATTATCTGCAGTATCAGTGTTTTCCATCAGAATCAGATTTGAGGTACGTCTTTATCCACACATTACATTTTATGTCGGCCAAAACCACCAGACCACAGTCACACAGGTGATTGAACAATTTCTGGGCTCTTGCTGTTGGCCTGAATGCCAGATGGATTTATGACAACAGCACCTGTGATTTGATCTTGTGGATGGCAGTTGTACAAAGTCTGTGAAAAGGGTCCATTCACCCAGTCTGTGATCATTCAGAATCATGAAGAGGAGGAGACCTGTTCAGAGTTTTTAAGGTGAAGATACAGTTGATGAATGCAATGAAAGAAGATCAAATAAAATTAGGTGTATAGTGGAATATATATTTTGCAGTACTGATTCCCACTTTGAAAATCACAGGTGACATTCAGACACAAGGGAAATTGTGTATTTTGGCCCTGAACAGCCTGATTGAAGAATAGCTGCTTGATATGATGCCCTCCTGATTGGCAATCTAGCCTTAGGTGGATATGAATGATCAGGCACACAAATACACACATGATAGGTGCACTACTATGCCCACACATGAAATATTCACCTGCACACAGGCACGAGTCCATCTCATCATCACTGTAAAACTCACCAAAGAGCTTCACACTTCACACAGGCGCTTTAATCATGTATGCGAGAAGTTGCCAAGTAAGGCACCCTTACACTGAGCCAAGGTGATAACGAGATCTGTTGTAAAAGGAACAACAACATCAGAGCATACTGCTGCCTTCCAGAGCCACTGCTTCCACCTGCAAATGAGGGAATATGAGAATTAAAAGAGATTAAGGAATGACAAGCGCTCTCTGAAACGAGAACGAGTCACTCATGGCCTTTACGGAGTAATTCTGAGCTGTGCAGCGAAACCATTCTGTCACCTTCTGATAAGGACTGAGAGAAGCGGAGGGACAGACACAAAGAGAGACGGCAAGGAAGAGAAGCACTGTAATGGAAAGAGAGGAGGTAGATGTGAGAAAGACTGAGGAGAGGGAGGGAGGGAGGGAGCAAGAGACTGGATTGGACTCCAAACTGCTTTCAAGCACGTAGAGATACTTCGTAGAGAAGCTGTCTGCTGAAACTGTCACCACTGGAATGGACTTCCAACTAGTGTTTGATTAACCTTTCTTACTTGATCCACACAACTTGGTATAATCTCTGATGCCCTCCCGCTTCACCTCGCACACACTCACACTCACACTCTCACACACTATTTCTAAAGCCTTCTAGCCCTTTAGACAACTCACATGCAATGTCTCCCCTGGTATGAAAAAAAAAAAATTGCCTAACCTTTCAGCATCTTTTCCCAGCTTATTAATATGCCTCATCGCTAAAAGGCAAGAAGGGAAAATGTCTCATTTAAATTTGGAGCGGCGATAAGATGGATGTGGGGCTCTATTAAAGGTGCCTCTCTCCTTTCATGATATACACAAGACTACACACTCGCACTGGTACGTACACAACTTGGCAGTGTCCCACTCAGTATCGCATGACTTAGTGATTAAAAGGATGGCAGTGAATCTCAATCTCAGCACGTTCTTGCCAAACCTGACATTTCGACTCCTTACTCCTCTCAAATGGTGTTTCTATCACGCAGTACTAAGTAGCTAGTGGAATAGCATATCTTTCTTTGACTTCTATTCCCTATTATGAGACCAGTTTTAGAGTCAACTAAGACACTTGTTAAGCTTTTTCTCATCTATTTGAGTTTTCTTTTACCTTCACTTTACTTTGAGTTCTTCTCAACTCACATTCATGTATTTTAGATTCAAAACAGCTAACTCCTGCTCTCCTCTTGTTCAGCCTCAAAGAAGTATATCTCTGCTTGGACAGCAATGTTGCTCTCATCTAGCTTGTACATTTCTGGTCGTGTCAATATTTGATAGCCCCCTATTTCATTATTTAAACCAACCGTTGACTTACTTTCAGGTACTGTTGCTCTATATATATCTAGAAAAAATGTCTATCAGCTGCAAAACCAAAATAATGATCCTGGGCTTTGAATCAAATGAAATGCTTAGAAAAAGGCAGAAATAGCCACTGGTTTTGTCAATTAAAAATGGTGTGATTGATGATAAGTGAGAAGTAAAAACACTAGAAACTTTGCAAGGGGTTCCAACCTGAAATTGTTGCCTTGACTTCTTCTTACCTCAATTACCTGTTTAATGTTTTCTGTTTTAAAACCGTTGTCTCACGTTCTATTCTTATCCTCCCAGGTATAACAGTAATGTTGATGGCTTCCTTCTCTTTTTTCCTTCTCTTTTTTTCTACATTATAGGTAGTAAAAGTTACAGAGGCAGTCGTGCAGTAATTGTTACATTAGTTTGACCCTCGAACTAATCGGAAAGCGTACAAAAAAGTGTAACTGAGCTACAAGGATGATGAGGAATAAAGCATTTGAAAATTTCACTTCCACTTCTTCTTACCTCAACTCACCATTATGCTTTGCATTTTTAAATGTGTTTGTGTTTTTTAAACACCATTACACCTCAGGTTATTATGCTTTATCCCAATTATGTGTTCCACAAGGTTTCGTTCTGGAGCCAGTTTTTTTTCTGTTTGTCCGTGCTTGCTCTTGGTCATTGTTCAGTGTCCCTGCCTCTATTTTCAGTATAGCCAGTTGTACCTGTTAAGCTCAGGGACCTCATTAAGTTGGCCAGCATACTTTACTGTTTATCTGGAGTGAAAAGCTGGAAATCCCGCTGCCAAAAATTCTGCAACCAGGAATTGTTGTCACAACTCCAGCGTGATAAAGCAGTATTTGGTACAACCAAATAGTGTATGAATAACATGCCAATTGTCATTTTGTGGGTCATCACTTTGCTTTTCGCATGCAATTTCAGTCCGCAGCAATATTAGACCCTTAGAGCAAGTGCTTCGGAAGTCAGGTGACATTATATAAAGAGCAGGACAGACTGCTTTTCGTATCCCATGGTAAAACTCAGTCAACCATTGACTTCTTACCTATGCACGTAGATTAATTTATGTACCAAACATTATTATTCAAACCCAAACCAAGAGCTTTAAGTAGTTTTCTTTGCATGTACAACTTTAACCACGTGATCAAAATCTGTGCTCGTTCATCCGTATGAGACAAATTGGGGAATGGGCTGTAAAAGGACACACAACAAGCTTAACATGCATAGAGATGAAGCCTTAAAATGTATGTGTTATTTATACGCCTTCCCATGAGATCGTGTTGGATCATGACATTCGTCCTGTTATTCCAGGACCAGCCACTCCCTCCTACCTGGCAGTAACCCATTTCCTGACATTTTCACCACCTGAGCTTCCCCACCCACTCACTCACTCACCTTCTTCTCACTTGCCCTAATCAGCGGAGTAGTATACATCGTGATTAGTAGTAATACATCAGATTTTCTAGTTTGCATCTGCCCTAGCATTCCAACCGTGTTTATTCTGTCTGCCTGAACCCAATGCCTGTTTCCAAATTGATGATTATTTGCCTGCCCCCCCTGCCAGGTTTTGCCTGTTTCTGGATTAAAGCTGACAAAAACATTTACTCACCTCTGGCTGCCTGTGTCATGTTTCTAGTTTCAAGGCTGTTCTGTGTTACAATCCTAAAAAAAAAGGAAAATTACTGTAATTCTAGTACTAATTTACTAACTTATTGTGTCCTGAATCGGAAAAGTTACTCTGTAGTAAGGGTGAGGAGATGCAATTATATATAGAGCCACCACAAACTCTACAATAGCTGCTTGTCTGTTTTTGTTTCTACCTGTGTGACTTAATATTGTATGACTTCACAAATATTGCTGGTAAAAACAGTAGCTATGTGTCTGTGCTCTTGACCCTCTATGAGCCTAGTACAGCTTGAGATCCCTGTGCAGAGCCTTCTTGGCTTTTCAGCAGTCCACACTGAGGACTTAATGTGACCGGATATTTTCTGGGAGGCCCAGTTGAATCTGAAATACCTTGCCTGAGGAGATAAGTCTGGTAGACAGAGTTATTGTGTGTTTATTTTTGTCAATGTGCTTTTTACCAGACATTTCGTAATTTTCTGTATTATATAATTTTCTAAACAAATTTAGATTATTTTCAGTTGTTCTCATTTTTCTATTTTTTTTTTTACAGAGGATTCAAGAAGGGATTTATTTATTTAAATAATAATGATTAAAAAAAAGTGTATATACATGCATGTACGCTGTACACACACATGGAACACACACACGGACATTCACAGACTCAAGACAGTCAGGTTTGACACACCAGTCTGAATACCAGCTGTCATCGCTTTTCTTGTCTTGCTGTCCCAGTCTCTTTTACACTGTCCCCCACACCCTGTCACTCTTTGTATTCCTTTCATACACCCCCTCCCATATTCCTTGTGTCTGCCGTTTTCTCTCACCTCTGAGAGTGTGAGGCAGGATCCAACATTCTTTTAGTATGTTGTTTGTTGACATCGCCAACATCTAAGTTGTGTAAATGTCACACCCACACAGCTCTATCAACATGGTTTGCCCTGTCAGCTGGAAAAAGTTTCTATATGCTGATTTTCAACTGGCACAGCTCCAACTGAGGATGCATTTAAGTATCAGAACTTTTTTTTTATTATTATTAATAAACGACCAAAATTAAGTCCCTTGTGTTGATTGTAGGTAGGCATTGTCACTCACAGGTGCTTAACACTAAACTTTTAAAGCATGATGAATATACAGAACATACTTGCAATAAACTCTAAATATAAAGACAACAGAACAACAAGACCTTCTCCCTGTTCAGCAGATAAAACTCACCCTTATTTTTCTGTACCGTATCATCCATCCACTGCTTCACTGCTCAAAAGCAATGAGGTGGAATCGTTTATTTTGCCTTTTCGCCTGAAGAGTTAGATCCAGTGAACATTTTCATTAACTGCACTGGAGACATTAATTGGTGGAAAGCAAAAAAGGTTTACTGCTCAATAGACGATAAGCAGAATTGATGATCCCTGAACTGAATCACGGAAGTTAAAATTCCAAGGCCCCTTGTTCTCAATACCTACCCACCAGGTAAAAGAAATTAAGGTCATTATAAACCTCAAGTTCAATGATGTACTTCATTTTGACAGACCTGCTTTATTCTGCTTTTTTTCTCAATAAATTATGCTGGAGAGCAGTGCTTTATCACTTAGGTTGATGGAGAAATACTAGTATGTGTTTCAGTACTTGTGGAGAGCAGTAATGCTCTGTTTGCTTGTTTTCTTAAAAATAGACAAAGAAATAGATACACAAATTCTATCTATCTATTGCCATACATGGCACTTTAAGGAACACAAAGGCACTTTATTGTATTAAAATCACAGCATGTGAAGTTTTCCAACCCAGAATGTAATGTGTATCTTAAAATTTTGTTCAAATTCCTACTTGTTATGCACTCAGACATCACACAATGCAAGACAGGACAAGTTGGTATTGTTGTAGTGTATGCCTTTGTTCTCACACATTCACTGGGATATGGTGTGCTTACTTGTTTATTTTCTCAGCCATTTTAGGTTTTGCACAGTGAGGACGAATATAAGATCCCAAATTGAACAAATTGAACATCTGCCTAAACATTGGAGAGTTTATGCTACACTGATGGACAAGCTGGAAAGCAGAGCATTGCAGCAGAAGAGTCAAGATGGTGGAAGTATAAATGCTGGGTGATTAATTACACCCTGGGAAAGTTAAAAGTTCAAGACATGTGTATGTTTGTATGCTTTACATGCTTTACGGGTGTCTTTTTTAAATATTGGGTTTGCATGCGCATCTACTGAGTGATTTGTGGGAGGTTTGAAAAGTGAATTTTAATTTGGGTCAGAATTCTTCCTCGCCAATTCAGGATTGTGTACATAGTGTACACAAGATAATCACAAACACACCCTGAGAAGAGCACCAGGGATGAAAAACCTTTCACATCTTAGTGGGACTGTGTCTGTTGATGTGTCGATGAACACACCAGGCCACACACACGCCCTGCTGCTCGTCTCACAATCTTTTAACTCCATGAAACAGGTGTCTGTGTCACATAAGTAAGCTTATGCTGACAAATGGCTGTTTGTTAAACCGCACACCCCTCATACTGTTGCCATGAGTGTCCATTCCTCTTGCATTACACATTTTACAATAAAAATGGTGGCAGATTCTTCACTCGAAAATGTGTAATAATAATTGATACAATAATATATTTATAGATATCTAATAACACTTCTTAAAATTCAGAAAATGGTAGCTTATGCCTGCTGAAATCAAAATGATTGCAGACAGATGTTATTTAATTATAACCATATCGCTATATTCAGTAGACAATTTGAGGGGGATGCCATAGTGAGCAAAATGACCCAAATGCATGCCCCTTGTCAAAATGCTACCACCCTTCCCATTCGCTAGTAGCAGAGAGAGTGCAATGGCAGAGGGGTTGTTTAGTGTTAGTCAAGTCTGACTGATTCATTGATCCTTTATCTGAATGAGCTTTGTGCCAGTTAGAATCTATGGCTCTGAAATATCAGTAACTGTGCTGTGTAATGATAAATCCATGGCACTCTCTCAAACTCATTTATAATTGCGACTTTAAAAAAAAAAATATATATACAAAATATAGTTGCTAAAGCTACGTGTCACAGTCAAAAAGTTTGAATCCTCATCAGTTGATGATCCATGTAGACATGGAAGGCATGGGAATAAATAAATTGCATCTTGATTGTGGTATAGAGTTAGCGTTGCAAGTAAGATAACAACACATTTTAATTTGAACTATAATTTCTTTATGCAGCCAACCAGCATAATCCTGGTTGGCTGCTTAGTTTAAATATTTATTAAAATGTTCAAACAATATGTTTTCACTTTTTTATATCACCAGAGTAAATGGCTTTTACGATAAGGACTAACTGATGTTTGCTGTCTCAGGTAATATTGGCTGGAGGAAAGTACACACTTCCCTTAGACAATGGATGTGCTGGTCATGAACAGGCCTTGTACCGCAGACTAATGTAGTTAGTTAATAATCTGCTCCTTGGCATTGGAAATAACTCTATTTTACTGTAGGTAGTAAGATAGTTAGCAAGACAAACGGACATTTGCAGCTTATTATTCTGTTCTTGTGTTTTTGGTTTTGCAAAAGTTAGGATAATGACATCACCTTAGATAGCTATAAACCAGCCGAGCCTCGCTACGGTTATTGAGCTACGATTGGACAATCCCAGTTCAGATGAGTTCTGTTAGCAAACAGTGGATGGCCGATGCAAACAAAACTTCAATAAACAAACCTAACAGGCAGGTGAGTAAGTGAGAAAGTGAGTTTTTGAGTCAGTAAATGAATGAGACTGAGAAAGTAATCAAGTAAATGAGTGAGTGAGCGAACAGCAGAATAATCAAGTGAATGAATGAGCAGGTAAGTGACTTTGCATCTGACTGATTAAGTCACCAAGCACTTCTGCTTTCTCTGCACTTAAGCCTGGCAAGCAGTTGAGGCATTTTATATGTTAATGTGTGCTAGCGGAAAGTTAGGAAAGAATGTGGTGTGAAAAGAAATGAGAGAGCAAGCAGCGGTAACAAAGGGTGGAAGCTGGGCGAGGACGGAATGGGTGTGGGGTGGGGGTTGAGGGGTTGTAGGGAGGTAGGGGGATGGAGAAAACGGGGAGTGGATGAACGTGGGCGAGGAGAAAAAGAAGGGAGAATCATTGGAGTGTGTTGGAGGGATGAAGAGAAGGAGTGAGGGTGGCTGTGGAAACTGTGGTAATCAGAGGGCAGTGATGGGTGGTCAAGGTGTGCGTAGATGTGAGTGCATGTGAGCCCCACTGTGGTCAGAGCTCTGTGACAGTTCCTCTGCCCTCAGAGTGTGTCGGTCTCACTGTGCACAGCTGTGTGTGTAAGTCATATTTTAAGGTGGCTGAATGGATTTTCAGACACTTTTTCTTCTCTCCTGCTGATTCGCTGGGTGCCTCTATGGAGTTACAAATGGAGGTATAAAGTTTGCATCAAACCTAACCTCACATCTTTAATAGGATTTTAGATTGTTTTGTAATAAGAGCAACCAATAAATACAACTACTAAAACACACATCAGCAAAAAATGTTATCCCCTTCACATATTCAAAATGAACTCCCACTGCAATAATGACAATTAATGACAATAATGAGTCCATTGGATGCTCTCAATTGCTTTTGAAATTTCAACGATAGTTAGATAACTCATTATACTTCTGCTTGGATGAAGGCAGAGACAGTATGTACCTTGATTAAGGCTGATGTTTTTTTCCAAAGATTTTAAATTATGACTTGCCAGGAATATGCCACTCTTTCCTGAGATTTCTTGCCACGTTTTCTCATTTTAATATTTCATATGTTAGAAAATGTGGCAATATTTTCAGTAAAACCGTAAAACAATAATAACTTTGACTGTGATAACACACACACACACACACACACACACACACACACACACACACACACACACACACACACACACACACACACACACACACACACACACACACATATATATATATATATACACACATACAGAAAGAAAATACAAATGAAAATGCATACAACATGTGAGAAAATTATCTTTACAAAATGGGTAACAGTACATTAAATTCTATTAAAACGGCTCATTTCAACGTAGAAACTGCAGAACGGTTATCCAAAACCCTCTCTGTGTCTCTGGTTTTTTTCTTGTGGCTCTCTGTCGGCTCACTGTCTTCTGGCTGGCTAAGCTTTGAGATCACCTTTCTGTGATCATTGTACTTACTACGGTGTGTGGGCGAGTGAGGTAGGGAAGGAGACAAAAGAGAAAGAGAGCGCATTCTCTTGTCTGTGTTGCTCTCCGCTTCCTCTTTGCCACCGCTCTGCTTTGATTTCTCCCCCTCTTTCCTTTCCCCTGTTTCTCTTCCACTTTTTCTTTCTCTCAAAACCTCCACAGATAACACAACACACAAGCAACTTCACTGTTGCACAAACTGTTTGTGCACAGAAACTGGCATCCCAGTTGGATGGGACCCCGAGACAGAGACACAAACTAGTACAGCCCAGTGTGAGCCCAGTCATGGATCACTGGTAATCCCTACAGTGGATCAGTGCCCCGGTGTGTGTTTGTGGAGAGACAAGTGTGTGTGCTTGTGTGTGTTGATTTGTGTGAGGCTTGGTGAACTTTTGGTGTCAATAATGACTGTGCGCTCACACACAAACACATCCACTTCTCCCACACTTACGCACACCAAGTATCATCCACCTCCCTTGTTGACATTTGCTATTAGTTTAAATGCCAACATAAACATCTCTGTTCCTTTATATAGACACTTTCTAAGACGCATACGCACACACACAGACACACTTTCACTCTGCTACTTTACATTCAAATCTTACCTTGGCTATGCTTGTGATTAAATTCCTTGTCTCCGAGGAGAGCAGATGCTATTGTTTCCTCCCTTTGGCTGCCTTGAACGGAATGAGACTTGAGATCCCCATTCTGGCTCAACCGCCTCGCAGTTGCACTGCATCTATGAGTCTCGACATGTAGTGGAATGAAACTACAGGGTAATATATGGTTGCTATTACACCAAGGCCTGCCAGCTTAACCTCTCTCATAGATCTCCCCGCAGAATCTCCTCTATGTACTATTCAGAGTTAAAGCTTGTTCTCTCTAACTTGACTTTTGTGGGTGAAGGCCGCTCTTATTTTCCAGCCTTTTTCACATATATATTAGCATGTGCAAGTTATCTGTCCTGAGTTATGAGTAAAACAATCATTTTTTCTGCAGTCATATGTATGCAGTGCTAAAGCTAGCCAACAGGTGGCACTGCAACTCTTTGTTTTCTCTTTGTGAGGAGCTGACCGTGGGGCTGAATGTAAATCTCCCTCATCTGCTGTTGCAAAGGGAGAAGAGAGGTGAGAATGAATGGGATCGAGGGAATGTAAACACGAGGAAAAGGAGGAGAGGAAGAGAAAAAAAGAGGGTTTGGTTTAAAGATGGTTCAGGAAGGAAGAGGCTGCCAGGCAAATTAGGAGAGAGAGAAGTTAATGGTGAGGATGAAAGAACAACATGATGGAAGTGGTAAGCAAGAGAGGGGAAATGGATGGGGAAATAAAAGGGTGATTACAATACAAAGAAAGTGAAGGAAGAAAAGGTATAGATGAATGCGGGAATGAAAACCTCTGAAATTGCAGAGGTAAGGAAAGATCTGAATTGAAAAGAGCAATACATCAGTCAGAATACAGCTGAAAGAGAAAAGCAAAGAGAGAGAGAGAAGGAGAGAGAGAGAGAGAGAGAGAGAGAGAGAGAGAGAGATTATGCCATGCTTGTCACTTCAATAAGCCGAAGGTAGGTTGAGCAAGATACAAGTTCACCCTGTGGTCATTGATCGAGATTTGTATTAGTTGAATGGTGGACACTGCGGGAGGATGATCACATGGGGAGAAAGTGGATGATGAAAAGACTTAAAAGTGCCGATTACTATGCTGACGATGATATATAAATATCAAACAATGGATTTGATGAATGAGGGGAAAAAAGCAAATGGAGAAAAAAAAATTGACACAAAAATGAAAAAATGCCATAAAGCATGGCATAGTATGTGCCTGTATATGTTTGTGTGTGAACGTGTGTGTGTGCATCGATATGCTCGGTTACTGTGTATTTCCGTGTTTGTTTGTGTCTGTCACAGTGACAACAGTGTTTATGTGCGCATGAAAGAGAAGAGCAGGGGAACAGACGTAGACAGATGGGGCTAAGAGGGGTGGAAGACATTAAGTGTGTCGTGTCCGTCTGTGTGAGAGTGTGTATGTGTGTGAATGCTTGTGTGTTGGCTGATGATCTCTCATGCAGTGGCAGCAGCGGTACAGTATGCATGACACAGATAGCAGGATTTATGCTCTCTACAAGACTACAGATGGTGACAGGGGAGGACCTCTGCTTCCCTCCATTTCCCGCGTATGACTCTCTTCCTCTGTCTGCTCCCCACCCCTTCTCCCACTCACCAACCCTTTATTTTGACCCTTCTGTGTGTATTTCCTTTGCTCTGTCATGTTCTCACAATGACCCAGTAAGGGGAAGTCAAACTCTATCTACCCTACCGCTGTCTCTATAGACTTCAGTAGTGAAAAAAGGGTTTACTTAGTAGAGCAGTATCTCAGGTTGCCGTGGGGGTTCATGAGGTGATCGAGGAGGATCTGAGGGAGGAAGACCATTTTTGTATTCATATAACTATGTATATTTGTGTTTTTTTTAACCTTTGCAACACATGTGTTTGATTGTGAGCAAATTAGCTTTATGTCACTTTCGTCCAGTATTACATCTGGTAGAGTAGCTTGTACAAGTTAAATACATTGTATGTGTTGCACATCTTTGAAAAGGACAAAAGACGCAAGGCTATAACTGGGTAATGGAATTGTTAAACCTGCAAGAACAGATTTGTTGGCCACTTGGGGGCAGTGGAAACACAACATTGACACATCACCTTTTGGGTCACCTTTTCTTTTGATATTCAGCAGTTAATCAACAATTTAGCATTCATTTTGTGTCATGTTACTATCCAAATGTACAACATTATGGCTGGGTTGCACCAACAAGGATTAACTCTTAAACTAGGTTTAAACCAGGTTTGTCTTTTAATCCAGTTGCACCAAACTTTAAACCTAGTTTAACCTTAGTTTACAATTAATCCTGGGTAAATCTAACCCTTTGGCAATCTCTGTTTAATTTCCATTTAAATCTAGATTAAAATCAAATCTGTTGCACCAGTTATTTTAAACCTAGACTAAACCTGGATTAGCAGTTATATTTAAACCATCCCTGGAGAAGGTTTATCTCTGTTTTATTGACAACATGGCTGCATATCTTCGCTGGATGGGGTTAGAGGAAAGAGTTCCTCGCAGGAAAATTAGAGATAGGTTAAACCCGATTGAATTTTATGACAACAGCGAGTTTTCACAGCGGTATAGATTCACAAAGGAGTCTGTCATATACCTCAATGGGAAAGTTGGACCACAATCAAGCATGGAAGTGAGAGGAATGTTGCTGTGCCACCACTTCTCCAGCTCCTAGTAGCTGGAGTTAAACTCCTCCATTAACTCGGTCAGCAACATCTTTTCAAATGTTGAAAAGTTTGACCCTCTTTGGTGTGCCATAATAGCTAGCTAGAGTGACGGAGTTTATTAGCTATAGCTGCTGTAGTGGTAGCTATAAACGGTAACTAACGATATCAGTAACGGAATGTTTCCACGGCAACATAAACTAATCCTGTTTTAACCCTTGTTTAAACTAGTTTAACTAATCCAGGGTTAAAATTAAGATGTGCAACACATCTCGGATTAATTATAAACCAGTTTAAACCTAGATTTACTAACCCTAGATTAACTCTAAACCAGGATTAATTTAATCCATGTTGGTGCAACCCAGCCTATGTGTCTTTTTGCTGAGCAGGTAGTGGATTATTTTCCAAAAAGAGCAACACAAACTTTGGGAGCTGTGAGAGACAACCACAACAGTAAAGCTGTGGGCCGGTCAGCTAAACAATGACCTGAAACTCACTATAAAGCTCCGTAAAGCTGAGGGGAGCTGCAGATTAAAGTGATGACTCTGTAGGTTCATCACATCCCTTTAACATTGCCACTTTGTTTGTCAAATAAAAATATAGATGTCAGCCACTTTAGGCTAATTAATTATGCAATGCTACCAGTACTACCTCTGGCAAGGCTCAATATATATTTTCTTTGGTAAGGAGCATCATCAATGTACATTTTCATTGCATGAAACTGAAATCTGTATTTAAGATAGCCTCTGTGAGGGCTACAGAAGTCTAAAATATTGTATTAGCATTTATCTTGGAATCTCCTTGAATAGAAAATGATATGACCTCACAATAATAAGAAAAAGTAATCTTTGATATCAACAAATTAGGATCAGCCCTCTTCAGCTGCACCACTAGGGCAAAACAGTCAAGGATGACTAACTGACTTGCTAGATCCTGTTATGGGTTTATCATTGACGTCAGCCTCCTCCTTGAGCTTAAGCACTGAACAAACTGCTGTTTAAATTGATGATAAACTAATGATGATAGCCTTGCTGTGTGACCAGTGCTGCAGCACTACGATTCAAATGTTCATACAAGATGTTGTCGAACCACATTTTAAGTAACATTTTCAATGAAGCTTATCCAAAAGGCCACATTTGAAGGTGGGCGAAAAACCATCATAGGTTGCATCACACACTCTTTCAAAAGGCATTCTTTGTTTTTCTAGTCTCTTCACAACGCAGAGACGAACAAATGGCAAGCCTTATAAAAGGCTCATCTCAAAATGAATTGGAAAAAAGTTTTTTAACAGTATTTGACTTGCTACTACAAACAAACAATGATGAAATTGTGTGGAATATGAAAAAAAAATAAAAAAACTTGAGAGAGAAGTTCAAACCCTGCCGACTTTCCCTCCTCCGCACACCTGGCCAGTTTCTGCGTGAGGTGTTCATCATTGTGTTTAAATGCACTAAACCATGTTACAGTCGGCTTTCTCCAGTAAGCTGATTTCCTAAATTTCATGTAAATATGAAACCTGGTTTTCTGTAAGGGATTAGAGAAACCTGATTGCCCTGATTGACTTAACTTGCATGGCTAAACAAGGCATTTTCCACCACTGAACATGTGTTGAATCCAGACATTTTCATGTTGTGTGGAAAAGTTGTGCTCCGTCAGTCTGTGCAGTCTCTCACTGCGCTGTCAGTCTCCATGATTGTCAGTTGTTGTTTTTTTTCTTTCCCAGAAAGTCCCCAAAAAGACAGACAGAGACAGTTCTCCTGATTCCACTAAGAGAAAAAGGGGTTCAGACACTGTTGTTGTTGTTTGTAGAATACTAAGTTCTTTATACCTGGCCACTCTCCACCTGTCCCAGACCTTTCCCTTCACACTCTGATGGAGAATAAAGATGGCTCAGAGCAGGTTGGCAATACTGAAGAGAACGTTTTCCTTGTTTACCTCGCTGCAGCATCATTGTATAAATTTGCCAATAATATCTCATTCACCCCCCTTGGTGGTGAGAAAGGACTTTTCGGGTGCAGTGAAGTTTGCTGTTGAGCAAATCGGTTTTGAGGTTTTGCCGACTGATCTTTCTCACTTAGTCTGTTATACTGTAGGTTGCCTCTGGACCAGCTGCAGTGACTCACAAAGTATTTTGAGGTAAACGTATTTTCCCCTTGAATTTGGCAGCAGTTTTAAACACGTGGTTAAAGTTAAACAAAAAGTGCAAGAAATGACTGTTTCGGCAACAAACTAAACTTGTTTGCTTTGTAAACATCATGATTTTGCTTAAAGTAAGTATGTTTGTTAGCTGCGTTATTTAAGTCACATATGTAAATTAAAGTAAGTGAAATTTGACTTTTGGTTTAACACGGGTCACAAACAGTGGACCTCCTGTGATTTGTGTGTTTGAGCCACTTATCCACCCCGACCTCCTCCCTACGCACACTTCCACGGACTGATGAAAAACAAATGTAATTGGGAAGCTAACTTGTTACACTATAAATGTAATTGTCAATGTCATTTTGTTGTATGGATGCATGCTTTTTAGTAGCCAAACCTTTGCTCCTCTTTAATTATGGCTTTGCAAAGTTTGTTGCATCGCTGACATGGCTCAATATATGTTTTTATCAGTGATCATAAATATATAATGGGATGGGGGTCTGTGATGAAAGAATGTTTACTATTTTGTTCTTTACTGCCTCTGTGTCTGCATGTCCCTTCCTCACTTGTCTGTAGTCCACTGGTTTATTCAGCCTCTGTCTATTCGCGTCTTTTTTATATTCCGTTTGCTCTGTTCCTACTGCAAAGAGAATTATCATCTTCCTCACCTTTTTCAGCCTCTCTTTCTACCTTTTACACACTCTTTCTACCTTTTACACACTCTCTCTCTCTCTCTCTCTCTCTCTCTCTCTCTCTCTCTCTCTCTCTCTCTCTCTCTCTGCTTTCCCCAGGTAGGCCCAGTCTCAGCTCTTCTGCCACACAGTGTAGGAGAGTTAAAAAGCAAACCAGTGGGTCAGTTACAAAGTCAAATGGTATGTGCATCAATGGTCCTTGCATGTTTTCTGTCAGACCAGACAATTTCTCTGATCTTGCAAAAATATGAGGGGAGGATTTAGTGATGTGCTTTAGAAAAATAAGATAGTAAGATGTAGACAGGAGGGGGCTGTAAAATGAAGAGCTAGCCTTTCTGAAACTATTCTAACTTTCTCTAATTTTGTGTGGTGGTCGATTTTCTTTACTGATTTATATGTTGTTGAATTGACAAACTGGGCACAGCCGGTGCAATAAATCCCATGGCGCAGCAAATTCCACCATTTACTTGACCACATGCTAAGTTAACTGTCTGGTAGTGCTCACAGCCATGTAACTAGAGATATACAACACAGCATTGGAAGCTGGATAACAACAAAACACCACCAATGCTTTCATGTGTGTTTATTATTTGTCTGGGCATAAATGCACAAATGTGTCTGTATTAGCAGATCGAAAGGAAAAATGGAAGATTTGGGTTAGAGTGATCCAGGAGATTTGGGTGAGAGTGATACTCCAGAAAGAAGGATTAGTGAGTTAAACAGATGATTTAACCACAATACAGGAAAATCCAGAATGTTCTGTTCCAAGAACAGGGATCACGGAAAAGATCCCGTTCCACAACTCCCCAGGCAAACAACTTCCTGCATTCTGTTTTTTATGCACCAATTTATGGTGGAAATGTCTTTGTACACTCAATTCCGGCAGCAGGTTGACAATTCAAAATATAGAATAGATTACGCTATGGATCTCGGGCATTCTGTGTTGCTTTCAAAATATTTATTTTGCTGTAGACCAACTTTTCTCATTTAATGTTATCCTTGTTGAGTAAACATACACACGTAGGCATGGTTTACTCTTCTGTTCTCGCTTTGGTCTTTTGTTTTGTAACCTCTTCAAATGTGCATGTGGCACCTATTTATAAGAGCCTATTAATGTATTTAACATGTTCAAAACTTTTTGCGTGTTCGAAACATATCCCACATCTGTGTTCTCTGAGAAATCGCGAAAATAAATAAATATTGATTATACTAATCAGTATTTGCAGGTTTAAGTTAAACCTAAATCAGGCTTTTCCCAATAACTCCTGCTTCCTTACCCTCCTCTCTGGAACCCCCCTCCTACTCCACCTCCCTTGTACTTGCATGTTTACATGGAGTACACACTACTACACATCATGTGTCTTGGTGAATGAAGTTTTTTTTTAATGTCCACCATTTAAGTTGAAAGACCTCCACCCTCCAACGCACACACTGATGGTTACGCAGGTCCTGAAGTATTATGTCAATGTTCTTTCAGCAGAGCACAGAGCATTTACCTATCTCTGTTTCACTTCACACCCACACACTTTCACACTGGCACAGTTGTCTTTTTTTCTTGTAAGGGTGTGTAGATGTGTGCGCGCCTGTGTGTATTCATACCTCCATCGTGACAATATTGTTTTATTACCAGGAGGGCAAGGCGACTAATTTTCCTTGAACAAGGTCATATCCTGTCTTGCGAGAAACAGGAAACAAAGGCCATGCTCGTCGGGAGGAGACCTGGATCCCACTGCTGCAAATCACGGATGTCATGCCTTCTAACGAGAGCTGGTCCCCTTCCTCATTTTAGCACTCGAGTGCACACATGCTTGGATGCATAATGCAAGCCAAGTCGAGATCTAACTCACAGCCATGCTGCTTTGTCTCCCTGTGACAGATAAATCCGAGTTGTGGTTGTGTGCATCTGTTTGCGCGTGCAGCGCCCACGGCACCTGTCAATCACCCCTGTCGTTTTTGCATGAGCTTCACTGGGAGATGAGGGCGTATTTGATTTGTTCGCTGAGGGGAAGCATACGGCCTGTAACACTGTATCACACACATAGAGGGAAGAGAAAGTTGCTATTCCTGCAATATGTCAGATCCTCTTGAATGCACACACACCACACCGGCAGCATGCATAAAGACCAACAAAGACCCAGGCAGACACACATCATAGGAACATCATAGGAACACACATATGGAGGAACTCGGCTCAGTTCGTGGCTCTATTATATTACAGCAATGCTCCAGTGCCTTTAAATGAACACACTCCATCCTCATCTTTTAGGAAGCGAGAGAGAGAAAGAGAGATCAACCAGAAGGGAAACAGAAAGATCCAGTAAGATAGCTACTAGATGAAAGCATGATAAAAGTTGATCATGTGAGCAGCGCTAGAGGGAGAAAGACGGGAAGGAAGGGCAGACGACAGTGTGAGAGAAGGAGACAGAGTGACAGACAGAGAGAGCGTGTGCCTGGTCAGAGGGCTGTGGCCCGCTGAACAGAAGGTGCAGACGGAGAGTGTGGTAGCTTGGCCTGCTAACCTTGGAGTGCTAGTAATTGGCACTTAGCATTAAACAGCCCCTCTTCTTCTGGGATAATAAGCCTCACAGAAAAAAAGAAAGAGCTGTAAGCTTTGAGGGACTAAAAAGAGTCAATCACGCATGTTATTAAATTACAAATCAGTATATAAACTGCAGGACGGCAGGAAATCGCATTTTCAAAAAATACTACACAGGTGACATTCCATGAGAAAACTCACATTTTCAGTGCTGGTATCTGGAGTGCCTACCAACCCATACACTGTGAACTGAGAAAACCCAGTAAGTTTTTGTGGGCCTGCTTAGATCAGCAAATATATAATTCAACAAGCCAATCAGAGCAGATGGGCTTTTTCTGTAGTGGTCTTAAAAAGACAGGCGGACTGTTTCAGAGGGTGAATACAGGTATATTCAGACTGACAGCATAAGAAAAATATATGTCCTCATTAAGGCATGAAAATGGGTTGTAATAGAAACCCAAACTAAAGGTCTTAACCTGAAAATCAGCATATGTCCAAATAGATTTTCATAAAGCAGCAAAATGTGTTCAAACTTGTAGAAATCCGAGTTGAAGTTTAGGACACTGTTGGATGTCTTACTGCCCAGTCTTCCCTTCTTCATACTTTTGGAAAATCTAATTTCCTACATTTTGAGCCTCACCAAGCTTGGTTACACTTATGCTTTCAGTGTGTATTGCAAAGCTAAACTTCATGCACTGAGTAGAGCCACATTCAAACGGGCTGTAAATCATTCCAGTCCCACTTGTGGTCCAGATTCGGCCTGCTTTGATTTACACCACTGGGCAGTAATATTTACTGTTCTTTTGGGGAGTGCCGGGTGCCGAGTATTTATAACAGAACATATCCAATACTGTCTGAGTACTACAGACCAGTATCTATCTAATAGGAAAACTACACTGCAAGTGCAATTAACACATACAGACACAAATAATTGCTATGAAAAAATGTGGACACATCCTTATATTTTCTGCTCACTCCAAACCAGAGAGAAAAGCCAGGACAAAAACATACAAACAGAAAGCTCTCGATTCGACTACAGCATGGGAATGACAGTGAAAGCTACTATATTGAGAGATCAAACAGAATGTAAATACATTAAATGAATATATCTGAATAACGCTCATGACAATATTTTAGAATTCAAGTATTTAAATCCTGCCTTAACATCAGCATTACGCTTATGGCGTTTTTATAAGTATACATTTATTATCACAGTAAGGACATTTTAATTTAAAGGAGTCTACTGGGAAGTATCCAAAATGATAATATTTACTCTACTCCCTTTTGTCAAAATGCCCTTTTTTGGCCAAATTCACAGCTTATGGCATCCACAACAATCGGTCCGTCACATCACAAAGGCACATTGTTTGTAAAATCCTGTTCTCTCTGTGACTGGACCCTGTCTGCATAATCAAGCCCACAGATCATTACCATGTGTGCCATATTACATTTCTGCCAATCCCCAATTAAGGTAGGATTACCTATGCATGGCCAGTTTTATCCTCATTTTGGAAGTGGGGCCCATATCCATAAGCAGCTCACAGTTAATTTGGGGTTGAATTTGACATGTATCTGTTGTTGCTTTTGCCTTTGGAACTGGCATTGCTAGTGCAGTCTGCATTTTAGGGTTAATATTCTCCATGTATGACCAATGGAAACTTTCTGTTACTAAGACAGCAATTAACTTAAAACTTTCCTCCCACTGCAGTCTCATAATTGATTACCATTAATTGCCGGTGCTGCTGCAACTGAGCATACACAGTGTCCTCATCAGGAAATGACTCTCTGTATGATAGACGGTGAAGGCTGAATTGTGATTTTAAGAAGATGAAGAGCTCTGTGCAAAACTCATTAAAAATAGTTAACAACTGACATTACTTTATTAAACATGTGCTTACAGTATGCACACACACACATGCACACACTCAAATACACACTCCCCCCCTCCCCCCCACACACACACACACACACACACACACACCCCCCAACACTACTCCGGGGACTTAATTATTGCCACATATGAGCAGAGAGAAACTCCCTTATAATATTAACATGACTTCATTTTCCTTTTAATATTCAAGAAAATCTTATTAAAAGGAGAAAAAAACCTCCTTTCCTGAAAACAGTGAAGAGATCTTGATTAAATAAAAATATCTTTGCGCCTTGCCTGTCAGAGTGAAGGAGTGAGAGAGACGTGTTGTAATGATGAGGCCGGCAGGCTTAGCCTTTGAAGAAAAGAGATGTATCCATATTAACAAGACTCGACTCCAACCTGACCTCTTATTCTTCTCTTCCCCTACTCCCACTTTTTAATTCTTGCCACTGGTCATTGGCATAAAGCGTGGTCTGTAATGCAATGGCAACACATGCAGCCAGAGATCTGAAGAGATCCTTTAAACTTCATCTGCCTCACGACTAAACCACATTGACAGGCCTCACAACAGAGAGGCTTTTTTTTTCCTTATGTACCCAGCTGAATACGTAATGACATCACATCCATCTTGATACACATCTGAATCTTGTGATTTCATATTCTGCACATTTTCTTCACAGCTTTTCAAACAACATCTCACTTTTAAGCAACATGAAAACAGCTACACTGTCTAGAGCACAAAAACCTGCAGGAAACAGTATGCCATGCATTACTTATATGTGAATTGTTCACGATATGACATCTCTTGTCATGTAAGGAGTGTTATTAACATCACATAGCATACTTAATGACTGAGCCTTTGTAGTCTCACCACTAATTCTTACAGATGTTTTTTAATGTTAGTGCAACATTAAATATACAGTAGTATTATACACTGGTTATGGTGCACACACGTGAGACAGATTTCTCTATCAAAGTTATAGATACCAGAGGTCAAAACATCTGCTATATACATGTAAAGAGTTACAAACAGCATGTAATGTCTGACACAGGGAAGCATGACATACCTCACATAGTGCAGTTCATCAAATCCTCAATCACCGTATCAACTCTATATCAAGAGGCCACAATCATCTAAAACCCCCCGATGACACCACCAACAAGGCTCCTCATTTTAACAGGATTCACAGAATACATAGAGTCATCGTCTTAGAATTTCAGTCCATGCAATTGGTATGAATCATTTTATCAATACTATCTCAGCTGTGAGGCAACAGTTTACTGTGTGCCTGTGATTCCCAACGTAGCTGTCAAATCATCATGCAGTATGTGGGATCACAGGGAAGAAAACATCGATATCTGCTACACAAGATAATGTCGAGAAGAATAAATCAATCTTTAAGGTGCTAACCTGTGATGAGGGTTTATAATAAACAATGTAGAGGTCACAGGCCTATTGCAGACATTTCTATACCCCTCAGGCTGAATTGAGACAGCTTTGATGAATCCTTAACTTGTCAGCTTGCACCATTATCAGATCAAATACATGCAAAACGAATATATTATATGTACTTTGTGCGTAAAGCTAATTAGCAGTGTTTAGCATGCTAACACTCTTAGCTACGATCATGGACATGGTAAACATTATGCCCGCTCAGAATTTTAGCAGTGTTATTGTGAGCATGTTGCCATAGGGTAAGCATTTATCTGAAAGCACCACTGTTTTAAAAAAGTACTGTAAAGATGCCGGTGTAAAAATAGGGCAGACTTTATGTTGTTTTTATTCCATGGAACTGCAGACTGCCATTGTTGGTTGTAAGGTTGTCGTAAATTGCTTTTACTCACTCATTCATGAAAGCCTGTTGGACAGGTGGTGCTTATCCAAAGGAATGCTTACACCAAATTACAGTTGGTACTTGTCCAGTCGCATCTTTACATGCAAATTGCTTTGTGGTGGCAGTGCCTCATCTGTTGTGTGGTTGCACGCAAGTTCAAATGAAGTTCAGCCAGCCTCGGATGGTAGGGCCATTCCTGTACATGCATATGAAGTAAAGGGGGCCACACGTATTATGCAAAAGATGTCTCAAATAGAGAATGTGGCTCTAGTTGCAGAGTGACAGTGGCTGGTAAAACAAACAGTCGCCATAATCACTGCTGGCCTGCATTTCCACAATAGCAAACAAAACATAAACAACCCAAATGGTGAGTTTATCTACTGTGTCAGGGCAGGTCTAGTGAGTGAATGACACGACCGTTTTTTTACTTTTGAAGTTGCGCTGACTAGCATAGAGTGTATGGAGCCAGTTATGTATTACATGTTACAGAGGTAGGTCTGCTAGAGCTAAATTAAAATGTAAAAAGTCCTTGAAGTCCTCAAAGTTTAGAGGCCCTCTGTATAATTGTCACCCTCTAAAAATGATTGCTAGTGATTCACTGGGGAGTTCAATATCTAGGGATGTGTGGTGAACGTCTTTCCACCTTGAGGATCTGTCCATTTGAGTGAAGGGAATCCAGAGTAAAGGTGTAGTGGAGGGAAAAGCCAAAGAGAGGGAGAGATATGACATAATCCAAACTGAGATTGGTTGCAATGTGATATCTTGTCCCACAGACTTAATCAATAGGGAGGGAGGGAGGGTGTGTGTGTGTGTGTGTGTGTGTGTGTGTGTGTGTGTGTGTGTGTGTGTGTGTATGTGTGTGCACGCGTGTGTGTGAGCAAATGAGGAAAGTTTTAAGACATCTTTCTAGCTGTCCACTTCAGAGACATGTGGGCACACTGATCTACCTATTGCTCTTCTCAACACAGAAACACCACATATAACTCTATATTCTTTCAAAAAGCACTTATTGTGTATTCACCTGTCAAACTGCTCACTAGAATTATTCACATGTAATACTGAAAAGACCAAAATTGACCATTTAGCAGAAGTATTACAAGTCACAACTGTATTCAATTTGTCTGTGAAAAACAGGTTAAAGTCATTCATATAACAAGCTGATAAACAAAAAACATATTTGCCACATGCAAAGGAGACATTAGCTAGAAAGCATTGGGTTTTTAAGTTTGCTTTTCATGCACTATGTTGTCAGTGACACTGAGACCCAACGACACTGTGGTTTATGCAACTGCAGTTGACTGCTATATGCACACATCACCGTGAAACCAAACCAGAACAAGGACCGGACGTGTTACTTATAAAGCAAAGCTGGAGCAGAAAAACATGCAGTTTGAATCCAGTTGGAATTAACCTTTTGCAAATAATAACTTCTCTCTGACATCTTAAATTACACTCTCTGGTCTGTGATCACCCCACTGGATCACACAGATCTGGTAACTAAAAGCAGACTCAGCAGGTAGAACAGATGTGGTCTTTTCTATCCTCCTGAGACCCGGCAATGCATTTTTGTACACTGTAGTGCACATTATGTTTTTGCTAATTCCTCTCATAATACACATGCCACTCTATTGAGTCCTGATGTTCCTTAAAGAGGACAACCGTAACTTTAAAATGACATCAGATGTGGGGGGTGTGGCATTGCCAATTTTCCTTGGCAGGTCTTTTCAAAATGGCAGCCTCCACATCAAGCACATTTTATGGAAAAAAGAAAGGTAAGCATTATATTCATATTTAAAATGTTGTTTTATGTTATATTTGGATTGTTTTAGTAAGTAAACATCTAAGGAGTAAGGGAGTGAGTTTTCAGAACTGAGCTTATTTTTTGTCATAGGAAAAACAACTAATTTATGAATGTACACTGTAGTGCACATCAGGACTTTGTGAGCTCCATGACAGAGGCAGAGAGCATCCTTAACCAGATCATTGAGGGAGATTCAGACCTTTTTATAACATGTTAATTGTACTAAATTATAGAGTGTGGTTTGTATTTCTCTTAGGTTCATGCTGTGTTGGAAGAATACAGAATTGCACATGATGGAACCCAAATAAGCCGTAGAGACTGCAGAGTCAGCAGTACTTCCAGCAGCACGCTGACGATGATCTGTCCTTAACGAAGTCCTGTTGTACGCCACAGTGCACATGTTTTAAAAAAAAATGTCCCTGGGTCTCAGAAGGATATGGTCAGTGTAGTTAGCAATGGTGGTCAGACCATGCAGGCAAGCATATCAGTGGGGCAAGATGGGCATGCTAGTCAAAAAGACAGATGGTCATCAGAAAGCACATGTATTCAGTCCAGAATTTACACCTGGAGAGTGTTGCTGTCCTGTATATACACCATATACTGGGGCTAATTGTGAATGGGGTGCCATGACGCTGTCTGGTCCAGAGAATGTTCTGCCAGTGCATGAAGACATCAGCAGGGAGCCGTGCCAACTTTACTGCAGGAGAGATAAATAGACATTACCACTGACGACCCAATTACCTGCAGCTGCGACTGCTAGCATGCCAGCTCCAGCTGCATGCCAGCGCAGACAGATGCACCACACTCCACCGCCTCGGCCACAGCTCCCCTGGTTGCATCCCACAGGTGCTCCGTTTGATACCGCCTGCCGTGTAAACGTTGTCAATGAAAATTATTATTGTTGTTCTTATTTATTTATTTTTAACCATGATTAATATAAAACAATGAGTAAAGATTAATACTGATAAACGTTGGACACTGTTCTGTATTTTTAAGTGGCAGCTTTAAAAAAATCTTCCCGTTTTCTGTCTCATGTGTTAGGAATAGGTTATATGAATGCGCTGATTGCCATAACTTTTTTTTTAAAGCTGACAGATGCAACTAATTGCCATTCAACCAAAGCTTGTATATGAGATATTATGGGTAGCTGTATTTACTGTAAGTTTCTTTCAAGATGCAGAAGCAACAGTGTGGGTCAAAAAGCCATTACAGGTCTCATTTTTCTAAATCTTGATTTCTCATTAAAAATTCACAACAGCATAAAAGTGAAACAGGAGATGGCCACAGCGCCACAACACAGATCACAAGCAGCCTGAAGCCATGGACCCTTATGTACACATGAACATACATGCCGGAATGACAGATCAGGATGAAATAATCATGCATTACATTAACATACAGATCTTTTTTTTTTCTTTTTCAATTATTACCCTGTCATCTCCACTGAGATTAATTTCCTCCTGCGCAATCATGAGTCAGATTTCAAACAGTTAAGATACTGGCCTGATTTGGCTAATATTTTGCCTGATATTAGCTTTGGCTGAAATGACAGCTGTTCTAATAATTCATTAGTTGTGTAATATGAACAGTGTGCACCAGACTTCACAGATCTTCTCTGCTTGATTGAGCTTTTTGGCATATTTTCATAGTTTGGTTTTACAGGCCACAACTGTTTTGGTTCACTCTCATCAACATCAAGCAGCTGTTGACGGTTAAACAAAACTCTGAAGTGCCAGTATATTAAAAAACAAACCAAAAATCCATCTGTAATAAATTTCTCTTTTATCTATTTTTGTTACAAATTCTAAAATGTAGATTATTCCATGTTTTTATTTTTATTTTTATTAAATATTTTAGAATATACTGTCTATTTAGTGTCAAATCCTATTGTCAATCTGCCCTTGTTTAAAGGTGTTGGCTTTACTTTGTTTTGTAAAGCATTGAGCTATATCTCCTGTAATAAAAGTGTGTTTAATAGGGACCATCTGCATCTTCCCAAAGTGTAAGTAGGTTTACAAACACAGGGAGGAAGCGGTGGGGCCACAGCCTGGTCCTCAGGTTCTCTTAAGGGTACGCTGCGTCCTTTGAAGGATGCGTCCCATGAATGGAGTTGGAACTTTTCTTTTGTCTACCTTTTACACACACGCACGCACGCACGCACGCACGCACTCTTTGAGACTTGAACCTATACATAAAGAGTACACATAAAGTGTCAGTTGCAATAACAATGAATAAAAGACACAAAATAATGTGCGACGTGTGAAAATCACCTTTAACGATTTCACAGCTCTTTCTCTCACCGCTCTGTCTGTCTGTCTTTTCACTCACATGTTCCTGCATGCACACATACTCAAATACACACTTTCCCCTTGATGTTCAGTTGTTGCATTTACAGGATTACCGACTCCCTATTTACATTCTCTTTCTATGCAAAAAGTTCCTACAACTGTAGTTGAATAGTGCAAGTCTTTCTCTGTCTACTGTATCCATTGCAGTCTGTTTCCTCAAACTATCTCTCCAATACAAATGCATTTATGTCACTGTGAATACGATCAACAAACAACAGGGGTTAAATGAAATACTGTAGCACCAGATTATATGTTTTTCTGCTCTTTCACATACAATATATACTATTTTTTGTTCATCTCCCATTGTTCAAATACAGGTTGCAGCGGTTAGTGTACTGCAATGACTGCTGCTCTCCTTCACCCTTCTACATGCTCTCCTCGCCTTACTCTCACTTTAACCACTATTTCACCTTATTTATTTAATTGTATATATATGTTGTTTAATATGAAATCACATTAAATAACTGGATGTGCAATGGTATCCAGTTTGTTGAGACTAGTTTTTGTCCACATTTTCTTTTCTTGATACATGCCCTCATAAAAACCCACATTTTGGTTACCTTGTATTTATTCTTTCATATTTTGAAGGAACCTTGAGTGTTATTCGAGAGCAGAGGACGGAATGCCTTTAATATTTTTGAAAGCAAACTATATTCCCCTCTTAATTTATTTATCCTTGAAAGAGACAGATTTCCTTTTAATTTTTTTCTCCCACCTCTTCTCCTTCTCCTCCTCCTCATCTGCAGCCATGAGCCCATGATTTCTTGAGCGACAAAGGGTTAAAGCCCTTTTTTTACTTCTCTCTGATCCTTTACTCTCCGCTCCTTATTGTACCTAAACTGTTCTCTTCTCTCAAGGTAAAAGTCACCCAGCGTATGTTTTTCATCTTCTATTCAGTGGGCCAAGTACAAGATGCAGAAACCTTGCTTTTGTCTTGATGATTATTGTCAATTGTCTGTTTTGAGGACTCAGAAAAAAAGTATTAAAATAAAATTATAATTTTGAAACTTTTTCACTCAATATTTTACTATTAAGTACATTTAAAATACCAACTAGTTCTTACGTTTCATTGGTATCTTGCTCAGAACTTCTGACATATGTTGGTTAGCAGTAACAACTTGTGTTACCCCTGAAACTGAGTAGTTGAAGTAACAGAAGCAATAGCAACACGTAGTGATATGGTAGTTGTTGCATGTATTTAAAAATCACTAATTACACTGCTTTGTTTAATGAAAAAATGAAATGTCAAATGACAAATCATGGTTTTACAGGAGATTATTTTATAGCCATAACCTAGCTCCAACTTGTTAATTAGTGAGCATAGCAGGTGCTGGTAGGCAGAGCCAGGCACAATGTTTCCTCCTGTTTCGAGCTGGTATGCTTCGCCAACTGGCTGCAGATTCAAATGTACCGCACAAACATGAGTACAACACAAGGTCCAATCTTCACAAAACAATTTGTAATTTCGTAATTTTTCACCAAAGGCTGCTCTTTAATCCATTCTATCATTAATTTGGCTGGGTGCTAAAATAGGCAGGTTTTGGAGCATATTCTGTGAGCTTATATATTTGTAAGTGTGTGAATGGGTTTAATATGCATATGTCTGTCAGGAGGAAGCAGGGGGATGCAAAGAGGGAAGAAGAAATCAAGGATAATGTCTGCTGCATCACATTTGCCTTCGGCCTGTTCACCATGGGGAATCATTGGAGACAACACACACACACACACACACACACACACACACACACACACACACACACACACACACACACACACACACACACACACACACACGTCATTGACAGGGTCCTTCATAAGATACAAGATGGTGAACTGGATAGATGGATGGACTGCTGGATAACAAATTCCCCCCACACGCATTACACCAGGACCGATATCCCACTGAGAGTGATGTGTCGCGTCGCACATTTCCATGCAGCCACAAGCTACGATCGCTATCAACCAAGCTGGCTTTGATGTGCATGCGCTCATTCCCCGTGACTTTGTCTCACAATAATCTAGATGACAACCATTCCAGGAGACTGATAGAACATGGTTGTGTGTTTGTGTGCATGCTGAGCATTTTCTGTTGCAGCATATTTCTCTCTGTAGTTGAGTGTGCAGTTATGTGCGTTTGTGTTTGTACTTTGAGAGGAGATAGTAGCTAATTTGTGGTGTCATTGCCAAGTTGCACAATGAGGCTGGAGTTTGGCAACATCAAAGGCTTGAGACTAAAGCTAGTGGCTGGAAGAGTCTTTTCATCACTGCTTATCATTGTTTTACATAATTGCCTTATCACGGGAGGATGATGTGTGTTTAGTTTACTATATGAACTGAAACCAACATATATCACTAATGGCATCGTGCTTCTTTGCTTTTTTTTCAGACAAAAATAAGTAGTACACTGCTGTACATTCATCATCATTGAAGACACAGTAACCATAACAGCAGCCTGTTCACAGCAGCCTCACCAGATGATTACATACGAGTCAGCTCCAGATAAGTCCATCTAGTCATGCACCAAAATAATACAGGCAATAATTAAAAGACACAGACATAAATCTAATGCCAAAGCCTACAACCATAATGTAAAATATTACAATATTCGGTAGCACTTTATAATAGGTAGACACTTTTTAGCATTAGTAAAGCATTAACAAACAATGAATTCATCATGAATTCATCATTTATAAAGCATCACTCCAACATGAATTACTCATTAGTAACTCATTCATAAACACAGTGTTAAATGTTCCATTCATGCTTAACAAGCTATGGTTTCATACTTTATAAATGATGAATTCCCCATTTGTAAATGAAGTATTCATGACTTATAGATGATTAACAAGATCATTTGTAAAGTGTTAGTAAATGATACAAAATGCTGCAATTCATGATGAAATCAGGTAGTTACTACTCATTAGTTTGGTAGTTACTACTCATTAGTTAAGTATTAGTTAAGCATGTTCTGTAACAATCTAAAGTGTAGACTATTTATGCTTTACAAAACGTTAATAACTGTCATGACTAATTCACTAGTTAATAGTCATTAATTAAGTAGTTACTAATCATTAGTTAAGTATTAGCTAAGCATGTTCTGTGGCTTAATATAAAGTGTAGACTATTTATGCTTTACAAAGCATTAATAAATGTCATGACGAATTCACTAGTTACTACTCATTAATTAAGTAGTTACTAATCGTTAGTTAAGTATTAGCTAAGCATGTTCTGTGGCTTAATATAAAGTGGAGACTAGTTATGCTTTACAAAGCATTAATAAATGTCATGATGAATTCAGTAGTTACTATTTATTAATTCAGTAGGTACTACTGGTTAGTTAAGTATTAGTTAAGTATGTTCTGTAACTGAGACTTCAGCTATGAGCTAATAGTAATAATAATAATCTGGCGCGGATTTACGGAAGGGGTGCCACGTCATCAACATGGGACACATGTTTCTGCGAGGACCCGGTGTGTACCACCAAGGTGCCCGATCAGAAAGGCTCAGTCCCATCACCTGGCCGGAGTTATTTCTGATCGGGCACCGTGGTGGGACAGACCGGGTCCTCGCATAAACACATGTCCCACGTTGATGACGTGGCACCACCTCCGTAAATCTGCGCCAGATTATTATTATTATTATTAGCTGTTGCACAGTAGCACGAGTGGTGGCATGTTTCTCAGTTTGCTGGTACAAATGATTGATTATGAGTATCTCGCTATCACCTGGATTGGTCTACTTACAACTGAGGTGGCGCGTGCCAGTGCCTATCTCTGGACCAGTGACGAGCTTGCTAGCTAGCGAGCTAACGGGCTAGCGAGCTAGCCATAGCTAGCATAATCAATAATATGTAGCTACCTGCCAACATACTATGGAACACTCGTGCCACTGACGGGCATGGCCCCCCAGCACAAGCATATTAATGTTCTTCATCACTTTGTGTTGTGTCTATTTCCCTTTTCTGTTGAGAAGATAACTGAGACTTCAGCTAGCTTTGAGCCACTGCAGGGGCTCAAAGCTAGCTGAAGTCTCAGTTACAGAACATACTTAACTAATACTTAACTAACCAGTAGTACCTACTGAATTAATAAATAGTAACTACTGAATTCATCATGACATTTATTAATGCTTTGTAAAGCATAACTAGTCTCCACTTTATATTAAGCCACAGAACATGCTTAGCTAATACTTAACTAACGATTAGTAACTACTTAATTAATGAGTAGTAACTAGTGAATTCGTCATGACATTTATTAATGCTTTGTAAAGCATAAATAGTCTACACTTTATATTAAGCCACAGAACATGCTTAGCTAATACTTAACTAATGATTAGTAACTACTTAATTAATGAGTAGTAACTAGTGAATTAGTCATGACAGTTATTAACATTTTGTAAAGCATAAATAGTCTACACTTTAGATTGTTACAGAACATGCTTAACTAATACTTAACTAATGAGTAGTAACTACCAAACTAATAAGTAGTAACTACCTGATTTCATCATGAATTGCAGCATTTTGTATCATTTACTAACACTTTACAAATGATCTTGTTAATCATCTATAAGTCATGAATACTTCATTTACAAATGGGGAATTCATCATTTATAAAGTATGAAACCATAGCTTGTTAAGCATGAATGGAACATTTAAAACTGTGTTTATGAATGAGTTACTAATGAGTAATTCATGTTGGAGTAATGCTTTATAAATGATGAATTCATGATGAATTCATTGTTTGTTAATGCTTTACTAATGCTAAAAAGTGTCTACCTATTATAAAGTGCTACCCAATATTCTTGCTCCATTAACCTATGACAAACTGCAATATGTCTGGAGGTAATAAGTGTGCACACCTCATGACACACATTTACAAGGGAAGTGTATCGTATTTCAAAGACAAACTAAAGCTCAGCCATATTACCTGAGCAAAAGCAAACAATATAAAGCTGCTCATCTAAGACAGACCATGAACAGTAAAACACAGGGTAACCCATTGTAAATAGTCAACAGTTCTCTCAGGATATTGACAACACAGTTCTGCCCTTGTTGCTACTCTTTCTGTGGATATCTTTCATCCCAGCTATTTTTATTTTATTATTATTATTATTATTATTATTATTATTATTATTATTATTATTATTATTATTATTGTATATATATCTTTCATCCCTGTTGTTTTTATATTTAATTTTTTTGTCTGTAAATTGCTGCTACTCCGACACCAAATTTCCCCTTGGGGATTAATAAAGTATATATTCATTCAATATCTTTTTTTGTTGACACAATATTTGCAGGACAGTGTTGTGAAAAATGCAGTGATGTCTGTTTCTAAGCCTGTTAATTTGCACATTCACACAGCAGTGTTTCCCCTAGGTTTACAACTTCGGGGGGGCGGCGGCGGCGGGGGCGACGACACCGACACAAACACTTAAAGTAGTGGTTCTCAAACTTTTTCTGTAAATAACTTCATTTTGTGATTCCATCTGTGCTTTTATAATTAACAAATAAAGAAAATTGCAATCACTTTCAAGTAAATCAGATTGCTCCATCAGACATTTTTTTATTTTTAAATTGCAATCACTTAGAAGAATGAAAATAAAGTTATATCTGTGCAAAAAATAACTAATATTTAGTTACTACTAAATAGTTCTTTGTGGAAAACAATAAGCTATTTTTTTTTTTTTGCCAAACAAAACAGAATGAGTGCAGAGATGTGTCAGCCATCAGGTTGCATCAGTATTAGTGGAGCAGTGAGCCTCTACACATCTTTTAAAAACAGGGTTGTAGATTTGATACAATTCATGCTCAACGTTGAGCTGAGATCTGTATTCTGTTTTGAGAGACGCAGCAGCAGAAAGGGACTCATGGAGACTTCTGGCAAAGAGCCAAAAGTCAGCGAGTCGCGCATGCGCAAGCGTAACCTGTTAACGGCATAACGTAAACATTTACCCGAAAGTACAGGCATTTCTCCATGTATTTATTAATGACTTAGTTTTATGTCCGTGTACTTTGTACTTTTGTAATATGTGAAGCCAGCAGCTCATTGTTGGGTACAAGGCACAAGCACTTTGTCTCTTTCACTTGGAGCAGGAGAGCTGCGCCGGTGTGAGGAGCAACTCCGGTGCTCCTCACAGGAGAGCTGCTGTTGCCATCTTCACCCTGGGAGCGTTTAAAACGCAGATATAGCAGTCTGCTTTTCACGCGACATATTTTTCGACGCTCTCTGTCCGCTGCTGTGTGTGCTCAGTGCTCACCTGTGTGTGCGCGCGCACCTACCTGTGTGTGTGCATCGGGGCGGAACTCCGCTGTGCGCGATGCAGAGCAGAGGAGAAGTGTTAACGCGACCATTTAGAGACCGAAATGACAAGCTGTCGTGTGGATAAGATCAATAAAATACGTCCGTTTAGTTTGTTTAATAACAGAACGAGGTGTAGACCTGTTCTATAGGAAAGAGAAACTTAAATGACGACTTGTGATCTGGCGCTATCAAGAAAATTACAGTGGGGCGGGGGGTTTCTTCAGGGGGGCGCCCCGCTCCCCTATTATAACGGTGGGGGAAACACTGCACAGTAAGCGATTACTTTTGCCACTTTCTGCATTTGACAGCTGCAACTGTGTTGATTTTCGTCAGGATAATTTGTTTGTAACAGGGTCTTGTTACCGTCCCGAGTTTCCCCCCAGCACCAATGACACGAGCACACAAGGTATCGTTTTACAACGCTTTTATTGAGACCTGCACGCTCTGGCAGACTGTCTTTTGCTCTCCTCTCTCGCTCCTCCATCCATACTGAGGTTAATATAGGGAAGAGACACAAACCACCAGATCAGTTCCAGCTGAGGCCAAGTTGGCCTCTTCCCAGCACCGTTCCCTGAGCCACTCCCCCTCTCCCCTCTGCAGCTG
Organism: Myoxocephalus aenaeus; assembly: GCA_038501785.1. Classification (NCBI taxonomy): domain Eukaryota; kingdom Metazoa; phylum Chordata; class Actinopteri; order Perciformes; family Cottidae; genus Myoxocephalus; species Myoxocephalus aenaeus. Next base: position 70,144 of record JBAMJR010000132.1, read on the forward strand.
AGTCTAACCACACCCCCGCCACCACAGTGTTTAACTTTTGTTATTTAACTAATATTTGAGTTTGCTCTCCATTTGTAAAATATGTCATTCTGCTGCCAGTAGACCTATCCATGTTTGCGAATAGTCATATGCTCCAGACACTGCCACCTAAATGTGAATACAGTCATAGCAAGAAACCCTGGGTTTATTTACTGAGTTGATACGTGATACGACTGCAATGTAAATGCGTCCTCGTGAAATTGCTACGATCTGAACGCGTAATGTTGTATAAAATGTGAGAATGGCCACTGAGGCAGGTGTCCCAAAACGTAGTTTTTTTTTTTTTTTTAAGTGACGTTAGTGACGTCTTTTCCTGGTACGTTGTTTCCATGCTTACTTTTACTCAAATTATGTGCTTTTTTTCCAATCATGATGTTTTTCCTGAACCTAACAAAGTGGTTTTGTGAACCACAACTGTTTTAGAGTAACGACACGGCGTCGGAAATGTTGGAAATGTTGTGCTATTTGTAGGTTACGCCCTAGGTGACTATGGTCACATACAAGACTGAAATCTTTGACTGAATGTGACAACATTTTCATCAGTTAAATAAGATAAAACTGAAATAAATAAAAAATAAAATAATATATATATATATATATATATATATATATATATATATATATATATATATATATATATATATATGTGTGTTTTTTTTAAAATATCTTATCTTTATACTTTTCTTATGATTTTATTGTTGATTTTTTTGAATTGCTCTCTTTTTTTGGTCATGCAGCCTCCTTTGTGGTTGAAGGATGCTATTCATGGGTGTCTCACCAGCGACTACTGCTATTCTGTCATCTTTAAATGACACTGAAGTGGAATTCTGCCCCCCTTCTGTGGCACTGATGTATCTTTTGTGTGCGGCAATCTTTGTTCATCCTCACTTTCAACAAGGTCATCTGTAGTTTCTCTCTTACTTTTTATTTAGTTTTCATAACAGGTAGTCCTAGGCCTTTTAAGGGGATATACAGTGATTTGAATAGACTTTTGTATACTTAAGCAGGTGGCATTTATGTTGTTTCCATTGCGAAAGTGTCTTAAAACTTGTATTCTCTCTACTGACCAGGAGGAAGCAACTCCACCACCAAGCCTTTGATAAAATGACCCTACTTCTCATTTGATTTGTTAACGCATCCGGCGTCTCTACTTCACTTCATAATATAAATAAATATGGTGGATGTCAGATTTTTGGAGAAAAAAAACTCTACAGCATGATGCCCACCATGTGAGTCCCTGCCTTCCAATTGGGGCATTATGAGATTGTGTAAGAATCTGCTTCCATAACACACTATTGTAATATTGTTTTGATCAGTAAAACAATTATTGGTATACATGTGAAAATCCGATGTATTGTAGTTTTTATGTATCATATCTAATTTATTTCCCCTAATAGCATCTTTAAAAAAAGAAATGGGACCAGGGTCCAGCACAGTGCAATTATGATGAGAGCACACCATATCATATTTGATGTTTATTTCATACAAAAGCGTAAGCGCATTCTATTTGAGTATTCTCCAATGTAAACTAAAACCCTGCAGAAAGATAAACAAAGATTGCACTTCAAAAAGACAGCAATGGCAGACAATGTCTGTGTATTCTCATATTCCTTTAGAAACAATAAACACCATCTTTTAACTTTCAAACTCTCCGTGGTGGCAAGGCTCCGACTCACTCAGCCTGGGTGAGGCAAGGATCTTTGAAGGAGAGCGAGAGGAAGCGAAAAAGACAGTTTCTGAAAATAAACATTTCTCCTGAGATGCAGTGTTTTTGTGTGTATCATTTTGATGACAACAATTCTTTTGACTGTGTGTGTGTGTCTGTGTGTGTGCGTGCGTGCATGTGTGTGTGTGTGTGCATTATTCAGTGGTTATTTTCACAACATTTTACACCTCCACCAGAAAGCAACCCAACTGCTCACTTGAATTTGTTTAGTAAAGAAACAACATGTTGTACTCAATTTATCTATGCAAATAAGTGTACTATTAGACTTTCACGGTTTAAATAATGGAAAAAACATACTCAGTTTACTTCAGCTCAACTGTGTGAATAGTTATATTATCACTTCAAGGACAGACTGGAAATAACAAAAAATGGCCCCAGGCTTTTGCACTCAAACAGATTCACCTGTTCATCCACTCTCAACATAAATAACTCCTTGAAGTATCGCAAGGCTTTGCATTAAAGAAAGTTAGACTCACACACGGCATTTTAAGTTTTTTGTAGAAGAGATCATAGCAGACATCATCACGAGCAGTGACATGTAGTTCAGCAGTGTGAATTACTGTGTTTAAGCCATCAAATATCTTTTTGAACAGAAAAGAGCAGACGGCTGCTTCACAATTAGAAGGATCCATTTAAAAAAATACTAACTCTGGTTTTGATTTCTTTAGGGTTGCTTGAACAAACAAGTACAATGTTGTAAGAGTGAAAATATAATATATAGACCTTTATTTAGACAAAATATGTTTAACTTTTCAACAACAAACATTGGATTTCACATTCTTGTGATTGATTGTGGGACTGATGTTATCGCTCCACTCTGCAGGAGGTGATTAGCTTAGCTTAGCATAAAGACGTAAAGCAGGGGGATACAGCTGTCCTGACAGGATGACAGGATGTCACACTCTGAGTCCAAAGTTGACTGTGATTTAGATGGTTATGGCCTGAGAAACAAGGTCGGGGGGGCGGTGGATGGGAAGCTGGAAAAACGTATGAATGTGGTCCAAGAGGCATGGCAAAGATAGTCATGAATAACAAAGAACCTGTATTCATGAATCACTTATATTATTAAATACTTGTGCAGAGCACCAGGTAACAGGGAACTGTGTTCTCTGGCAGAGTAAAAGTGGTAAAGTAAACCTATTTTTATAATGTTTTTAGGCACCTGAGTTGGTCCATCTGAAGTATCTCTACTGTCTCTTTGATGTGCAAGGTCCGCCATTCCTTTTCAACTCTGCATGACATGCCATTAAAGCATTTTGCCTCCTTAGCACTGGCTGCCACTGCTACTGTCGTTTTTGCCTGTCCTTGGCAGTATACAGGTATCAAAACAGAGGGAGAGACACACTTAAAGATAAGCATGGACATCACACTGGTTGGAGAGAAAAAATGTTGGCCCAACTGTTAGAGAGCGATTCAGCCAAGATGAGAAGAGGAAGCGTGCAGGTGACATCAATAACCTCAGCAATGGCCATCATAAGCCTCTCCTCTTTCACAAGTTCAAGGACAGAGGGAATGAGAAAAGAGAATAGTTTTTTTTGTGAATGGGTATAATAGAATAACGAAGCGTGTTACAGATGGAGGACATGTGCCCTTCAATGTGAGCCTTTCGTTAATGTAGTAAGAACCATAATGTCTGTTCAGGTGGGCTAACCTTCTCTTCAGTGGCATCCTGCAGCACTTCCCCCACAACCTCTTACACCTTGGATCTGCTTTTCGTCATCTACTCAAGTAGAGAAATGTCCATGGCATCAAAAAAAGAGAATGCATGAGGCCCGAGAGGAAATTTATTTCTCAGTATACTACCTATCTGATAGTCAGTCTATGTTACCATAGCAACAAGTGGCTGACTAAGAACCCTGCTTTTGTAACGAGTTGCACGGGCTTGGCCAAAGATATGGCAGGATGCTTAAATTTCCATGCAAGTAATGTTGATGTTGTCACGGCCATGCCGCCTGTTCTTCCTTGCTTGTGTGTGTTGCTTGTGTGTGTGTGTGTGTGTGTGTGTGTGTGTGTGTGTGTGTGTGTGTGTGTGTGTGTGTGTGTGTGTGTGTGTGTGTGTGTGTGTGTGTGTGTGTGTGTGTGTGTGTGTGTGGTAGGGCGTGGCTCCGACCTGGTCTCCTCCCGACTTCCTCCTGATTACGATACCTTTTTGGTTCATTCGGTCCAAACCAAGAGAGAAAATGATACATTGTGCATCTTAGTTCTGGTCCTTTTCACACTGTTTGACAAATGAACAAAGAGGAGTAAACAGAGATATACAGACCGACAGTTTTAGTGATCATTCTGCATCATCAGGACCCATGATGGGAAATCAAATTCCTGTGACTGAAGTTAATTCAGCATTTACTGCTCTTGTATGTAAATTGATATTGGATTAATAACTGATTCAAGTATTATATTAATAGATTGCAAAGCTATTGCATCTTAAGATGGATAATGGTAGAGGCATTGTACTTTTTTTTTTGCATTCTCCCAGATGACTGGATAGTGCGCATAGTGTGGACACCAGGGAGAGCAAGTACATGAGGCATATTACTAGGAGATTGCCATCATACACGTTTGAATGAATTAATAATCCAGGAAAACGCCTGACTTGCTTATATGGCCCTAAATGCAGATCAATAGATACGTTTCCTGAACAGATTTCTCGATCAGCAAATGGATTTATTCGTGTTTTAGATTTTGAAATCATGCTAAAGTCACATAGCTGCTTTCATAAAATCCTGTGGTTGGTTCATTAGATTTCACGCCACAAAAACAACATACCACAGTCTGCTTAGACGCGGACCGAGACCCAACGTTGCAGGCGGTCTCCGTTCAATTGTAACCTAAATGAACCTTACTAACAGACCGAAGTTCTACATTTTTGGTATGAAAGCCTGAAATCCAATATATTCATAATAGTGCTGCTATGACAGTGTACTACTGGGATGCTCATCTAAACCTCACAATGGATTCCTTGACTGTTTGCATTACAAAGGTTAACACTATGTGAGAACAGGCTTTCTGCTCAATTATATTTAAAACAGACCTCAAGATCTTTTTTGTTTAGCAATTTATTTCTGATTCTGGCTCCTGAACACTTCTCCTAATCATGGTCTCAACACAAAAAAAAAAAGGGAAAACATTTACAGAAAGAGTGGGTAAAGACCAAAACAACAGCGATGTTGATCAGAACCGGGAAAAAGTTTTATGAGAAAGAGTGTGTTCTGATTGCTATAAAGTGGACTATGCTGCGGTCCGCAGCAGGATCCATAAACACCTGCTGGCAAATACTCAGCAGGCCGATATTCACCAACACGCACACACACTGAGATGTGTCCTGGGCACAAGAATAGGGGTCCTTTCTGCTGAGTAACAGGGGAGGTGGTGGCCACCCCACTGCCTCATTGATTTATCCAACAGCCCGCTCCTGTTTAAAGCCCAGCTGTCTCTGTCAAAACACACACACATATGTGGCATGTGGCACGCACACGCGCGCGTGCACACACACACACACACACACACACACACTGATATTCTTCCATACACGTGCTGCCATTTGCTGATATTCTGCCAACTGCTGCTTCCCCGCCGCCGCTGAGTTTGGCCTTACGCCAGAGGAGCAGCGAGCGTCTGTGTGAATGTGTGTGTGTGTGTGTGTGTGTGTGTGTGTGTGTGTGTGTGTGTGTCAGGGAGGACAGAGAGATACATCTGGAGCCTATTTGCTGTTAATATCTGCCGGGCATCAACTGTACTTCACGCTGACTCTGTTTATTATGGTCACCCAGGCTTTACTGACCCATCATCTCTGCTGATGGTTGTGTTGATGGCTACAATCTGAGGGGAAACCGAACGTTCACATCCATACTCCGCCAATGTTTTACTGCTGGGGCATTTTTCTTTCACGTTAGTCGTGCATAAAAGGTCTTTTTTAGTTGCTTGAGTTGAGTTTTTCTCATTTAGATGTGGCCTCAGTTCCGTTCTGTTGAAGGCCTGACCGGCTGCAGAAACCCCCTGCTTTGATCCACCTACATGGAATAAGCGATCAAAAAATATTATGATGTTAAATACAGAGACCTGTGGCAACAGTAACCTACAGGCACATATCCCTCTTCCATATTTAGATGCCAGGTTAGTCTTAATCGTGTTATGAGGATGCGAGATCGCCAAGGTTGCTCAATTAAACATTTTCCCTTGCCTTTCATTCGTTCTGCCACCTCTTTTTCTCTTTCTTCACCTCTACCCCGTCACACAGATTATGCTCTCTCCCTCTATCCTCGGCGGAGATGCAGGAATCAAACACTAAGCTTTGAACATGAAAGGCAAGGCAGAAAAACAACAACAAGGACGACAGATCACTGCATGTGTCTAAGTGTGTTTCTGTGTTTCTGTCCGCAAAGGAATCTTCCCTCCAACATGTGAATGTATGCATGTTTAATATGTCATTTGGATGTGACTGGGTGTGTTTGTGGTGGCTTTCATGCTTTGCTTTTGCATTTACCTGTGTGTTCCTGCATGTCTACACCCATGTAGATATGAAAGCTTTGATGTATGTTTGTGTAGGAAACCTTTTTAGCATGTTCAGAGACAGCCATTTGCCAGTATATCTGAAGTCTTTCATGGCAGTAAAGTGTTGTTGTCAAGTCATTAAAACTTTGGTTCTGCACGGCCTGGGTTTCAGTCCAAGTCACAATAAAACTTTTTTTTAATGTGCCCTAGTCATGTCCCTTTAAAGTTCACATACTGAAGTTCAAAGTAAGTCCAACGAGTTTGAGTTCGTCTCAGTATATAGTGAAAACACAAAGCTCGGTACTTTAATGTATTTTGCTCAGGGCCCTTGCCTACTCAAGCAGACCTAACTGAAGATAAAGCACTGTGTGAATATGATTTTAGGGTAGACTGGAGGTACAATGCTTACAATATAATTTTGACAGTTCTAACGCACAAAAGAGCAACCCAGCAAGAAGCTAGAGAGAATAAAGCTTCACATCAAATGACACTCAGTGTGCTGTCAGTTAAAATGAGCCGCTGGATGAAAGATAAAGGCAGATAAAGAATGCTGTGCACACAGCGAGTGCAGGTAAAACAGCGTTCCTTTTGCATACTGACACAATCAGATTTGAGAAAGCCATAAGCCATTAGTGTGAGACTAAACTTGTGAGTTTAGACACGGATAGGCGAGCTTGAAACTGCATGGCCTGAGATGACATATAACCTGCATCCACTCCAACCATGCAACAGCTTGCCAGTTGAGAGTGGAACAGCATTATCTGGTGGGTAGCTGTGTTTGTGCCAAAATGTACCATCAGCCCTGTATTTGTGTTTATGTTATATGGCTGCCCTTCCATTGACCCCAATTTAGAAGGAACAAAACTATGGCCGAGAACCTGTTCTTTGCTGTATCCTTTTCGGTGTGGACAGATTTTTTTGTAAATAATACTGACAGTTGAAGTGATAAATGTAACAACCACTGGTTTCAGTGAGCCCTGGTTAGTGATATATCGCCAGCGCTTTCTCTCTCACTCTGACCCTCCCTCTCTCCATATAGAAAGATTTGCTCTCTCATTTTTCCCTCTCTCCCTCTTCTGTAAAGCAGGATAAAACCTGCTCTTGTGTGATGATGCCTCAGCAGGAAGAAAAGAGAGTAAATGAGCAGAGTACAAGGGGAAATATGGATTTATTGGTATTGGGGCGCGTCCTGCTGTCATCTCAGGACACGTTGTTGTCATCAAGTGTAATGTATTACAGTGTTCAGGCGGGGCCAGTTTTAGTTTTACATGTAGCATCAATCATGGGGATTGTCGCTCAGCTTTTAGCACATTCGCACACGAGAAGCACGCAAGCACACGCACACACAACCTCACACACCCGTCTGTGTACACAACCTCACACATCCGTCTTTAAACACGCGGCTTCACACATATGCTGCTTTTAGAGTGAAAGCCAAGGCTAAAAAATGACCGCTGCAAACCACCATCCATCAGGCCTACAAAATAACAACAGAGGCGACACTGAGCTGATATGTATAAAACCCTGTAATATCAGCAATCCCCCTGAGTACACAGACAATCATTAATGGCAACACTGCATCCTCTCTGTCTGCAGCTGAGATCCACAGAAAGTCTGTCCGGCTGTTGTGCTGATCTTAAAAAAGATCCCTGTCTGAGATTTATGGGGCAGAACATTTTTGCTGGTTTTTCAACCTTGATTGGTTAAGACATACATTTTGCAGATGATATTCTGATACTTTTTGACATAGTCCTCTTTAGCACCTGTGCAACTAACCACAAAATCTACTTGACATTTTCATTATCGCTTGATTACATATAATAAGAAATACAAGACACTCTGTCTACCTTTTCAAAAGTACAACGTAGTACTGGTACCATTGGCTCTGTGGCATCTTTAAGTACCTCCGCCTCGTCCATTTTAAGAGCAACAACAACGCTGAAAGTGGAACTAGCTCTAACATTTGCAACAACAGCAGCTAACAATAGCTGGTGCTCTGCCTGTGTAGCCACTGGAACCAAGGTGTTACAAACACATTGTGGTGCCTGGGCACACAGATCAAATTACAGGACCAGTAAATGTACAATTAAGCTGAATTCAGTTTTTTATTTTGTCGGTAACACTACAGTCTCTTCCTCTGGTATACAAGTAGCGGGAACAAGTGAGATGAGGTGATATACATAAAAAAATTATGTACATTAAAAGGAGCCAATCATATTCTGGTTTTCTACCAAAAAAAAGCAATTTGTCCTGTGGTGAAACTTACATTTTGACATACAGGCCAAATATGTGACACAGGCCTTTCTCAGGTGCAGGGGTGACTGACAGGCGGTAGCCCAATTATTCCACAGCAGTGTGGTACATGTACTGCTTTGTCATCACCCCTGGGAGTTCAGAAAATAAGACACAAACGTTATGTCCAGCTCCTTGTTCATTGGTTCACGAGCCAAGAACCAAGCACACAACAATATTGTGCATATCAATATTTGGTTAAAATAAAAGTTTTTAGAATATTTGTAATATATGTCTAACACTGACAAACTCACTCAGAGGTATGTGTTATATTTAACGGCATATTGGATACATCCTTCAACCAAAAATATTATATGTTCTAAGAATATTCCCCAAGATAAAATGAAATGTATTCATTTTGCACAGAAAGAACACCACCTCTTCATCATTCAGAATGTAGATAATACTAAAGGAGTTTTGAGAATGTGCCAGTGTTTTTCAAAGGCTAGACGCCTCACTTTGGAATCAGAAGCACAAGCAATTACGTTTCACAGTTTCATTAAAATGTCTCCCACTTCCACACCAGCAGGATCTTAGTAAAAAATGTCTTTTCTTTCTTACAAATGGTTTCAGTCACAATTATATGAAGGTTTTGTGATGTCAAGTACTTTGAACAAAGCTGTTTCAAAACAAGGCAACAGAATAAATGTAAACTAACATGTTCCATTATAAGACTATTATTATTATTGGAAACTGTGCCTGAATAATTTGATTCATACAAATAATTCTTGCTTTAAACTTTGGAAACCATACACTCTTTATTGGACTTTTTTGGGCTGTTTTCAGAAAAAAAATACTTTTATCTTATTTGCGAAAAATAAATCCATGAATGCTTTTAATACAAGAAAGACAAATTCAGTTTTTCAATGCATTTGGCTTTTGTGAGTCAAACAATAAATGAATGGAATATATTCAGGCAAGATTAAAGTTATATAAAAGTTACTGACAACAAAAGTGGATGTTATGTTGAATTGTCTTCGACTCATCGACTCAGATGGCCCAACGCAAAATAGTTCATTTAAACTAGCCTGGCAATTTATTTCTTATCAAAATCATTATTTGGTCATAGTTTTGCGTTTGAAGGCTTGTAAAGCTTACATCTGTAAATACTTGTTATGCCTAATCTAACATTAACTAACATTGTCTAGTTATACAAACAGTCAATAATGAATGAATCATTTTACCACTTGACTTTCAAAGTCAAGCTACTAAATTATCTATAAAGATAGAATCTCCAATAAAATTACAAAAAAACTAACCAAAAAATAGTGAAATTACAACAGCACAGCAACTGTGCATTTCTTTGAATTACAGAATCCCCAAAGCCCATGAGGGAGAGAAAGACTGGCCATTACACCAACAAATACAAACAAAGTATTACAGAAAGTTTAGACCCAGACTTTACAAGAGAGAAGCTCAATTCCATTAACATTGTTTGAACATCAGAGATTCAAAACACGCATGACATAATGCGTTGGCTAACTGTCAGGCAGAGATCCATATGCTTGACACAATCAACAAGGTTATGTGAAAGGTCGTTTTCTCAACACGGTAGGCAACAGAAAGAAATGTCATGATACCTATAGCTAAAACAAGTATGCTTAAAACAATCAATTCATCGCCGATTGATGTTAAAAAACAATTCTAACTATCACTATTATGAATTGTTTATATCTAGAAGAAAAATAATCTAGTTTGCTTTGTAAATTGAGGAATTGTGATTTCTTTATTTTTTGGAATGAAAATGTTGGTCCTTTTTGTACTTGAAGAAAATCTGATTTGTTTGTTGTGTTTATGGGGCTATAGTGTGCATACGTTTGTTTGATATGTACATGGAAGAATAACCCATGCTTATACTAGTGAATGCTGAGAAAGAAAGACAGAACACCTTTGATGTGAAACACAGACAACCAGTTCAGCTGCAGACATATATATTATGCACAGATGGTGATCCAGCATTGATAAAGCAAGTTCCAATTTCACTCTGCAAACACGATGAATCCAAGCTTTTATATAAGATACAACCTTGTCTAGCGGTTACTGATACCAGCAGAGAAAAACTGCATCAGCCAATATTTTGTCACCATAAATGCAGACCTTTAGTTACTTCACACTGGTCGACTCATGGAACAGATTTTGGCTTTAAATTACCAGTCACATATTAGACAATAAATAACCAGCTTTATTTGAGTTTATTTCATGTCACCTATGTTTGTTTCTCTCCTTTGTAGTAATAGGGCTGAGTTGTGCCTGTGCCATTCACAGGTGGTAGACATGCTTCCTCAGACAGGTTTGTCCTGAAGGGGTTTCAAAATAAACAAACCTGGGCCAACTCCCTGTTTTTTAATAAAGAATTTGAGGGCCCCATATCACTAACAATTAAACTGGACCATTCCCTGCAGTTGTTCAACATCCTCATGCAGTCTGATTTTCAACTCAAATGTACAGAATCATCACCGCACACAAAGAACTCAGCATGTGTGTCTATAGATGTCACAGGTATGTGAACTACGTGCCAACCAGCAGCACCAGCAATGCCATTCTTTCAGATTTTTGTTGGAGCTAAAATACAAGTTTCCGTTCCGGTTATAATATCAAATTCAAGTATCATATTCAGGCGGAACTAGCTGTCAATACGTTCAGAGGATGTTCATGACATGAATGCAGGGTTTGATCATCTGGGAACTTTTGAGAATCTTTCACATTCAAGCAGTCTGGGATTTTTTCAGGCACATTTGCTCAAACTATTTTCCTTTCAACAGTCAACTACTGTATTAGTGGATCTCATGTCCTCATTGTCCCAAAATAAGTGCCCAAAAGAACCTTTGCATACATTTGCTTTCTTTTTGACCTGTTTAAAATTAAAATAAAATCATCCACCATTTCATTTATAATTTAAGATCGCTAGTCTGCCCTTGTATCAATATGTTCTCAATCCCAACTCTCTGTTGAGAAAGTGCTTTAGATTCAAATAAGTATGTTTGTAATTACAGGTAACTATAATTGGTACGCAAATGCAGTTGATAAACTATGTAACCAACCTAGAGTACAAAAACTCATTGCTGATTTGGGCCTAATCTAGAGCTGTTTCTCCTCCTTAAATGAAAATCCTGTTCATAGCACTGTTTTAAATAAGTATTCGCCCAGATAGAAAAAATACAGTTCAAGCGCACGCACGCACACACACACACACACACACACACACACACACACACACACACACACACACACACACACACACACACACACACACACACACACACAGGCGACATTGGCGATGGAGTCTGTGTTGTGGGAGTGTTGGAGAGCATTCTGACACTTCTGCTTCTCAATAGACTCGATGTACATTTATGCTTAAACATGTTAAAAGTGCTGTTAGAAATATTTAGCCACGTCTGCTGCTCATAGATGTATTCATGCCGTCCTGTCACGACATGTTGCCTCATTGGTGATGCCTCACAAAGGAGAGGCATTACAAGCCAAAACTCAACGCATCAAAACTGAAAACAGAGTATCTGAACATCTTCACCCTGGTCACTGTAAAAAAAAAAAAAGAACCAAACGCATAGGAAAAAGCTACATTTACAGAAATACCCGTGTACCAGGCCTTGGTTTCACACAAGACACGAAAGCTTTTACCTGGGTGAAAGTCCTGTGTTGTTTTGAACCGTCTATCCTCCCCTCCTACCTGCCCCATGCAGACTTTTTCGGCGAATGAATTCTGTATGAGTCAGAGTCTTCCTATTGACTGTTTTGATAATTCAGTGAAAAAAGCATTACAGCAATTTAATATGTTCAAAATTAATGCATCCGCAGTACCTTTTAGAATTGTTTTTGTGATGTGATTTATTTTAACTGTTGACATCCTGTAATATTTGAGATGGGATTCAAGCTCAGCTTCCAGGATGTGTCTTAGACAGAAGCAAGAAGCTAGGCAAATCTGCTTTCAGTCTCTAGATTTCCCATCTGTTTTTTCTTCAATAAAGCTACTCTATCTTTCGCATAATTTCCTCCAATTTCATATTTTTTCTTCCCTGGACTTCCAAACATGCCAGCAATCTGGCGATGTAATCTTAACAAAATGACAACCGGGCCAATCTTCACTTTCATCTTTTGGTTTGTTTTTCATAATGTTTCTCCCCAGTATCAGAAAAACAAAAAGACAAGCATGCACAGAATATGAAATGAAATGTGTTCTTTTTTGTACATGTGTACAATTATGCCACAGCTTTTAGGAAAACTTCACAATCACCACATTCCTGAAGATGATTCAGTCATGGACATCATAAAAACAAATTGTGTCTCTACCCAAAGGCAAATGGTTTCATGTTGGGATACAATAAGTACAATTTTAATTATTCATCACTGAGCAAAACAAGGTTGTTCTACAGTTTCAAAAAGACAATTTGAATTGGACATTTCAATAAAAGATGAGCAAATATAATTGTATGAATAAAACAAAATCGGGGCAAGGAATCATGAATAAGATGCCTTTGTTGAGTTTGCTGACCTGACCACATGAGAGAGACTGATCAAAAAACCCAAACTCTAAAAAAGAAACAACTGGGAACCTCATTCTGATGACCTGGGAGGCTTAGTGGATCCTCATGGAAACAGCAACTTAAATCATGCAGCCAAACTGTGTAACGCCTGAAAAGTACTTAGAGGGATTCTGAATTCAATCCTAAAGTCCATAAGGAGCCAGTGTGGTGAAGCCAGCACTAAGGTATTATAAGAACACTGTGGAGTTTTAGTTAGTACAGTGAAGCACAATTTTAAAGTCATTGTAACCCTGCTACTGAGTCTTGGCTCAAACAAGAATACAAAGTCAAGACATGAGGATACAAAGCAATGGACAATTTGTTTCAATTGTTTGTGGGATAAGCTAATATTTCAAAGTGACCTGATTTGAAGGCCTGATTTGGGGCAACGGGCAACTTCAATTTCTGTTTTTTATTTGGTTCAGAACACATATGCATAGTAGATGTACTGATGCTGTTACCTCATGAACCATCCCGACCCCTTAGGTCATCTGGGACTGGTTTACTTCCTGTTCCAAGAGTCAGAACTAAACACGGAGAAGCAGCGTTCAGTTTTTCTGCTCCACATATCTGGAACAAGGTCCCTGAAAGCTGCAGGTCTGCTGAGACCCTCAGCTCCTTTAAATCCAGAAGACTTTTCTGTTTGCTGTCACCTTTAATTGAACCAGATTCAAGGATATTAATCAATTGCTGCATCTCACTACTGCATTTTTTTATTTTTTTATCCTTTATTAATCCAAATTATTCTCTGCATTTGACCCATCCTTGGTTAGGGAGCGGTGGGCTGCCCTGAGAGGCGCCCGGGGAGCAGCTAGGGGTTCAGTGTCTTGCTCAGGGACACTTTGACATGTGAGCTATGGGGGGACTGGGGATCGAACCGGCTACCTTGTGGTTACTGGACGACCACTCCATCTACAGCTACTGCACTGCAAGCTTTTTGACTGTTTTTAAGGTTTAAATGAATGTTCTTAATTGTTTTTAAATTGTGTTTTCTTCTGCATTATATTTTGATGCTTCTAATGCTTTTATGTGAAGCACTTTGCATCGCCTTGTTGTTGAAATGTGCTATACAAATAAACTTGCCTTGCCTTGAACTTTTTCAGATCATTATGTAAAATAGTAATCACAAAAAGACAAAACTCATCGGCATATAGCAATGATGTGTGTCTGAATTGGGTAATTACTCACTTGTGAATAACAAAAATCCAGTTGTGAATAAATGCATTGTAAATAGATGCCTAGATATGCTTTAAAGAGTGCTACAAGAATGCCCGTAAATTAGTTAGGATTTTTACACTTCAGGTTCTCACACCTTAAAAGAAAATGAGTTCCTTAAAACGGGTTTTGGTTCAATTCTGGAAATAAGATATGTGTTTAACACAACCGTAAGCAATTTTGAGGTGTTGTTCTACGACTTAAAATATGTAGGTATATATTTAGCTTGGATAGTATATATATATATATATATATAATTTTTTTTTTAATCAGCATTCCCTGATTTGCATGGTTTCTTGGGTTCACCGATTAGGATTGCATTAACAAGAAGTGTATCCACATTCTATGATGAAACAGGCAACTGAGCACTGAAAGATGGCGAAATGAGGGTTTTGGGTTTGGATTTCTTCAAATTACAAAAGCAGTTCATTGCCAAGTGATTACATTCAACTCTGTGAACTCTCTTCGTTCAGCCTACTGATGTACTACCAGTACCTGCTGTGTGAGGCGTATCAGAGAGAGAGAGAGAGAGAGAGAGAGAGAGAGAGAGAGAGAGAGAGAGAGAGAGAGAGAGAGAGAGATATTAATCAGTAGCGTTAGAGCTGTAAACGTAGCAGTGCAGCGTGTGTAGAATTCTGACTATTTGTTGCTTGCTTGACAATTGCTGATGATTAAAGTGAAGGGGGTTAGCCCTGAAGTCAGACACAACTTCGGGTCAGGATCGAAAGGTGGGCTCTTAAGATGCACAAACTGTTCTCATTTTAGTGACAGCATCATCCTAAATTTCAGAGTTTATTTGCTGCAATAATCCAAAATCCAATGGAAAAATCCCATGGCTTCTTGTCAAGGGAACCAGGGCAATGCAAACGTTCAGGTCGGCCTGTAAAAATGCAGCACTCTATTGTGTGGAGAATGGAATTTAGGAAAAAAAAACAACGATGTCATTGCTGAGATATTTATTTATGCATTTCTGTGTTAACAGTTGAACAAGAAAGGAGTTCCGTCACTGTGACTGTGATAAAATGCTGCAGCATTAAAACACTAATAAATTGAATCTCTCTGCCAGGGACGGCAATCTGTGTGGGTGAACACTGGTGTAACACTGTCTTTGTGGGGTGATTTGTAAGTTGAAAAACCAATGAATTTACAGTGTTTGATTTTTTTTAAATGGTATAATCAATTATTTGTTGTCAGACTGGATGTGTCTGCCTTTGCCTTTTAGCTCACCTGAAAAAGGTGAGGTGCTGTGGAGGTGAGCTGTTTATTGGCAATCTTCTTTTCTTGACATTAGTCCTGGAACTAATTGGACTAAATAAATACACCATGGACTAATTTGATTCAATTGTGTTTGGTGTCTGTCAATATGTCCGCCCTTCAATTGCTTCCCTGACTAAATTCATCTTGTTAGCTCGGTGTCTCTGTCTCCCCTTAGGTCAACTGACTGAGACGGGCGGAAAGGGTGTTTTTAAAATCCAGTAAAATGAGGTGGAATCAGGCATTCCTTGCACACAGCGGCCTGAATTGGAGACACACTCCACACCTCTCACAGACAGACAAACACCCCAACGTTCACACGCACGTATGTACAAACATGCATAAATACACGTGCACACACACTCAGTCATGCAGAAATTGACTCCAATTAACCGACTGCTGGTCTCTCTCTTTCCCTCATCAGTGCAGGAGTGAGAGCCTCATCATTAAGAGAGCATGCTTAATGACGGAAGGCCTAACCCTTTCTGCTTTCTGATGCAGGCACTCTTTGATATTCCAGAGGTAATCCTGCACAGTTTCACTGAGCCTGCCCCATCACACAGTCTTTGCCTTTTCTCCTTGTTCCTTCATTCCTCATTATACTGAATATGCGTTGGCTTTATATATGGGCAGACAAAGACAGTCATCCTGCTACTATTCGATAATGTGACACATATCTTCATGAACTATTTCAGCTTTATTTTTCTGGGCTTTGCCATCAGAAAATAGAATGACAAGATAATGAGCAAAATATGAACTTTGTATCTTGGAGCTCCCCACCAACCCATGAACACACTCCATTCCTAGACTATTGCAATCAGTTGTTATGAATAGGTGAAAAATAATAGATGGTGTTTTATCTTTTTTCAAAAAAATTTGAATAATCAAGATTTGCTGTCCAGAACCTGTCTTTCATCAACAAATAAACACATTTAAATATGTGGACGACACTTTAGTAAAACATGTTCAACACATAACAGCAATTATATTGTACAGTCATTACACAACCAATCGCAAGGGGATTCCTTTGATATAGAACTATGTTGTGCGTTGAACACATAAATTTGGGCTGCCGATAAGGGTCCCAAGTGGGTTTGTCTGCAGTTTCCACGGTGGCCTCACCTGTGTTTGCCCATACTGGGTTTATTCACCGGTTTATTCACCGACTTTAAGAGGGATCTGACTGGGCTTTAAGTGGGACCCAAATTGGCTACAAATTGGCCTCACCTGTGTTTGCCCACCATGGAAACTGCGGACAAACCCACTTGGGACCCTTATCGGCAGCCCAAATTTAAACCTTATGGGCCCCACATGGACATGCTGGCTGGGAGGGCTTGTTGACACGCTCCGGAATGTCTCCTTGAGATGTGTGTTGTTTGTAAGTGTGAATAAGACATGAGGCTATAACATATAATGATACTCAATACATGGCATACATTTTGATACTACCATAGGCACTGACCAAGCGGAAGCATGAGACTAGTTGGGAGTGAGTACAAATTGAACGGGGGGTTAGACTCAAATTAAACCTGCTCTACAGGAGGTTTGTATTTTGGTGTGCAGACCTTTTACAGATGCAGACCTTCAGTTTCTGGTATCGGAGTATTTTATGAGAGATGGGCTCTTAAAATGTGAAAAACAAAATGTCCCTAAAATGAAAATTATGAACATGTTCAGATTCCCACAGGAAGTGTGGGACACCACTCTAGCTGTGGTTCAAACTGTGCTTGTTATTTCCTAGATTGTGAACTAACTGTTTAAAATAAACTCAAAATGAATTATTTTCATGCATTACGATATACAATTCAAAGGTGTGTTGAAACTGATTAAGGCTAAAATACATGAGAGACAGTAATTCAATTATTGTTATTTCCATCTTATTGTTCTTCCTTTCAGGAGCGGACAGATCTGTGTGACCTTTAATAGTGACACAAAAAAAAATCTTTTCAAAAGCCTAAAAACATTGAGCACTCGTTCCCCTTGACCTGTTACTGTGCCATTTTCCAGTCTTTGTAATGACTGTTCAATTGAAACACTCCTCTGCAATTTCCTCCTCTTTTTATACATCACATAATTAGGTCCAATTATTGTTAATAGCTTTGGGCAGAAAGCCTTTGTTACCAAGGTCAGTGTGGTCTGAGA
Source organism: Myoxocephalus aenaeus (assembly GCA_038501785.1). Taxonomy (NCBI): domain Eukaryota; kingdom Metazoa; phylum Chordata; class Actinopteri; order Perciformes; family Cottidae; genus Myoxocephalus; species Myoxocephalus aenaeus. Next base: position 87,844 of record JBAMJR010000132.1, read on the forward strand.
AAGCTTTAAAGCTGGCCTGCCCTCATGCTACTCTCAGCCCCATCCAGTTCATTATCATCATGCACACAGCGCTCTCTCTCTGTTTCTCTCCATCGCTCTCATGCACAGAAACACACAGCGAAATGACGGTCCTTTCCTACACACTCTCATGGTTGATACTTTTGAAAGAAGAGAGTATTTGGTATGATAACCATGGCAATGATTTTTCAAAAAGGAAAGGGCCTTCTCTTAGCGTTCCTGTAAAATTTGCCGAAAAAAACGTCTATCCAGGTATACCCATAGTAAATTGCAAGCTGTACTTGAACTATTTGGAGTAAAATCATGGTCTTGGTCTCTTTTGAAAGGTAACACTCTGAAGCTTTTTTCCCTCCATAGACTTTAACTTTAAGACTTTAAGTGCTGCTGACACTGAGTTATATCAGTTTGACAGACTAAAGTATAAGGTTTTTATTTCCACCTGAACATTTCTTTGCAAATAGATGCCTGTAGATGACTATAAATGGGACTTATGAACTGGAAAACACAATGGGACAATAGCCTGAAGCCTTATCTAGTCTAAGTAAAAAGTAGATATCAATCCCACAGAAAATGTATATTTTACACATGTTTTTCTAATGAAATGTCTAGGCGTTTTTCCATTTTGAGACTGAAATTATTCATGATATATACTATATACCTGTAACAGATACATATGACATAAATTATATATTATATATCATATTCATATCATTGAAACAGATAGTCATTCTATGGCTTTTCATAGAAGACCTACATAATAAACAATGAATGAGAAGAAATTATAAGAAAAACATATCTGTCATTGCTTTGAAAGACTGATTAAACCAAGAAGGATCAAAAAGACGTCACGCAAAATATTCTTACTATTGGATATTATTATATGAAGTTTGTCAAAGTTTGGTTTTGTGGAAGATCTGGTCCTCATTCTTTATTACAAGTTAAACAGGAAAACTTTCCCACTGCAGCTCTGCCGTTCTATCTTTGTTGTCTGTAAAATAAATAACAGCGTGTAAATGAACAAATCACAGTCTAACCTTTGTGTTAGCTTTAACTTAACCTTATTTTCTCACCTTTAACGTGACTGGATGTCCATGTCATGAGTCAGCCCTGCTGCTAAACGTTAATGCTCCTGTAGCTTGAATATCAATTTTAACTTATAAACTAATTTTCAGCAGGATTAGCAAAGTAATGACCTAGCCCTCTGAAATCAGAGTAACCTGTTTCAGTCTAAGACCTGGCTTCACTGAGCTGCTTAATGTGGCTGCAACACCATTTTCTGTTTCTATTTGAATTGTGGATTGCAGCTTTCAACAGAGGGCCACTAAGACCTTGAGAGTGAGTGGCAGCAAGGGTGATTAACACAGCTATGGAGATGGTGAAGGAGACTTACACATGGATACAGACAGCCTCCCTGCTATGGATCAAGACTGGATATGCTCAAATCAAATGTTCCTAAGGAATTTACATCCCATAATTGTAACTGCAGCAACTACATGACAGCAGTGTTGGTAGATTCACGGAAAACAAAGTAAAGTGATGTTACTTTTGTCAATATGTGCTGTAGCGTTATACAAAACAATACTTTCTAACTTGTATTCTTAGAGCAGGAGTCACATTGTTTTTAATGTGTTTTTAACTCCAAGGGATACGACTGCTGTTATTGTTATAGTAACTGTTATCATTATTCCAAAACCAAGAGTGAATTAATCTTACTAACAAGTTTTGTCTGTCGCCCTGATGTATACTGTAGTTTATGCCTCTGTGCTATGGGACACCGTTAAGAACACATTCAAGAGCCATCTATTTCTTTATTACATTGAAGAAAGCAAGTGCAGTTGATTTTTTAAATGAAACCCTGGAAAGACTTAACTACACGTCCTGTGTCTGCCGTAATGAATGGTACTGCTCTTTATGTGTATGCAATGATTTATGGATGATATTGGAGGTCCATTACACACAGAGGCATAAGCTGTATCAGGCTTTGGCTATAGATAATATTGGTTAAAAGGATAAATTAATTGTTGGTTTTGCCATTTTACAAGCTTGATATATATATATATATATATATATATATATATATATATATATATATATATATATATATATATATATAGTGGCAATGTGCAGGGCTAACAAGTTAGGAAATTGGTGACATGCTTGCACTACTGAGTCACAATAGCTCTCCAAGCTTCCTCCTAATTGCTCTGTGCTGTTTACGCCCTCCGATAAAGGGAAAAAAGCTCTCCAAGCTAGCTAGCTTTTAACAGCAATTAGCAAGCTTCCCATTCCTTCAAAGGTCAGCGCGGTCTTGATGTTTATTCAGTGAACAAATAGTTGCGCCGTTGACCAATAGTTATGAATATGTGGGGCCCATATTAATGTTGGAGACAATAATAAGAACTGGACATGGACATTGTGATGGAAGATTTTCTTTGTCACTCAGGGAAGGAGGAATAAAGTCTCAAGAATCAAAGTTGTCTTTTGTCCGTTTATTTCTTGCAAGAAAGGAGGAAACATGTAACAGCTACGTAAGGCAGTCTGCAGCAAGATTTCTTCGACATGTAAAAAAGTCACCGGCATATCTATGCATATCGGAAGTAACACCCCTTTTTAGTTGAACACTATTAGAACTGAACTAGTCTAAACCAGATATGGTTTCTGCCCAGTAAGCATTTTTCTCACATCACAATACAATCAACTCTTATCAATGTTAGGTTTACAAAAAATACTTAACGGGCTTTCCCAGGCACATTGTGATACGTTGTTACCTCTGCTAGCTGGGCAGGCTATCTGAAGACAGAGAGCCCCATTGTCTTCTCTTGGCCCGTGAGCCTCCAAATCAGTTTCTGTTTACATCGGCTTAGTACTTTTTCATTAGACACAAACAATTTCTCTATGTAACTTCTAAAACCTATTGTAACATAAGCAATGCTATATTTTACCATTACAACACCCCCCATATTCTCATTTATTTAATATTTGTATTGAATTGATTGTTAATTGTTTTGTTTATTCACCTGGCATATGTTCATCTGCAATAGAAACTGAAATGGTTTAGGAGGTTAATGTTTGGTTACAACTCAAAACCTGCAGCATGCGGTTGCGTTGCACTGATGTGCATGTATTTATGTGCTTTCAGGTGGGTAAAAGTGCTAAAAAAAAGGTATAAAAGTAGCGACACATATGCATCATAGTCCCAGTCATCATCCCAGTTTCAGTTTGAAAGATGGGCAAACAGTTTTCTAGGTATATTTCATGTATGCATCAATTAACCTTAGATATAGTCCTTTAACCCTATCAGGGACTGAGGTCATTTTCTCGATTTTACATAATTTCTTAAATTCACCTTTTAAAGGCACTTGCATATCAGATACATACCCATGTCATGGGTACATACCACATCAAAAATTGCAGAACAATCTCAGTTCTCTATATAATGAGGCACCATTGCCATAAGGCAAAAGTGTAAAGAGAACATATGACCCTAAAGCTGAAAAATTGAATCTCGATTTTGGAAATTCTTCATATCTCTTGTGAAAACATAACTTTACTCAGGTAGTCGAACGGTTTTGGTGCTTGACATTGGTTTACAAAAGCAGTGAAATATATGAATAAAATGGTAGATACATGTACATAAATGTCTACAACCAAATTTTGTATTATCGTTTTTTGAGTAGAAATGTGGTCTGTCACACCTTTCACCAAAATGATAAAAATGGGACTGAGAAATGACTTCATACTGCAGATCAAGCTTCATGGGGTGTGTGCAAATGAAAAATTACCATTACAAACAATTTTGTTTTCACCGAGATATGAATATTTCCAAAACGTAAACATTGTAAAACGCGTATCTGCGTCGCAAGTTTCTGAAGTGTTAATCCAAATAACCTTACATTTGGGTCCACCCCTTTGGTCAGATAATGGCGATTGAGGTGGGACTTGAGTTGTGATGCAACAGCTCTCTCAAGGACCTTGCACAGGTAAGGGAGGTTGGAGATGGATGGGACTGTACTTGCATACAAACACAGCCTCTGCCCTTAGGCTGGTATTGTCCATCTAATCAGAGCCTCCCACAGGAGTGCAAACATGACAGTGATTCAGAAAGAGAGGGTCTATAATGACCAAGTGAGTTTTCTCCGACTTGCTGAGGAAAATGGACAGAAGCCTCATAGCGCCACTATACACCTAGCTACTTTTTTCCAATTTCCCGTGTGTTTTACGCTTTGTATTCACAACGAAATGCCAGCGCCTGTGAGTGTGTGTTTATCTTCCTGAAGTTGAGGCCTTCCCAAATGTTGATGTTAATAGTTGTTTTCAGAGGCTGAATGTCCCCCTCGGTGAATGTTATCTGTTTCTCTGGCTCGTTCTCTCTCCACTGGCGCAGTGCAGATTAGTTAGCTTCTACCAGTTGGTACAGTCTGGGGCTCCAAACATTCACTTAATGAATTGGCAGTCATATTGTGTGTGATGTGTGTGTGTGTGTGTGTGTGTGTGTGTGTGTGTGTGTGTGTGTGTGTGTGTGTGTGTGTGTGTGTGTGTGTGTGTTTGTGCGTGCGTGCGTGCGTGTGTGTGTGTGTGTGAGGAAGGGCGAGAGAGAGCAAGAGCGAGGGAGGCCAGTGAGATGCTAAATTAATAGCAGTCATCTGAACAAGCTTCCCTCTGCTAGCTAAGCCTGCTAATGAGCAGACTTGGATGCCTGCGGTTAGTATCACACACAAATACACAAACACACGTATTAATGCACAAAGGAAGGTTTTAAAAATGCCTGGGGATTTTGTTATCACACACACACAACAATCTGCAACACAAATGCAACCCTTTGACATGTGGCTAAAGCAGTTACAGTGAGTGTGCAGGGCAGCCTTTAGGTCAGTGTGGTTTGTTTCAGCACTCTAGCTCTGTTTATCTTCCTTTCCTTTTTCTTTCTGGAAACTTAAAAGGAGTCACTACACACACAATTACACGCACACACTCATACACAGGGAATGCTAGGAGCATGAGGCAAGCACGGCAGGTACTGTGGTGGTGATCAGGGGGGACAACTTCACACATTCCCATTCACACACAAATTTGCAAGCGCACAAACACGCAGCTCAACAGACATCACACAAGTGCACAAGCAGTCACAAAGTGTTGAGATAGGGCTAGGGATGCCTCTGGGGTGCTACAGTTTCTGAAGAGGAGCAAAGGGACCCCCCAGCTGCTGCTTGCCATTTCCTCGCTGTCATCCCAACGGGCCGAACGTGTGCGTCTGTCTGTGGGTAGAGGCAAGATTGCAGAGCTTTCACAGTGGGGAGAAGCCAGCCAAGTTCGTGTGAATATATGTGTGTGTCGTCCCATTGGGTGAGACTGAAGCCAACTCCAGGAAATGGATTGGCATGGAAGGCCTCGCCAGGGATTCTGGGGTGAAGATGAAAGAGTTCTTTCACACACAGACACTCTCTCTCTCTCTCTCTCTCTCTCTCTCTCTCTCTCTCTCTCTCTCTCTCTCTCTCTCTCTCTCTCTCTCTCTCTCTCTCTCTCTCTCTCTCTCTCTCTCTCTGTTTGCTGCTTCAGGATGCACTCTTTAGCTTTGCCACTTGGGCTTCACTAACACATGTTCACATGCAAACATAAGCCTGGGATATGCACAACCACACGCTCATGCACTCACATCCACACAAATGGACTGACTGAGAAAAACAATTGTACCATATTTACAATCTATACCTAGTTATCATTATTGAAATGAGGTATTACCACATTTGATATAACAATGAGGTTTATTGAGCGCCAATCAGACTCAAGAAACCATTTTTGTATTATATCACTTCATACTTGGACAATTTTCCACAGTTTCAAGGAACATCAGTTTTTGATTTTGTGGAGGATTAGCTTTTCTTTCCCGGAGTTAAACGTGTTAAACCTAGATTAGCATAAAGACTGAATGCAGGGGAAAGCAGTGGAAACAACCTGAATCCCAAAACATGCATACCAACACCTTGAAAGTTGTGTTAATTACAAAAGGTATTTTGTTGATGAATCCATATGCTGTATTAACAGATATGCAAAAACAGCTAAAGGTGAGAAGCAGTGAGAGCTGTCAGAAAGTACATAGCCTATGAGGAGCATTAGCAATGTGCTAACAATGACAGATAAGATAAGATATGAGAACATAAATAGATAGATAGATAACTGCAAATTGCATGCGTGTACTGCCCTGCACAAAGATACAAGCACGCCAAAACAAGAATTTGAATGGAATGTCTGCTAACTTAGTTTTGATCTCTGTACAGACACCAGTTTTGGGCAAACTCCATCAAAAACATGATCAATTACTCACTACATATTACTTATTGAAAAACTATATTATTTTAATAATTATTAATAGCAAATGTTCTTAGTTAAATCACTCGCTACTCCACCTTCAAAAGAGTTCCAAAAACCTCCACACACACGCACGCACGCACACACACACACACACACACACACACACACACACACACACACACACACACACACACACACACACACACACACACGGCTAATCTTCTGTACAAATAGAAAAGAAACATTGTGAGCAGCCAGCCTAAGTTTTGGGGGATATTTACAGACAATCTAGCTTAACCCCACTTTTTTCTGTATTTGGCTACATGTATTATGCTTTTAGGTTGTAGAAAGTCCTCTTCACAAATATGTGTTATTTTGTATGAAAGGGTTTGTAAAAAAAGTTGTGTTTTGTACATGCAGAACAAACTGCTGTACAATGGTTAGACCAGACTGACAGACTGTTGAAAGAGCAGAAATAGAAAAAGATCCTTCTGAGCAACAGTTGAATAAGAATAGAAGGAATCACCAGACATTGGTAAAATGAACTGGAAGCTTTGCATCAAAAAGTGCGGATTTAAAAAGGAATAACTTCCTGTTTCTGTGTCAAGTGCACAAACATGCCTGTAAAAAGATGGAATATTAACAGGTGTGTTAATATTAAGAGCTATTCTTAAAACATCACAATATAAATAGAAGGTTAGTATCGGGTTAGCAGTATTGGAATTGGATCAATGAATCATGAAGATGGACAAAATATGGACGAACAAATCACAGTGTAAAACTATTCAATCCCACCACTGAGTAGACTGCAGAGGACCCAACATATTTAGAGCCCAAATGCACCGTTGTGTTTCAAGAATGAGCTTGGGTCATTTATTTAAAATCAAAAACTAAGGGTATTTTGGGGGGTAATATAGTACCTACCCTGATATATTATTGTTATTATTATTATATTATATATATTCTACCCTGACATGTAACACTTTGGGGACTTTGACTAAACGCAAGTTTTTTTTCAAGTAATTCTTCTTCTTTTGGGGACAAAACTATTACAATTGTAAATAATACATTTAATGTCAGAATTATACTCTTTTTGTCTCTTCTAGTCATCATTGAAGGAATGAAAAAACATCAGCATACCAGGTGTGTCCAAACTTTTGGCTGGTACTGTATATGTATGTATGCAAGAACAATTTCCATCTTGTAGTTTCAGGAACCTTTGATACACATGACATACTGGCACTGTTTTCAGCAGCACCTGTTTCGTTCTTGTACCAGATTAGAAATTGCAATAATGGGATTGTAATTACAGAACATTTCGCTGTTAGAGAACATGCAATTAAGCTTTCTGTATGGAGCTGGTGTAATCTAAGAAAACATTCAAACCCTGATGGGTAAGGAATGTTTATCTGCAAAAAAAAAAAAAGCAGATGTGAGTATTTGGGAAAAGGGAGGGGCAGAGGGGCACGCTAGTCAAGATGTGTTTCTGTTTTGCTCCTCCAAATAATAGGTTTTGATATAGCTGGATAGAGCTGTTAGCATATCAGATACCGGGACACATGCTGGGAGCAACCATGAGATTTGTGTGTGGGAGTGTCCACGCATGTTTAAGTGTGTCTAGAAGTTGATATGTGTATTTATGTGCAGTTTTTCCTTCATGATTGACACATAAAAAGCCACTGATCATCTTTTGGATAATTACTGTGGTTGAGTGGGGGGATGTTGGGTTAATTGGGCGGCAACACTGGAGAAGCATTGCAACTACAGTTGAACTACAGTCTAGACTCCTGTTTTTATTTCACCCCTTCCTCTGTTTTATATAATTTAGGATTATAATAACAAGGATTATAATATCAAATTGTTGTGGCTAAAAAGACTTCTGTGAAACCTTTTAATTTTACTCACAACAGCTACATAGGTCGCACAAACACCTGACTAGATGATAATTGTATCAAAATTGTTTTCAGAATACCAAATTGCAAGTGTTCCGTGCCGATTGCCATTCAATATTTGGTACACCCATTCAGTAATGACTGTGGTTACTTTTCACCTGTGTCATCATCAGATCTAATTTAAAGGTCAATAACCTGAAAAATGGATGTCATTCCCATTGGCCTGACCTGCACTTTATTATTACTGTTAATTAGCACCTAATTCAGCACTCTGCAGTCCAGCATGTCGTCAGCAGCGACCAGACAGGGGCTCATTGACTGCAGTTTCATTTGGCGCCACATGAATGCTGGATAACGTTTCAACCAAACTGTATTCCTCTGCCATAGAGTCAAAGAGCACAAGTGGATCCAGGAACAGTGCCACTCTGCCATTGCAAATAAAATGTTGTATGTTTCTGCCAAACCAATTTCTAACGCTAATAAAGTTGCCATGGCCCAGCTGCCTATGGGTCCCTCTGCTGTATAATGAAATATGAACTATGCTTTTACCAGCAGACTGTTCACAGCATGGGTACACAGAAGTACAGTGTACAAATGTACTGTTAATAAAATAAAACAATTAATAGAACACAGTAAAAGTCCGGCATTCAAATTCTTACTTCAAGTGAAGTGAAAGAGAGACATCAGCACAATGTACTTAAATTTACCTGACATTTATTCATTGTTTCAATTTATAAATTGGGATACTTTAATGAAGAATAATGCATCATATTTATTTAAGTGCTTTAGGGGCTTTTTGTTAATTTATTGTGTAACAACTTAGAATAGTATATAATAAAATATGTTTCATATCTAAACATCATAATAAAGCTAAAGCCGTTTGAGGCCCTTTCAGTTGGGCCCCAACCGCCCATGATGTTCTGTCCCTTTAAACCAGAGTGTATTTCACTGGTGTTTTGGACCACGAGTAGCCACAACTGGGGTCAGTGGTTCAACAACTGTATGTCATGGCAGGTGTATTGGTGAGGTATCAAGGAAGCGCAGTGTTGAGTATGAAGTTGTATGAGTAAGTCTTGAGAACGCAGCAAGCAGCAACACCACAAGTCAAGCACTGCATTAATATCTATGATTTAGAGATTGCCTTCACACGGCTCTCAACATGGCAACAACTGCAACAGCACCGACAGGGCTGACAGTGTTGGTTGGAACTGTAGGGTGGGTTTTATGTACGCTTCAGCTACGACGCCATGGATCAGAAACTGCTGGAGGAGCGACGGCAATTGGATAGCCAGTGGGGTACACACTGGTACACTTTAAAGCACTGTTGTGCAGCAACAGGGTTGAATTTACGCACTTTGTTGTCTACGCCCCATACACACACACACACACACACACACACACACACACACACACACACACACAAAGTCCATCTCTCGGGGCCAGGCTGGCAGAGGCAGACACAAGTGCAGATGGCTTGTTTGGGGCCTGTGGCATAAAGTGGTGAGAGATGCAAGCCAAGGGGAACGTCCATATCTGTGTGTGAGTGGGGGCTGAGCCTGCTTTGCATAGAATGTTTTAACTAGTAAATTTTTTAACAGACTTACCAGTACAATATGACTTTCAAATAGGTACTTGGGTAGAGCTGTGTGTGTGTTTTTTTGTGTGAAACATTCAGAATAATTATGTGTAGTATTTGATGGTCATGGTGTCCAAATACACATCCATGGTACAACAGGCAGTAAAGTGAAGGAGGTGTCTGATGCCATCTCTAGTATCTTGTTTACCACCTGCTCTGCTTTAGTTGAAACCACACTGTGGTACAGCACACAGCCATCACACCTTTTTTGAAGTTGAGATGCATTCTCATCCCATAATACACAGTAAGTCTAAGCAGGTTTTCAGTATGAAGTGCATTCACACTGAAAATGCCTTAAACATGAATTACACCCGACATTAATTACATCAAGTCACCATACTGTCACCAAAACCCCTCGTTTTGTGTAGTGTTCATATATACACCATTGTAGGGAAACAGAGGAACAGTTTTTAAACATTTTTATATAAAAGAATAAAGAGCCTTGCTGTTTATATCACACTTTTTCAAGTGTTCTGGCAAGCCCGGCCAGTGTGACAGTGAGCCAGCATGTAAAACTTTGAAGCTGAAATAGCTAAATGGAATTCAGCCTTCATTGATTTAACCATTTACACACTTTTCTGAGAGTGACATTTCAAAATCTCTCAATAACAGTTTTGTCGATTTAATTTCCTGTCAGTAAAAAACAGTCAAGTATATAAATGTCTTTGTATACAAATTACAAAAACGGTTTACTGTGACAGTTGGTACATGTTAAATACAACTAGTTTGTAGCATGACATTTTACACAAATATTGCATAGAAGAGGGATCTTGTGTGTGTTGGAAGTTGCTGGGATGAATCCCCAGTACCAGCTTTCACACTGCTGACTGAAGTTAACCGCAACAAAGTCCCAAAAAAAGTTTACTCGAATAGCAACATGTTTTTAAGGGGCTGTAGCTATAAAGAGTACAAAATAAACTTCTGTGTCCCTTTGAGGTTTGCTCAGTTGCTAAAGCATACAACAAACAGGAAGCATACAACCAAAAGGTTTGAAATGGCAGCAGGAATGGACTGGCCATCTGAAGAAGTGAGATATTTCCTGTTGAGCCGGTTCAACTATGAGGTCAACAGTGAGTCGAACAACAGCATGCAGGGATAAAAACATCTCTCCACCATGCACTGTAGGTAAACTCATTACCTCTCCTGGGTCCATCCTAGGTTTTCATGCCTTTTCCATTATTCATGTGATCCATATTGATTATAACTACAGCTATCGTGCCTGTATTATCAACAAATTCATGGTGAAAATACTAGTCGAGATAAAATGACAAATGCCTTTTTAACCCTTGTAGATCACATCTTCGCTCATATTGTGCATCTGTTTAACAATCAAGCGCAAACAGAACAAAAATCAATTTCTTTGTATTTTAATGAGGGAAAAAAAATGTAATCTTCTTTTCTTCATGTAAAACGAAATACGACATGTGCTTACATAAGCCAGATCCAACCAATTCCCACCAATAATACCAACACATTTGTCCATCAATCAATTAGTCTGCAACTTTCAGTGACAAGGGAGGTGTGTGTGGAGACGCAGTCCTCTGTAGCTCCGTATTGCACTACATTAGGTGCCCCCCCCAGTCCAATCAAATGTGAAGGATTTGTTTAGTACAAAAGCAAAAGACACTCAAAAAATGTATATAAGGATTTTGCCATGGAAACACAGCTTGTCTGACTATGTGCACTTCTGACCACTGTGAATTATGGAAGCTGCTTTAGTCCACTGCCTGCCATTAAAACGGTTCTCTGCAACTGACACCCACGAGACCCTGCTTTTCTGCTGTTGACATTCTTGCTCTTTGCCTGCTTAACCTTGTTCAACAATGACTTTTATGATTTTAGCAGTATGGAGTCTTTTTCAATAGCTGAAAAGGACTCGTTCTGACCCACTAGAGGGAGAAACTCCAAAGATTATGAAGAGCATCCACTATCTCAATCATCATAGACAATTGCAGTACTACTTCATTTTTGATGGCCGTTGGTTGGAAAAGCATAGCACCCTACTGCAGTTATAAACTTAAGATTTGTTTTCAATGCATTTCTCAGAACACAACAGTTGAGTTTGTATGGAAAAATGATGCTGTTAATATTTTATCCAAACAATACCTTGTGAGGGCATGGGGAATGGTAATCTGCTTACAACTGCGGTTTGAGTAGGCAGCGTGCTTTCCATAAATCCAACATGCAATTGTCATGTTGTAGCCTATGGTAATTTTACTAATATCAATTAATAATAATGAAGAACATTTTGGAGGGAGTACCTGAAAAGCTGGTTTAAAATCTGTTCCTGCTTCCTGTGGTTCTGCATGGTTGTATTGCAAAACAGATGGCCACACGACAAAAATCGCAACCAGATGTGGGTGGTGGTCTTGCCATGCTGTAGAGTGACAGCTCTATCATCTCTTGTGTTGCGAAACCCCATTGAGTGAGCCACCCGCAATAATGTAAGAATATTATATCTTTATAGAAGAAAAAAGATCATATCTACATTATGTTAAACATCGCTTTTCCACGGCACTAGTTTGAGCTGAGGGATAAAGACAAACATTTTTCCTCAAACATACATTGGAGGTGGTTTACCATCTCACACTTACATTCATGGGAACAATAAAAGAGAAAAGTGCAAACTTCTAAGGCTATCCCTGCTGGAGACTAAATTAATTAAGCATGGAGTTACTGTACATGTGTTGGTTGGGGTCAGGCATGTGTTTGGTGCCGTTAGGCATTTTCAACCTGTAACGAACCTTTAAGGCATACCTAAATCATTTTCAACTAGCTTTGTATCATAAAAATATGCAAATGAATAATGTTGAACTTCCCTCCATGCTGGCACTTCTCACCTACCAGCAAAAATACACTGGGTGGCAATTTTGCCGGCTCAAGGGCTGTTTGTACGCATGCCCCCACTGCTTCTAACCCCTCTAAAATTATAATAATCACTGGAAGACCAAGGCAGATAAGGAAGAAAGCTATTCAAATATTCAAATACTGGAATCGGGACATTTGCAGCTACATGGGGAGGCTGTATGGGCCAGAATACAGGAGAAGGAGACCACCATAGCGAGAGACCCACACTGAGAGTAGGTGAGAAAAGCAACGAGAAGTCAATGTACCACTGCGGTAAATGTGCACCAACGGAAACTGAAGTGAAGTTCAAATTTCACAGAGGCCAGTTTCTTTTGGATGACAGCCCTATGGGGCTAAGTGGCAATTGAGCTAATGTGGCTGCTGTGCTCACAAGTATCATGGCGGATAGCATTCAATTAGTTAGCTATCGGATGACATGCTAGCACTAGCTGGTAACATGCTACTCAGCCACATAACCAATCATGTTCAAAGGAACAAGAAGTTAAAAGTTTATACAAAAGACATATTTGTACCATTGAGCACAGTCTCACAGGTTCATGTTTATGCAGGCTATTTTATAAAATTAGGGTGACCAGATTTGAGTTTGTGAAAAAGAGGACACTTCGCTCCGGGGGGGGGGGGGTGGAGGAGGAGAGAGAGAGAGAGGAGGAGGAGGACACTTCGTCGCGGGAGGGGGGGCAGCAGCAGTGTGTAGCATGCCGTGAACTTACATTTACGTTGAGATCGGTCGACCAATGACAGTTCTCTCTACAGTCAGAGCTTGCGCAAGAAGGTGGAACGTGAGGGAGATACCATTTCCAAAACGTGTAAGGGGGTAATAACTATTTTCCCGCACGTAGCAAAATCCCGGACGTTTTTGGAATCCCTGCCGGACGCTTTTTTTAGGTCTCGAAAAGAGGACATGTCCGGGAAAAAGAGGACGTCTGGTCACCCTAATAAAATTGAATGGTGCCACACAGCTAATAATATCCACTTTGCTCTCCATTTCATTCAAGGTCAGTGCTGTTAAGACAGTTTGAAGTTGGTTAATGGTGCAAATGCTTGCCAAAGTTCAGCAAAGATAAACTTCACAAGAAAGCCACGTACAGAATTACTTTACCTACATGATCAAATTGTTGTGATTCAGTTAAAAAGAATAGATTTGTGTGTAGACATTTGCTGTCATAAATGTTGATTTGACCGAGCCCTAAGACCCAAAGGAGCATAAACAGAAAAAGACAGGGATGAGTAAAAGAAGATGGCAAATAACATGTCAACACAGTGAAGTGAAGGGACAGGAGAGTGGATCAGCTGTACCTGTACATACATTCCCAAATTAAACTCTCTATGCTGAACCAAGGAATATCTTGTTGTATTTTAGTGGAAACGACTAAATCTAATTAAAATGATGTACGTCTTGGCAGCGATAGTGCAAAACTTTGCACTTCCAATTATTGCTAAATGTGTTGGTTGGTGTTTGTATGTGTGAACAATATAAAAATATATATTCACAAAGCAGCAGACATATATTAGATATCATTTTCATGGACACATCGGCTCTGGCTCAAATTGCATGAGCACAGTACGAGCAGTCTCCTCCCCACCACCCCGCAACACGCACACACACACAGAGTGTACTGACGGTGCCAGCTCCTGACATTTCTGAGCATGCCATAGGGACGAGTGGTTGAGGGTTGGAGGAGAGCTAAGTGTCTGTCTGTAGGCCTGAGATAACGGCTGTCACCTCCCCGGGTCCTCTCATTCACATGCGCGCACACACACACACACACACACACACACACACACACACACACACACACACACACACACACACACACACACATACACACACACACACACACACACACACAAAACAAACACACACTCTCTCACTCCTTTTTTCTCACACCAATCCACAATTAAACCATCTATCCGCTCTGACAGTGAATGCTAGTCAGCCGACCATTCAGCAGCGCTCAATATCAATACAGTCCCTCAGTCTCTCTCCGTTGCGCTCTATTGTGGCTTTGTTGAAATGGGAATGGCGTTAACAGTTGGTAGAACTACATGGCCTGTGAATAGATTTGGCTTATGACTGTGTTCATGCGTTGTGCTGCTCTCCTGTCTTTTAGCCCGAGATCTTTAAAAGTGCTGTGATTATGCCGAAAGCTGATGAAGCATTGTTTCTTGGCTATCAACTTTGGCACATGTAATGTGCGGATTGTCTTTTCTGTGAACACTAGCAGTGTACCTCATTGTGTCGATGGCTCATTGTGCTGTGATGTGCATGTCGTTATGTTCGTGTCGGAAGAGGGGGGCGAGATAAGGCAGTCGAGAGATGTGCAGAGGTGCAACAGCTATACAGAGGTCTTTTCACAGAGACGGCAGACACACAACTGCCTTCTTTCACTAACGTTCTAACCCCTTTCTTTCTCAGGTAATCACTTTTTCATTCAAGCATGAGCAAAGGGAGAGAGACGGAAAGTGCGGGCCAGAGAGAGAATGAACCATTGAAAGAATAATACCAATTTCAGGGCTCCATTGATTTCGACAAATGGCTACACATCATGGCGGGTATGGTACAATAGGGACAATTTCCAACAGAATAAATGCAGAGCAGTTTTGTTTAAGATCTGCCGGGGAAATAAAGTGTAAGTGTGTGCAGCTGTGTGTCTAAATGCAAGGTCTGAGACCAAAAAAGAACAGTGACATACCTAATCAGCAAAAACAGTGCATCTCTCTCTTCTTCTTCACTTGTGTGTGTGTGTGTGTGTGTGTGTGTGTGTGTGTGTGTGTGTGTGTGTGTGTGTGTGTGTGTGTGTGTGTGTGTGTGTGTGTGCGTGCCTGGCTTTGCATTACTAAGCAGGCCCATTTGTCAGTGCAGATTGTAATTAAAGGGGGGTGGGGGGTTAGGAGCCAGGCAACCAAGAAACAATCAGACTCTCATTTAGGGTGTGTGAGTGTGTTTTTTTGCATGCGTGTGTGTTCATGTGTGAGATTGCATGCATGCTAACATGTATGTTGACATCCAGTAGGATCCATTTTGAAGCCAAGGCCGCTCTCCCTTCTCTCAATTTGTCTCCCACTGACACCCTATACCCGCAATCAGCGATCACTACGCAGGCGCGCTCTTTTTCCCACCAACCCTCCTTCGCTTTTTTATGCATCCACATCCCGTCCGTTCTTATCATTCATCCCTCCTCTCCTCCCCATTTCATTCTGACTTCCTTAGCTTTACGAACACAGAGCTGTCTAAGAACTCTCAGGTGGTTCAAGTCCATTACTTTGGGAGATAGAAAAACACTGCTGAGGTGTTCTGATTGAGGCCTATTAAAATTCATAAGCTGTGGAATAAGGCCAGAGATAAAAAAAATGAAAAAAATGCAGCTGAATGAAGGGTGGAATGGTGTATATGGATGTTCATGTGTGTACGTGTGTGAATTTGTCAAGTGTTTATGAAGAAAGAAGGGCAGTGAGTAAAGAGAGAATGATAAACGCGTGGTGATCCCATGAGCCTTTTACCTCTTTAAATTATCTCCATACTTTTCTCCTCTTTTCTTGTCCTCTTGGTATTTCCCTCCTTCCCTTCAGCTCGACAATACTTTGCGTGTATCCTAACTTGATTATTTTGTCCATATTTTTCTTTATTTTTAACCCCACCTCCATGCAGACATTACACACTGTGAAGTACTTCCTGAAGGCAGCTATCTTCCTTTTTTTAGCAAGTTGCTCCCGATAAAAAAGAATATTCCCCACTGGTGTTATGGTTATGAAGGCACTTAGTGGAGATTATCAGACGCCGACACACACATTTGCACTTACACAGACAAAACACCTGCTACTTTCTGTTTCTCCCCGCCTCTGCGTAAAACACACACACATGCATGAAGTACATTAAGAGGGGTTGGATCAATAAGGTGTAGAGGTCAATAGAGAACGCGCTCTCACAGGAAAAATTCACGATTTCACTGGGAGGCAGAGACTCGCTCAGAGCTACCCATCTACTTCACCTCTCCTCCGTCTTTTTATTCTTCCTTGTTGTCCTCCTACTCTACAATAGACTCATCCCTCAGTCCAGACGCTTGGGATAGATTATCACAAAGGCTGTAAAGAACGAAGGAATAAAAGCAGAACGTCTTCGCTTAGTTGGCAAAAGCAAAGCTAAGCAACAACAACAACACCAAAAGTGGTGACAGGGGTGCAGCAGTGTTGTGCCAGCTGGCCTTTTCTGAAGATAATACCAGCCTAGACAGTAGGTGCACCTGTTATGCTTTTCTGTTTTCTTTTTGGGCATTATATACCTTCATTTGTCAGCAACAGTGGAGAGCGACAGGGAACGTGGGGGAATAATGTAGGAGAATGACAGAAAATGGTCTTAAGGCACATGCACCTATGTGGTATGTGCCCTAACCACTTGGTCGTCCCTCACACCTGTTCTTTTGTCTACAAGGTTACATACTGTAACCCTGAATCTGTAAATGCAGGTGGACACTCTTTCTCCATGGATTGAATAAATGAAAACTTGCCTTACACCGCAGCCATCAAGGTGAGCCTAGTGAATTTGATGACCGTCACAATAAAAGAGCAGCAATGATAACAAACCATATCCATTAGATGCTGTCAACTAATGCAGGCACACAACTGGTAAAGCCCATGAGGCTCAGATAGAGGCCTATATGTGAGCTAATTTACATATGAATGCGTGGTATGTGTACAAGTGGTCTAGGCTGTGATATTGTTTACTGGAAACATACACATTAGCAAAAATAGCACAGAAATCAGTGAGTGAGGATTTGGTTTATGCCAGCATGGCTGAAATGATGTATAGTGGCAAGCAACAGCAATAGAACATCTTCCTAACCCTTAACCGATCCATGTCCCAGGCTCTCCAGACTTGGGGCGAGGTTCGGACCCATGGGCACCCAGTGGTACTTTGTTTTTTCCAACCTTAATTTAGAGCGAAGCTGCGTCTGATTCTTATTGTGTTGGCCATTCGGAATAATGTTATTTTGGACTCGGAAACTCTGTTGTCTAGTTACTGAAAAACAAATCTGGGCAAGCAGCTTGATCCTCCTAAAGCTTTTCAAATAAAACATTTCAGATGCTATAGTCTCTGAGTTGGACTGAAAGTATACGCAGGAATTAGTCCCCAGGATGAGCTTTTGTAAATAATTGCACATGGAACTGCTTTTGCAGCAACTTTCCAGCTAACCAAGCTGCCTGTCTGGTAATAGTCATTGGGGCCACAGCACCACACATTTGAACAAACCAGTGCAGGCAGCTTAGTTAATGGTTGCTCTGGTAGTTCATTTCTATACAGTTAACAAGAGCAAATCAAGGAGGTTCATTTTTTGTTTGTTTACTTTCAATATGTCTCACTTGAAAAGCTTTATGAGGCTTGTGTGTGTTGTCTCAATATCCCATCCGTGTCAGAGTCCACGTTTCTTGAATCTTCACAATGGGGCTAGAGTGCAAAGTTGGAATGACCAGTAGTAAAACTGGATGTAGATAAGATTACAGACGCATTGTGGAATATCAGCAGATGCCCATGACATATTTTCCTTTTATTCTGATCTGTTATAGAATTAAAGCATGTGTTGGTCAAAGCTGACTGTAAGTAATTTCACTCTGCAGATTTTCTGTTTTTCATGTGCTCATCCAGAACATTTTTGTTCCATGAAAGAGAATGTCTACGGGTTGAGTACTGTACCAGTTTTATCTCAGTCTCACAGTTGCCTAAAATTATGCTGACTTTGACATTACTATATGTCACACATTCCACCACGTCATAGTTTTCACCCTACCTGCCTGTTTGCTAACTCTGCTGTCATTTCAGATCCTCCCACTCTGCCAGCATCAGCTCTCCTTCCCCTCACCTGGTTCTCCACGGCCATCTCACCTGCAGCACATCAACTCATCAGTCCTTCACTATTCAAACCCTTCCTCTTGCACTTGTTTCCTGCCAGGTTGTCTTGTGTGTTATTCCTGATTACTATCCCATTTCTGGCTGTTCTGACCCTGCCTGTTCTCGACTACGGATTCTCCGCCTGCGCCTTTTGGATTTGTTTTCCTTATGACTGATCTCTCGGTGTTGACCCTGACTGAACTTGAGTAAACTGAACCGTCCAGGTCTATCTCTTTTGGGTTGCTGTGCTCCGGTACTAATGACCGTTATACTATAGCTAATCCCTTCAATTTTTATTGACCACAGCATCATAGGTATTCATTTTTTTTTAAGGTATTTTTCTGTCTTCACCCCCTCCTTTGCCCTCGTTACTTGCATCCCTCTTTGTCCCTCTACAGCATTGGGATCACGCCCACTGGGTTTGACACATACATTTGTTTAGTCTCCATTGTGCTAAATGGTTTCACGTGGAATAAAGATTGCCTGTAATATATCGAGAGTGTGGGATACGCAAGGGGAGGTAGGATGGAAGAAGAACTGAAATGCGGAGAGATTGATGATTGATCCAGATAGACCGCACTAAAACAGTGACAATAAGAGAGTGAAATAGAGTAAGGAGAGAGCGAGATGACAAAACATATGCTGCTCTGTCTATACTATCAATCTTAAGTTGCAAGCTCACCTGGAAATTGTCAAGCATTAGCGTGTTTGTTTCGGTGTGTGTGTGTGTGTGTGTATGTGTGGGGGGGCGGATCTGAGTGACTGCCTGTGACGATGATGAGTTTTCTCACATCCAATATACATATTCAGAGAAAGCGCATCAGTCCATCATCTTTTTCATTCCTGTGTACCTCATCCCAGTGCCTTAGCTTGCCACGGCACGTACAGAATCAATAACGCAAACATGCAATCATGAACGCCATCAGATATGGGAAAAAAGAGCAGTGTAGCTCCATAACTGGGTTTTTGAATACACAAAAGGAACTACTGTGGAGAATTGAAGCGGTTCTTCAATTTGTGCTCATTGTGTAAATCAACTTCAACCCACAAAGCACCTCTCAAAGTGTATAAAGTGTTTCCCTTTGAGAGGACATAGTAAGAGAAAAGCAATAGAAAAAGTAGTAAATGTACAAATTGAAAGAAAAAAAAAGTGTATATATACTGTATATACTGTATATATATAAGTGTTTGTCTTCTGCGTTAGTTTTCTTTTCATAATTACAAATGATGAATTCCAAGCTAAATATGCTTTTGATTATGTAGCAAAGAGCTTTGGGCTATACTTTACAGTTAATACATTACTTTCCCAAACACTACATATTCCAAACACCATTGTTGAATGCACAGCATATTGGTAGATAAGATACCACATTGAATTGCAGCCATGTCAGAGGAAAATAAATCCTCAGTTTTACACCATTTGTGTGTCTCAACGTGGAAGCAAATGAGTTAAACTGATAATGATGAACAAATATAAAACCGTCTTAAATCAAGCTTCTGTAATAAGCTAAAACCCTTCAATTTGATCAAAATCCATAATAATGGCTGATTAAAAATGACTCAGCGAGTTATGTTTCCATTATAGAAAAAAATAAGAAGGGGGAACAAAAAAGTGAGGGGTAAACGGAGGAAAATGAGAAGGAAATCCATCATAATTAAGCGGCAGCATAAAGAATGGAAATGTGTGTCTTTTAATAGATGACTACTAATTGAGGAGAGAGCACAGAGCTGATTCTGCTGCGTATTAGCTTTTAATTACCCTAAACAAAGGCAAAACACACAGACATAAGTATGCACGTGCACCCACAGACACAATCTCTCTCACACACACACAAACACACAGGCTCTAGCTTTGACTCACATTCAAGCATTAACTCACACACACTTTGTTCAAGGTTTTCAGTCCCTAGATGGCCTCATAGTTTTAGAGTGAGCCCGTCTCTGGCGAGATCATTACTTTACTTTGGATGCTTGCATGCTCAGAATTTTAACCAGCTCATTATTGAATTTACCAATGTTTAATAGCATAATTATTACATATTTCATACACTCACTGATGGAAAATCTAGTTGAAGTGTGCTGCAATTTTATGCTTGAAGGTCCCCTCTTGATGCAAGCTGAGGTTTGTCAGCTTCTATTATTTATTTTGGCCTAACAAGCCAAACTGCATCTGCTGAGAAGAACATCATCAACACCAGATTCATTAATTCATGTGACAAGATGGTACAGCAACATCTGCTGAGGAAGACAGTGATCGGCGGCAAAGGGATTTCATGATTTGAATGTAGTATCTGAAGTCAGTTTGTGAAAATTCACCAGGACAGCTGGAAGAAACTAAATAAATAAGGCAACAATCCAAAAAAATCCATTTTCATTCAATCATTAATGGAGGATATGTCATGATGTACACATCCCAGTTTACAGATGACCCATGTCTTAGCTGGTTTACCAAGGGCACTCATCATTTACTTCATCTGCATGCAAAGTATTTTCTTATCTATAGGACGACAGCCAATAAACCATGATCTGCCCCAAGGTATACGTCTGATGCACACAGGCACAGGCTTCGTTTCTCTCTTGCTTTATGGCTTTCTTTTGTAACGTGAACGGTGGTCTTGCCAAGGGAAGAGGGGAAGGGAGGGTTTGGTTAGTAAAGGCAAGACCTCGCACCTAACTCGGTGGCACTCCGTCGGTTAATTATCCTAGTGATCCCGGAGGAAATAACAATCCTCATCCGATATTGGTATAACACCTTCGGTCTTTTATCTCGCCCCGTGCTAAATCGTTAGGTTTTTGTGTTTATTTTCGAAATAAGTTATAGGTTTTGTCGAGGGTGTTTTAGAGCTTGCGCTCGAGGTCCCCTGCGGTGGGCTGTAACTCCTCTCAACCCTTATCAAGATGAGTACGTATATCGTCTATACCTTATCATCTACCTTTTTGACACCATCTCATCATTATGACAAACACTGCAAAAGTCTTCACCCAAAGATACTTACCGTAAGTTTCTTTGGTAGATTCAGTCGTCACTTCTGTATCTCACGGTGGATGGACAGGGAAAGAGGGTTTAAATTGTTTTAAAGAACCAGAATCTTTGTTTTGGTTTCAGTACCTTACGAAATAAGGCTGAGTTTTATTTCAAGATTATCTTACATACAAAAAAAATTCAATTCAATCAAACGTTTAAAATTTACAAATAACTAAGAGAAAGGGTTAAGTTTTTAGAGCTGGTGAATAAACACCTCTTCTCTCTTCTATCCTCCTGCACAGAATTGCGAGGCACCCCCTCTCCTGATAGTAGAAGTTTCTTCCAGACTCTAAAGCTGGAGACCTGTCCCAACCCTTAAGAGCTGGGACAGGTCCAATCTGATTTTTCTCCTTAACTAGTAAAAGTTTACAAGTAACTAAGAGAAAGGGTTAAGTTTTTAGAGCTGGTGAATAAACACCTCTTCTCTCTTCTATCCTCCTGCACAGAATTGCGAGGCACCCCGAAAAACATACATTCTCCACCCTCTTTTATACACAAGAGTACATCAGTCATGCTGTCACCAGAGTTGGACAGAGGGGGTTTTACTACCCTATCTGGTTAGATTGCCAACGCATGCTTCTAACAAAGGAAAGAACATTTAACACATCTCATTCAAAAAGAGTATATAACATAGCAACTTATAGCGTCCTATGGATTTTATACTGTCTAATCACAAACTATAATGAAAATAAAAACCAAACATTATATATATGCTCAAATGGTTACATATAAAAATAAAATGATTATACGGTTATAATAGTTAGACTTTTTTACTTTCATATTTTTCCTCGATCACTCAACACTTTTTAATTTTTTTTCATCGCTCTCTCTCGCTCTCTCTCTCACTCATTCTTTCTCTCTCTAGTTATTGTCAACCATCAGACGTCCCTCGGCCTGGATTAGAAGTCTGTTATGAGAGCCGAGACAGCTTTAATGGCGGATGCTATGATATGCAGAATGGCTGTCGCTGACTCTATAGGAGGCTAATTAACCTCTGTGTCCTCTGCACACAGAGACTTTACAGGAGACTTGATTGAGAGACTAGCGAGTCATCTCACTGGACCCCGTTATTGGAAAGTCACTGAACTAAATTCAGGCTTGCAGGACGTTTTATTATGTAAATCAAATGTACTTAAAATTGATGAATCCAAATGTATACACTCTATGCTTATGATACATTTCATGAATGTCCATGTCTTAATGACAAAACTGAAACAAACTTAACAAGATTATCTCGTTTGCCTGCAGTAGCGGCAACCTCCGGTTTTGGCCAATGTGGAAGTGCCTTAAACCTGCATTCATTCAAATAGCCACTAATGGGCATCTCCCCTGGTTGCAAAGATAGGTAATTTCATGCAGAGCTATCGTCCTGTCACAGGCTTGGTGACTCCCTTCTCAACAAGTAAGTAAAAGATCGCCCCGTTTATGTTGGCAATCGTTAGCTGCGCAGATTTCCTCCTTGATACCAAGTTATCAGTCATAGAGAAGAAAAATGTCCAGAAAACGTCATAATGATTCCAGAGAAATGGCCACCCCAGGAACTGTTGCCTCTACATCACATCCTGTTCTCCCTGACACACATGTCCTGCTGTTGCATTTGCATTTAATCCTTATTTAAGGTTAATGGTTATGAATAAATATAACTTACTGGTAATTTCCAAGGGAATTCATATGGTTAAAAAAGGTTTTGTCATTTTTCCCCTCTCAAAAAAAGCAATTTTTGGTTTATCTCTCCCACAGTTGTCAGTGATGCAGGGAGACTGTGCCTTTACCAGACAAGGCTCATATGTCCCAGGAACGGGTGGGCCGAAGAACAAGTTCCTAGCTCTATTATTATTTTTTAATTCATTTGTCATTATAGATTCCCTAATCTTTCACTACATTTTTTGCCTTTTTTTAGGGTCCCCCCATGATACCTGTTTTTCTTTTTTTTTAGAAGTTATATAGGATAAAATAAAAGAAGAGTACTTCAATTTGCTTTGTATTGTTGTATTTTAATATATTTTGATGAGAAGTATTTTTTATCAGGTACATTATATCGGGTGAAAATCACCCGACGTTAGGATAGTGTGACAATTTATAACGTTAGTGTTCTAGGGTTAATCGATATATAATCTATAATACATATATATAAGCAAAGCATTCACACATGAGAACAGTCTATATTGCAAACAATAAAATCATAAATGGACTTTCACTGCTAGCATTCACACTTTTGCGACAATAGTCTGGGGCTGCTGTTCATTTCAGTAAATGGAGCAGCGGTTGATCATTCCCTGAGATTTGTAGAGATGTGGGCGACATGCGGCAGATAAGCCCTCCACAGAAAATCAGAACAAGAAGACAGAAGTCCGTCATCAAAGCAGCACCTTGAAAAGTTGAACATACATAGTATTTTGTGATTCTTTTTATTAAATACTGCAACTGCAGTAAGTTAAAGTTCCAAAATAGTTTATTTAAAGTTCACAATTATTCCATCCATTCAACTTTATGAGCTAACTAGCAAGCGTCATATTCTATATCGGCCCACGATGATTTGTGATATATTGTCATGAATAAAAGCGTTTCAAAAACATCCCCCCTCTTGCGATTTCTTTTCAGAAATCGCACTCTGACAACCATTGATAACCTTTGAATGTAGTATTTACAAAATGCAATCCAATAAAATCTACTCATTGTGCTGAATACAATGTGTGTATGAGAAGCCTTGGCATGCAGCAAACTGTGTGTGTTAAGTGCCTTGCTCACAGTGGCAGTTACACTTGCAGTGCTGAATAACACCGTGGCCCTCTCTCTGTCTCTCCACACTTATGTTCAAAGGCAGCATTCACTGTTAAAACCCCTATCTAGCCCAGTACTAAATCATCACTGCGGGTGTGTCATGTTTTCAATTTAAAAATGTATGTGCTCCACCCACACTGCCATCATTCCTCTCCTCCCTCCATCTCTCTCACACACACACACACACACACACACACACACACACACACACACACACACACACACACACACACACACACACACACACACACGCCCTCAGAAACAAACAAAAAGGCTTTTGGACATATACATCTAACGCACCGTAGCTATTACTGATGCTTAGAGTGAAAGCATCCTTTTCAATAATACAATTACATTTTGTAGAAGGACCACAATTTACTGCCTATACATAAAAAAAATGCAGGTACCCAAATTAATCCTTAGTGCTCTCTGCTTCCATTCGGCCATGTCCATTAATCATGCCACTGATAAACAAGGCCATAATCTGATCGTGTAATAAGGTGCTACTATGCATTGGATAGCACATGCGCATAAAAATAAAAGCACCCACGCAGAACTGCTTACACATGCCCACCTACACACAACACTTGACCTCCCCCCCTTGTGCAGACACAATGAACAGCAATAGAGAGTAACAATTGTAGCTGGTCAACTACACTGCTTGTTTACAGATTGTTGGAAAACGAGTCAAGGACCTTGTGGAAGACACACCAAAGTATACATTTAATCTATAGCTCATGACAGGCTGTGGTTGTAAATCAAGGCAATAGAGGCTTCTTAATTTGCTCAGATCGTTTTAATGGATCACCATGTCGCCCTTACATGCATAACTCCCACTTCCGTATTCCCCAGTATATGCGCAAGCGCATTAGACTACCGTACTGTATATGACATCTCCCCTCTTTTGAATGTTATGTCAATAACATTAAAGGAACACTTTAACTGAACATGGCTATTCAAACAGCACATAGCATAAACCAAGATTAACTCAAATGGAGACATTTCAACATACACAGGTCTCTTTCCAATCCACCAACAATTAAACATTATCAACATCAATGTCAGTACAACTTTTCTTTTCTCTTCTGAGATTACCAGGTAGTTGTGGTGGTTGTGCTCACACAGGTCCATTGCAATTCTCTTCCAGGGTTGCTCCGAAAGTGGTGTGGAGATGAGAGGTTCCTTTTGTTGTGTTCTTTTCAGTTCACAGCACACCTGACATGACTTCATGAGCTTGCTTATCTCCGTAGAGAGTCCGGGCCACCACACAGACGAGCACGCTCTCTCCCTACATTTGACTAGGCCCTGGTACCCTTCGTGAATCTGTCCCATGCACTGCAGCCTGCCGCCTGGGCTGTCCAGTGGTATATCTGCAGGCTCCAGTGGTCTTTTGGGGATCGTGGATGATGTTAATTAACATCTGCACCTGTGTCGATTTTGAAGTCAACTGGTGTAGAGCCCACCAGCAACTCGACGGCCCATTGCTCTGGTGACCCGCCTACTTTACACACAGCCCCAAGAAAGTATGACTGCTGTTACTCCGTTTGCTCTGTAACCTCACTCACTGTCTTCCTGCTCCTACACACTCTACTCCAATGTCCAACTGTGTTGCATGTATTGCATGTGGATTTTCTAGCTGGGCAATTTTCATCTTTACTGTGCCACGTTTTCCCACACAGTCCACATTGTCCTTTATTTCCCCCTCTGGGCTTACCGTAGTGGCTGGGGTATTTGCTGCGCTTGTGAGTGACTTCCTGTATCACCCCTGTTGTCTCTCCTTGCATGCTGACTTGTGAAGCAACCTCCTCCGACTGCCTGACTGTCTCTATAGTAGGGTGACCATATCCATAACACCAAAAAGGAGGACACTATGCGGTATTTTGTGAGGCTGTGAATAATTGCATAGGAGGGGTGCAGTTTGATTTTATTAAGTGTGAAGAGAGGGGATGTGAGCCCTTTTTACTGTAATTGATCTTCTTGGAGCGTACCCTGCTTTATCAATTAATTAATATGTATTTATATATTTTTTTTTATATGTATATGTAATATTTACATATATGTAATCAATATGTAATTCCATCCATCCATTTTCAGCCGCTTATCCGGGGTCGGGTTGCGGTAGCAGCAGGTTCAGCAGACCGACCCAGGCTTCCCTCTCACGCGCAACACTTTCCAGCTCATCCTGGGGGATCCCGAGGCGTTCCAAGGCCAGTCGGGAGATATAATCCCTCCAGCGTGTCCTTGGTCTTCCCCGGGGTCTCCTACCAGTTGGACGTGCCTGGAAAACCTCTAATGGGAGGCGTCCAGGAGGCATCCTGACTAGATGCCCGAACCACCTCAGCTGACTCCTTTCAACACGAAGGAGCAGCGACTCGGCTCCAAGCTCCCTCCTGATGTCCGAGCTCCTTACCCTATCTCTAAGGCTGAGCCCGGCCACCCTACGGAGGAAGCTCATTTCGGCCGCTTGTATCCGAGACCTCGTTCTTTCGGTCACGACCCAGAGTTCGTGACCATAGGTGAGGGTTGGAATGTAGACCGACCAGTAAATGCAGAGCTTCGCCTTCCGGCTCAGCTCCCTCTTCACCAAGACGGACCGGTACAGCGCCTGTTTTACTGCTGCAGCCGCACCGATCCGCCTATCGATCTCACGCTCCACCTTACCCTCACTCGTGAACAAGACCCCGAGATACTTGAACTCCTTCGCTTGGGGTAAGCAGTTTGTCCCCATCTGGAGGGAGCAATCCACCGGTTTCCGGCAGAGCACCATGGCCTCAGATTTGGAGGTGCTAACTCTCATCCCTGCCACTTCACACTCGGCTGCAAAACGCCCCAGTGAATGCTGGAGGTCACGGTCCAAGGAGGCAAACAGGACCACATCATCTGCGAACAGCAGAGAGGCGATCCCGAGACTCCCAAACCGGATCCTCTTCGCCAACTGGCTGCGCCTAGATATCCTGTCCATGAAAGTCACGAACAGGACCGGTGATAAAGGGCAGCCCTGGCGGAGACCAACACCCACCGGGAACGTGTCTGACTTACTACCAAGAATACGAACACAGCTCCTACTGCAGGCGTACAGAGACCAGATGGCCCGTGCCAACGGGTCCGGCACCCCATACTCCCGCAGCACCCCCCACAAAAACCCCCGAGGGACCCGGTCGAAAGCCTTCTCCAAGTCTACAAAGCACATGTAGACTGGTTGGGCGAACTCCCAGGACCCCTCCAGTAATCTTGCGAGGGTAAAGAGCTGGTCCACTGGTCCACTGTTCCACGGCCAGGACGGAATCCACACTGTTCGTCTTGAATCTGAGGTTCGACAAGCGGTCGGAGCCTCCTTTCCAGCACCCTGGCATAAGCTTTTCCCGGGAGGCTGAGCAGTGTGATACCACGATAGTTCGAGCACACTCTCCGGTCCCCCTTCTTGAAGATGGGAACCACCACCCCGGTCTGCCAGTCCATGGGCACTGTTCCCGACCCCCATGCGACACTGTAAAGGCGTGTCAGCCAGGACAGCCCAACAATAATATGTAATTATTAATTGTAATTAACAATGAATTCATATGTATTTTTAAATGTATTTTATATATATACTTATATATTTATATAGATACACATATAATTGCAATCATTTCGGTCATAAGTAAAAAGACACAGCTGTAGTTCAAAGTAAAAGTTATGAATCTTAACCTTTCCCTTAGTCAAACTGATGTAACGGTACTGTGAATAAATAATAAACTAATAAAGATTGCTTTATCTTAAGTTATGAATCTTAACCTTTCCCTCAGTCAAACTGATGTAACGTTACTGTGAATAAATAATAAACTAATAAAGATTCAGTTTTGAGTTAGATCCTCAAAACTGAATTATATCTCATGTTTAACCGCTACGGAGAAATTGGAGCCAGCGGATCATTTCAAAAAGTACTGCCGAGATCAGGCTGCTCTTGGTGGGCAGCAGAGCGCTGATCGCCCGGTGCCGGCGTGGCTCACCGGTTCCGCGAGCAGGATCTCAAACCGTCGGCGTATCTTTTTAAGTAGGCTGATTCTTGACCACAGAACCGACCACAGATTTGATGCTTAAACAACTAACTTCTCGCATGAAAACATCCTAAAATTACATGTTGTGACTCAACAACGGTAGTATTCAGAGAATGTCAACTTTCAGTTATGAGTTTTCTCATCAAGTACAGAGAAGAACGCATATTGAGAGACGGCCGCTGTAGACATCTTAACGCTGATTGGCCAAGACTCGACACGTCACATCAAAGATGTTCTATTTGCGAAGATCACAACATCAGATTTTCTCCGTGTCTCACTCCAATCT
The DNA here is from genome assembly GCA_038501785.1 of Myoxocephalus aenaeus. Taxonomy (NCBI): domain Eukaryota; kingdom Metazoa; phylum Chordata; class Actinopteri; order Perciformes; family Cottidae; genus Myoxocephalus; species Myoxocephalus aenaeus. The sequence continues at coordinate 116,580 of JBAMJR010000132.1, forward strand.
CAGAAACGCTGGCCGGCCAGTTCACATATTTTTATTTCAAAACGGCAAATTTCGCCGAAAGGTGACAAGATTGCAGGTATGCAAAAAGGAGGACAAATACGCATCCGGCTTGATGCTGTGCCGAACGCCGGACAGGCCATTGAAAATCCGGACTGTCCGGCCTAAATCCGGACGTCTGGTCACCCTACTCTATAGTCAACGCTAGCGTCAGGTCCTTCATCAGCTGCAACTTCCATGAGACGTCTTTGTCGAGTATTTCAACGACGATTCGGTCGCGGATATTCTCATCTCTGCTCGCGCCGAATTCGCAATGCTCCGCCAGCTCATACAAGGCCCTGATAAAAGTCTCAGCTTTCTCTCCCAGTCTTTGCATGCGCAGATGGAAACATGCACGTTCGTGTATTACGTTCCTTCTCGGAAGTACTCATCGAAATTTGCAAGTCCATCTTCAGCGAACGCAAACGAACGGAAGATGTTCTCCGACTCGCTTCCCATAGCGTATATCAGGCTGCTGATTTGCACGGAGCCATCTTCTTTGTCCAGTTTAGTGGCGGTTTTGAATGTTACAAAACGCTGCTTCCACTCCGGCTTATCGAAGTAAAAGTTTGTCGGGGGATTGAACTTTGCCATGACTCCGTTTTCACTTCTGACACCATGTAAAGCAAGGCAATAGAGGCTTCTTAGTTTGCTCAACTGGCCATGACATGCATAACATCACTTCCGTATAACTTCCGGTATATGCGCAAGCGCATTAGATTACCGTATATGACAGGCAATAAAGGCTTCTTAATTTGCTTAGCTTGTTTTACTGGATCACCGTGTGTCGCCCTTACATGCGTAACTCCGACTTCCGTATAACCCCCAGTATATGCGCAAGGGCATTAGACTACCGTATATGACAGTGGTATGTTATGTTTATGTTGTGAAGTGGAGGGATGACTAGCCCCTGTAATATAATCAGAACACATCACGGACTGAAGGGAACTTTTGCTTTGATGAAACGGTCATCATGTTGGGCAATATGAAAGCTATAGAAGACAGTTGCTTGCTCTTGAACGGCAAGTTGCTATGCTAGCAGCTAGCATATGTCTTTTTTCATCACCGGCTAGCTAAATTGATTTCTTTATTAACACCATTAATGTATATTAATGTAATGTAATGTGTTTTACGAGTTTGATATGTTGATAATCCATGTTCCTTATTAGGTGTTTACGAGTTATATATATATATATATATATATATATATATATATATATATATATATATATATATATATATAATAAACAGTTTGCACAAATGAATGATTCGTGAAAACATTGCAAATTTTTTGGCATTGAAGGTCTTATTTAAAATGTCATGCACCAGCTTTAGTTAGCGATAATTGAAATCTCTCAGAAGAAAAATTTATGTTACGGCCTTGATGTCTTGATGTGAGGAGAAACATAAGAAGGAAGCAAGACAGAGGTGCAGAGGAGGGGGAAATGATGCAATTATTGAACGTAAGGACGACGTGAGAGAGGGCGCAGAGGAGCAGGACAGGAATAGAGTAAATGGCAGAAAAATAGAGGTAGATAAGAGGGGGGTATTTCAAAGGGATTAGATATAAAACCTGTGATAAGAATATCAACGGAGAATAAGCCATGGAAGAAGAGTTAAGGAAAGGTAAGATGCAGCCACCTGGAAAAGTTCTGACAAGTGGATGAGAGAATGAGGCAGAGAATAATGAGAAGGTGTAAGTGGAAACAAAAAAGTAGAGTGGCTTAGGGAAGGGTGCTTTGGTTATTTCTGTTTCACCCGTAATGGGATTTTTCAGCGGAACCACTGAGACCAGACCAGATGAGCACCTATTCACATGATGGGATTTTACATGGCTGCAATCCCCACGGGAGCAAGGTCTTTCTTCATTCGTTTGATTTTGACTTTGAGAGGAAGAGAAAATTGTCATTTTTTTCCTCCTATGTGGGGGACTTAAGTGGATGATTAGAACTGAGTTCTGCTCCAGGTGGTCAGAACCACCTGGAGCTGAACAAGGCCAAAACTGTAGAGATGACAGTAGACTTCAGGAGGAGCCCCCCAACACTACCCCCCCTAACAATACACAACAGCACTGTTTCTGCGGTGGAGACCTTCAAGTTTCTGGGATCCACAATCTCCCGGGACCTGAAGTGGACTGCCAACATCAACACCATCTGGAAAAAGGCCCAGCAGAGGCTGTACTTCCTGCGCCAGCTCAGGAAGTTCAACCTGCCTCAGGAGCTGCTGATCCTGTTTTACTCCGCCATCATCCAGTCTGTCCTCTGCTCTTCCATCACTGTGTGGTTTGGATTGGCCACCAAACAGGACAGAGTCAGACTCCAACGGATCGTCAGGTCTGCTGAGAGAACCATTGGTTCCAGCCTGCCCTCCATCCTGGACTTGCACACCGCCAGAGTCAGGAAGCGGGCTGTAAAGATCACCACAGACCCCTCACACCCTGGACACAAGCTGTTCCAACTCCTCCCCTCTGGAAGGCGCTACAGAGCACTGTACGCCAAAACCACCAGACACAGAAACAGCTTCTTCCCACTGGCCGTCACTCTGATGAACAGTTAAACAGACTCTTCATCTGCACTATCTGCACTTTTTTGTCGTTTTACTACTGTCTTTAATGTCCTTTTTATATTTTTTATATTTATCTTGTATATTGTGTGTGAAAAAAAAAAAAAAAAAAGTATGAAGAGCAAGTGAAATGAGTGAGTCAAATTCCATGTATGTGCAAATTTACATGGCCATTAAAGCTGATTCTGATTAGAAAAATAGGAAGGTATTGAGAGACATAGGCCGAGGTAATAAGGGACTTTATTTACTTTACTTTAGTGTCGTGTTCTTGAGTGAGTGCGTGTATGGGAAGAGAGGCGCAGTTAAATAGACACAGAAAGAGAGTGTGTGTGTGTGTGTGTGTGTGTGTGTGTGTGTGTGTGTGTGTGTGTGTGTGTGTGTGTGTGTGTGTGTGTGTGAGTGTGTGTGTGTGTGTGAGAGAGAGTGTGTGTGAGAGAGAGAGAGAGAGAGAGAGAGAGAGATACAGTACATCAGTAAAGGCTGCATGGAACTTTAAGTGTCAAGAGAGCAAGCAAACTAACTGATTTATCAATCCAAGCATCTAAATAGAAAGTGACTTTGAGAGTGCATGTCGCAGGTTACAAAAAATTGACATTGCTGTTCTACCTTCAAAACTAACAGACACACCCTCTCCTTTTGTATCTCCCTTTCCTATGCTCACAAACACTGACACCTACACACCAGAATGTTTAACCCTTTCACTTTAAGCAATAACCTTTGCTTGAAGGCAGGGGCGGTTTTGGGCACGGGCGACCCGGGCAGCCGCCCGGGGCGGCACTTTTTCATGACACGTGGGGGGCGGCACCAAAACTTAACAAAAATATATATATATATCATCTGGGCCGCGAAGCGGTTTTCCATTATCTATCATATCATTGTGTGGGGAATTGGCAAATTGGCGCCCCCTGCAGCTGCAGGCGCCCCTGCTTGCTAAGAAGGTTCCGTCTACTAGTGATGTGTCGGTCGCGAACGAAACGGCTCTTTGACGTGAACGACGGGGCCGGCTTTTTTTTTTCTCGCTTGCTCTCTCAAGCTGCATTTGATTGGTCAATATGTGTGGCGTCGTCTCTGTGCCTGCGATGAGCAGAGGGGCGGGAGTTACACAGTTCATGTGACGTCACGAGACTGTGCATTGTAGCAACTTCAGTCCCCTCAGAGAGAATGTTCTCCAAAACAGGGCAGATCATTACGAGAGAAGAAACAGGATCAGCCCTCAAAGCTGAGGCACTTGGTCTTTCTCAATGTAAATCTTCACTGAAGGACAAAACTCTGGATGCTGATTTTTTTCTTTTTGTTTTACACATTTTAATTTATATTTTGTTGTGTGATTCTGTAAGCTTCTGTATGTTGTTTTACTTTAAATCTGTTAAGTATTAAAAAGCTAAACATTTTAAATAGTTAAACGTTTGTTTTTGCACTTTCTAATTTTTTGTTATCACTCTGTAGAGTGTATAAATAAAAGTGTATTTATATAATAAACATTTGATATAGTGCATGTTTTTTTTTACATTAGTAATTCATATTGCGCATAATTTTACATTATTGTTGGTAATAAATTAATTTAAGCACCAAAAAATCTGAAGAGCCATTTGGGAGCCGAAAGAGCCGGCTCTTGTTAGTGAGCCGAGCCAAAAGAGCCGGTTCCCTAAAAAGAGCCGTAATTCCCATCACTACCATCTACAGATCATGTGTGAGAAGGGGGAAGGGGAGGGGGCGCGGGGGAATAGTTCACCTCTGGGTCTCCCAAATGGAACGGACAAGGGGGGGAACAGGGGGATCCACTGTAGGATATAGAGCAATACTCTAATGCAATTAGTGGGCTTAAGTCAGTTATGTTGTAACTTATACTGTGTTGTGCAGAATTGTGTGCATTGATTCTCTTAAGTGTGTTATTCAAATGTTCTATTGAATGATTTGTGCAATTGAGGAATTTAAGTTTATAATAAAAAATTAAAATGTTCCCGGCGGGGGGCGCTCGGAGGGGGTCTCGCCCGGGGCGTAATTACATGTAGAACCGCCACTGCTTGAAGGTTATTGCTTGTATGTGCAGTAAAAGTCCCATCAGCGCCTGAGCCAAACGTGAAGAGTATGAGTTGTCTTTGTGTTAGATTCCACCAGTATTTTATATCTAATTGGATTGCTTTGGTAAAACGACGCTAAAGAGTGCACCTCAACAATGTACAGTATGTTGTCTCTTCACCTTCTAAAAAAAGCCAGTAAATCCAAAATATTCTCACTCCCGACTCGTCAAATACCAAGTCTCGGTCAGTGGCCCTAATCCTCACGCTATGCCGCCCTCTAGCGCCAGTTTGGACACGGCAGGCACAACTAGACAGTTTCCACTCTGTAGAGTAGCGTCTTTTCAAAATGATCTTCTGACCTCACAGGAAATCAGGATTAGGCAACAAAGCCACTTAGTTAGGGTAAGAGAAAGAGAGTGGTCGATGTAAACTTGACCAACAACTCATGTGACCAAATGTCAATGTTTACTTTTAATGTCGCACATATACACACATTTTAGATATAGAACAATATTTGTACAAAAAAGGTTTGGGTAACACCTTATAATAACTGCACGCTATGAAGCATTAGTTAAGTATAATTATAATACGGGTAGATCAAATCAAGCATTCTGATTGGTTGAGAGTGAGTCACGGGGTGTAGTTTATTCAGCCATAAAGTACTGTACAGCCCGTTTACATTTAGAGCGTTCCATATCAGTGCGCACTTAAAATAACAGGTAGATTTAAATTGCGCGACCGTTAGTTGTCATTTCAAGCTTGACAGTTACCAAACATGTTTCGTGTAAACTTTGATATTGTCACGTCCGCAGTAACGACTCGCAGACGTTGGTTTCCTTAACTTGCAGGTTTATTGCTTGAGTGTTCACAGTATTGCAACGGGGCTCTTCGCTGACAGTAAGTTAGCTCAAACGGAACAGCTAACAAGCTCACGTAGCGCCCCCCACACTAGCATAACGAACGACAACACACACGTCACTTCCTCCCTAACCTAAAGATGAGGAATGAAAAGGGTTTGATCAAAAAATCCTGATAATTTCCAGTGAGAGATAATTACGTCGGTAATTTCCCGACGCGAGGCAAGTTCTCTAAACATCATGGAAGAGAAGAATGACGGAGAAAAGACGGACAGAAGCAGCGAGAGCACTTCTTTACATCGGTGGCTGAGCGTCATCCTCCACCCTGCTTTCAACCGGGCTGGTCAGTAAATCTGCGATTTACTGACCAGCTCGTCCGTTTTATAGTCCCGTATGTGCGTCCCGTGCGTCCCGGGACTATTTTCTCTGCCGCTGAAATGCGATACACAACGTTTTGCCGGCTACAACTATTTTGTGCTGAAAGGCAGCTTACATTACTATTTATAAAGTCGCAGGTACCCGTATTATAAAAGCAATAAGGTACTCGAGGCAGTACTGTGTCTACAATAATGTACAGTTCAAGGGTTTGCCGGCCCTCCGCTGCGCGTCGGGCCTAACAACTCCCTTGAACAGTACATTATTGCACGACACAGTACTGCCTCTCGTACCTTATTGCTTAAGTAAACACTTAATTCATCGTGTATAAAGTATTGGTCCACACTTTATGAATGATGACCATTTGTAAATTAATTATTAAATAATGCTTCATAGCATGCAGTTATTATAAAGTGTGACCATTTACTTTTGGTCATGTTAGAGGGCAGCAGTGATCTAGAGCAGTGATTTTCAACCACGATCTCTCAAGGCACACCGGTGTGCCGCGGCACACCAGTGTGCCGTGAGAGATCGTCAGGTGTGCCGTGGGAAAATGTCCAATTTCACTTAATTGGTCCAAAAAAATATGATTTAGTTGCCGCAAATGATTTTCCATTGTTGAGCGTCTGAGCCTGCAATATAGTGGCTTGCAGAGTAATATAGAACAGGTATACACCTTGTTCTGTTATTAAACAAACTAAACGGCTTTAGTTTGTTATTGATCGTATCTACACACGGCATGTCATTTCTGTCCCTACATGGTCGCGTTACAACTCTTCTCTGCTCTGTGTCGCGCACGGCGGAGTTCCGCCCCGATGCGCTGCACAGGTGAGCATACAGTGGACAGAGAGAGAGAGACAGAGAGCGGCGAAAAATATGACGCGTGCTTTTCACAATGGGATTTGCTGCTGATGCTGTCACTATTTTAAGCTATGAGCTCTCACTTTTAAAGCCCAACAGTTAATGTATTTGCAGGTCAAGACAAACATCCAAAGAGGCTGCAGCTCCATAAATGACGTTTCTGACTTCGCATATCGAGAGGCTCTGGAAATATTCTTCCAAAAGCCCGAAAAATGGACTGCAGTGACAAAGCCTGCACACTTTGTGGTCGTCATTAACATAAATGAACACCATATTCCCTTTAAGTCAGTATTTATCAAACTGGGGCGATATTTATTACAGTTGGGGGCGCAAGTGGAAATGCTGATTTTAAATGTTCACCGTCCGCCGTTAATAGGTTACGCTTGCGCATGCGCGACTCGCCGATTCTTGTCATTTCGCCAAAAGCCGATCTTTTTTTGCTGTTGTGTCTCTCAACATTGAACATAAATTGAGAGCGGCCGTATCAAATCTACAACCTCGTTTTAAAAAGATGTGTAGAGGAAAGCAGCTCACTGCAGCCACTAATACTAATACAACATGATGCTCACACATCTGCACTCATTCTGTTTTGCAAAAAAATTGCTTATTGTTTTCCACATTAAGCTATTTAGTAGTAACTAAATATTAGTTATTTTTTGCATAACTTTGTTTTCATTTTTCTAACAAAGTGATAACACTTTTTTTTTTTTTGTCTGATGAAGCAATCTGGTTTACTTGAAACACTGAATACTCTTCCATGCCAGTAAGTAGCACAATAATTACCTACCTTATATGCTGTATTATGCTACAATGTGACATTTTGTAACTTCTTAAGATCAAAATGTTGAAGAACACTGATCTAGAGAAGTCTCTCTCCATGGCTCGGTAACACTTTATAATAATTGCACATTATGAAGCATTATATAATAATTAATTACAAATGGTGAATCCATCATTTATAAAGTGTGGAACAATGCTTTATAAATGACGAATTACGTGTTTACTCATACTTAATTAGTGCTTCATAGCGTGCAGTTATTATAATGTGTTACCAAGGTTTGTACTATTCATCCAATGCTTTCTGTTCAAAAGCTGGTACTTGTGTTTGTCTTCAAGTACTCACAAAGCAAACTACAGGTTTCTAGTATCTGAAACATACCTAATTTATAACAACACGTTTTGTAAAAAGCCTTTACTAGAACAAATGAAAGGGCAGAACGAGGCATCTTGTACACAGTACAAATATTTTTTAAACTATAGAAAATTGTGAATCTTTATTCAGTGTGTAGTGAAGCTTTACAATTGTGAAGCCATTCCTGCATAACATCTCCCCCACCTTTATCTGAGAGGGATGCCAAGCTACATACACCACTAGGGGATCAATTAAACCTCTCGTTTCTCCTCTTTACACCTCCTCAAATCAGTAGGGGAGGATTTCAAACAATGGATTGCACGCTAACTAGAACCCCCCTACCTTCTCCTAACCCAATTAGGACCTTCTTCAAAAGAGTGTGTGTTAACACCTTTAGCATGGGTTAAGATGTAGTTTATTTTATGAACCGTGGCATGGTCTTCCATGCTGCTTATTCCTGCCACTGGAGGAGGAGTCTTACAATAGGGGAATGAGGCTGAAGGGAATGCTAAAAGCCGTAGTTCTGAGAGAGAAAGCTGGAATCCCTTTGTATACTTGGGTTTGTGTTTCAGTAATGTCACAACAAATCACAAATTCACACAGACAGCCATTACAGAAGTCCCATCAGGCTCTGAAAGGGTGTTTGGATGTTTTTGCTTCAGTTTTTGTTATTTTCTATAATCCGATATATTTTATGGACCATATATTCACAGTGAAAATGTGACAAAAATGTGTAATTGTTCAGCTTGGAGTCAAGCTCTCACTGATTTCACCTCCAACACTCAATACCAAACTTACAAGATCTGAACATGTTGTGTTCAGTTCAACAACTACAGCCCCCATGAGGCCTGACAGGGCTCCTGTGTCGAATGCCGTGTTCACATAATATGGGATGGAACAACAGGAAGGATTACCATAGTTACAACTTACCAGCCTTCAAACTTGAGTTATCGTCAATATGCACACTGAATTAATAATTGTTAGTAACTATCCTATTGTTTCGTTCAATGCTTACTGAGGAGGAATGATGTTGAATTGAATTGTCCTAAATGGTGCGTGTGTCACTGGCTAATTAGCAAATTAGCATTAAAGAGGTAATTTAACCCCCAAACAATTTTTTTTCAGTTGAAAAACAATATAAATGCCATATTTAGTAGTGTTGTTGATGGATTCAGGTCCAAATCTTGACATTTTAGTCAAGTATTTTAATTTGATATATTGTAGATATGCATAGCAACTGTCCTCTACTGGTTAAAACCCAGTGATTATAAATACATTTCGCTGTTGGCTGATCGGAGGCTGGTGATGCTTTGACCCTTTTACAGTCAACGTCATCAACAATATGCATGTTGATGTTGGCACAGAAGTGCCACCGAGACGCGTTAGCATCAGTGGCGGCTGGTGACATATTTTTTTGGGGGGGCGCAGTTGGGCGGCGCGGTTTAAATAGCACTCCACAATGAGAAGAAAAGAGGTTTGGAGTAGAATATTCTAAAAAAACAAAGCTTTATTTCAAGTGCTCAACACTGTCCAATAACAACTATCAACAAACTGTAACTTTGGGCATGAGAGGTTCAGAGCAGAATGGTTTAAGAAACATTCAATGTGGTGGCCAGAGCAACTTCAGGGAATACATTGACGTCGCATTCAAACTGGGGGCCCTGCAGTAAGGTGGCACTGGTGAGGTGGTCTTTGAAGGCAAAGCGTTCCCTGGTGTGTCCAAGTATGGTGTCACAAACCTACAGATAAATATATAGAGAGAGAGACAGAGACAGTAAGATAAGTTGTGGGGAAATATCTACTACAAACAGGCTTCATACTACAGACAAAAAACTATGTTTTGTGTGTCTTGATGGCTCAGCAACATAGACAAAAGGCCAGGTTGTAGCTATGACACACACACACACACACACACACACACACACACACACACACACACACACACACACACACACACACACTCTCTAACTTGTTGGGGGTTGAATTGGTATTTTAGATAAAGTTATAGCCTGATATGATATCCACCCAAATCTAACAATGTCCAACATGTGTTCTGCTGTGGGAAAGATAAAACATTAAACTCTAACACAGGCATCTGCTGATTTTGACACTCACCTCTGCAGCAATCCTTCAAGCTCATCTTCCTTCACAGCCCGGCGCTTCCTCAGCTGCTCAGAGACACTGCTTTGCTCCACACTGAGCCTCCAGCTAACAGCTCCGGTTAGCATGTAGCTTGAGGAGAAGCTCCGGGTGTACGTCCTCCCACGGTCACTGCTTTGCTGCTGAATTTTTTAATCCTGACGTTCGGGTCCCAACTCTTTCACCCTCTTCTTGTCAACATCTGATCGTGGATTGAAAGGTGTTTCGCGTAGAGATACCACAGAGTTTTCAGTCGCCATACTAACATAATCAAAGTCCTGCTAGCTATGTTGCTCGCGTAGCTACGTGGGAGCTATATGGGATGTGAGGGAATGATAAAGGTCTCTGATTCGACGAATAGTCCAACCACGTTGCAATAAGAAACGATGTCTAGGGCGCAGATTTGTGCGCCCGAAGATTCACGTTTCATCCGCCAATGAGAAACTGTCCTTGCCGCAACGAGGGTGAAATGTTTGTTCGCTGCCATAGACTCACATTGGGCCGGCGCCCCGACAGGGGGAGGGGCTTTTCTCAGTGATGATGAATGGCGATATATTATATTTGGTATATCTTAAGTGGTTGTTGACAGGGGCTTACAGTCTCCCACACACATTTAGCGCGTCAACACGGTATATTTCTTATTTAAATTATTTGGTATATAATGTTTTTTGACAGTATATATTATATATTTTTTTTCTCCTTTTTTTTTTTCATCGCAAAATTTTAAGAGGGGCGGCGCCCTAGCGCCCTCTATGACGCACCGCCACTGGTTAGCATGCTTTAAACACTGAATTAGAACTGTCACCAACATCAAATGTCGGAATCAATATTCTAACAGCGGACTCAAGGTCTACAGAACTCCGACAGGATCACAACTGAGTGACAAGTTAACTGGTGGCCTCCAGCTGAATACGTCCGTGATCACTCGTCGTAATTTACGTAAATGTGTGGCTTAGATAATAAACAAAGATGAGTAAATACAGGAAACAAAAAGTTAACTAGAAAGAATAAGACGACAGAACAGAGCACTAAATAAATCAATTGAAGCTGTACATTAAGACAACTGCATAATATGCTGTTTATAAACCTTGACATCAGATTAAAAACTTTAAAAAGCACATTTTACAAGACACATTTGACAGTAGTTTCTTCAGGACAAATGAGTATTGATGATCCGTACTAACACATCATGTAACCTTGCACCAAACTAATTAAAGTGTCACTGAGTTGAATCATTGAAATTAAGTGTATTTCATGTTGGATAATTTTTTTCTTCTTTAACTCGACTCGCTCTCACTACTACCTTTGTGAGTGTCAGAGAAACTCTGAGGCGAATTCTCAAAGGGCCATGTAAATTACTTGTGCGGTCGATATGTGCAATGGGCCATTCACATACAAGATTTATACCTTTGGTAGTCTTAATTATGTCTGCCTTTTATTTGCTCTGTAAAGCAAGAAGCACAGAAGCCTATAACAAGCCAGCCTTTCCTATAATAAATCTTCAAGGTGGGATGACCTAGTTGCCAATAGTCTTCACTATCCTTTGCATTTATTTTACGCTCCCTTCTTTATTTTCTCACGATGTACACTTGTTTCATTATATATTAATTTCTTCCTCATCACATTTCGTTGTTCATTCATCGATGTGGAGTTCTATTTTGTCTAAATAGTAAAACAAGTTGACTTGGAAATACATTGGTTGTTAATCATTGAAATGCACATGGTTGAATGGCCCCAGTTACCTCCTACCTAAACAGATTTGTGGTATTTAAAAAAAAAAAAAAAGTTTTAAGTGCTTCTCAGCTGCCACAATTCTAGTAAAGCATCTGTAGGCAAAGAAAAGTAGACACATTTTATTCCTAAAACTGCTTTTGGGTGAATTATGAGGACTGCAGCTATTACACTGTGTCTTTATTGAGTGTGTCATCATTAGATCAGGCTGATAAAAAGTAACGCTGTGCTATATAATTACCATTCATGACACCATAAATATTGCCACAACCCCTCTACATCCCCGTGTCTGTCTCTCCCTCCCTCCGTCATCCCTTCCTTCATCTCTAAGCAAACTCAGCACATATAATGGAACTTGCCATTATAGAAGAGAGAAGGTCACTGAAAGCCTGTTCAGATTGACAAAATAACTCAACACTCTATAGTCATCACGCTCAGTGTGATATGTGTATGACATTTACATTTTTAACATTAAACTCTGTATGGAAAATAAAACTGTTTTTTAAAGAAAAAAAGTTGTCTGTGCCAAAGGCCTGATTCACTTAAACTAATGTTTCTACTGTGGAAATTATAGTGCTGGAATGATTAGTTGATTAATAAAATTGAAAATGATTGAACATTTTTAATCATTTAAAGGCTCTGAAAAAGCCCGACCACCAAACTGGATTTAAAGGTACTAAATTTGAAATGTAGAACATTTCTATTGCCGCTCAAAGTGTCGATGGCTGAGCCGGCGCCTGGAAGCTAACATTGTGACGGCAACAGTGCGGACACGGTGCTTTCCTTCATCTGAACTTTCACATTGATTGATTCAGTTACACATTTTAAAGACATACTCTTTGTTTGAAGAATTTTTCAGGTTGGGTTTTACATTTCTTACTTGACGGAAACCGCAGATGACAATATCACCTCAAATAATCCAAGACAACAAAATTGACTATTCTTTTGAAATATGACCAAAGAAAAGTCCACAGCAACATAACTATGTGGCTCATTTAATAGTAACCCAAATAGCTAATAAATAGCCAGAATTAACGTACATTACGCCCACCTTGAATTCAAAGGGAAAGTTGGAGACTTATCAAGTGTTTGGGGAATAATCTAACATCATCATTTTGAGAAATACAGTTTTTATTAAGTGTGATCTGCATAGCTTAATCGTTAATATATAAAGCCAAGTGTCTGTGTGAGTCGATGAACACAATGATTGGTGGTGGAATTGGCTGTGATGCAAGGAGCACAAGCTATAATCTTGCCTCGGGCACCAAATTTGTCAGGGCTTGCTCTGACTGTTAGACAATACAAGCAATTTAAAGACATCCCCTTGGGCTCTGAGGAAATTATTATTTTATCTAAATAATTAATCGATAAATCAAAAGTAATTAACAAATTATTCGTTAATGAAAATCATTGTCACTTGCAGCCTTAAAAAACATCCTAGCATCCCTTAACATAGTATGGAGTATACGTTTGTGGCTTACGCGGATGAGAATCGTTCAAAATTTCCTTGAATCCATCTCTTCAGAATGTTATAATGGTTGCTTATAGTGGCCATTCACCTCTGATCATACATTATAGCTTTTAAATACATCTCAGCACTTTTTTCTAAACTTAATTTGCAGTAATAAATGCCACAGTATATGCCTGAACATGAATGATGAGAGTTAACCTCTTACCCGAGCCATTAAAGTCTGTTTAAGCAAATTGGCTGCTAATAGTGTAAACTGAGTACTAATGTGTTAAATGCTAGCCATATTGCCTTGTTTTGTTTCAAAGCAACTACGCATTCAGTTCGGTTTCCTTTTTTGAAAATCCCCTTTCTCTATTTTCTCAAAAGGATACAAAATGGCTCATTACAACAGAGTAAAACTAACGAAGGTTTCAAATGTTACCATCTATCTTTGAGTAATTACCAAAACACAAAAGCTGCAATTTCCCGGAAGTGGATTCAAAGAGCTCCTCACATGAATGAGTACATGAATAAAAATGAAGTTGTCTTCCTGAGTGACCTCTGCCAGTAGGAAAGAAAGAGAGAGAGAGAGAGAGAGAGAGAGAGAGAGAGAGAGAGAGAGAGAAGTAGGTGGGGGAGTGATGAAATAAAAGCTAAGGTTGAAGCACAGTTCTTAAAGGGTCAGGGCATAATTACTAACAGGAATGCCTGCTCAGAAATGCATTTAGCAGCACTTAAAATTGTCATTTAGCTATTAAAGGGCACTTTCCTTTCTCTCCTATCTCTTTTTTCTCCCTCTCTCATTTGCTATTGCTACACATTAGCAGCTTTCATTTTGATCAAAATACAAAAGCACTGGCATTTCCATTAGGCCTTTTTTCAATGGGTTGTTATTTCAAGAAGAGCACATCAAAAGAGAAAGCACTACTTAGTTTTTTTAATCTTTATGTTAATCAAATCGGCTCCCTGTGTATTTTATTCACTGGTTTTTCTTTAATTAAACATTGTTCCCTCTAAAATTCACAAAGCTGTTTACTGCGGCTTGTGATTTTTGGTCATGAACGGGTCAAAGAGGTAATGTTTTAATGGCTAAAAGCTTGTAAAACATGTTGAATATCTGTAAACCATTAATAAGACGAGTATATGCCATAGATTTGGCAATTTAAGATGAGAGAGTTTGAGAGAGGAGAATAAAAAAAAGAGAACAAAACGAATCAACAATAAGTGGTAGAAACATGAGATCAAGTGTCAAATTTGAATTAAGTCGCATACGCTAAATTCAAATTCATTCAAACTAAACCGCTGTGGCAAACCATAATTTTTTTTCTAAGGCCGGGGGTACGTCATGGAGGAAAAATAAATCTCTGTGAACAATGTATTCATTTGTGCTTAATAAAATTGCTTAATAATTCCTGCTCTCAAGTTACCATAATGTATCACCTTCATTATTATTTCCTTCTTGTACTCTTCCCACTCTCAATTAAGAACACTTGGATTCATTATCGTTTTATTTTCCCATCATAGTTTGATGATTCTGCATATGTCTTTAAGTTCATGAAAACTCAGCTTTAGAGTTGTCGAGTGTTTCATTAACTTCTTCATCTTTGCCGCCCTCTACACGAGTGGAAGTGGATATTCACTCTCGAGTCAATCTTCCCAAACCTTTTACAATCAGGAACCAGAGAAGAATGCTGCAGGTTGAATAAGGAATGGAGATGTATTCTCCTGCACTTCATGTCTCAGCAGTACAGTACCAGCAGGACAGCTCAGCAGCCAGTACCAGCGACAGAGGGAGGGTAAGATATGCTTCGTGCAGCAGTCATGGCTGACTGATCACACTCTTGCAATGTCAGTGTTGCATGTGAGTAACGTTAAGGGCAATTTGAAGCCCGATTTTTAGTGGTGCTGGAGATTGAAGGAATGAGATTACATTTTTTTTTATGATTATGTAACTGACTATAAGCATGAGGGTGGTAAGAGTTTTCTGAGTGCTCTTGTGGAATGACATACTTTAACGAAACACATTACTGTTGAGCAAGCAGGTTTATTTTAGCGGCCAGGAATATCCTGCTGGGTCACATGTCAAAGTCCAGAGGTTAAGATGCCGATGGATGAATGTCAGGCCTCCAAGAGAGAAACGTCACATCCAGAAGGCATACAAGGAGTGTGAGGATGTAAAGGAGCTCAACCTGAACAACAGCAATCTGTGGTTGTACATCCTACTTTTATGAAGTAGAGCACAGATGACTGCAGACATTAAAACTTCATTTTTGGGTCTAATTTATACTTTTTTTAAATTACAGAGAAGAGTCACCTGAATTTAACTATCATGCACACATTTATGCTGCTTCCTGTTGGTTCATTGTATTGTGTTTGTATGTGTATAGTCAGCTTGTCATCACTGTAATTACTTTACAGTTCCCATAATTAAGTCTACAGCATCCCAACTGAGACTGAGCATGGCGATTTCAATCAGATTTTAAACCAACAGTGCTCTAGTTTAATTTTGATTTCCAAACATTGATTTATTTGACTTTTTTTGTTCTGCCTCGGCATAATCAAGGCAATCTGTTTCCACAGGAGATGTGCCAGAGAACTGGAATATTGGCTTCCGGTCTGAACGTAGCCTTGGATATTACATTAGGTAAAGAACTGACCTGTCTACACTACCTGCAGAGTACATCTGCACATAATCACACACCTGCACACAGCTGTACACATTTACATAAATACACATATGCTTTGGCATATACAGACCAATATCAATGTTCTAACACAGCATGCACAGATCCACATGTAGGTTAGTATGCACACAATGGTAAAAATACAGCTGTAACCCACACCTGTGTATGTAGCCCTAACTGCATGTGTCTGTATCATCAGATTGTAACAGAAGCACACACACACACACACACACACACACACACACACACACACACACACACACACACACACACACACACACACACACACACACACACAGTTCTCCAGGGCTGCAGTGTCTGGCGGGTGTCCAGTGCTGGAGTGGTTCTGCTCTAGAGAACGGCAGGCCCTGTCTACGGCCCATCAATCAAACCCTCCTGGCTATCTTCCCCTCTCTTCTTCCTCTCTCCCTTCCTCCACCATCCTTCTTTCCCATCCCTCCCTTTCATGTTCTCTACTTCTCCAATAAATCTACCACTCTGTATCCCAAATTTTGAATGCACCACTCACCTCTGTTAATCTCCCCCCTATTCTCTCTCCGCTCTCTCTTTGAATCTTAAACTCCCTTCTCTCCACACTCCTATTCTTTCCCTCTGCATATTTAAATGGTTTTGTAGTCGTAGACACTCCCTACACCTTTCCTTCCTTTTCCCGTTTCACCCCAGAGGCTTACGCATCCCTTTACTGTCTCTCTCCAACACCACCACCCTGTCTTTTTGTTTCCCTCTCTCTCTTCCTCCCGCTGTCCTGATTGATGAAAGCAGACGGCCTCTATCAGTGTTTTATACATAATCCAAATAAGATATGCTTGTGCCTGCATTTTTGAAAGTCCTAGCCAGCCCCTCACACGATGTGCTGACAGAGGATTCACAATATGCGTAGACACAGAAGCACAATTGTGCATATACAGTATATGCACATGCAAACACACGCACATTCATTCCGGGACACATACAAAAACACACATCGTCAAAGGATTATTTCTAAAAGTTATGGCAGACAAACAGACAAAACACAATGTGGTTGTGTGAGATCATATATTAATTTTAATGTGCGCAAGTACCGGTGTGTCTTATGTGTGTATTTATGAGAGGCGGAGACAGAATGTGCATTTAAATGTCTGTGTTAAATAATGCTTACACATCTCTTTCTTCTCTTGATGTCCCATCCATACCAAAGCAGCCGAGCAGGATGCTTGGAAAGCTTTTTGGAGACAGATAATAAATGTGATGCTCCGATCTGTTCCTCCTCACCAGGTTAATACTTCAATGAATGAATAAAAAAAGGATTTCAATCACAAGAATGAATGCTAATTTAACTAATCAAGTGTTTCTGTAGTATATATTTAGCCATTGGGCAACCTTGAATGTTCTCACCACATTCCCACCGTGGTTCTGTTCCTGATAGTACAAACCGGCCAAGACATGGACCCAGCACACTCCAATCCGTGCCGTAAGCTGTCATTCCCAGCCGACCACGACCAGCTTCTAAGGGACATGCTGGAGTCCCTCCAAGCCCTCCGCCCGGACAAGGCTCCAGCTCTCCATCTCCCGTCGGCGGCCCAGCCGATCCCGGACCCTCCTCTTCATGTGACGGTCCAGCCAATTCCTGCACCACCTCTCCAGTCGGCGGTCCGGCCGACGCCTGTCCCACGCCTCCATCACGACGACCGGCTTCTCAGGGACATGATGGAGTCCCTCCAGGCCCTGTTTCCAAGCAAGGTCCCGGCTACCCCTGTCCTGTCGGCGTCCCCTGTCCCTGCTCCCGCCTCTGTGCCGCTGCCAGCCCCAGACCCGGCTCTCGCCTCTGTGCCGCTGCCAGCCCCAGACCTCGCTGCCGCCTCCGGGCCGCAGCCGATGCCGGCTCCCCGTGTCCTGTCGGCGCCCCGTCCGATGCCGGCTCCCCGTGTCCTGTCGGCGCCCCGTCCGATGCCGGCTCCCCGCGTCCTGTCGGCCCCCCGTCCGATGCCGGCTCCCCGTGTCTGGTGGGTGCCCCGATCTGATCCGAGTTCCCCAGAGTCCGAGTCCCGTTCCCCAGAGTCCGAGTCCCGTTCCCCAGAGTCCGAGTCCCGTTCCGATTTCCGTCCTCCGGCCCGCCCACCGGACTGTTTCCGCCCGCCTGATGGCCGTCCTACGGCCCGCCCACCGGACTGTTTCCGCCCGCCTGATGGCCGTCCTCCGGCCCGCCCACCGGACTGTTTCCGCCCGCCTGATGTCCGTCCTCCGGCCCGCCCACCGGACTGTTTCCGCCCGTCTGATGGCCGTCCTCCGGCCCGCCCACCGGACTGTTTCCGCCCGCCTGATGGCCGTCCTCCGGCCCGCCCACCGGACTGTTTCCGCCCGTCTGATGGCCGTCCTCCGGCCCGCCCACCGGACTGTTTCCGCCCGTCTGATGGCCGTCCTCCGGCCCGCCCACCGGACTGTTTCCGCCCGCCTGATGTCCGTCCTCCGGCCCGCCCACCGGACTGTTTCCGCCCGCCTGATGGCCGTCCTCCGGCCCGCCCACCAGACTGTTTCCGCCCGCCTGATGGCCGTCCTCCGGCCCGCCCACCGGACTGTTTCCGCCCGCCTGATGTCCGTCCTCCGGCCCGCCCACCGGACTGTTTCCGCCCGCCTGATGGCCATTCTCCGGCCAGGCACCCGGACTGGTTCTGCCGTGCCCCAGGTCCCTCCTCCGGCTCCCCTCCACCCACCCTATGTGGCCCAGTCCTGGTGGGACGTCTGGGATCCGTCCTTAGAGGGGGGGGGGTACTGTTACGCACAGACCTCCTGGGTAGTTCTGTGTTCTGTCTGTTTCTGTTGTGTGCCTGTCAGTCTCCTTGTCTCTCGTTTCAGACTCCTCCCTCGTGTGCCGCCCTCCTGTGTGATTGCAAGCCCCGCCCTCATTGTTTCCACCTGTGTCTCATTCCCCTGTGTATTTAGTCTGTGCCAACTCCCTGTCCTGTGCCGGTTTGTCTCTTCATGTTTGTGACTGTTTGCCAGAGTAAAACCGTGTTTTCTAAAACCAACTTCCCTGCCTTGTTGTCTGCTTGTGGGTCCTGCTCACCGTGGTTCTGTTCCTGATACCCAGGACACGCTAGAGGGATTATATCTCCCAGCTGGCCTGGGAACGCCTCAGGATCCCCCAGAATGAGCTGGAAAATGTTGCGGGGGAGAGAGGGGCCTGTGTTGCTGCCATCGCGACCCGACTCCGGATAAGCGGATGAAAATGAATGGATGGATGATGACGAATATTTTCAGAAAATCAATTGAGGAACTAGTTATGTATTTTTTTTATGTCTAAAAGATGGTAACTTATGTGTTTTGGTTACACAAGGTTGCCATTTTGATCCCTGGCTCTTCCAGTCCACATGTCGAAGTGTCCTTGAGCAGGAACCCATAGTGTTCCCGATGGGCAGGCTAGCGCCTTGCATGCATTCAGACATACACTCACCTAAAGGATTATTAGGAACACCTGTTAAATTTCTCATTAATGCAATTATCTAATCAACCAATCACATGGCAGTTGCTTCAATGCATTTAGTGGTGTGGTCCTGGTCAAGACA
Organism: Myoxocephalus aenaeus; assembly: GCA_038501785.1. Classification (NCBI taxonomy): domain Eukaryota; kingdom Metazoa; phylum Chordata; class Actinopteri; order Perciformes; family Cottidae; genus Myoxocephalus; species Myoxocephalus aenaeus. Next base: position 135,991 of record JBAMJR010000132.1, read on the forward strand.
ATCTCCTGAACTCCAAACTGAATGTCAGAATGGGAAAGAAAGGTGATTTAAGCAATTTTGAGCGTGGCATGGTTGTTGGTGCCAGACGGGCCGGTCTGAGTATTTCACAATCTGCTCAGTTACTGGGATTTTCACTCACAACCATTTCTAGGGTTTACAAAGAATGGTGTGAAAAGGGAAAAACATCCAGTATGCGGCAGTCCTGTGGGCGAAAATGCCTTGTTGATGCTAGAGGTCAGAGGAGAATGGGCCGACTGATTCAAGCTGATAGAAGAGCAACTTTGACTGAAATAACCACTCATTACAACCGAGGTATGCAGCAAAGCATTTGTGAAGCCACAACACGCACAACCTTGAGGCGGATGGGCTACAACAGCAGAAGACCCCACCGGGTACCACTCATCTCCACTACAAATAGGAAAAAGAGGCTACAATTTGCAAGAGCTCACCAAAATTGGACAGTTGAAGACTGGAAAAATGTTGCCTGGTCTGATGAGTCTCGATTTCTGTTGAGACATTCAGATGATAGAGTCAGAATTTGGCGTAAACAGAATGAGAACATGGATCCATCATGCCTTGTTACCACTGTGCAGGCTGGTGGTGGTGGTGTAATGGTGTCGGGGATGTTTTCTTGGCACACTTTAGGGCCCTTAGTGCCAATTGGGCATCGTTTAAATGCCACGGCCTACCTGAGCATTGTTTCTGACCATGTCCATCCCTTTATGGCCACCATGTACCCATCCTCTGATGGCTACTTCCAGCAGGATAATGCACCATGTCACAAAGCTCGAATCATTTCAAATTGGTTTCTTGAACATGACAATGAGTTCACTGTACTAAAATGGCCCCCACAGTCACCAGATCTCAACCCAATAGAGCATCTTTGGGATGTGGTGGAACGGGAGCTTCGTGCCCTGGATGTGCATCCCACAAATCTCCATCAACTGGAAGATGCTATCCTATTAATATGGGCCAACATTTCTAAAGAATGCTTTCAGCACCTTGTTGAATCAATGCCACGTAGAATTAAGGCAGTTCTGAAGGCAAAAGGGGGTCAAACACAGTATTAGTATGGTGTTCCTAATAATCCTTTAGGTGACTGTATATCCACTGACATTGAAAAAGCACTGTGGTCACGACGGCAACCCACTGAAACATTAGCGTATTCCTTTCAACACTGGTCTGAACTTAATGCTGTTTGATTAACGTAAAAGCTGCAGCAGAGAGACATGCACGTCTTCCATCGCATTTGCACATCGCTGTAATAAATGTATAATCATCTTGTCTCAAGCACAAAGAAAAACAAAGTTTAAAGAGTTTAATAAATTATGAAACTGTAAGATCCAATTCTGAGCGTTTGAAGGGACTCCTACATCAACAATAATACAAACAACAATCTCTCCCTTTGTTTTTAATTGTCATTCATGCAAATCTTTGGATGAATTAATTAATATCTAGCAAAACGCATGTGCAGCATGTAAGCGGAAAGTACTGCTAAACTGAAGTCAAAACAACAAGTGCAACAAGTCTTTTCATTCATTATATTATGAAACAGGGAGCAAAATGTGTCAAAAATCGCACAAGCATTGTGTCCTTTCATAAAACATTACTATTACAGGTAGATGAAGCCAGCAATGTTACGTCTAAAAAGTGCTTTAAACTACTATTGCCCATAAAGCAAGCCCAGTCATTAATTATAAACATTGAACACGGCAAATTCACCCACAGATACTAAACTTTAGAATTCCTGTCTGTCCAAGTTTGTCCAATCACATATTTCGGCCATTTGAAATCTCAAACAAACTACATCAAACTAATGTTTGCTCCTCTTTAGCTGTTTCATGATGGTGAGGCCAGTGTTTCTTTTTCTTTTAACAGGTGGGATGAATTTGAGGGCTTGACTTCACAAAGTAGTGCAGACGATGACACAACTGCACTGTTTTGTTTCCTCCAGTGAATATAATACATCCATGCATGTTCATTGTTTTTATTCATGTCTTTAAAGCTTTACGCAGTGATGGTTGCTTTGAACTGTATTCTTTTCATTCTTTTGGTTGCATAACATTGTTTTCTAAGACAAATTTAATTAAACATTTCTATACCTCAATATTATTGGTAGTTCCTTGTTGAACAATTGTAATGCTTTCATATCTCAAAACAGTTCATCACTTGAAGGAATCTAAGCAGACCAACTTCAGGTTTAAGCTACAACCACTTTAACTGATTCAGGGGAATCAGGTATTTCATTTCATAAGCATAATGTGAATGAAACTGTGTTGCTGATATCGGGTGCTGTATAGACTCAGGAAAGGACACTTGCCAAAGACAGAAACATTAGCTTGTGTAGTGTAATGGTAAAATATAGTGTTGTCATGTTGAAGGACTGCTATGACCGGTGACAGACTTTTCCTTCCTGCAGGAATAAACGGACTTAAGACAACTTTGATTAAGAGAGACATCATTCCTTCTTAACAGATCTACTAGGAAAAACTTCCATTACATTTGGTGTCAGAAGTGGGATCGTTTGAAGCTTCGTCTGAACTCTGATGGCGTGCAGGGTAGTGGCCACTTCAGAACCAAAAAACTGGTTCTGCCCCATACCTCATTAGACAAAGAGAGAGGGGTCCTGTGCCCAACGAGTCAGATCTACTTCACAACGATCAAACAAGGAAGCAATTTTCTTCAAATCTGGTAAGAAGTTGATATTCCAAATTTAAAATTGAGTTAGAGATTACGAAGACGTAGAACTTCGTAAAATAATTGATAAAACCGGAGAATTAAACAAATTCTGTTTAAAGATATGGTCTCTAATGATGATAATTTGTCTTAGCCTGTTACTTAAAATGTGTGTTGATTCATAAAATAATTGTAAAATGTTCCTGATTCATCATCATCCATTCCGTTTTTACTAAGGAAGACAGGACTGAGTAATGCGATAAAATACAGGACCCAATTAGGGGCCTTGAAGATCGTATTTCCAGGTCCTTGACCGACAAGGAAGACAGGACTGAGTAATGCGATAAAATACAGGACTCAATTAGGGGCCTTGAAGATCGTATTTCCAGGTCCTTGACCGACAGGGAAGACAGGACTGAGTAATGCGATATAAGATCGTATTTCCAGGTCCTTGACTAACACAGAAGACAGGACTGAGTGGTGCGATGTAATACAGGACTCAATTAGGGTCCTTGAAGGTCGTAGTTCCAGGTCCTTGACTGTTCAATCGAGAGAATTGACGGTTTTCACTTGATTTTTCTAAAATTGGGACTTATAGTGACGACTGTATTTAATAAATAAGTATACTTAGACCACCCTAATGAAAATGGGAGGTTCACAGTAAAAGGGAAATGGATGTGAAAAGGAAAAATAAGAAATAATGAGATATGGGGATGAATCTTTAGACTGTTTACCTGTTTGAACAAAATAGTGTGTTCATAAAAGGTGTTTAAAAATGGGGAATGATAATGCAGAATTTAGGGAAAGGAAGGTAATATGTGTAATGATGCCTGAAGTAGATGCTAACATGACCGGAGCAGACAAAGCTTCTGGGAATCCTTTTCTCTCTTGTTGCACACAGAATGGATCCTGATCTCAGACTTATGCCCTCCACCATATTCACACCAGCCAATCAACAGCCTGCAGACAACAAGCTGCTGAAAGCGACCCACTGCAAACACGTCCCAGCTCCAGCTGAACCAACCGACACCGAGTGACGGACTGGTACGGTTCTGTGTCACCAACTCAACTGCCAAGGACGGGTCCAGAAGCAGACCAGGGCTGGTCAGCGCACCAGGTTCAAGACCGCACTAATTCACGATGGTCTTGCCCGTGGTGTCCGTGAGGCTGCCAAGGTCCTGGACAAGCGGCAAGCCCCACACCGTGCCCTGCAAGGTGACTGGCCGCTGTGGCTCCGTGCTGGTGCGTCTCATCCCTGCACTCCGGGGTGCTGGCATCGTGTCCGCCCCCGTGACCAAGGGTACTCCTACCAGGCCCAGCAAGCTATCTGCAGGTGGAACCTGATGAAGCTAGCGGAGACTTTTGCTCCAGAGCTGCCACCGGACCGGTCTGAGTCTGATATGGACGAGTACATGGATCTGTATAAACGGCTTCTACTTGGACAACATGATGAAGTTAAACATAACTGTTCACACAAACCAGTTGGTTGACTGTTTCATCATCTCATCATCATGCCTGAAATGAATCGACCGTGGAATCCTTTCCGTCTCTTTTGTGGAACACGGCTGAGTATATGTTTAATGTTTATTGTAGCATGTGCAGTTATTTTGCTTTTGCTTTTGTACATTTCCAACATAAAACTAGACTTACCAACGCGACTGACCGACTTGTTGAACAAAACAACTGCATCACTAACTCCACCACACGATACTCTGACTAGAACTTAGGAATGACCTCGATAATGACACCACCGCACTCAGTATAATAACAGTAACCAACCAAACATAACCGTACGCCCCAGTAGTCTTGCTTATGTTAAGGGATGCTAAGATATCTGACAGTGGTTGTTATATTGTGTTTGCTTATCTAGAGGACACCGATCCATGCGGCGCGTTTTACATTGATGTAGTGGAAACGGGTAAAACTCAGCTAATCGCACAGACACAGATAGTCCAACAACTTAAACACATCGCTTCATGGGTGCAATGAAGGGTCCCTAAGCACCAACGTTTGGATGGCGACAATAAGTAAATTCAACAAAGACACTGGCTATAATTAATCGTGTTTTGTCTGTTCCCTTTTCCCATCCTTGCATGAACAGACGACTCCTGTCAAACCTAAGTCACAGCGACACAGGCACTCTGTGCCTTCACAGACCTTATTATGACAGATAACACTAAGACAGACTAGAAGGAGGTATTTATGGACAACCACTGGGTGTGTTGTGACCCATAATGCAATATGTAGTCACGCTCCGTTCAATATTAGCGAATGTTTAGTGTCACTGAAACCAGGTAGAGCCAATGCAAGTTTAAATACTTAATTCACTGGCTAGTTGATTCAGGAAGTCTCACACGGCATGATTGGCTGTGTGGAGATTACTGGTTCCAGGTGCTAACTCCAGCATGGGCGGGAACCTGTGCTCTGGTTTACCTATCACCCTCATTTTACTGTGTATTTGTGTTTGTATATGCTGTGTTATTCCTTGGTGAAACGCTGGGCGTCACAGCTCATTTACATACAGATGGTGAAATACACACAACTTTCAGACTCAAGTGACATACGATTCGACACGACTGATTTATGTCCTAGTCCAGATTACTACGACGACTCTAAGGACATTGACGAGGTCTCATCCTCTGACGACAAATCTCCTGTGTGAAACAAAAGGGTTTTATGTATGCTTGCTACGCACCAAGAGATACCTCTCTTTGAAACTGTGTGATTTTTAAGTATTTTAAACCATGAATGAATTTGTACCTTATAGGATTCCGTAATATGATGTACAAGCTATATTTTTGCATACTGTGTGATTATGATGTAATCAAAAGAGTGGAATGTAATGGTAAAATATAGTGTTGTCATGTTGAAGGACGAGGGCCCAAATCGAACCTTAAATGACCCTCAGAGATGAAGACCGAATGGCTGGGATCAAAGGACTGTTGATTGTCCTTCATTTGAATATGGGGGGTCGTAAAGGAGGCTGACTTCCCAGTTCAAAGGGAAATGTTTTCCTGCTCTGGCCACGGGAAGCGGGGGTGTTTACGTTTCTCGGGCAGACTAGGAACTTTGGGTCGTTGATGGGGGTTTGGGGGCGGAGACCTGATTGTGTTAAAAGGGGCCTGATGACGGTGCTTCTTTGAATCTTGTGTCACAGGCTGCTATGACCGGTGACAGACTTTTCCTTCCTGCAGGAATAAACGGACTTAAGACAACTTTGATTAAGAGAGACATCATTCCTTCTTAACAGATCTACTAGGAAAAACTTCCATTACAGTAGCTCAGTGTTGAGTGAGGAAATATTATAAAAGAGATTCTATTTGAAAGAGATTCTATTTGTTAATACTTATTACTGGCACATCAGTGTCAGGGAAAATTGATACAGAGCTCGGGATGAAAATAATAACACTGGGGAGAAGGGATTATGTTCAGATATGCTGCGAACACTAATGAATGACTGGGTATAAATGTATAAAGTCAAACCTACGGGATTCACACTGAGTAATTGAGCAGTCTGGTATGCTTGCAACCAAAGCCATGCAAGTTCAACATCGACCTACTACGCAGCTACTCAACAGGATCCACTTTATAACCAACACACACACTCATGCACACAATGTTGCTTGTACTCCAGAAAACTTAAATCACTCCCTCATCTCACGGAAAGTTACTGTGTGTTAAAGGGTAATTCCAGATCATTACAACTTCAACTATTTTTTTTACAAATGTTTACATATTTGGTTAAAAAAGGCTCTGTTTTATGAGGGGGCCCTCAATGAATAATGCTTCTGCCTGAAGGGATCAGTGCAACATTTTGGGAAATATCATTACTCACATATTAACTATCTTGTTTGTTCCAGGGTGCACCGTGTAATGCCGACACAAACGTGCCAAAGAGAATTGGGGGCAGCATATCTCCTCTGCTACTGGGTCCATACAATATAAATTGTAAAAAAAAAAAAAGTGGCAAAACTAAACTGCTGAGAGAATGTTGAAATAACACCTCCAGCTTATAATCTTCAAGCGTGGCGTTGGCCTATAGTTTCCATGAGCCATCTGTGCGTTTACTGTGCCACTAACCAGAGGCTGTACGGTCCATGTACGTTTTTATTGTTTGTTTATTGGCATGGGTATCGATTTTCTCATGCAAAAATATATCCACATGATGAGGAGATTGAATAGTAAGCAGAGTGGGCATTAGCAGATCAGCCAAGTAATAGCACAAAGTGGAAGATTATAACAGCCATGACATATATATGATTGGACGTAATTAGTCATTTTATAGCCAGACAGCTGTGAATGAGTCAGTGTTGATGAAACAAGAATAACACCAGCTGATGCCAATCAGCTAATTAAAGAGCGACTTCAGCTCAACACTACGCTTCACTTTCTAAGATACAAGTTTGTCATCACACAAGGAAACTGTGCCCACAACCACAGAAGTTACGGCAGGTCAACCGCAATGTCAGTTAACCTGTGATTGGCATTTACATCATACACCTGTCTGATCATCAGAGTGTTTTTTATATAAATGATGACCACAATTACCAAAATAAGAAGCGTGGCTTCTTGACTGCAGTTCTAATATAGTGCCTATAATGGATGTGGGTTTAACAGCACTGCAAAGGCTCACGGACAGGTTAAAACACCTCTGTATCTCTGCTACAGGAAAATGGAGCCTGTGCAGAATTTGATTTAGAAAACACCTAAAGTGGATTTAACTTCTACGCTTGCTGTAATAACACTTGTTACGCTTGTTACAATAATAACACATAACTAGTCAATGTCTAGGGAAGACTGGTGGGGCTTTAAAGTGAGTGTTTCAGTGTTTTTAATTAAGTGTGCACATCTATGTGATTCAGCACTGGAAGCAGGAGATGGACAGCTGGTGGCATGACTTTAAAAGTAGCGCAACCTTGCTTACACATACAGGTTTATAACAGACAAACACACTCAGACAAAGCTCATAAATCACCGTCGTCTACTTTCGAGAATCCAGCATCACAAAACTTTACCACTGTTTATTCCAGAGTCTGCAGCAGGTCAACTTTTTTTCTAAATGGATCACAGATAACACACAGTGTTTTGCAGGTGTGTGTTATTGCCAAGATTATTTTGGAGGGGTCAGATTAGGCATTGGGCGTGTGCATGAGTAGTGTATTTTAACACTGACCATGTTTTCTGCCCCACCAGCGGGTCATCAATCACAACATATTGTGTACATTGTAAAGTTGAACGCATCGATCTGATGCACATTGAGTGAAAAAGTATGCTTTTGTTTTGTTTCGTATTGATATGTCATCTCTCTTGTGTACATTGTTTATTGCTTACTATGTAAAGTGCCTTGAGTACCTTTTTAAAGTGTTATACAAATATAATGTATTATTATTATTATTTGTATTATTATTATTATTATTAACAAGTGTGTGGAAACAAAATGCAACCAGTTACCGTAAAAGCTACTACCTTCGGTCAGTATCCCCCATTAGCTCCCCGCTGTAGCCAGCTAGCGCTCCTGCTAGCGCTCCGCTAGTTCCCCGCTAACTTCCGCTAGCTCCCCGATAACCACCGAAGGTAGCGGGACCAGCCCCGGCTAGGAGCAGTGCTATCTAGCGCTGCTCCTAGCTTGCTACAGCGGGGACACTGACCGGAGGTAGGAGCGGCTTGTAACCCAACTTTTACGGTAAATGAGATGCAACGCTGAAGCAAAACCAGGTATACACATTTTTAAGTTGTAATTGCAAATAAAATTGATTAATTTCCCAGCCCTAAATACTACTATGCTATCAGACAGTGGCTTTTCTTTGATTTAGCTCATGAGGTTACTCTTTGGTCATCATGCACATTTCGGGTGAATGGAACATGGCTTAATGAGTTGACAAGAATCATCCTGATGCTCCATTAAATGTGCTGACAGGCATACAAGGAATTATGTTTTTTTTTTTTTTACTGTTTAACATCTGAGCTCAACAGAGTTTTCTTGGGAATTCAATTTATATAAAAAAAAACTTTTATACCATATTTTTATCATAACTATGAGCATCCAGCATGATATGAGCAAGATTCCCCAAAAATGCCTCCGCGAGCGGTCCCCGAGTTTTTAAAACTGTATGGTTCAGGGCCTTAACCCTCTGAGGTCGGCGCTCGCGTCGAAGCGTTAAACCAGGTGTCTACATTTTTTATAAAATTATAATCATCACAATAATACGTCACATAAATATGGTTAAAAATGTGGCGGATATGGTTTCCACTTCCGCGTCTGAGCATCTAAACATGGACATGTATGAGGCGTGCAAAGCTTCAATGTGAGTCAGAAGGTGCCAAGCAAAGAGTCCTGAGCAAAGCTATATTGGAGGGGACTGACTGCGCAGCTTCAGAGCCTGAAGGATTCACTAACAGGAGCTAGACGGAGCTAACGGGCCAGATAGCTGGCCACAGCGTTTCTGTGAGACTGAACGGTGAGTAATCAATTGTTGAATCTATCACGTTAACTTGTTACAGTGAACATAGTACGACCAGTAGTGTTGGACCTCCATTATATGTTTGTAAGACAGTAAATAACATAACATGTGTGTGTTGACGAGAGCTACGTAGCGGTTAGCACGTCAATACACAGTGCCGTGTTGGCTGTTATCTTCCGTATATATGACTGAACGGGGCATAATCAATTGTTGTCTCTATCACGTTAACTTGTTACAGTGAACATAGTACGACCAGTAGTGTTGGACCTCCATTATATGTTTGTAAGACAGTAAATAACATGTGTGTGTTGACGATAGCTTCGTAGCGGTTAGCGCGTCACTAAATAGTGCCGTGTTGGCTGTTCCCTTCCGTGTCTATGACTGAACGGTGCATAATCAACTGTTGTCTCTATCACGTTAACTTTCTTACAGTGAACTCATACTGACTGTATTAATGTATTTTACAGAGTGGATTCAGAGCTGCGAGGGTCCAGAGGGCAACATGTAGCATTGCTGCAGCAGTCTCCCTGTCCGTCTGCCTGCCTGAACACATCACCTAGCAGGCCGCAAAGCCAGCCACAGCTCATCATCCCCACCATATAATAATAAATTTGGTTTTAGACATTAAATTACATGTGTCTACCATTTTATTCATATATTCCACTGCTTTTGTGAACCTAAGACCTTTTGGTAAACCAATTTCCATCACCAAAACCGATATCCCACCGGAGTAAAGTTATGTTTTCACAACAAATATGAGACATTTCCAAAATCAAGATTCAATTTTCAGCTTTAGTCATATTTTCATATTTACACTTGTGCCTTTGGGACAATGGTGCCTCATTATATAGATAGCTGAGATTGTTCTGTATTTTTTGATATACAACACATGATTATGTATCATATGCTAGTGACTTTAAAAAGGGGAATTTAAAAAGTATGTAAAATCAAGAGATTGACCCCCAGACCCCTAAGTGTTAACAACAACCCACATACTAATAAGGCATCTTTTTGGACTAAAACTAAAACTAAAATCACAATCCAACAAAGCATTGGCATGTTAGGAAGGAGTTTCAGTCAAAAAAACGTGTCGTTCTGTTCAAAAATGGAAAAATTACTTACTTTATGTCAAAACATTGTCCGATACAGGCATGCTGGGTACTGAAGTAGGAGTTTACGTAAGTACTTAAACTTAACGGTTACTTTAAAAAATAAATTAAACCATATGTCTCTCCTCACAAGGGTTACAGTATTGTAGCAATGTAAATGAAGTTAAACAACCATGTGGTTGCGGAGATAATTAAGGTGCCGTTTAAAAAAAAAAGAAATCCCGAAAATGAGGCGCTGGGGACTTGGGGCGCATAAGCTTAAAGCCGTCAGCAGGGCTAAAACATTATGGTATCCTGGTTTAACACAGATCGATAATATTAATTTACTCACAAAGTCGTTCTTCTCAAAAGGCTGATTGTGAATTGGGTTCCTCAGAAATAAAGTTTGGGAAACACATGTTTAATGTCTTCTAAATCCCACAATCCTCAGTAGAAACTGTTCTGACCTCTCATTTGAGTCAATTGACTGAGCTCCAGAGGGGAATGTTTCATATCTGAGGTCCGCGGTGTAGTAATGTAGCTGAGCTCAAATCCTGCACGACTCCTTTCATTCGTCTGTCTAGTGAAGTTTCACTAGAAAGGAAGCCCATGACTTGAACACGTATTGACAGGAGAATCTCCAATAGTGATTCTGACCCCAGAGCAAAGTGTGAGAGGCCACTAACCACATCATTAGACCCAGATTATCTGTAACGAAACCTATTAGTCGCCATTAGCAGGAGGAAATGACCCCCGGCCATATCATTGTAGTTTTACTTCTTCTTTACTGGGAGAGGAGAGTGAAGAAAATAGATTAGGATCAGCTTGAATTACACCTCAACTAGGCCTGGAACACAAGGGATTGAAGATAAGTATTGACAAACCAACACACACAAGTACAAACAAACACACAGATATACACAGCTCTCGAGGGCATAACTTAGATGCAATGCAATAAATCCAGCTTCTAAATAGATAGCGCTGCAACATGTGTAGCTTTTTAGATCAGTGCTGATATTATTATGCAGACTCAAGACCATAGATATGGAGTAGATAGATAGTGCTGCTGTAAATACACACCAGGCAATCTTTCTGTGGTGGAGCTCCCTCAGACTCTGCTAACGTCAGCGCTTTCCTCCACTTCCTGCTTGTTAAGAAATAACTGCGTCCTCAGATGACCTGCGTCCTTTGACAACCTTCAACCAGGGATACATTTTGCACACATATATTTACATAACAGACAAATACTCCATATGTGGCTAAATGCTTTCATGCACTGTTGGGTGATGAAATAAGCAAATAAACGTACATTGTGGACATTAAAGGGGACTGTAAAGTATTCTTAGAATCCCGGGTGGTCATGGGAAGTGAAAGTCCAGAATGCAATGAGTTATAATTAAAAAATATTTAATAAAAGGTTGATCACAAAAAACAGCTTATACATTCTCGATTGAGGCCCTCTCTTTTCTCACAGATTCATATTCTATCCCCCAGTTACCTGCCACCTCCGTGGTTCAAGAGAAGTCCGTTCCAGTCTCGCGAGTGTTAGTTTATATCGGACATTCACAGAGCTTAAGGCCCTTTCATTGGTTTAGTTCTACTATAACACCTTGGCTAACATTCTTTGCTCATTGGGCCCGCAGCTTCAGGGGCGGAACTATTCTTCTTCTTCTTCTTCTTCTTCTTCTTCTTCTTCTTCTTCTTCTTCTTCTTGTACTTCAAAAAGTAAATGTGCAGCTCCGCCGCCTCAGGTGAACAAGAGAACTACAATTCCTTAAAGTGACAGTTCACTGGCTCCAGGCAATATGCAACTTTGTCTAACATCCATTCATACATTAATCATTATACAGTAATAAAAACAGTGACCTTTATATGCATACAATTACATATCCTTCATAATAATATCCCTTATTAATTATCATATTTCATGCATTGTAATGTACACATAAACATTTCTTTATTTTACACTGTGCAAGTCTAAATTTGACCAACTAAGCTTTAAAAACACTACAGGACCATATGCATAACACTCCACTGTATGTCGTCATGACTCACAGCTTATCAGTGCCTTAACACCATTTTCAGCGCTAATGTTCTCTAAGAACAAGCATCTTGTTGGTGAGACAAGTAAATCAATATCATTGGAGGATAGAAAGGATGTGTGTGATTGTGCTTCTCAACATATTTCAGAGTGGGTTTGTGAATGAGTCAAACCCACGACTCATTTGAACTGAGCCACATCATGGAACAACAAACCGAAGCCAGTTATGTTTGAATTTTAGCAAGTGAGGCGACAACAAAATTACAATAAATCTGAATCTCACTCAAGCAGATCAGATGGCTCAGTCCCACTTTGGACCGCACACAAGCTTTCCTTGAAGAGTCACTCAGCGTGAATCGTACTTGAGCGGAGCTGTTTATTGCAGTCGTGAAAATGCTGTAGTGGATTTATGCCATGATCTTGAACTCAACCGATTACTCTGGTTGTACAAATGTTTTTATCAACTTTTATTTGAACTTTGTTGGAGGAATGAAGCTGGCACACAGACAGAAAGTATAGCAATGAATTACATCAGCTTGTTAATCTCTAAAATCATCCACAAATAAGCAGCACCAGCTGATAAACAAGCCTGAGCCGACAATCACGGTGCTCAGTAAATGAAGAGAAGTCAAAGTGAGAGGGAAAAAGTAAAGGGGATTTATGTTTGAACTCCTACTGAGAGCTTCATTACATACAGCCAGTGATGAAGTGGCACACACACACACACACACACACACAAACACACACCTTTGAATAGGTTTGAATCTGAAGTCAGAAAACTTATCAAAATGAAAGCTTGAAGGCAACGCAAAAAACTGTGAACTGATACAATATTTGCATATTATCACCTTATAATGGTCATTTGTCGAACACATCAGTCACCCTTTTCATTCATTAACATGTCCAGTCGACTCAGAGCTACATAAAACTTTTTTTTTTCTTGCTCTGGTCCCCTGATGGTGGTGATGTTTACGAGCTAGTCTGTAATTTTGTCCCTTTTTTTGGTGCTTGGAAGGCAGTGGGTACCCATCATGGAGTTCACTCTAGGTCCGGTTTAGGCAGTTAGGCTAGCATGCCTCTAATTAACTAGTACTTGTTGCCTTCTTTGCATAATTTGAATGTGGATGTTTTCATCTAAATATGTTTTCATCTAAACATGTTTTCATCTAAACATGTACAATGGTGTAGTGCAGGGGTGTCAAACATACGGCCCGCGGGCCGGATCCGGCCCGCCAGGGGGTCCAGCCCGGCCCGCAGGATAATTGTTAAAATTGCAGAAAAAATAAAAATATAAAACTACCTCAGTCGGGATCCAAACCAACAATCCTCTGATTGTAAGACATGAATGGTAACCAATGAGCCACAGATGCACTTAATCACAGGACTGACTTTACTAAAGATATTGCCTAACTGCAAGGGAATCTGCAGAGCAGAGCCCAGGCAGGTAAACAGTGGGCTGATGTCTGAATTGTTGGTCTTTATGCTTCTAGTTTATTGTAGAAAGACCTTAAAATAGGGGTTATCATCCAAAAACCTTCACCAATGATTTAAACAGAGAAATATTGTCATTATGTATGCATTAATATGCTGTGATTTTACTGGTCCGGCCCACTTGAGGTCAAAATGGGCAGCATGCGGCCCCTTAACTAAAATGAGTTTGACACCCCTGGTGTAGTGGCTAGTACTGTCACCTCACAGCAAGTACAGTGAACAGGATAAGCAATTATGGATAATGGATGGATGGGAAAAAATCAAAAATCTATTAAAGAGTTTGATGAGTCAGGTGTCATAATTGAATGACTGTTAACCTTAATGTACATATGGCACACTAATTACCAAGACCATTTTTAAATTGCAGTTGATATAAAAAAAGTTGCTGAACCCTGCTCTAGGTTGAGGAGATCCATGAGCCTGAAACAAAACACTAAAGTTGCTGACTGTAAATTCAAAACAGAGCCAAAAAACACTTAAAGGCTCTGCAGAGCTGAGAAACTGTAGAGTTAAGTGATCATTTTCTGTAGATTCATCGATTGGAGCAATACCTATCACAAATTAAAAAAAATTATTACTGATCTAATTGAACTAAAGATAAGTAGCAGCAGGAGTGGTGCACACTTCAAGGTCAAACCTGACTACCCTAGCTACAGCATGGAACATATGCCAATATATTTCACATTACCATGCAACTAATCAGAAATATGAGAAGTTTTTTTTTACTAAACAGTTGTTATTGATACCACCATTTGCAAATGTAATACTTGCAAAGCCTGTATGTATATTTGATAGAGACACATAAGGACATGAGGCATCTTATGTGAGTGGTGAAGTGGATGATCTTGTGGTTAAAAAATCTTTACTCAACACAGTGGTTCTTTGATTATGTCGACAACACACACACAAATGCAATCAAGCATTGACGACGAACAAATGAGCAGGTGGGTAATCTTGGTGTAGTACAATGCAGTATGTTTGCCACACTTGAGTCAAGTTCTTTTTAGTCAGAAAATACTGAGGTACGGACGTCGGTGACTTCAATAGTGGGTGGACCATGCCTCCACCAATCAAAGCAACAGAAGTAAACCTGCTCTTGTGTTGGCACTAATATGTGTTTGGACTGCAGTGGTCACCAAAATTGTACATCACCATGTAAAAATGCACTGACAAAAGATAGCTGTACACTCAATAGTAAACACACGCACACACGCAAGCACACACACACACACACACACACACACACACACACACACACACACACACACACACACACACACACACACGAACACACCCTGCACAAACACAGATATACAAATACTCCAGGGGCAACCCACCTCATTAGATATAGACAAACATTCAATTAGTCACTGTAATAGGGAACATAAAGCATGTCTGTGGTGGTAATGCTTACATTCCTCCTTCCTAGTCAGCAGCACTAAAACAACTGGCTGAAGATTTATAAGGCAACTGGTGAATGATAATGCCTCTTTCTCTGTCCCTCTGTGTCACCCAAAGTGTGTTTGTCTTGTCCAAGCATTTGAAATTAGTGTTTATTTCCAGAGGAAATGGCTCTCTGCGGTTGGAGCCACATGAGACTAAATAATGATCTCTCTTTTCTGTACAAATGTTTGTCGAGGAGAGGCAGCACGTTTGGGAATAAACGTGTAGTAAAGAATAATTAAACCTAATTTTTACAAAACTGAGCCAAAGGTAAAGCTAGTACAAACAGATCTATACACACAGGTGAACCTGTGACTGAAATGATCTTTTTTTAACATTAGCCAACCACAATATTTGAATATTAATTGTAAGTCATCGTTTGGATGCCAACATGTAACCCAAATAACGTCTCAACAATTATTTCAACCACAAAAAAAGAAAGGTACCGCAGTGTAAATTTGGGCCACACACAAGGCTTTAAAACTCAAAAAATTGATTAATTCCAATGGATTGGCTTGTCAGAGGATCTGCTGCAGGAGCTCTACTCTTGTGAAGTTTGGCATGTGAATTTGAGCCTGAGAGTCCAGAATAGAGGAACCCATCATAGCTTGCTGTTGCACCATTCTCTTTTATTTAACCTCCTGTCAGGATTAAAACGTCCCACAAACAACATTGTGTCCTTTGAATAAACTCTGTGGACTTATTGCTCAGTAAGTGATCAAGCTAAGCTAACAAGCTAAAAAGTTTGCTATCTGACCGTTAACTGGGAAGTGTACACAACAAAGATGGTAATATAACGTGTATTTTTTGTTGACAAAAAACAACAAAATAAAATTTACATCGGTGTCAAAAGACCAAAACTAAATCAAAATCAGCTTCCACAAATGTTATCAGCTGATTGAGTGTGTGTTATCAGTCTCACAGATATTGGTTAGAAGGGGCCTAATAGGTTCAGAAGGCCGTTATCATCCATTCACATTGTGATTGTTGATTACTGATATGCATACAGGAAGGTGACACCAACCTCAGGTGGCAGTAGTCATTTGGAAGGAAGCAAAGAACAAAGTCAGTATAGAGAGGAAGATGGATGGGTCAAGCATAGGACTTTCACCTAGGAGACAACTGTTTCACTAACAGCACATTACATAAGTTACAAGCATACTTATTTTGACCCAAACCACAATCTTTCATCAATCTAACCAAGTCGTTATGTTGCCTAAACCCTGAACTGGTTTACAACGTTAAGGTTCACTTCTACTATGTCTTGGGTGCTGTTTGGCCTGTCTGAAGCATTAGGATAGTAGTAGTAGTTTACCACTAATAACACCCATTGCATCAGCTGATAACCTTCAAAAGGTTGATTAACACATCTAATTACACATTAAATTGATGACTGGTATCAGCCCTAAAAAGCATCACTTTATGATGTTTATGATTTAATATTGTGAGAGAGATTGTTAGCTAAGGTGACATCAAATGAATCAAGTGAAAATGAAAGCAAGTACATCTTTGCATTGATTGTTTTAATTTAACATAACAACTTTTATATTCATAACAATTAAGTATGTGGTGCAAGGCAATTCGTAACAGCCGTTTTCCTCATATTGATGATTACACCAATCAGATAATAAAGATAAATATAATTAGGTTTTTGGAATATTCATTATCTTAAATTTAAAAGAAATCTCAATGTGCACATTAATTCATTTCATAGCTGGTGGCGCATGGATTGGCAACCATGGAATATAGTATGCATGTAGACCTACAATTATATTTGTGTGTGCAAGCATGTGGGTGTCGTAAAGCCATCATCTTTTATGCATAGTCTATTTGCACAGGACTTTAATCTATCTTGAATTTCAGGTATCTTTATCTTCACTGATTGTAGTAGTAAATAAACTTGACCTCAACAAAACCAGGAGTAATCCCCACTCACAATCCTCTCTTTGTCTATCCCGTCTGTTATTCGCTGTTTGAAAAATTGTCGAACGATCAGCAATTGTATATAACTAGATAGCAACATTTTATAACCCATTTCATTTTATTTCTGTTTTTAGGTTTGTTTTAGTTTTTTTAACATCTGCCTCTCGGGACTACGGATGGAAAATAGCCTCTTGGCTAACTCTGGCACTTTTAACAGAAATGTTTTTATTAATGTGCACTGTCCCCTTATTAAATAAACCACTATATATATATATATATATATATATATATATATATATATATATATATATAATGCAAATATTTTCTCCTTATAACCTTGCATTACTCTTGACAAACAAACACTCAGAATTGCACACACACGCAAACAAGCACATGGATACACACACACACACACACACACACACACACACACACACACACACACACACACACACACACACACATAGACCTTCTTGAGAGTGAATTGCCTCTCATAGTCAGTGATGTCTGTTTGCAAGCCCTCCACACAAGCAGAAGGGGGAAAAAAAAGAAGTAAGAGTGTGGGAGAAAGAACAAGAGTGGGGAAATGATGAAGGACCAAAACAAATCAGGTCGGGGAAGGGCGAATGGAGAGAGACAGATGTGCTGCATAGATGGATCTGATGATGGATAAAACGTGTTTGTTCTTCTGAAAGTCAGACAGTAGAAAAATAAAGTAGTGCCGTTTGTTTTGTTTTCATTCGATTTACATTGGGGAAAGTTTTGTTGGAGCGACCCAAAGCTTGGTAATCAAACCAACGGCCTATTTATTGATAACCAGCGCGCTATTATGGCAGAGACATTTTATAAATGCATCCCGCTGGGGACGATGATGGTCTAATAAGGCCTGCAGCCAACCGGAGGTCACATATTCCTTCATAGCCTGCAGTTCAGGTACTGACAAGGAATAGAGTCTTCCCCTGGGAGGAGAGGAGCCAGGGAGCAGGTCGATGGCACAATCATGCTCCCCATGTAGCGGCAGAGATGTGGCTCGGGCCTTATTAAATACCTCCTTCAGGTCATAGCAGGTAGGAACCCTGGAAAGGTTCGGATAGTCAGAATCTAGCGGAGCTGACAGCAGGAGTAGATGGTGAAGTGGTCATGGATGGTTTCGTGGGAAAGTATCTCTGAGCACTCCCTCCATGTGATCACCTCCCGAAGCTCAGTCCATATGGGGGTTGAGTTGGGACAACAAGGGGAAATCCAAAATGAGGCCGTGTTGCAGGGTCTGGAACAGATGAAAACTGAGAGTCTCCGTGTGGTGGTCAGAGAAGGTTCGCTGTATGGGGAAGTGTGACTAGTTACCCGGCAGATTAGACGCCCGTCGAAAGCGCTGGCATCCAGGAGTTTGGAGAGAGGAAGACACCAACCCTAGCTCATGAGCCAATCCTCTGTCCACCAGGTTAGTGTCAGAACCGGAATCCAGCAGCACAGTCAGAAGCAGTTTTGCGGAATAAACAAGAGGGATTTACGGATAGGGTTGTAAGGTTCACCAACACCCTCCTCCTCACTGATGAACCCGGTCTTTTACTGGACAAGAGGCAATGTGATGACCCATCTGGTCGCAGTAGATGCACCTCCCCACCTGTCATCCCCCTCGTAATCTATTTTGTCTAAAACCGTCTGCAATGTTCAGTCATCACTGTTCTGCTGATATTCAACAGCTTACTGAGCTAACAAGCTAACTGTGTATTTATTGTAGGAAGTGGATAGATAATGCAGGCAGAGTGTATATAGTGTCTATAGCCTGACTATCCCATCATAACAAATGTGAACCTAAACTGATAATCACTGGTTTTCTCCGCTGAGGAGCAAGCTGCACAATTTTCAGAGCTACCGTTCAAGCCTGCAGGTGCCAATAAAAAGGTTCACTGCGGTTATTGTAAAGCTGAGAGCATCTCGGTATGAACACGTCCACATTCTCTTAATCATTTGATGAAGTCTCAAATGGTTCAACACTAAAGGAGAAAACCTTTTTTAATATTTTTCACATTTTGTCAGATTTAGGATAAAAGAGAGATGAAGACACCCAGAGTGAGAAAAGGCAGGACACCAGGAGAGAGAAATAGCAGGAGAGAAAGACACACAGTGTAGGGGAAAGGGGGAGGCATGGTGTCTTGGATGTGGCCATTCATGCATGCTCAAAACCTAACATTTCTCAACTTTAATAATGTCACTCGATATGTCACGAGATGTGGTAAAACCACCATCACTGCAGAATCAACACTCAAACTGAGCATGGAAGCCACCGTTTACGACAAATACAAATTTAAACACACAGCTCACATTTTGCCTGTACAACCTTACTAATTACTAACCCAAGTTGTCACAATGATGTAGTCAAGTGAAAAGTAGAATATTACCCGCTGAAATATTGTGACATAAAAGTTTCATGAAAATGGGAATATACAATATGTAAAAATAATGCTGTGTGCATTACTGCCAGATTGTTGAGCTGGACTGGTTATAATGGAATGATATATCTTACTGACTACTCATTGTTGAAATACTTGTCAAAGGGAACGCAATAAGGGAATACGTGGTATAATAGCATTTGTTTGAAAGTTATTTCTGGATGAAGAAAGACAGAATATTAAGTTCAGCAGAGAAAAGATGATATGGTATTTAGTTTCTGTTTATTGGTGTGTATTATTGCACTAATTTATCTTATTTTGATGTGTAGAGGACAATACTGTTTACAGATTTTCTGCTGCATCAGTATTAAACACGACTCAGCATATGGAGTGCAGTGGTTAGCCGTGTCCCCTCACAGCAAAAATATCCTGGGTTTAAATCCCTTGCAGCCTTCAGGTGATCTGGATTCTGCCGACAGTCTAAACACATGCAGGTTTAGTGCACTTTAAATTTCTCATAGATTAGAATGCATTCGTTAGTGGATAGACTCAAGCCGACCTACATGATCAGTGTGTAAAGGGATTGGATGAATAGATAACCTAGTATCGAGCTATTTTCACAAAGTATTTGCAGTCTTACTTTTGAATGTTTGTGTTTTTCTTTTCTTTTTTAAAGGAGTTGATCTATTGTATCCACCAGGGAGGTTGTGCTCATCTGAAGTTCATGTCAATGGGGAAAACAGCATATGAAGCATACAGTATGTCGTGTATTAAGTGTATTTGGAGGGCAGCCTGATATTTAGAACACCTTTTAGAACACTAAACTTCCTTACATGTGGGAGAATAAAGTTAATATTGTTTCTTGATATGATCAATTATAATAAGCAGCACATAAAATAAGTATATTTCCCAAAAATGTCAAACTATTCATTGAACTAAAAAGCTTCAGCTATGGCTAAATGGGCTTTTCTTTTCTTTTTTTGTCTTCAGTTTTATATAAATTATTGTAATATTGTAATATTGTATGAAGCCAGTGCAATTTTTTTGCATTGTACGTTTCTGTAAACTACTGGATACGTTGAGACTCAAATATCAGCCTTGTATCACACGTGCAGAAACACACACTGAAATGTGGTTAACATTGTGAAACAATTGGTTCGGTGTAGACCTCGGTTAGAAGATAGCTGATCTTGATTTTTGATTAAATAAAAACGTGACATTGTGATGTAACAAGCGTAATAACATAAATACAGTGAAGGCTTTCTTACGTAACGTTATGTAAAAAGACAACAAAGTTATGTTGTCACACACGACACGGACATACATCCATTACCACCCACATTTAGTGGACTTTTCTGTTTGTTATACACCGCGTTCCACATTATTAGGCAAATTGTATTTAAGGGTCATAAACATTCATTTTTTTGGTTTTTCAATGAAACTCATGGATGGTATTGTGTCTCAGGGCTATTTGGATGATTGAAATCATCCAAATAGTAATAATAATAATTAGTTTGCCAGGTGAGCCCAATCAAAGGAAAACTACTTAAGAAGGATGTTCCACATTATTAAGCAAGCTACATGTTTCAGGCAAAATGGGGAAGAAAAAGGATCTCTCTGCTGCTGAAAAGCGGCAAATAGTGCAATACCTTGGTCAAGGTATCACAACATTGGATATTTCCAAAAGAATTGCGCGTGATCATCGGACGGTGAAGAAATTTGTCACCGATTCACAGCACAAGCGGGTTCGTTCAGACAAAGGCAAAATAAGGAAGATTTCTGCCAAACAAATGCGTAGGGTTAAGAGAGCAGCCACTAAAATGCCATTGAATAGCAGCAAACAGGTGTTTGAAGCCGCTGGTGCCTCTGGAGTCTCGCGAACTTCAAGATGTAGGATGCTCAAGAGGTTTGCAAGTGTCCTTAAACCTGTTATTCGGCCACCCCTAAACCAAGCTCACAAGCAAAAAAGGTTGCAGTGGGCTCAGGACTACATGAAGACTAACTTTCAAACTGTTTTCTTTACGGATGAGTGCCGTGCAACCCTTGATGGTCCTGATGGATGGAGTAGTGGATGGTTGGTGAATGGCCACCATGTCCCAACAAGGCTGAGATGTCAACAAGGAGGTGGCGGAGTCATGTTTTGGGCCGGAATCATGGGGAGAGAGCTGGTAGGCCCCTTCAGGGTCCCTGACGGTGTGAAAATGACCTCGGCAAAGTATGTAGAGTTTCTGACTGACCACTTTCTTCTGTGGTACAAAAAGAAGAACCGTGCCTTCCGTAGCAAAATCATATTCATGCATGACAATGCACCATGTCATGCTGCAAAGAATACCTCTGGGGCATTGGCTGCTATGGGCATAAAAGGAGAGAAACTCATGGTGTGGCCCCCATCTTCCCCTGACCTTAACCCTATTGAGAACCTTTGGAGTATCATCAAGCAAAAGATCTATGTGGGTGGAAGGCAGTTCACATCCAAGCAGGTGCTCTGGGAGGCTATTATGGCATCCTGCAAAGACATTAAAGCAGAAACTATCAAAGAACTCACAAGTTCAATGGATGCAAGAATTGTGAAGTTGATATCAAAGAAGGGGTCCTATGTTAACATGTAACTTGACCTGTTAAGATGTTTTGGATTCAAACTTTTCTTGATTTCAGTAAATATGACCTCCTAATGCTGCAAATTCAACAAATGACAATTTTTGTGTTCTTTACAACCTATAAAATATCTTGAAACTCTGAAATTCTGCATAATAATTTGGAACACGGCATTTTGAGTTTTTTATTTTTGAAAAAAATACTGTTATCATTAGGAGGTTTGTTCAATAGAATTTGACTTATACTCTAACAGTTGATGACTTGAAAATGATACTGACTGACTGTGCATTACTATTTAGGAAAATCTGAGCAAAGTGTAATTTGCATAATAATGTGGAACACGGTGTACTAGTTATCATCAGTGTTGGGGGTAACGAGGTACAAAGTAACGGATTACAGTAACGATCAGGGCCGGCTCTAGCCCTTTGGTTGCCCTAGGCGAGATTGAGTTTTGCGCCCCCCCCCCCACCACACAGACACACAATACTTTACATCACTGAAGAGACATATATTAACTTAACTGCTTTACTTTGCATAGCAGTTTTTCACCCACTTATAATTCTACTATTCTACATTGCTGTTCAACAATAAATGGTGCATGGACAACAAACACCAGAATAGTTTCAGAACATTTTCTTTTTTATTATTTTAAATAATTTATTACACACTCAAAGTTAGGATTAAATTAACTCCATAAACTGTGCAAAACACTCTTTTCTGTTCAAATATGTTTATTGAACAAACCTATACTTGACTTTCTTTTCCTCTTCTTCCTTTTTTCGTTTTCGTCCCTGTGCTCCAGATGGTTTAGACCGCTTCATTTTTGCAAATGTCAGGGGCCAGTCAAAGTGGTCGCGCAATAGATTTTTCAGATGGCGCACATTTTTCAGACCGCACAAACGATTTTTTTTTTTGGAGTGAGTCATCTTTACAATAGAAGATCTTTGATGTGACGTGTCGAGTCTTGGCCAATCAGCGTCCCGTTGTTGTCCTCTCCGTAATAGAACATCTTTGATGTGACGTGTCTTGGTCCCTGCTCACGGGAGCCAGCGCCCGTGGTCGCGAATTGCTCACAGTGCTGAAATGTGCGCTGTGAGGGCGCCCCCAACCCATTTGTCGCCCTAGGCAGTCGCCTAGTTCGCCTATAGCAATCGCCGGCCCTGGTAACGATATTACTATTATAGGTAACGAAGTAAAGTAACGCATTACACTCAAAATATTGGTAACTACACTACTTTACTAGACCTCAGGAACACACTTTCCTGCGTTACCCAAGCCATTTTTACCAGTCCGAAAAGTTCTCTTTTAGTGGCGCGCGAGTCACACGACACTTCCTGCATGAACAATCTACCGTAAACGTCGGTCCTACGGCCGATCAGTGTCCCCGCTGTAGCAAGCTAGTAGCAGTTGCTAGCTAGCTCTGCTGCTAGCTAGCGCTGCTGCTGCTACTGCCCGCGTCCCCTCTGCCCAAGTCGGGTGTCGAGCCTGGTCCCGCTACCTTCGGTGGTTTTCGGGGAGCTAGCGGAAGTTAGCGGGGAAGTGACGGAGCGCTAGCAGGAGCCCCAGCTGGCTACAGCGGGGAGCTAACGGGGACTCTGACCGAAGGTAGTAGCGGCTCGATATAGTGCATTTTCTGTTTATTTAGGCAATGATGAAGTGGATTTTCTGTTTATTTAATTGCATTTTCTGTTTAAATTGTTTGGGTTAAGTGCATTTCTGTTTCTATTTTATGGGAAAAAGTGCGATTTATTTTTCGATTTTTCTTAAACCACTACAATGATTCCTATAACAAGCTGGTTTTGTTCTTAGGAGTAGGCCCCCATTTGGTTTAGTGGGGTCTCATGTTTCCAAAAGCCTGTTTTTGGCCT
This sequence comes from Myoxocephalus aenaeus, assembly GCA_038501785.1. Classification (NCBI taxonomy): domain Eukaryota; kingdom Metazoa; phylum Chordata; class Actinopteri; order Perciformes; family Cottidae; genus Myoxocephalus; species Myoxocephalus aenaeus. The sequence continues at coordinate 159,970 of JBAMJR010000132.1, forward strand.
GTTTTTAATGTGTTACTGCTGTTTGACCGACCTGAATGTCCCCATCATACATAGCCTCTTGTATCCTGTTGTTTGTGGATTTTAAAGTGAGGCATATTTCTTTGGTCAGACAGTGTGAACAGGGTTAATGTTCGTTCAAGTTAATTGCTGAGTTTTATATGCCATTTTGTTTTACATGTTTACAATTACAATACACTATGTGGAAAGGCTAAGAGATGCCCTTTATTGAAAATTGAAAATAAAGTGATGAAAGGGCCATGATGTTTGTCCATGTATCTTTGCGGTTAATTTGGACATTTGCTTAAACAAATGGAAAGTAAAGTAGTGAAGTTACTTTTCAAATGCAGTAACTAGTAAAGTAATCTAGTTACAATTTTCAGAAGTAACTAGTAACTTGTAACTAGTTCTGAGTAACTACCCCAACACTGGTTATCATACCACATAACGTTCAATAACAGTCGCTCAATATACTTTGCTTGTCCTGCATTCTACTTGTTGTACACGTATATTTTACATTCCAGGTCATCAATACCCGTGGTTTGCTGAATGTAAAAAAAGTTTGATGTGTGTCATATGGACCGGTGTGTTTCAGACTATATACTCAACTATTAATGCATATTAATGTACCAATTCATCCTAAATTTATGTCACAATATATTCACTTTGGTTATTTAGCTTATTTTGTTACACGGTAGTTGCAAACTTTGTGCAACATTGTTGTCTTTCCATTTAGCAGTACTTCATCTGATAAGCTACTGTTCTTGTGGAACTCCGACCTCAAATACCCTTGTGTATCCTTGACGTGGTAAAGATCTCAGCAGTCATTTCCACTGATAAACCCTTTTATCAAATCGCCCATTCAGATAAGATACAGATCTCTGACAGATGCCGTTGTTGGTAATTACAACTGAATTGATTGCTGAAGCAGTGGGATGGGTCAGGATGGTAGTACTGAACTTTTTGTCCTTCATCTGTTTCATATATCCCCTTTACAGCCGCACACATCAAAGAGTAGCGTGCCTGTGATTGAAACTGCTTATTAACCTTCTGCATAGTCATTGCAATTTGCATTTTATATGTAATACAATGTACGATTATCACCTGTGCACTGCTCAGATTGCAGTATAATAAAACAGCAGAGTACAGGCCTCGATATACACCAGCAATACAAATGTATACAAACATTTGTTTCATTTAATCTAACACCTCATTTATAACTGGTTTGATTTATATCGATGAGCCTTATGTTTGGCTGCATTTCTCAGCCTACATTTTAATTACCTTTACTATATTTGGCATGTCACTCAAATTAATTTATGATTACGTATTTTTGCCCTTCTCTATAATGCTAGCACGTTTTTTACATTTATAAGAGACCATCTTGCAATTTTGGGATCACACCATCCATGGAGCCAAATTGGGCAGACGTCGTAAAGTGTGTGTGTGTGTGTGTGTGTGTGTGTGTGCGTGTGCGTGTGCGTGTGTGTGTGTGCCTTGTTTGGACTACACCCATATTTCTTCATTTGGATCTCACCTATACATCTGAAATGTTTTCAGCATTATTGCAGTCACAATATCTGTCCACAGACAATAATATATATTTCTCCAGGACCTCATTTTGCCATGATGACACACACATACACACAAACTTTCAAGGTAAAAACAGTACCAGCGTCGCTGTCCCTATTTTGCCATGAAGCTAAGTTATTTTATACTTTGACCTAGTTATACGTTTCCCCTAGTTTTTATTAATTTACCTTCAAAGGAAAGCATCTGTTTAACCCATTTATCATCGCCTTGCTCACCACCACTACAGATAAATCCCCTCTTACATTCTAAAACTGTGCCGCTTATTGCCTTCCCATACTGTAGTCACAGCAGATACATCACAAAGATAAATCTACTTGGCGGCAGAGGTCACTGATCCAGATATGCATGCATTTTAAACCTGTCTCATTGTATTAATAATTAGTGCATAGCTTGCAAGTTGGGGTGTTCTCTGATGCGCTTGGTGCAGTTGTAAGTGAGAGAAGAAAGCATGTATTTGAGTTAAACTCTGTGTGGTGACCAGGAATATATGTTATACCTGTAATTACTTGTGAGACTGAAGTGTTTGTCTAATGTCTCTAAGACAAGGAAGAGGAAATTAATACAATCAGAGATAGTGCTGGGTGATATCGTCAAAAGATGTATAATTGTCCATCACTTATATTTTTTCTAGGGATCAGAATCAGAAACCGTTTATTTGCCAGGAATGTTTTCACACAAACGAGGAATTTTTTGAGGCGGAAGGTGCATACATTGGACATGGACATGGGACGTAAGACGAGACAAACAACAATCAACAATCAACAATCAATGATGGGTATCATTAGGATTTTATTGATACTACAAATATAGCGGCCGTGATCTCGGAAGTGATTACACCACGCGAGACTTAACAATGGCGGAAGAGAGCAAAAAAATAAAAATGGCGGACATGATCTCGTAAGTGATCACGCCAGGTAGAGACTACAAAATGGCAGAGGAACAAGAAAACTACTAAAATGGCGGCTGTAGTCTCGCATGTAATTACGCTACGCAAAACTACTAAAAGGCCACGATTATTTAATGGGGGAATGAGGCACACAATAGAGGCCGCGCTTACGCACCACGTGCGTCTGAGATGAACATAACTGCACAACATATATGTTTGTATGAGTATGTGTACGTGTGTGGGTTGGTTAAACAATAAGGAGAAGAAAAACAAGGCAGATCTTCACGGCCGCAGTGAAATTCAGCAACTGTTACTTTAATCAAACTGAAACCTGACTGGCAAACTCAGTTTTCTGCAATCGTGCATTGGACATTAAAATAATAAAGTACAGTTTACCAACTTTACTCGCGGTGACTGATCTAAACACAACACTATTACAGCCGCTTGGAACAGCACTCATAAAAACAGTATTGAAACAACACCATTATCACAACAACAACACAACAGTAATGTTTACACTGCACTAACGGAACTTGCTGGTCCGTAAACATCCACAATAACACGTTAACATTACAGTTACAAACTTAAAGCAAAGGTTTTTATTTAGGCCATCTTTTGACCCTATTGTCCTAGTAGGATATTGTGGGGCCCTTCGAGCTCAACCCACTGCAAATCAAATAGACACATGCAAAGAGACAAAACACAGGCAAGCTGAAAAACATCCTCATCAGTTTGAGGACACACGCGCAGCATTTAGAAAAACATATTTTTGAACTGAACAAATGTTTCATGAATTTTCCATGTTGATTTTCTCTTGCAGTATGAGTGTAATATATACAGGGTAATACACTAGATTCACATGACTATATTTATGTGTCATATTCTGCATGTGTAAATTCTAAGATGTATTTTTGCATTGTTCCTCAAAGAAACCTCTTAGCACCGTAAAGTCAAACTCATTTCCATTTCAAATCAGACTGCTCAAAGACTCCAGTGCCCTGTGAGCTGACCCTGTGTGTACAACGTTGTTGACGCAGCTCAACAACCCAAACTTGTCAGAAACAACAAACAACAACAAGCCTCTGTGGCTAGAGACCATATCACCATGACAGAATAAAGGATACGTTACATCATAAACATTCAAATTGAATTGAGCATGTGTGAGTGTGTCTGCAGTTGAGGCTACATTTGAATATTTCAACTCAATTTGTGTGTGTGTGTGTGTGTGTGTGTGTGTGTGTGTGTGTGTGTGTGTGAGTGAGTGTGAGTGAATGTAGAGTCGTGTTTTAACAATCAGAGCAGAGAGAACCCTCCCTCTTACTAGCTCCTCTGTATTCCCTGGACGGTCCTAATCAGACAAACAAGGCTTCTCTCACTCCTGGACCGTACACTTTGATTCCTAACTGAGCAACACAAACGTGCATGTAAACACACACACACACACACACACGCACACATACGCACACACACACACACACACACGCACACACACACACAAACACACATGCATACAAACTGAGATTACGCATGCAAACCCAGAGACGTGACTGCTCATACACTTTGAGGCCTTTTCCACTGTGAAAACGTAACCACCTGTGAAATGGAGCGTGCCAATAAGGCTTTGGTTCTAGCTTCATCCTCATGCTTCTTCTTACCACATGTGTTTTCCAGACCAGAACGTTTTGGATCACTTGCGGAAATACAGTTAATGCATGCTAAAAGTGTTGAGGCCAACACACCAGCACGGACAGCGTGATCTGATGCTGCCTTGCTATAGTGTAAATCAATAGCAGAGTCTATCAATTTAGATTACAAACAAGGGGGAGTTTTTGTATTTTGATACTGTATTATTTTATTGTAATATCTTTTTCAGATTGGGTTTGATCAACTAAAACTAATAAAGTATGTGCATGTCAACCTTTCTTTACATTTATTATTATTATTATTATTATTATTATTATTGTTATTATTATTATTATTATTATTATTATTATTATTATTATTATTATTATTATTATACTGTATTATACAATAACACAATATAATGAACTTAAATTAAATATCCAATTAGATCTTTTTGGAGGAACGTTATTCCTTTAGAAAGTTTGTTAGTGCAGCTCTACTATCTACACGGTCTACAGTTAACTGCTGTAGTTATACACTAGGTGTGAAGGTGACATCAACTGGTAGTTTTTGGGGTGGTGCCGATGTTGAGTCATACATTTTTTTAATCAAATGTGTTGGCAGTCAAGAAGACAGAATTACTGATTTTTTTTGGAGAAAGCAGAAAATAGCTTATGTTGCAGTAAACACCATAAAATAGAAACAAGATCAATAGATAGTGTAGTAAAACTACCGTAATTAAGTGGATTTAGTGTGAAATTACTCGATAAGTTATGGATTATAAAGTTCCTGTAGTAGAAAAGGATTATACCAATGTTAAAAAAAAAATGAGATGATGAAATGTAACTTTGGCTTCAGTGGGGATGATAATGGATCGCTCTGAAAACAGAGGCTCTCTCACCTGCTGCCCTGCCTTGTCTACTTCCCTTCACCTCCCCTCCTTCTTCCCAGGTCTCCAGCATAGTCTCCATCCTGAACTTTTTTCTCCTTGCCTCTCCTCTCCTTTCCTCATCTTGATTTTGCCTATCTACCCTTCTGCCTCCTCCCTTGCTTCCCTTCAAATTCGTCCACTTTCATCCATTTCCATTGCCTCCCGCTTCATACTGTTCTCAACCGTCTCTCACACCCCGCCCTTGTTTTCCTGGTCGCCCTCCGTCCTCTCTCCACCTCCCCCTATGTCTCATCACATCCCTCCCTCCTGCCCCACCGCTCCCGAGCCCTCCTCTTCTCCTCTTCCTTCAGACAGAAAGCCGATTGGAGCTGTCTAAACAAATGAGAGGTGTCTGAGATCATTTAAACAGCCATAAATAACATCAGGAGAGGAGGCAGGCGATGAGTGGACCCCACTGCTATATGCACAGACACACACAAGATTACACACACCAGCGAGCACACACACTCACACTCTTAAGTGGACCCCATTGCTAATTTGTCTGATAGCGTGTTAGGCGAAGATAAGAGCGGTGGCAGGAATCTGACCTGCCTGAGATGCATTAGCTCGCCTTGTACTGTTTTCATCACTCAGGATATATGGGAGCACAGCGTATTGTTTGCTAATTTGCTGTTTGCAGCTATTGTTTGGAAAGCTGGTGGTGCTTTCGCCAGAAGTAATGGGATATGTGCGAGTGTGAGTGTGCACCTGAAATAATGAGAGTTTAGAGTCTTGATAGAGTGATCATTTCATGTAATGAGGCTCTGAAAGAAAAATGGTGCCCTTTGTGTTGATTTAACGCCACGTTGCTTGGTTCTCGCTGCTCACTGGTCTAAAACCTTACAAATATGAAGGCCGCACATCACAAGATGAGGAAGGCGAGAGAAGGGGCTTGAGTTGGATCTTAATTCATTAAGCTTGTCCATGTCTTGAAGAGAAGAAGACAAATGGTGATTTTTGTTCAGTCAGTCCTTGGCAAGCCTCCACTCCTGCTCTCTGACAGCTCTCTGCCAAGTAGGACATTAAATAATAAGCTTCCTCCTTCTTCTGTCTGTCTGTGTCTCGCTTACTTTTACTTTCTCTCCCCTATGTCTATCTGTGTGTGTGTGTGTGTGTGTGTGTGTGTGTGTGTGTGTGTGTGTGTGTGTGTGTGTGTGTGTGTGTGTGTGTGTTTGTCTGACTTACTTAGTGTCTTTCTCTGTTATAAATATTTAGCCAGCAATGAAACACTGGCAGATCTGTGTGGAATAAAACATACGCCTGTACGTGCACACACACACACACACACACACACACACACACACACACACACACACACACACACACACACACACACACACACAATGTTTCTCAGCCAGTACCCTCTTAAATACTAGAGTTGGCACTTGTTATAAGCCCCTGCACATCAGTCCAAATCCATTTTGGGAGTGCCAATTTCATTCTTGGGATGTTAAGCATCTACACAGCGAGGTCAAAACATTGCAATGAAAGCCCATCTCGCTCGGTTGTAGAATTGGATGTAAATGTTATTTCTTCTGTTGAAATAGCCATCATGTTTCACCGGCTCCCACACAGTGGTCTGGCATATACAAATACACTGGGTGAATATTTGAATGTAGTTTTTGGTTCTGTCATATTATCCTGGAAATTATATTAGTACATATATGTGTGATGTTGTGTTGACATATTTGTATGTTTGCTTTGGCTGCTATGTGTGTTTAGGTGACATTCTAGTTGGCAATGTCTTAGTTTGCACATAGATGTCACACATCTACAGTGCCTGAAGATGCAGTGGGTGTGGGGATGTGGGTGTTTTGTTTCATATATACCAGCTTTGAGCTCTCTGATTATGCTTATGATGTTGTGTGTGACAGGTCGCCTCTGGATGTGCTAAAGAGTGCAGAGGGGCCCTGGACATATGCATAAAATCTGTGGGGAGGGGGGCTGCATAAAATAAACTGTATGTTTGTAGTTACTGGCAATATGTTGTTTTCTCCGAGGGCTCCAGTACCATCCCAAAGTCCAAAGAAAAGACAAGCAGTTGGGGGAACCTGAACATCCATTCCACATAGCAAGCGTTGTTGACTTCGAACAGATAATGAAACAGCTTCAATTTTGTTAAATTATCAAGACAATTAGGGGTTAGCTCTTAGAACCAACTTTACCCTTACAGAGACTCTCGCATTTTCTTAGGTTCAAGCCTATTTTTGACACTTTTTTCTCACTGAAAATGAAAGATTATTGTCATGTATTGTTATGTCCTCAATAACACTCTAGGGTTGACATTTTGAATTTAAAAGTATTTCAACGAGTGCCCAATAAAGGGTTAATGAAGCGTAATTGTCATAGACAGCTAAATCAAAGAAATATCCTGCTGAATATGTGTTTTGAACGTATAACGTATAACTATAAGCCCCTTATAATCACAAGGTATACCGACAAATCAAAATTAAGTACATTTTTCTGACGTTTTTGATTGTTTGTGAACTGTTGGATTGTTTTGTGTCAGTAAAATTAAACATTCTGACTAAACTGCCCATATTTTAGACAAAGGGACAAAGGGATAGCAAGAACACAATTAAGTTGGGAACCATAAGATATTCCATGCCTATTCTTACCTAATGAGGTAGAATAGCCTCCAGCCCCTCACATGCCTGAGATATATCAATAAAGGATGACATAAAATAATAAATGATTCCCTAATGTGTCATATTCCAATGCATATAGAGTTGTATGATTATCGCGAAAGAAGTATTTGGTCAGCTGTCTGGAGGCCTGAGGGGTTAACTCGCTGACACTGAACTGTGTTGCATGTTGTACCCCATTTTTTGTCTTTTCTCTACTATCAGCATTTGTGTTCTCCAATTATCAAATAATCCTACCAAAGACAATGTTTGTTGACTCACTCTATACTTTATATTCTTGAGAAGCCTTCCAGTTTTATTCTTGAACTGACAGTTCAAGAATAAAAGTGACTTTAGAAACAACCGAGGTGTGCTCAAGTTTTATTTTTTTTGGAAGGCAGCCAAGATGCTAAGAATGCAATGGAGCATGAACAAACCATTGTATGGTTTAGCAAATAATCAATACATAGCAAATAAGCTGTCAGATGGAAATGGCAACAAAGGGATAGAGCCATCTTTGATTTCCAGGTTCTCTGGTATAGTGGTAAAAGCTAGTGTTTTGTGTAGTTGTGTAGTTGTGTTTGATTGTCAGAGGTGGTTGTGTTTAAGTGAAGGTTGATTAGCCGTTAAAGAGGTTCTCGAAAACTCTAGAGCAAATGTGATTTTTACGGCATCTGTTCAGGTAGCACATTGTTAACATCTGTAGGAAAGAGTTATCACTCTCTTGAGTCAGATAGATACACTGCGAAGGAAGTTGCCCATTGTCAAAGATGCATTAAATACAAAAATATGTGAAACATTGGTTGGTTTGGCAAAGGTAGGGATGAAGATCCTTAAGGACAGTGGCAACTGTGATTTGCTTTCATACAACTACCATCTTCTGATCTTTCTCTATTCCATGCCATAACCCTGATATTTAGTGGCGACTCTTTTAATTTGAATCCTAGCTTGGTGAAGGGTGGATGTGGACAAGTGTCCGGGTCTTATCTTAAAACCAGTCGAGGGTTGAGTAAAGCAGCCAAGTCTTAAACCGGCACTGGATGACAGAGAGGTACTTAACATTTTCTTAATTTTTCCACATTAAATTTCTTGTGACTGGAAAGCATATTTTGTACAGCCATAAGAGAGAGAGAGAGAGAGAGAGAGAGAGAGAGAGAGAGAGAGAGAGAGAGAGAGAGAGAGAGAGAGATAGAGACAACTACACAACCTGAGGTGTATCAGTCTCACAAAAAAGTTGTCTTATTCCTTAATAATGACAGTTATTGAAAATATGTTGTGTGGACTGATGCTCTACTTGGGATTATCTCAGTTTAACATGATCATTTAACTCTTACGTACTTTCTTTTGTTGCCATTGCTTAATGATAAGGGTTTCACATTTGATTATGAAACAAATGCACAGAGGGGTGAAAGGTGGTGGAAAAACAGTGAGGAGAAACAATAGATGGACGGGTCTGTAGGGACTAGAAAGGAAAGAGATGCAGTGAGAAAAGAGATGGAGAGACAAAGAGAAAAGAATTAAAAGATCCCCGAGCCCTTTGAAGCCTCAGGTCTTCAGCGATACCTCTCCTGCTTGGCCCACTTCTCTCCTGTCTCCCCCACAAACATCCAACTCTGCTCTCTGTGTATTGTTGGAACAGGGGAACAATGTGGAGAGAGGGAAGATGAGGGGCAATGCGATAGTTGCAATCATCTCTTCAGCTTCTAAGAAGCTTTCGGCCCGGAGGTCTTTAGTTCTCCATTCATTTCACTCTAATGGTGCCTTCCTCTTCTTCCTCTCTACCCCCTTTTCGTCTTCATCTCTGTCTCCCTCAGCCCCTTTTTTCTCCATCAGTTTCTCATCTTTCACTCTTACATTCTTGCTTCCTTTCAGCCATGCTTAGCCATTCTGCTTTCAGTTTTGCTTCTTCTTCCTCCTCACTTGCTTCTCTTTCATTTCTGCATAGGCCTTGTCTGTCGCTTCCCCTCTTTCTCTTCGATCTCACCCCCTTTCCTCTCTCTAGACCGTCCTTATAATTCTCTCTCCCCGCTCATCATAGGGACAGTAAATCCCTTGGTGGTTGGTCCACAGAGCCACGGAGCTCTTTGATCGTTCGCAGGGAACTGACACGCTGACTGCCATTCTGGACGGAGCTCTGTCTGGTGTCTGCTCGCTGGATGCTGAGGGAGGAGCACTAAGTTCTCACACGCACACACGCACACGCACACACACACACACACGCACGCACGCACGCACACACACACACACACACACGCACGGACGCACGCACGCACGCACGCACACACACACACACACACACACACACACACACAGTGTTGTATTTTGTGTAATTCAATTTCTTGAGGAACAAAAGTGAATGAGTTCACGATACAACCAAACCAATACTTTTAAATGCCCTCCATTGGTTTATTTCCCACCCATATTCTCTCTCCTCTTTCTTTTCTCCTCTGCCACTCACACCGAATGCTTTATGGGGCCCTTTATCAAAAATATGCTGTTTAATCTCGTGAAATGAGAAATTATCATCAAACAAGAAATATGGATTTATGTGAATACTGATTTAGCATGTGCCGCTCCCTTGCAATGGCTTAAAATGTAATGAAATGATTCAGTTGTTTATAATGCATGAGCAAACGGCTTGTAATCAAACAGAATTGTGTTGTTCACTTGCCTGGGAAAATGAAATAATGATGATGTTCTTCAAAATGAATGCTTTGTGGGTTTCAAACCCAGTAAGAGTCAGTTAGGGGAACTAATCTCATTGCATGTTTGTGATTTAGCTTCAAGATAGTTGGAAAATAAATACATTTGGCCTGTAATGCAAGCGATTCAGTTGCAGACACTGGAGAAGAGCAACATTAAAAGGTGAAATGTACAAACATCTCTTTCTATATTGCTTCGGCATTTTGTGCGTTTGGTTGTTTTTCTTCTTTTGCAAAGTCTCCACAGGCAGCATTTAAAAAGGCTTTTGGAAAATCTGAAAACAAACCGAGGCCTCTCAAATGTGGTTTCATTTTTCTCCCTAATGTGAACAGCAAGTCTTAAACATCAATACTATATTCCTCATGCTCTGCGTACACTAATGGAACAAAAGGAATGTACAAAGGACAGAGCAATCTCTCATCTTTGAGTAGTCTAAACTATCTTTTAATAACTACTGTCAAAGGATTCGTCTGAGGAGACAAAATACATGTTAAATAAAGATGTTCCATCTGATATCTTTATCTGGTTTATTTATCACTCTGTGATACTTTTTTGGGGGTATAAAAATCAATATGTATTTAACACTTCGTCTCAGTCTTGTCAGATGTGGAAAAACAATATGAATGTTTAATAAATGGCTTAAGTCCCCTTAAGTCTTCTGCTTTTATTTGACATTTTGTTCAATACATTCATTATGACACCATTTAACATGTGACAAAGACCCCCCTCCCAGGTGTCGCTCACCGTCTAGAAACAGGAGCACTATAAAAAAAATGCATCTGAAGAAAGCCCGCAATCACGCACGCACACACAACCCGTCGTTCGGTTAAGCTTGTGAAATTGATATGGCCTTAAGCCTGTTTTTTCCATGCATTATGCCCCAAGAAGAAGCTTCTGAATGCTGTGGCTGCCTTTCACTAGAGTATAAGCTCAGGATCACACTGTTGAGGTAAACACACACACACACACACACACACACACACACACACACACACACACCTACAGGGCAAATGAAAGCAAATTTAGGGGCACAAATGCACAATTTCTGAGAGGAAACATTCATTTCTGAGGGCAACACATTTGGTTTCTCCTCTCTCCTTCCCTTCCCCTTGCACACATAGGAACATAAATACTCACCTCTGAGCTAAGCGATGAAACCTACACAGTGTGTCTCTGCCTCATGCTGGCTTAGCCACAGAGCTGAAGAACAGTGAGGGGATATAAAGTGGAGATGAAGACATATGACAGAAAAGCTCTGTAAACAAGACACACAGAAAGACGCACACTTAACAAGTACACATGTGCACACACGTACACACATACAGGGGGCTGCTCCAGCCTGCCTCTCCCTTCTGCTCGGCTACAGCTAGGTGTGGCGCTTTGTGTCAGACTGGCTGTCCCGCGCCATGTTTATGTCTCGCTCCTGTCCTGTGTTCAGCGCTACAGGGGCTTCTTGATGTCGCTTTACTGTGAAGCAGAGAAGGCTGGATGAAGGGCTGACTAGGCCTCTCTGTGTGAGGCCTCGGCTTGTGTCTTAAGATGCTGCTAAACCTTTCAGACCTACAGTTCCCACGTTGCACCACTTGCTGTGCTGGAAGAGGCAGCTAACTGCTGACTCTTGAGTGATCATCACTGTGTGTAGTGGGGCCTGGCAGATCTCCCAGTTGGTTTGTGGGTGTTAAATGCTTGTGTCTTATTACATATTCTACATATTGAACACACAAACTAGTGCAAAGTGTGACACACCGGATAATTCCGGTCCTTGATTATGATTGGCTGAGCTACGTTTGAACCCCTTGTAAAATATAAAACACAGCTGTGGCCACATTATATTACTGCGCCAAACAAATTGTAACAAAATGTTTTGTTGTGAATTTTGATTTACTGAGGGGGGGTGGAGGAGAGAGAGAGAGATAGAGAGGAGGAGGAGGAGGAGGAGGAGGACACTTCATCGCGGGGGGGGGGGGGGGGGGGGTAGCAGTAGTGTGTAGCATGCCGTGAACTTACATTTACGTTGAGATCGGTCGACCAATGACAGTTCTCTCTACAGTCAGAGCTTGCGCAAGAAGGTGGAACGTGAGGGAGATACCATTTCCAAAACTTGTAAGGGGGTAACTATTTTCCCGGACGTAGCAAAATCCCGGACGTTTTTGGAATCCCTGCCGGACGCTTTTTTTAGGTCTCGAAAAGAGGACATGTCCGGGAAAAAGAGGACGTCTGGTCACCCTAGCTAAGTGTGGGTAATTGGGAGAAATTACAGAGCTGGAAGACGAACATAGACGACAGAAGATACTTTATAGGCTGTTTGCTGTTTTAAAACCTGGACAAGAACAGTCAAGAGTATGCAGTCCGTCAATAACTGCACAAAAAAACCACAAAGATGCCTGTGAAAGAAACAATGACAGCCTAAAGGGATCATGTTTGAGCAGCCAGGTAACCCACTGTGGCATTGGTGGAGAAATAGTACCTGTTGTTGCTGCCCCCAAATCCACCAGCCTTGTATCCCATCCAAGACACACATCTACACCAATGATCTATATTAAGTTAAGGATGTAACTTTAGCTAGCTGGCATGTTTTTATTTGTTGCCTATTATGTTCGTTTTTGTCTCGCTATGGTATCACTTGCCAGCGATACACATTTTGACAGTATAGCTAGGGGAAAAGTGAACACATTAGTTGCAGATGGTGGATACATATGTAGTTAAGGATGATGAAGGATGATTTATTTTTAGACGAACCTGAAACCTTTACATTTTTGCTGTGTGCCATCTTCATTTACTCTTAACCAGTAACTTATAGACTGATATGTACACATCTGTACAAATCTCACAAGTGCTCCCTTTATTATAACACCCAAATTATTTAAATAAACCTTGTGGTTGCAAAGATATACTCTTTTTAGTATGGGTATGCAATTTTTGAGCGGAGGCCTAAAAAATAATTCAACGTTGACCTGAGGTTTCACTCAGAACACAAACAGTGGTTTCTTTCATGTTGAAAGAAATGGTTACAAAGTATCATGTCGTATATTCAATATAAATTTAAAATCAAGATGTTTTCATGATCAAGATAATAAGATCATGTTGACACAGCTTGCTATTTATATGTTGAGTGCATTGTCTGCACTTGCTGTCTTGTTGTGTGTTGTTTATGAACAAGTGTTATACTAGAGGGCCACAGTGGAATAAGCCTTCAAGCCTTTGTGTGTTGTCATCCGTGGTCATCGTTTAATGTATGTAATGATTGCAGTGCAGTATTTTCTGTTTTTTTAATCATTAAATAAATGCAATCAATCAATATATATATATATATATATATATATATATATATATATATATATATATATATATATATATTTGATCCATTCATCCACCTCATCGTCGTCGTGGAATACACTACTTCACATGACTTGTGGGGAACTCTAATATTGACATGGATGGGTTCACATTGGAGTTACTTGAAAGCCTGGTGTGTCTCCTAAATACAAGGATGCCTTGCAAAGACTGGGAATGAGATCAGGCTGAACCGGCTCCTGCCAGTGCGAACCTACTGGTCACCTGACACTCAGTGGATGAAGTGGGAATGCAGTCTTTACATCGAGCCTGCTGCCTTACAGTCGAGTGGGCAGACCATCTTCAGCTGAGCACAAACATGCAAATGTTCAGTGTGTGGGGCCACAGGGATGAGTGGTCCAGCATAACCAATCCAGTTAGAGTGTGAAGTCTGTGTGAAAATACAACAAAGATTTTGGAATCAAGAAGTCTCCCCCTCTCTATCACACACACACACACACACAGTCACAGAGCAGTGGGGCTCTTCACTGACCATTACTCTTGGCAATGAGTGCTGAACAGAAAGTGCTTAGTAGAAAACAACAGGATACTTCCACTCCAACTCAAACAGCATCCATCAGCCATGCAGTGTGTGTGTCTGTGTGTATCTGGGTGTATTTGTGCGCATGGATGCTTGTATGTGTGTGTATTTCGGGAGAAAGAAAGAAAGAAAGAAAGAGTGTCACTTCAGTAATGTGGGCCTGGGTTCTTCCAGCATCCCTCTGACCTTCATGTTCATTTTCAGCACACTTGCATCACCGAGCCTCCATCACTTCTGACTGTATGTGTGAGAGAGGGAGAGAATGAGATAGCAAGATGATGAGGATTGAATGTGAGAGTCACACAAGCCTCTTGTCTATCTGTCTAACCTTGTGTTAAGACATCAGCAGTTTTTATTGACCTCAGAAGTCTTTTGGGCTACAAATTGTTTTCTTTCACCTTTCTTTCTTTTCTTTTTTTTCTATTATTTTGTGTAAGGTTGTATACTCTATTTAAGTGTTTTAGTGTGTTCCTGTAGTCATGTCTTTGTGAGAACCAAACTGAGTTTTAGACAACTTTAGTGAGGACATTTTGCGTACTTGTGAATAATAAAGAAGAAGAAGAAAAGTTGTGGGGGCTTGTAGGGGGGAAGGATATTTAGAAAGGCAGCTCCCTCTTAGTCGATTAGTTCACTTATCGGTCGCTTCGATCTTAGTTGACCGTGGTTTCTTTAGTCAGTTAGGTACATAATCGAATGTTGCAGTTGCTAACTTGCAGCTGACTAAATATATGCTTTGTTACTTTCTACAGTTGGTACTATCAGCTCTTCCCTACATAATTACAGCGGTAACAATAAGTCCATCCACTAAAGTATTATTATTAAGTACCTTAGTTAGTAATTCTACCTTACATGCAGGCACGTGCACAGACATTTTGGGGGGCAGGTGCTCAAACCAAAAAAAGGGGCACCCATCGCCAAAATTATTTATGAAATAAAAAATTATAATAATAAATTTAAAAAAAACACAGTAGGATATTTTCAACTTATATATTTATTTTTGTTAACAAACTAACTCAAATTATGAAATTGAATAAATAAATGAATAACAGGCAAAAACAGACAAAACAAGGCCATATTGTATAACCAAATGCAATCAAAAAATATTCTAACTTAAACTTATCAAAACTCTGCTCTGGATAAATTAAAGCAGGGATGTCAAACTCATTTTCACCCCGGGTCACATCAGCATCATGGTCGCCCTCAAAGGGCCGGTTGTAACTGTACAGTGGCGGGCCGTGGATTTTCTACCTGCCCACATCCCTGTCCCGGGACCTCACATCAGATCAGGAAAAACTCCCCAAATAAAGATAGTAAAAACCATTTCACAGGGAAAACAGGAAGAACCCTTCAGGAGAGCAACAGAGGAGGATCCCTCTCCCCGGATGGACAGAAGCAATAGATGTCATGTGACCAGAATGAACAACGTAACAGAGTTACAGCACATCACATGAATATGACAGAAATTGAATAAACGGCACTCTGCTGCATTAAAAATTCCCTTCAAAATAAAAGCACGTTTTTTTTTTTTTTTTGCCCATGCAAAGAAAGACTGAAAACGGCTCCGCGAGCGACATTAAACATGACACACGTCAGTAAACAGCTGAAATCGCGGATTTTGTGAGTTTTTTGTTTGTTTATTTTTTTAGGAAACGTCGGGCCAGTTGCGACGTAATGTTTTCAGCGGCGCTAATGTTGTGGTTAATTTATCACCAAACAACATCGGGGGATTGCACAAACACCGTCATTACCGGTCTGTCTAATGCTGCGGGTCAGAAGTAGCTGCACCCGTTTGGCCCTCAGCACTGCATGAGCACTACGTGGAGGAGGAGGAGGAGGAGGAGGAGGAGGAGGGAGGGGGAGGGGCGCGGCGGGGGCTCGTGAGCATGTCGGGGCGAAAATTCTCACAAGAACTCAAATAAATGCCCCATCAGATATCAAAACACATTTGGGGGGAATTGATGACAGAGCGAGTCATTTTTATTCTTAAATACTGATGAATGAAGAAAACAATTGGGCTCCAGCAGAAGGGGCACTTTTCTCATCAAGGGCAAAAGGGCAGGTGCTTGAGCACCACTAGGGGTCTATCTGTGCACGTGCCTGCTTACATGAATATATTTTTCCAGTTTCTTCTTCTACTTCAATGCATTTCAAAGGGGAAATGTACTACAGTATTTACCCTGCCACATTGTTGTACAGCTTGCTATTAGAGACTTTGCATAATAAGATTTTACTTACAAAACACAAAAGGTAACACCAAATGAGTCTGAACAGATGAGTTCTCAGTCTGCGACGAAAGATAATGCATCAGTAATATAAATTCACGAATATAACACATACTGTATAATAATATAACATTTAAAAAGGAGCCATTCTGTATAATTAATACTTTTACTTTTACATAGTAAATAGTAAAATGAATGCAGGGTATTACATTTAAATGGGGCACTTTTATGTTGCACTATAACTCCTTTGACTTACCGTTGATAAAGGATGTGAATACATTTTTCTACATTGCAGACCTAGTTTGAAACATTACAACAGCTCAATAATTAATACAAATAGGATATTGTAATGCACAAAGATAATTATGGGCCTATTGTGTATAAGGAGCAGCGACAAAAACATGAACACTCAATTCCAAGCCATCGTAAACTGTAAGGCAATGGTGCTATTTTAACTAAATTGCATCTTGCTGGCAACATAGTGGAGGCAGAGACTGTACATGTTAAATGTGTACCTTTTATATGGAACAGTAACTCAAAAGAATTTGCTGAAGTTCCACTTTAAATTCTCAAAAAGAAACCCTAAGATGTTCCTCCTGCTGTATTATCCAGAATAGTTTTATTTTGGGTGTTGGCAGACTTTAGTCATTAAGTAATATTTTAAGGTTCAGACATTTTTGCAATTCTGAAGATGGTTCTGAGTTACAAGATAAGGATCTGTGGAAGTTGGAATGTAGAGACTATGATAATGAAATGTTGGAGCATACTCCAAAAATGGTAGTTTAAGTGCAACACAGGGATTTATGGAGTCTCGGACAAAGAGATTTATCCTTTTTAATGTAGTCACAGTAGTTTAAAGTGCTATATCTAAAGACGTAAAGATGAAATAGACACTAGCACACTAGCCTAAACTAAAGCTGACCTTCACATTGGCAGGTTTGTTCTCACATGCCCTGATTTTCTCTGAAGAGATCTTCTGTTTAATTAAATATGTGATTGAGTCAGTTTTGCCCAAGGCTTACTCATCTTTTGTCAAAATAATCAGATAGTTATTTACTTCTCTTCATAAATTCACACTTTCTACAGAATAGGGGCTAATAATAATTGCATGAAGACTGGGGATTTTAAGGATGACGATGAGGGTCTGTTGGTCGGTTGTTCCATCACTATAGAGCCAGTCATGGTTCCCAGAGGATGAATTTCAGTAATCCCTGACTTTTTCTTCTTGCACCACCACGAGGTTCCTTTTGTTGTATGTGAAATATATCAGCAATTATTGGTTGGATCGTCATTTAATTTGGTACAGAGATTCATATAACCCTCGGGAAAAGTTCTATCCAATGGCATTTGTGTCTGTCTCACACAAATCACTTTGGGATTAGTGCTAATTATCAAAACGTTAGCATGCTAAACTTTAGGATGGTAATAGCCAAACATTTTAAACATTATATGCATAGGCCTTTCAACGTTTTCATTGTAAGCTTGTTAATACATTAACATTAGCTCTATATATCCCTGTTTTACTCTATTATTATTTGCACCACTCTTTTACAACGTGTCTGTGCAGTAATTAATGAACAACAATAAAAGATCTGCTCTCATGTGCATATCACACATCCTATACAGAATAGTATCTGCGAGAGGCTGTATGCATACAGTGTTGTAGTGGTAACTTTGGTACCGGATAACTAGGCCGATAGATTGGTGGTGGATGTACACATGCATGTTGTTTGGTGTGTGTGCATGTGTGTGTTAACTACATATGACTCACTCACTAGGCTGTGTATTTGGATCCAGATATTACAGGCTGTTTCAACCAGATTATTTGAGCTTTTAACAGATATAATTTATATGTTCCCTGTAGATCCATTCATTGTATAATACAAGGGACAGCCAGGGTACTGTGCTTACTGTGCATTACTTTACTGAAGCATGGTTATGAGTTATCGCTTGCATGCACCTTGAATAAAGTGAGTCGATAATGAGAAGCTGCAGCACAAACGAAAGGACATACGATGCTTCATGAAGGGTGGAGACTAAACAGAAAGTAAGAGAGGGAGAGGGAAAGAGCAAATATTCCTGTCTGTCTCTCTGTCTGTCCACAGCCCCCCTCCTGTTAAGAGATTAAATGCCACATTCATTGTTTAATAGAAATGCTTGGCAAGGACCGGTTTGTGTGTGATTGCGTTGTGGGTGGGGCTGGGGGTTTTAACAAGATTGCTGGCACAATATTAATTCTATTTTCCCCTGGTACCGAATCACAATGTCTACTGGACATCATGTCTCTCTGTGTCTCTCCCCACCCCTCCCGATATCATACTTTTTAGAGGATGAGGAGATAATTCACAGAGAAGTGGGATAGGGGTTGGGTTAAGATGAGGAGACAGAGCTGCAGCTGTGAGTGAGTGTGAGAGGGTTTGGGTGTTAGTCATCTCACATTTACACATAATCATAACAAAGACAAGTGAAATGTAATTAACAATAAGACACAAAGTAAGCCAGTGCTGTTCTCAACTTCAAACAACATGTCTCTGACTCATTAAAGAAACATTATCTGTCATTTTGCCCAAATGACTATCCATTACAGATAATGTTTCAGGATCAGTTATAATAACATATTGAATACACCATATTTTTCACTGTCCAGTATTTTCCAGTCACAAAGGTTCATGCATAGGATAAAGGTTTAGCCTAAACCTTTGTACAACCACGGTGTATCTGCATGGATTATTCACATATTGTTAAAGCTGCATTAATCAATTTAGTGGCCACTTGGGGCAGAGCAACTCCAAAACAAGCGACACAACAACCTCATTTTCCATGGGCTTATGAAGTCTAAGTTAACATAAAAGCAAACAGTTGTCTATTTGAAACCTAGCAGACATGTTAGCATCCACTTTGAATCATGTTTCTGGCAATTTAGTGTAACACAAAATATCCAAACTTGTTTTTATCGCTGTCCTGTTTCAGGAAGCAGGTTTAGTAAAAATCAGTTAGTTACTGTAGTTTATCCTTAGATGAAGGCAACTCAGGTTTTTCAGTTTCCGAAAGAGGTAACTTAAACTGGGTCTGTTACCATGGTAACTGACTCTGCGTGAACCTAACCTTTTCTTTAAAAAATACTGAGTTTCATTCTCTCGTCCCTCTTGAAGTTTGATCTTGATGTTTTATTTCCCTTATGCATTCAGTCCTTATCAAAGTGTGTATCGAAGTGCATTCATTGGTGGAGGTTTACTGAATGTCAGAATGTAATTCCTGGTTGGATATTATAGTTTAAGACTCATCTAAAGTTATTGGTTTAATGTGTTGTCAGTAGATTCTTTGAACAGTGTTTTTTTCCCCCCTCACATTCAAATATTACACAGATTCAAGTCACCCTCAGCTCAGAATAAAAGCCCTGCATGTCCTTTTTGCAAGTTATTTTTTAAAACGAGTGTATAACGATGTGACTGTGAACACAGTGGATGTCACCTGATGGACTATGGACTGATGACTTCCTATAAAAATGGAGAGTGAGCAGGACTGTGGTGTAGCTGCAGAATGGAGTTTGAAAATTAGTTTTTTTAAGATGAGTATAGTGAACCTGTTTTAACAGCATTTCAGCGATGGTTCTGTGACTTTACTACATCTGTTGAAGTAACTGCAATAAAGCCACAAATGCTGTGGAGCCAAAATCCAAATAAACGTCTCTCATTAATGAATTACAACATTATACAAAAATGATGTTTAAAAGGCAGAAATATATAGTATTTGAGTAAAGAACAGTCTCACAGTTTAGAAGCGCAAACTTGCAAACAGCTAGGTCCCAATCCCCTACTATAGATTAATATGACATGCATTGTATGCTGTTTCTACAGTAATTTGTTTGTTTACAAAATAGTGTAATATTAGCCATGTTGTTCTAAAATAAATTGAATAAGTTGTGCACAGACAAATTTCACTCATATTTATTACTTTGAAAAGCATTTTTTCACTGGCTCAGCCCTCCATCTGCTTGTGTACGTGGGTTTGGTTTCTCCAGAGCTGTTGTAATTGGTTTAGCTCTACTTTGAACTCACATTGTGAGCGGCTTCATTTGAAGTTCTACTCTTAAGGTGGAATACTCTGATCTTATCTCTGTCCACGGCTATCATCTTTTGAATGCTCTGGGAGTTTTGGGTTAATTACTGGAAGAGCAGTAAGAGAGAATCGTGAACTTTAAGCATATTAAGCTGTGGCCAATATGACTCGTTTCATAGCATTTGTGAAAACCCCCTCCGCCTGCCATACTTTGTGTTTGTGCAAAGTGTGTGTGTCGCTGTGATTGTGTGTGCACCAGTGTGCGTGGGTGGGTGCTCAGTTGATTTTTTGTGAGGTTGAAAAAGGAGATGAGTGACTTCACTTTAGGTGCGCATATTCACTTTGCACCTGGTAGCTGAAAGTCTGTGGAATTAGAATGATTTATTAAACTGCAAATACACGCTTCCAGGGTTGACAGTATGTGAAAGTGAAAAATAATCTCCCCTTTGAAAGACAGAACATAACAGTGTAGCATTTGTATGTTATCTTCCTTCGACCCTGATGATCTGGGTCAGGGAAGGCGTGTTTAGACTTTTGCAAATTCATCTGCTATTGCAGCATGTGTATCTTCACAACAAAATATATATTTCTGATTGAACCCATTTACATGGACTTCATCTGCAATTGAACCCCGGTATTTGCGACATGACATCTTCAGAATGCCATTCACATCTGTGCATTTCGATAAGCATTGCGACTTGGGTCAGAGATAAGTGAGTCACAGAGAAAAGTAATTTCACATGGTGTGCTCTAACAAGAGAAACATACTCAATGAAAACAGAGCTTTTAAATGAGAATATTCTTATATATCTATTCAACAACCTGCCAAGTATTTTTTGAAAGTGCCTGCCCTTTTCCAATGACAGATGGTTCTGGAGGGTCAATTAGTTCCGGACCTTTGCTTGGGGAAATGTTCTCTAACAGAACATCTTTGAATTTTAATTGAATACCCCTGGAATAGACTATGTCTTCCATTGTCCGTGGGGAGAAATGCACTATGACAGAGATAGAGAGTGTGTATCTGCGTATAAGTAACAGTGTGGTTTATTTTTTTTCCGCTGGAGTTTTGTTCACACAAAACTGATTTTTTTTTAAATCCACCGCACCACTTAAGAGGTTTGCACCATGTTTTATATTTCTTCAAGTGAGCAATATGTCATTACAGTTGAAGGATTTACTCTTAGCAACGTTCAACTAGTGTAGGTTGACTGAAGTTAGCATAGAAAAATGCTGGTCCCTGAAATTCACAGCAGAATAATTTCCCCTGGGAAGTATGACCGGCGCCTGAAGCAAGCCAAGCAAAGTGACATCTGTCAGAGTTGGGACAGTGGAGTAAGCCTCTTCCTAATGACACATTATCAAAGAGTACTCGCAGAGGAGCATTACACAAAAGACACTGAATCAGATTGTTCATCTTATAGTATCTCATAACAGGAGGTAGAAGTCAAGTGAGAAGACAATGTTTTTTTAGGATTTTGCACGTTACACGGCCTGTCCGATGCTGCTTATGTAAATTTAAATGTAAATTGGCTAAATTGAGGTTTCTGATTGGCCCCTGTGCCTTCTGTTGTAATCACACACCACAATCTCAGGATTAAAGTACATTTTTAACCGATCAATTGCCATGATGTTGAAGCACATTTTCATGACCAAATAATCGCCGAAACATCTGTGTATGTGTTACACTCCTAAAAAGGGGGGATAAATAATCACAAGAGTGATAAGGAGTCTTTTCCTCCGCAAGGGCTTTTCTGTAATGAGGAAAAGATTGTGGTTTCCCCCGAGGTATGTGGGCAAAGACTAGAGCAATCGATCCCAGACTCAAGATCAAAGACCACTATGTAGATCACAGTTATATCTATCTTATATACATAAAGGCATAACACATAAAGACTCTTTTTTAACCATATCATATTTTAGCATAAACAGACAATGAAATCAACTTGTCACATTTATATTTAAAAAATAAATACGAACAAAAATCGATGTCAAAATTGACCGCAGTATATCTTAAAGTGGCAATTCTTAAGATTTGAGTCCTGGTTGATTACTAATTTAAATTTCAGTGAAAACAACTTAATTGCCCTCAGAGTTTGGCAGTCTGGTGTCAGTTTTGTTGATAAATGAGCTTCAGATTTTCAGAATTGTGTGCATGGTTTCATTGTGTGTGTGCATAATAAAGCCACAGACACCCAGTTTGTAATACTACAAATATATCAATATTACAATACTTTGAGTGGGCCATAGGTTCAATCGTCAAATAACATTATAAACTACATAATATAGTTTGTTGAAATGCTGTTTGATGTTGTGCAACTCTAATGTGTGTTGTACGTGCACATCCATTTCAGGGCTAAGAGGGGCCACAATAAAAAGTATTTGTAATGTGGCCGAACCAAAATACATTTACATTTTCGCTACATTCATGGCATTTGGCACAAGCTCTTATTCCATTTGAGTTAACACTCAGCATTGTTTTTGTAATTTCAAGCAAGAGCAGACGTTCAGCGATAGATTAGATCATGCTTGTGATTATGTGGCTGTAAAGTGCTCAAGACCTCACTCTGCTGCTGTATAACAGGTTTCCTAATATTAGCAGGTGTAGTTTCCCCCTTAAAATGGAAATACTGTCGGTGGACCGATTAGAACTTAATGTTAAACCTAATGCTAAATGATTGCACTAAATGCATGTCATTTTGAAAACGTGAGGGACTGTGTGACTGATCACTGTTAATTTCGTGAACTAAAACTATGACAAGCAATATTTGTTGACAACCTTTTTCCACAGCAAAAAAGGAAACTAAAACTAAATATCAAGTAACCTTTGACAACATCCAATGTTAAAGCGTCTTCTCCCTAACTAAACCCAGACAATTTACTGAATTTTAGTGAACAATCAATCAGCTTCTGAAAGTATGAATAGCAAGACTTTTAGATCAAACTTCGATTGTATTACACCCAAAACACCTATGAATTATAAAGAGACTTCATATACAAGCCCTTTGACCCTTACATTTCAACCAGATTATGCGATGTTCAAGTAACAAAATTGGAGTTGGACAGGCCATGAATGCACTTCATGCATTTTAGATCATGCATTATAGATTGTTGTCACAGACAAAAACTAGATTAGAATACAATTTTTGTGGACTAAAAATAAATTAACAATCTAAAGACTAAATCACAATTAGGTGGGTGGCAATATCAACACACACTAACTTGTGGCCCAAGTTGTATTTTGTCATGGCAGGTGAAGAACCCAGCAGACGGACAGCCATCGTGGAGTCAACAGCACTGAGCGTCATTGCACCTCCTTTACAATGTGACAGTAGCTCACACTGTAGTTGCACCAGGATTGCTGCAGGGATGATGAAATTGCAAATGTTGATTGGTAATCATTCAGCCAATAACCAAGGGACTCGACTACTGGGCAACCCAAACAACAAATACCACCTCTGCAGAGCGTCGTCCCTTGTTCATGTCTCCCTGATGGAATCCTGTGCAATAAAGGTCCTGAATGGACTCCAGAGGAGAACTGTTACATCACTTTACTGAAGATGACAGTGTGTCTTATCCTTCAGGACTTTGACTTGAAAAGAACGATGGATGTTATGTAATTGCAGATGACCACGCTGTACAGATTTACATCTACTGGCAGGGCAGTGTGGCAAATGCTGTAGAGATGCTATAGCGTGATAATGAGTCCTAAAAATAATGGGAGGTAAAGGATAGGGCTGAAACAAATCGTCTGAGGTAAATAAGGTCTTTCTCCACACTATTTTGTTCCTGCCATGTGAGCTAGTGAATACTTGTTTGGACTATGTGAGATTCAGACAGATGAAGCTTTTATGCTTGGCTGGAGAAAAGCCCCTTTGTATGTAGATAAGGCTCATATTCTGCAAGTGGTACTCTGCCCAATCCCTAATAGTTTGAATGTGGATTAAGATTTTTTTTTTAAACTGATTAAGAACATGAGTGTATGAAAAGGTTATTATAGTAAACGAAACTAAGCAGTGAAAAATATTGTCTTAAAACTAAAACTGAATAAAAAGTTTAAGTAAAAGATAAACTAAAATGATATTGCCTCATGGGGTCAAATCACTGTCAATATCCATAAGCACAAATGAAATCCACGGACGCGAGTGTGTAGAGGCCCGCGTGTGCAACTCAAACAGCCGCACATGCAATTTACTTTTGTGAGCGCTTTCACATCACTCCGCGCCGAATTTCGCAGCTCACGCGAGTACATTTGAAGCCTACAAGGAGAAAACCATGCTTTCAGCACGAGGAGCATCCCCAGGCGCACAACTTCTAACACTGCCCTTCTTCTTGCAAAGCTTTCTCAGGCTCGCTCACAAGTGTTTTTTTTCTTCTTTTTGACAGTAAGTCACCATTCTTTCACTATATTTAATTGGTTACAACCCTCGTTTTTGGATTAGCGAGATATCACTCCTGACACAGCGATAGGTGGTGGTATAAAGGTGTTTTTCAATCCGCCACTAAACGCTACTCCACTAAGTCTCAGAGGTAAATATTGTGCACAAAATTGCCTCCTTAGCTGCAACTTGTTGCTGACAAACAATGTAGCAATTAAAAGGATATTTTTTAAATGGAGTCGATTGCAGTAACTCACTCCACATAAAATGCACTGAGCTACAGGATGGTACAGTACGTCCAGCAAACTTTGCAAAGAACAATTAGGGCAAAACAGCAGCACCGATCTGTTTCAACCAAATATGCTCAGCTAAAAACACAAAAACACTGAAACTGCAACACGCTTGTTGTTTACTGCAGTGCCTGTTCGTAATGGGTAACAACAACATTATCTTCACTTCAGCTGTACCACCTCTGCTCCATGTGCGAAGAGCCCCCCAAACTCTGTGAAACACAAGCTTCCAAACCACCAATGATAGACTGCTAAACAGTAGTAATGTCTTGGGGTGTTTGATATATATTCATCGCTTGTCTCCGACTCTGGCTGCTTAAAGTAAAGATAGCAAGTTTATTGCTTTTGGGGATATTTATATAGATCAGCCGTGGTAATCATTTAGCAGCAACGCTGCACCGCTGTATGGAAGACAAACACTGAGACATAGAACTGCCACTGGTAGATGTGCAATACTAACAATGTCACTGTAACAGCAGATGGTGGAGACATTTTCATCTTGTCGGATTTAATAACAAGAACATGATTTAAATATTGTGGTAGTTCAGATCTAATGATAACTGACTGTGGTCGGACAGTGGAAAGCAGGAAAGTGTACTCAAGTTCTTACTAAATCAAACGATGGCCATCTCTTCACTGTTCTCCAATCATGTATATGTCTATGTAGCTACATAGATAAAACAAAAAAACTCAAACCAACCATAAACAAATTAAACCTTTGCAAAAAACTGAAACTAAACTAACTATTAAACACTCTCTGAAAACGCACTTTGAAAAATAACTAAAACTAAACTTAATTAAATTAAAAGTAAAAATAAAAATAAAATTAACTAATTGAAAATTCTGAACTTTTAGTCGAGCCCAGAGCACCTGTTACATTTTATGTGTTTCTGCCTGATACAGGCATGTGTTCATATAACTTGGGTCACCATACATAACCTAAAGCTGTATTTATATGTGTTCCTGTCTCTCCCTGGGTCTATCTGACTCCTTGTTTTCCCTATTCTTTGTTTGCTTTTAAGTAAAAAAAAACGTTTGTAACCAATACAACATTGCCTGATCCTTCTGGGCACTTTGGTGGCATTCTTCTATTTCAATATGAAATGATACATTAATCATTGCCTCGGCTAAATTATATTTTCCAGAAAATACAAATCCACCTTCACACATGAAAATTCTTTCAGAATATTCCTTAACCTGACATGTGAGGGGGGCTACGTACATACCTTCAAATGATGATTTAAAAATAATCCACTCTTCATTCTGTATTGCCTCTCCTCCATTAATCTACTGTACTTGTTTTGCTCCCCTTGGGATATCAATATAGTTTAAACCTGTTAAATTCTTGTAAATCCAAGATGCAACATGCCATAAATCTCTCAAAACCCACTCGCATGATCCTAATCCCAGGCTGCACTTTAATGTAATCCAGTGTTTAGATCTAATCCATTAGTCTCCAGGGTGGTGCGAGAGACAGAGCCATGACATGTGTAATGATTGAAATCTCCCTAATCAAGTTTGATTTACTCATTCACTAGGTAGTTTGTCAGGACACTTTTCTGTCACACTCTGTATCCATCCTCTCTTGCTTTCTGTTTCTCTACCTCTATTTACTTCCCCCATGGGAGTTCCCCATAGGGAAATATTCAGAGATGTAATTATACAGTCTGCTTTTCATAATTTGAACATTTACACTCCATGGCCGCTTCTCTCATCTCAATCAACAAACACAAACAAATCAATTAAGACATGATATCAACCATGTTTACTTTCCCACTTGACAGCAAACTTTACTTGGGTGGCGAGACCGGCTCCCCCGCCCTGCGCTATCATTCTGAAATAACCAAAGATAAAATTGAGCGTGCAGTAAACACACAACTTTGGAAACATAAATAGTGCAGTATGAAAACACACAGCCACACATAAAAACATAAGAGTACATGACTGCAATTGTGTTACCACTAATTGCATCAGTTCCATCAAGCCATTCTCAGAGAGCCACCAACACAAATCAAATTAGCACTTCACACCGCTGTGTCCCTCGCCTCAAAAACTGCAATTAGGCCATGGCTGACGGACTATATTTATGCACATACACAAGTTCACACATGTGCACACACAACGAATCATGTGGGGGTGTCTGCCATGAAACAACTTTCAGAAGTTTTAGTTGATTTTTGGTTTTGTGATGAGATAAAGTATGTGTGTATGCGAGCAGCAGAAGATAAGGGAGTCAGAGATAGTCAGAGAGAAGGGAGGACGGGGTGAGATGGGCCTCGAGAATGCACTGATGGATTTTGTTGTCAGATTTACACATTTCAGATTTGTCTTATTATGTGACTCTGTCCCTGCAGGCTCTTGCATGCCTTTGCCTGGAAACATCTTCTAAACTTTCCCAGTGTGTTTATGTGGATTTTATGTGTTTACTTACGGATAACAATGTATACCGGTTATGGTTTTATTATCAAAGGTCTGACATAGAAATGAAAAATACTAATAGCCATATTTAGTGCGGCTTTTGTGCCACATGTCAGACATATTGTGAACCTATTGTAGAGATGCATCAGCCTGTAATGGCAGCCTTTGTTGACGTACAGGTAGGAAGAATGCATTAATTACTTTAGGAAGTGCATAGAAAATTGGAACACGCCCACATCAATACAGAATAGACTTACAACGGACAAACACACTGACAGATGCATGCTCAATGTCATATTTTTGTGTGAAGTTGCAATTTCCTTGAGGAAAAAACAAAAACGTTTTGGCCTCTTGTGGACAGCAGAACAAGCCATACACATGACACAGTGTTACAGTATCACCTTATGAAGTGTTAACAAACAGTTCCCTTTTCAGAACAGACATGGAGCAACATTAGCAGGCATTTTGCATTGTGTTTCTGGTGATGTGATGAAGCCAAGTCCAAAATTCCCTTTACTTTGAGCTCTGATTTGGTCTCCACCAACTCCAGGATGTAAATGTTTTTGGTTGTCAGTGGGGAGCGAACAGAATAATAAAAAATAAAAAAACAACATTTTGTGTTGATGTGTGTTGTATATTTAGGCGATAATGAATTCACTTAGGAGGATCATGGCCTATCATTAGCTCACCAATCATCAATAATTTGGGGATTGATAAAATTCGGATAAAGTGGAACAATATGTATGAACATTTTTATTCAATTATACATCAAGAATACAGTTTTGACCTATTCATGGAAGAGCACGACGGAAGGACAATTTATTTTTGTAAATAAAGCATTATGTCCTGGGTGTTTCTCAAAGTCAAGGAAGGATCCTTGAACTGCTGAATCTCAAGGATGCGTTATCAAATTTCGCCGAAGGACTGTTCCAACTTCGAAGATTGTTCAAATTCTTCCGAGGACTGAGTCCTTTCTTTCAGAGGGTTTTGAAAGATTCATGTGTCTATCCTCGGCGCTACACCCACAACCCTATGTATATTTCCTGTCCCCTGATTTGGAAACAGGGGATATATGCAAGTTAACTTTAAAGTAAACGTAATTTCACCTCGGCAGTTTGACAAAATCTGTTTCTGAACAAATTTGAGGCAATAAATAATTGTGTGCATCGCTTGCAGGTACGTTTATCAAGAGGCCATTGGGCAAACCAAGTAAAATCACGGTTACCGATGAGCTGCTGCGTCAGTGGGTCGGTTGATTCTATATATATATATTTATGTATTGTTTATAATGTTACCGCTGACAGTATACTCTATCTGATAGTGAATGAGAGAGTGGCAATGTCAAGATGAATCCGTTAATGTGATACCATAGAATAAATATAAACCCACAGTGTGCTGCTTTATTAGTAGCGGTGCAGATTTTTTTTTGCAACTTTCACAAATTGGCATCACTGCTGGTATGAAGAGTTTCAAGGCAAAAATATTGGCAGCCAAGTATTTCTCATTTTGGTACTGTATATGTTTTATGCAGCTGGTGTGAAAAGGCCTAAAGACCAAACACTAGAATAACTCTGTGGTTGCAGATGGAGGCAAAAGAACAAAAAACTGAAACTTTAATTATGCGAAAGTCTTTCTATAGTGTGGTGAAAGTTGCATAATGCTCTATCTTATTATCATTAAATAGGTGTGGCCCTTGTATGGTAGATAGTGTATGTCTTTTGTTATATGAGAGCTTGTGTTCAACTAAGTGTCTTACCAAATTATAATTCTTGAGATCAATATAGGATTTGCTGTGAAAGGCATGCTGTAAAAGCATGACGTTTTTTCGAGTCACTGACCTCACAAGTCATTTCTGGCAATAGCTGGCAATTTCTGGCATAAAAGCAATAACATGGAAACAGTTGCCGTTGAAATTTAACCTCCTGGCAGAAGGCCGTTCACTTACCAAACTCTTGCATTGCATCTTCACATTACAAATTTCCTCTGAATATTAGTTTGAACCTGTTGTTCCAATTCAATTTAATAGTTAGTATAATACAACTGTGTAGAGAGAACGGACAGGGCATTGTCTTAATATCATGTTTATCAATCTCAGTAATACTCTGGCATAAGTGTACAAAAACTGAAACAATAGTTTCTTTCAAAGACAGTGGTGCTAAACAGAAGCAGATGGAATTTTCTTTTTTAATTTTTGAAATATAACTTTGTATTCACACAAAATAAATACCTCAGATGAATCAAAAGATTATGCTTTTGTTCCGTTAAGCTTCTCACTGTGCCAGATTGCTGTTCTAAATTCATTACATATACATAAATCACTCTGTGTGTCTTCGTGTGTCATATTGCTGTCCGAGGTTCAATAGATAGCTGATGGGATTTCATGCTTAGGTGCAGACAAATATGAGGGGAGAAGAAAAAGGGAGAGAGATTGAGAGAAACACAAATCACTGCCATTTCTATCTGAAGTAAATGCACCTCCTAAGTCCACAACTCACTACATTTGAAGGACGATATATGGCACACAGAAGGAGAGAGGGAGAGCGCCAGGCGCAACAAGACAGAGCAAAAGAGATGCAGAAGCCAAGACAAGTAAAGAGACAGATGGACACAGAGAAAGCCACATCATGTCTGGAGACACACAAATTAAATCCTCTTGATGAAAAGTGAGGGGAGTCAAGTCAGTTGGAAAGAGGGAGGGAAAGAAAGCCAGAGGAGCCAAGTCCAGCATGAGAATGAGACTCCCCGGTGGACAAGTGTGTGCATGTATGTGTGCTATTGTGGACATGTCGGCTTGTATGCATAACCATGAGTCTGTGCATGTGTGTCTGTGTTTGGGAGCACTCGACCCTCCAGCTCAACGTTTCCCTTTCGAGCAGAATAAACAGTCCAAAGAGAGTGTCAAGCTGATTCAACCCAAGGATCCTCAGACTTGCAGAAGACACCTGATGTACTTTATCATGGCTAACACACTCCTGCTCTGAATAGTAATCATTACTGTATGTATGTGCACAAGTGATTAAATGCATGGATGTGACAAGAGTGCAAATATTTCACCTATTCATATTTCATCATAAGTTCCTTAATATTTCTTGTTTTTTGTTGCAAGCAGGGCTACTTTTAGGCAAAGGCAAGCTGAGGGTGGGACATTCAATGTGGCCATAATACCAGTACATCAGATACTGATATTACCTGCAGGTCACTAATTTGTAATTAAGACATATCTTTGACGTTGAGGAGTCTAAAGAATATGTAAAGATCCCATTGTAACACATGTAAGACAATAGTCTGCATGTAAATGTACAAAATAACGGATAATGGATTGTTGTTGATAATGAGGCACAGAAACACACCAGACCATATTTCACACAGTTTTCCTCATTTATCTCCATTGTTTTTGTTATGAGGAACACAAAAGATGCCTTGCCGTGAATAATTCATGAAACAGACGTGAAATAGCTTTTACATCAACGGTGGGAATGGTTCTCTGAACCCGTTCCGTCCAGCTATTGTTGTTTTGTTTTTTTCCCACCTCATCTGCTCCCACAGCACCTGTTTGTACAGTAACACATGCAGACATGGAGATCCAGAGCCTTGAGGCACTTCATCTACACACAGGAGACCAATTACAACAACATCAGGATGTGTGACCCTTAAATAATTACTATAACCAGGCAGGAGGAGGTTGGAAGTTTTAGAGAAGGACATTGCACAGCTGCAAAACAGTTTTTGTATCTTACAATGGGGAAGCAAAGTTTCACTACTGAACACAGCAGTGGAATGTCTTGCCAAGACTGTCATGTATGCACTCTTCTGCCATCTTTTCTCTGTTTAGTTGTTACGACCCTCTCTTATCCTCCTCTCCTTCCTTCCCTCCCTGGAGGCCATGGTAGGAGTAGTTAAATAATGCACCCTACCATCCACCTTTTCAGGGTCAGTTATTTTTATGTTCCATTAACAATTCCTCAACTAGGGGTGTAATCACAGAGCAGAATCATAATTATGAATCGAAAGGCACCAATCTCTCACTGATGAAAATGGAAGGAGGCCTTAGCGGCAGCAGTGGGGCAGGACAGCACTTTGAAGTGAGGCATTTGAAAATAGGTGCCTGCGATTGATTTCACGCAAACAGGTCTGGGAACTTCAAAAGGCTAAAGAAGGTTTTCCTGGGCTTTGAATTTACCACTCAC
Source organism: Myoxocephalus aenaeus (assembly GCA_038501785.1). Lineage (NCBI taxonomy): Eukaryota > Metazoa > Chordata > Actinopteri > Perciformes > Cottidae > Myoxocephalus > Myoxocephalus aenaeus. The sequence goes on from JBAMJR010000132.1 coordinate 191,753, forward strand.
CCTCAAAAACCAGATAACTAAAACCGAGTTCAAGGAAGGACAGTATGTAGAGCAGAATGTGAGTCTTCAAATGGTTAGAAAGCATTTCATAAGACAGGAAACTGGACAAAACAATATGGTTGCATCTACACTTTAAGTAATATGTATTCAATTTGAACACTACCATCTAGGATGCACAGTACTTTAGGCTATGTTGAAACTAACCAAAATGTTCCCCTACAAAACACAGAAATACACAGAATCAGTCACACACGGGTCTCATGCAAACGCACAGGGTTACATTTTTGGCCACAATATTGTCTGTGCTGCAGCCTTTAATTAAAGGCGCTGTTTTTATGTTTCTTATCCTGAGCAGAGAATGAAGTCGCTCTCCCTCTGTCTGAGTTGTTATCCAAGCTTCTCCTTGCCTTATTGACATTGTGCAGTGCGGGTCAAGCATGCTTTTATTGCATGTTTTTAGTGCATGCAGCTGATAATACCTTCCCAACTGACAGAGCCGTCGCGGAAGCATAGCACCAACCTCCTGATTCCTCCTCAGGTAAAGACTGTTAACTCTGTCAGCATTTTAGCTGTAGTTTGTACTGTTAGCGCTGTTAGCAGCATTAGCTAGGAGCCACCGGCTCATATTGGCAGCCGTTGAGAGGCAAAAGAAATGCTCCCAATCTCGGATCTTGCACCTTTAAGCCAAGTTAGGTCTTGACTTTCCAGCTGCCCCAAACAGCTTACACTCCTTTGACAAGCCTGTCAATTAATCCAGTAAAAATGCTGTAAAAAAAAAAATTGGCCCATATCACCGAGGCCGCTGGAAGCTCGGATTATAACATAAACCGGAGGATTTTACCCTTCCTTGTGATGGATTTCTTGCCAGCTCCACTGCCTGCCTTTTGACAGCTAATTATTTCATTAAACATCTTTCGATGGCTCTTTTCATTTATCTTTCAATGACTTTAGCTGGCTTAAATCCCACTGGCGCACAGACTCCTCTGTTTTCAGTCAGCCTGATTGTAGAGTGTTGTCAGAATATATTGGTTTTGTTTGATGGGACTTTAGTTAAGGTTTAATCAGTCATCAGGCATTGATTTAGCTTGTATTGCTTTTGGGGATGAGGGCGTACTGTTTGGGTTTGCATTTGCAGGTGGCACTGTGTGTGTGTGTGTGTGTGTGTGTGTGTGTGTGTGTGTGTGTGTTTGTGTGTGTGTGTGTGTGTGTCTTTTACATAAATGCAAAAAGGAAACCTCTGTCATATCTCTTTGTTGACACCATCTAACATGCTTGCTCCATCTAAGATGGTGTCAACACAGCTCAGGCCTGAGGCGCTCCCGTACACACTGTGTGCCATTGACTGCAAATATTCCCATACAAGTATTCTAATCTTTGCCTTGGGATAGGCCAATTCAAGCTTTTCATAAAATAAGTATGTTTTTCATTGCTTGGTTGTCAAGAATACACAATAACAAAATTGATCTTCACTGTACACGCATTATAAAAGCCTCTTTCATTCAGACACATTGTTTAGAAGTCTAAAGATAGAGCCAATTGCATTACAGATCTAATTTGTCTGGTGTGAAATGTTCTACTCAAACAACAACATTGTTAAAACTGGAAAGAACCAATTAATACAGCATATTTGGTAGATTTAAAAGATTATATGTAAATAACGTTTAATAATAATTGAATTACCCATGTTATCATTTAAGTCATTTTTACTCAGATACAGTCTATTCACTTCATATTAAAAATGAGAATAATTTGTATCCGAAAGCTAGACAATGACGAACAGGAGCAAATTAGTATGTCACAGATGTCAGCCTACTTAAGCTCAAGTTAAACATTCTGCATAGTTGCAAGGGACTGTGTGGTGTAAATGGCTTAGTTCAGTGTGTATAGTCCTGACCGCATGCACCACCTTCCCACTAGAGGGACAACAATGTCACCTCAACTGTGATACACAGTATGTTACTTTCTGGCTGAACGCTTTCTGAAAGACCGCAGGTGCCAAAGACACAATCATGATGAGTTAACTATGTTGCAAAAAGCTGGCTGCTGAGTTATTCACTTCAGAAAAAAGTGCTTCAATATGTCTAGTTTATAGGACTGTACCCGATTCAGAATCATTTAAGTCAAACCTGATTTGGTTGTTTAATACGATCTTCATGTTGAGCGCAGCAATTGGAATGCTCCTAATCTTGGATCTTGCATCTTTAACCATGCTGAGTGGGAATTTTTTTGCCGAGTCATCACTATTCATATCTATACAGCCAATGTCCAAGTTGGACTCAGCAACAGAAGTGAAGACAGTCGGAATTAGCACTGAAAATTGTGGCGTTTGTGAACAGTGATGCATTCACTTAGGGCTGTGCATACTAAAGCAGGGGTACTTAACCTTGTGTAACTTAAGGTCCACGTCTGTATGTTTAAAAATAATAATTGAGGACCAGCTTCAAATGGACTCAAGTTGCTAAACCCATTGCTTTGGCTTTAGCAACTAAAGCCCATGTGTATATGGAAATGATGGTCTACCTTAGAATAGAAATGGCTGAAACACACAATCAGTCATTATTCATCTGTGACAGAGCAATATCAATTACCAATCAACAAATTGATTTGTAATATTTACATTTAATGCACGTGTGAAAACGTCCGTGCACACAAACGACCCATGTGGTGTAAACAGAAGGTGTTTGCTGTTATTGGAGGATTCTTAAAAAAACTTGAATAGGTTTAATGACAATGTTTTTTTAACGTTCAATGCCAACATGTTTTCTTATAATGGTAAATGGATGGACTTGTACTTGTATAGTTCTTTTCTAGTCGTCCGACCACTCAAAGTGCTTTAACACTACATGTCATTCATCCATTCAAACCCATGCATACACTGATGGAAGCACTTTTGGGTTAAGTGTCTCAGATCTGACACATGAACTACATGCTCATCCACTAACTCAACCTCTAGTCCCTTACTTTCTGCGTTGCCACATAATAAACAAGCTACTTCCTGCATTGCCTTACTGGCATTGGATGTAAATTGTGAGGTTAAGAATTGTAAATGTAATTACTTCGGATACTGGGCTGGATTTTTAGCTTTAAAAGTTAAAACATTTCTAACTTTCTGACACAAGGTGCAGATGTACATTGTTGGTGCTTATCTGTCAAACCTGAAATGTGTTTCCAACTAAATGCAATATTCTGGCAGATTTCTTCAATCAGTCTGCAATTCCAACAGCATTTCACGACAACGTTTGAAAGAAGGCATGAATACACAGGCAGCACCGACAAAGAATCTGTACTCAGGTACACTGCAGCAACCGTTGTCAGGAAAGTCACTAAAGATTGTAGGTATAGGTTGTATTTCACGCAGAACTAAGCAATCTAACACACATTATTAACAACAAATGTGAAATCAGGATGATTGATGGCTTCCACGGGGACAGAGTTTACTTTAGGAACCTGACATTTCAGCTCTAAACAAGGTATCACACACGCACACACGCACACACACACTCACACACACACACACACACACACACACACACACACACACACACACACACACACACACACACACACAACACTTTCAATCTGCTTTGATTGCTTCTCTCCCACCAGTCTATTTGACTGGCCATCACTGTCTCTGCCTCTATGTATTGCATGTTTCTTTACAGAAGTGAGTGTCTCTTTTGCTTCATGTCTGGTTTCCCACTGGACCCTCTCTGCACTCCAATTAGGTTTGTCACTCAACTACTGTGGATGGGATTAAGGGAAAGCCAGAACAGGAGCGAGGGAGGGAGGGGGAGAGATAGAGAGGGTGAGATATAGAGTTAGAGAGAGCGAGGTGGGTTGGAGCAGCTTTTGAAAATATAGGGAAAAAACAAGAATGTGCGTCAGGGCAATGGAGAAGGAGAATGAGAGCAAAGGGAAAAGAGAGAGGGAAAATAATAGTGAGTGCAAGCAAGAGCCTACGAGTGAACAGCTGGATTTGGCCTGGAGGATTTCTGAATAATGTGGTTCCATTAAAGCAGGATTCATAAACTCACTGTCCTCCCTTCCCCTCCCCTCTCGTCGCTGCCTATTTTCCCCGTTTTATCCCTTTACTTTAATACTCCCATAACATGCATACTGGATGCTCTTGCATATTATGTACAGCGGATTTACAGCTAGTCAATCCACATGTGGACAATAAGCTGCGATGTTGCCTTGCACCTCAGCCATTGTGGAGCATAGTAAAAATGACAAAGCGGTAAACGTTTCCTACAAAGATGCACAGTCTTGTTGGCTTAAGGCAGCCCTGCATACAGTAATACTGTATAAATATTTGATAGTTCAGATGTTGCATGTATATTATGTTGACGGTGTTGTTGTTGCTGAGGCCAGGGAGCAATGGAAAAACAGCATGTGGAGGGGAAGGGAGAACACTGGCAGCTGTTAGTCAGAGTGCTGGTTGCTGACCTGACACTGAACTTTGACCTGGTCATAATGCACAGCTGCTCATTTCAGTGGACAAATATCATATGTTGAAAAATGAATATATTAAACAGTAGGTAAGAATATTCCAAGAAGGCCAAATTAACTTGTTGACATCCAATATGTTAGTATAAGGGAAATTGCTTATTTATTCCTCGTTTCCGAGCTTTCTTTTTCTACCTTAAAGATATAAGAGCAGTGTCACTCACTCAAGAGTTAATAGTTCTATAAGATGAAATGTGTTATGTGGCATTTTCACTGAAAACAAGTAGGGCCATAATTAGATTAAAAAAAAAACAAGACTAAATGTCTACAACCAAACTAGCGGCTCTTTGAAGCTGTACTTAAACACAGCAGTGCTTTGAGATGAATACTATATAATATATCATCAATATGTTTACACACTCACAATGTCAATGCTAACATGCGGATAATCAGAGAATATCATCTTTACAAGCGATGGAAAGTCTTCCAGAATATTGTTATTAAGTAAAAGCACTGTTACTTTAAAGACATTTTACTTAAGTAAAAGTAAAATGTATTGTGTAAATATTACGTAAATAGAAGTAAAGAGAAAGGTAGGTTAAAGTAAACATTGCTATCTTATAGAGCAGGTGCAATTCTTCAACATAATTAATAGCATCAATTACAGAAATATGTCGATTTGTGAAACTTGTGTCAGTGTGTCGAATGAATGGATGCAGACGGTGAAAGGATGGATACCCAGGAGAACATCTCGCCCTCCATTCAATGCGGTGCTCTGTAAGCGCTGCAAATTGGAAATGGCTTATCAACTTATCTTATCTCGCAGTATGACTGCTGTGCACCTCTTGCACGAACACCTCTGAATATCAAACCCAATCATGTTCATCTAACTTTTAACTTTAACACCCATGAATAAGTGAGAAAATGGCTTTCACTAACATTACATACTGGTGTTACAGTCTGTAAATAGTTCCAATAATTTGCCTTGCCCCAAACTGATGCAAAAATGCATTTGCAAATAATTATCTGAACTGATATTACTTTAATAATCATGTCATTAATTAGAGTACGGAAGTAAACAACCTTATTCAATTAATCTGTGTACCAGCAATACTTCAGAATTTCAGGTCCAGTATTTTTCTTATCAGGGATCTAATAAATAGGCTCTATCATCTTGTTACATTTGTTTGTTTTTAAGAGAAGAGTTACTCGACAATGTATTGGATTTTGGGTAAAGTAATTGTTATATTAATATGGGAATTAAAAAAAAATGCTTATTAGAATAAATGATACATTAGTCATTAGATTCATCAACTAATAAAAAAAAATGGGAATAGTTCTAGCCCTGGGTTAGGGAGATATTACATTCTATTATCCCAACCATTCATATATTCATATAGACGGACAGCCGGTGCATACACTGCGCATCAATTATAAATATACAACTGACTTTCTCAGTTCCTCAGGAAAAATGCCCGACAAAGAATACAAACAGCCACAATGTCAGCTGAAACAAGGAATAATAAACTATACAAAGTAAATAACCTGGTGCTTCTTATAGATTCAGCAGCAGCATGAAACATCACCAAAGTAGACAACATGGACCTGTAGTTACAACACAAAGTGACACAGTGACTTTCGCCACAGACACACATATTAAAGCAAAAGGAGAGGCAGCACAATGTTTCACTCCACGTTGTATGCTCAGGCTTATGGATCCAGATGCAACCACTGTTCCAGAACCCTAGTAAACCACTGACACTGGGCCAAAGAACGTAAACATTTATATTGTATCTCTTCTGGAGTGTCCGCTGAGTCCATAGTGTCACCTCTCTGGAGCGCCGTCCTCCTGCGGCTTCACCAGCAGCTTCATCTCTGGTGCACCTGCTGATTTATCTCCTTTCTTATGTTCCATTCTCACACGGCTGTGTCACCAAAGTCACCAAAGTGAGCACTATTCATCTTCTGGAAACCATGAATCTTTTGTACAAAATGTGATGGCATGCAATCCAGTTGTTGCTGAGATATTTTGGTCTCTGGACCAAAGCGGTGGACTTTCCAACTGTCCAACATTATAATCCCCAGAGACAAGCTGCAAGCATGGCTAAAAAGAAAGGGAAAGAAAGTGAGATAGAAGAAGCACAAGGACAGAATGTTAATCAAACAGAACAACATGAGCCCCAAGAAAGTGTTTCTTTTCCCATACTTCTTATTTCCACTTGCCCAGACAGCTCTACCTTACATTAAGGGAGAGTTCAACAAGGCAAGGCTGTGCAATAATTTGAAACTTTAAGAAATATTGAGGCATGACCCATTTACTGTGAGGAGGCAGTGTGCAGTGGTGACTTCAAACAATGTTGTATTTTTTTATTTGAGTTTGCTCCGTGGTCTGCTACATTGCTTCCAAACTGTTTCTGGGACAGTGATTTACAAAATCTCCCCTGAGAGAATTTGAGAAACAAAGACTAAAGAGACCTTTTTTAAATATTTGATCATGATATGTTTGATCTGGAGGTGAACAGACAGCCGTTTGTTTTAATGTTTGAAATGTTTCAATCACTGGTTTGTGATTTTAAAGAGAAACATCAAATAAACAAAGGAACAATGAAGATATCAAGTGTTCAGTTTTTTTTTTTTTAATGAGGGGTTACATTACATGCCATTACATGCGTTTGTCCATGTGTTGAAGTGCTGCTCGGGATGTGATGTGATCAAGAAAGCCCCTGTCAGATTCAGAGAAGGTGCTTCAGTTTTCCAGATCTGGTGAATTGACTGATGAACAATTATTACAAGTGACATTTGTGCTCTTTACACAAACAATGTAGATTCCCCTGACAAAGCTAAAGCAACAGGTGTGTACAGTTGAGTGGCTTTCCTGCTAATAATACAAATGCATCAAGCTGCGCTCAAAACAACACTCAATAAATGCTAATGTAGGCTTATGCAATCTAACACTCCAAATGTTTTTGTTCATTTCATTAGTGTTCTGATTATCATATTGTCACCTTCCTAAAATAATGGCCGAAGTCATTTAAAAAAATATATATATATATCTTCTTGCCTAAATCATCTCCTCATGATACTGGCCACCTCTGGTAAAATCGCCTACATCCTCAGTTGAACAGATCATGCGATTCTACCCCTATAGTATAACGGCCTGTCATGAGTGTGACTTAGGCCATTTTATTTTGCCTATAAGTCAAAAGACAATGTGACTTATGCAATTTTACAAGCTTTTCAAGATGGCATTTTGAAGCTAACATTTAAGCTAGCAATTTAGTTAGCATTTTTGCGAGCATTTTTGTCAATGAAAATCTCACTTGAACATAATATTAGTAATCATAACATAATTTGACCGGTATCACAGTATGCCTGTTGTGCAGTGTCTAGACCAGTGGTTCTCAACTGGGCCCTGTTTCTCGTACCTGGCTTACTGAGTTAGCGGGCTAATTGTCAGGATAAGATGACGTAGGTCAGGCTTATTCAGTTTCTCGAAGCAAGCTTAGATAAATCACCATAGCAACACAGCCAAAAATGTAAACCTGCTCCAGGGCAGGTTTACTGAAATTCACTGGATAAGCTGGCCACTCCCACCGGACAAAAAAGGCAGCTCCCTTCCTCATTGATGAAGGAGCGATATTAGTTATATTAGTTATATAGGGAGAGAGTTATTTGAGATCGCCAAGATCCGTCCTTTACATTATCATGACTTCCTGTACGCGGCGCTATTGATTCTGCCGTCAAGGAATCATTTATTTACGAGAGCTTCTCGAGCCGCGGACACTGATCACCACAGGCGCAGCCGATCGCCCGTCTCACAGACAGAGACTCTCACCCGCTGCGTGCCGCGCTGTTCTTAAGTTTATTTAGCGCTTATGAAACTTATGGATGTGTTGAAAGCTCTCATAATTATATGACAGTGTTATTAGTACACCATACATATCATTATTGTAGAACATGATTAAGTTGGACTCATGATAAGAATACAGAGAATCACACACAATTTATTTTCACTGCTTCAATTGATTGAATTTCTGATTATGAATAATACATATATACTGATCCGCCCATACACATATTCAAACTCCTAGTTATATAGAAATATACACATACATGTATATACACAGGGCCGGCTCTAGCCCTTTGGTTGCCCTAGGCGAGATTGAGTTTTGCGCCCCCCCCACCACACAGACACACAATACTTTACATCACTGAAGAGACATATATTAACTTAACTGCTTTACTTTGCATAGCAGTTTTTCACCCACTTATAATTCTACTATTCTACATTGCTGTTCAACAATAAATGGTGCATGGACAACAAACACCAGAATAGTTTCAGAACATTTTCTTTTTTATTATTTTAAATAATTTATTACACACTCAAAGTTAGGATTAAATTAACTCCATAAACTGTGCAAAACACTCTTTTTTGTTCAAATATGTTTATTGAACAAACCTATACTTGACTTTCTTTTCCTCTTCTTCCTTTTTTCGTTTTCGTCCCTGTGCTCCAGATGGTTTAGACCGCTTCATTTTTGCAAATGTCAGGGGCCAGTCAAAGTGGTCGCGCAATAGATTTTTCAGACCGCACAAACGATTTATTTTTTTGGAGTGAGTCATCATTACAATAGAAGATCTTTGATGTGACGTGTCGAGTCTTGGCCAATCAGCGTCCCGTTTTCTCGACAAAAAATTCAGATTTTTGGCCGAGTTGTTGTCCTCTCCGTAATAGAACATCTTTGATGTGACGTGTCTTGGTCCCTGCTCGCGGGAGCCAGCGCCCGTGGTCGCGAATTGCTCACAGTGCTGAAATGTGCGCTGTGAGGGCGCCCTCAACCCATTTGTCGCCCTAGGTAGTCGCCTAGTTCGCCTATAGCAATCGCCGGCCCTGTATATACATATAGTACATGATTCATACGCGCATACAGTACATATATCCTCATAAGTATATATTTATTCGTAAATATAATCTGATTGATTTGGGTTATGAAGCACTTAAAATTTGCCGATACATTTTCCCAACACTGACACATTTAACTCGTCTGTTATATTTGCGGCGCTTATGTCTCGCAGCGGGGTCGCTGTTAAACTGCGTTCACGGCAACAATGTTACAAAAACGTTGGAATAGTCGCAACGCGTTTGCTGTGAATGATTAAGGTATTGACTTCCTCATATGTCTTCATGATCATCTCCTGCTTCTCAGCAGACAAATAAAAAGAGGTTCCTCTGAGTTTATTTGCTATTGTACTGTTAGAACATCGTGGTGTCAGTGCTCGATTATTATCCCTTCTGAAGAGGAACGGACACGCGCATTTATCCAGATGACTGACGTCTGGCTAGAATTAACGAGACCGTTTTAGCGCGGATCAGCCGTGAAGAAACCAAGTTAGCCTGATGTCAATCATCTCGCTAATTTAAGATGGAGATTAGGACATTTGCTTGACTTTGTTTAGCCAGGTACGAGAAACAGGGCCCTGGTCTGGCTCCGGGACCCACCATCACCCCTGAATGACAAGCCGCGACCCAAATCGAGGAACATTCTCAACTTCTCAAATTTATGGAATGAAAAGATGGTGCAGTTTGAACCTGAGATAGTACAGGAAATGTATGCCAACACAAAAACAAGTTTAATGATGAACCAAAACGACCAGCTGGTGACGATGCTAGAGAGGGAACTATTCCCTTTTACACTCAATTAGCTGCATTTTAATTAAAAACCAAAAAGTGCATCTTCAGGACATGAGGTATTACAACATCCATAACAATTCAGAATTGTCAGCCATTTTTAAACAGACTCAACAGCTTTCATGCACAAACAAAGAAGTCCAACAACTAAGAAGTAGTTTCAAAATGACTCAAATGACCTAACTTTAACTGAGAATACACACTCACTGAATCTATGACAAACTTTCCTATGGAAAAAGGCACTGTCTTGAGGAGCAGCTTTTCCACGAATTCAAAATAAATTAAACAAAAAGTACAATTCAAAAGGATTCATATACAAAATTAACTTTTCTTGTGATTACCTCATCAGTGGGTCGCGACCCACCAGTTGAGCATCACTGGTCTAGAGGCAGCTTGTGCACCCCTATTACATTTGGTCAAGTTTTTTGTGTTTTCTGAAAAACCTGAAAAAATTACTTGGGCCATTATTTTAGGAAGGTGACAATATGAGATGTCAGTAAAAGCACAAACATGAGCTTCATACAACATAAAGAAGTTTAGACGGGGCTGGCTGCTCTGTCTTTACTGTATTTTGTGAGTCAAGTGCATACATATTGTAAAAAAATAAGTAAATAAAACAAACTACAAAAGAAGCTGTATAATTTCAATCACTCATCCATAATTTGATTATGAACAAACCTAACTGGTAAATCAAGTCTTACTTGAGCAACTAATCGATTAACATTTCTCATAAATATTTCTCACAACATTTAAATAAAGACATATTTTGAATATTGACAATACAAAGTCACAGTAGACTGAAAAGCCAGCTAAACCCTATTTAACAAATAATAGAAGGCGAATAAAATAAGATTGGGTGGGTTTATGCCCGACCATGTCCTTGCTTGTTAACCCTTTTTACTCTTTTGCTTCCCTCAATGGTTCTTCCAAAGCCTCAGCCTCGTCTCCACGGTCGGGTTTAGGTGTATTTGAGAGCATATGTTCAGGTTCAGTAAATATTTCTTTATTCAGGTTCTAATGCTGTAACCCGAGTGATTGCCTGCTTGAGAGATAGGCTGCCCCACTTTGAAGTGTATAAGGTACTCAGTATGCATATGCAAAACCGTGAATGTGCTTATCTGGTGTCAGTGTGTGTGTGTGTGTGTGTGTGTGTGTGTGTGTGTGTGTGTGTGTGTGTGTGTGTCTTCTTTGTGTTTAGGTGCAGTTCTACTGATAAGGGGTATCCTGAATAGGTTGAGTAATAGCATTAGGTTGTGAAGAAATTTATGTGAGAGCAGTGTGTGTGTTTGTGTGTGTGTGTGTGTGTGTGTGTGTGTGTGTGTGTGTGTGTGTGTGTGTGTGTGTGTGTGTGTGCAGTAGCAAGTCTCTTGTACGAAGAAGTTCTGTACAAGGAGTTCACTGTAAGGGACAAAGAAGTACAGAGATGTGTGTGTGTGCGTGTGCGTGTGCGTGTGCGTGTGTGTGTGTGTGTGTCAGAGATGAAGAGAGAGAGATCGGAGAGAGAGAAAGAAAAAGAAATAGAGAAGGAAATACTCAGTGTGAGCAACAACCTTGGCTAAAACAGCATGAAGCTTTTAAACCACTCAGAATTCTGTGTCACGCTAAAGTATCCAAGGACAATCATGAATACCCTCCACCACCATGCACCATGCACACACACACACACACACACACACACACACACACACACACACACACAGACCCTTCGCAGGATCCTGCAGCAAACTGCTTTGCGATTAGGTTTGGTGTACCTCCTCGCAACCCACTGCATTTGACGTATGGCCTTTCACCTCGTTTAGCGCCACAACCCGATGACAACCTTCACACAATCAAAAATCTACTCAAACATTAAGCCTTGCCAATGTGATAATCAACGGGGGAGAGAAACAGAGGGTCAAAGTGCTAGAGCTGATAAACAAAAAGGCCTTGCGAGCAACAAGGGTCGATCAAGCCTCATAAGAGACCTTGAACGAGTGAGTGAGTGTGTGTGAGTGTGTGTGTTTGGGGGCGGTGTAGGGAAAAAACTGAGCCTATGTGTGAGGTGTGGGAGAAACAGAAAGGGGAGTCACAAGGCTAGATGAGAGGGAGAGAGGGAGCGAAGGAAGGGCCCAGTGGACAATCTCTTAGAAGAATATGATGTGATTTATGGAGGCCATTACACTGAAGGACAAACAAATGGGGGTTATTAGTGGTGAATCAACAGATGTGCATGCGCATGCACACACACACAAACTGTCCACACACACGCACATATATATAGGCTGAATAGGGGACAGTAAATGCTGTTCAAAAGTATATGTGTGATGAATAGGATGGAGGATAGAGCACAGAAACTAAAAGGCCGATGCTTTTAACAGCTCGTTGCCACTTTTTGATGTAATTGCAACACGTTTGTTATGTAAATAACTCTGTCAGGCTGGTACTGTATTACAAATTAAGTTTGGGCAACAAGTGGGCATGCAGTATCTGTGATTTTGTGCAATTTAAAGTTGAGGCTGCAGCTAAAGGATCACATTAGTTGTATGGTTTGGCAGTCGGGCTGCCTCCTCTTAGTAGATTCATTGGTAATTTGAGTTATTAATTGAGTTATAATGACTTATTTCCAAGTAACTTTTGAGCTCATCTCTGGGAAGCACAAGATTAAGAGTGACGCCTTTTGTGGTTCATTGGGGACAAACTCAGTTTTACAGATATGCCATTTAAATCAACTAATTGATCGGTCGCCAGAGTGTTAGTTGACGAAGAGTTTATTTGGTTCGACAACTGCCCTATTTGACAGCCCCTGTTTGAGATTGTGTGAAGGTGTGTGTGTTTGCAGCGGAAAGTTGATAGTGTCATCATTTTCAGTACAGAGGTGCACAATGGCGGGAAAACTGACAGAATTGACAGTGAAGGGGAAACAGAGAGAGAGAGAGGAAGAGAGAAGAGATAAAAGAAGTGGGGGAGGACAGAATAGAGGCACACATACAAAATAGGAGGAAAGGCAGAGGCGGACATACAAAGCAAAGAGAGAGGATGGGTAGAAGCGAGAGAGAGAGAGAGAGAGAGAGAGAGAGAGAGAGAGAGAGAGAGAGAACAAGAGGTGCCAGTTTGCAGATGAGAGGCTTGGAAGCCAGAAGGCAATTTAAACAGGCTTGGCTCCCTCTCAGGCATGACAGACTGCTCATTCCCTATCCTCACTCACACACACACACACACACACACACACACACACACACACACACACACACACACACACACACACACACACACACACACATCGATACAGAGTCATTCATGCAAGCTGGAATACAAAACTACTAAGAAAAGTTAAACAACCAGAAACACTCAAGAAGCACAAGTGTGCAGGCAGTTGTCACAAAAATGTACAAAAATGTGTAGATGCATATGCAAAACGTTCAAGCTTTATGGAAGTGTGAACCATACAGCCACACAAATCCTTTCAATCCCCACAAAACTCTGCATATATCGCAAAATGTGGGTGTTCAACCAAAGAAATGCACATATTCATTCCTTATAAACACATGCACATACGTGCATCACCTCAGTCATTATCATTTAACAGCTTGAAACTGGGAATGGATTGAATCAGCTTTTTTGCCATGGTAGACATACTAATGCTTATTAAAAACATATTTATTCAATGCACTGACTTTCACAATTCGGGAAGCTTGCCCTTTACTGCTGCCCTCACAGATAATAACAGGAATTTCTGGCTAACTCTACAGCTGCATTGTCTTCTCTGGCAGGCATAAATGAAATAGATGGAATCTAACCTGTGCCCGTAGCGGAGCAGTTACTCCAGTCAACTTTGACTTTGATTGACCAAAGACTCTCTTTCATTTCATTCACTTGTATTCTGAGCACAGCACACCTTGCTCATTTTCGTTCTCCTTTCTCACACCTGACTTCAATATTATCGAGGTGGATTAATTTTCTCTGAAATAAAATGTATTGGTGTCTGTTTGATGCTGTTGGTCTGTCTGTCTGTCTGTCCCCTGCTCGTCCTTGGATATAATCAAAGTGATCACTTGTATATATTGGTCTATATTTGTAGGCACATCCATGTTACTCTAAACTGAAAGCAATACTTCAACACCCTTTAACGTAGAAACTTTATTCAAACTTCCTTTATTGGCATAACTTTAAGTGTCCGTATCTGTCAAACTTTACGGAATATTTTACGCTTTGTTGCAAACATTTGTTGCAAAACTGGATTTTCTAAATAAAAACTTCAAACAATAACAAACACTTACAAACGGGGTCTGACAGTTTCAAAAGCTCACCCGGGGCTTCTGGAGTACGGCTGTCTCCAGAACCGATACTTCGGTACCAAGTTGAGGCCAACATTCTGACAAAGGGCCGATACATGTTTTGTGTGTTGAAGTCGGAAGGACAAGAGCCGATTACCAGCACAGTCCTGCATTGAGCTAAGAGCTTACATTAGCAGGAGGTGATTGCATTACATTAGGATGAGTTCAGGCTCTATTCAGTGAAAATGCGTTCTGCGCAAAAGTAAATAATCTCAATGTGTTCAAAAGTAAACTTATAAAATGTAGTTTTTGGCAGGAAAACTATTTCACAGCAATTAAACATATTTACCTGTTAAAAGGTATAATCTGTTGTCACATTGTCGGTTGTTGTTTTTAAACACAGCGTTACAAAATGTCTGTCTGCTCTCTGTGTGAGGCCTGTGAGGGGCATGACAATGAGAACGGGCTGCATATCGACACATGGGGTCCCCATACTCTGTGCCGACACACACAAGAGTCTGGAACACCAAAAGACAAAGAAGCACAACTTTTTCAGCTTCTCCTTTTATACCAAGTTAAGCAAAAAATGCAATTTGGCTTTCAGCTGCCTCTGGTAACACCTGTGGTTTTTCTGCAGTGATGTCTGCCGTGGAACGGAAATAAAGAGTCACTGGCAAAAAGTGATTCTGGAACGAGAACAGTGTCACTATGAGTTTGGAGTTGAATTAAGCTTCAGTATGTAAACAGGTTTTTTTTGGTCATTCTTTTTCTATTAAGTCTATTTTCTTCATTTAATATTTGCCATTTGTGAATGTCATTCACTTTCAGGTATCCATATGCGTACACTACTTTCCCTATCAACAAACTAGCAGGCCTTGCAGAAATGATGGAGCTGGTCAACCCTTCTAAGTGTCCATGTACATATAAACTCCAGTCGTTAGGCCTACATGGTGCAAGTGAATCTGAACTGTGTAAGTGTGTGGGAGGTTGGAGGTTGCATATATGCAGTGCACTAACACAAGGGTCTACTAGGTTAATAAAAACAGATTCAAATTACATTCATTCAGATGGCATGAGGACGGAATTATGAATTATGACTGCTTGGCTTGCTGGCAACCACCTATTAACATGCTGACATGTTCCTGGACTTTCTGTATACCTGGTTGCTTCTTGGCACACCTACCTTACTGCTGCCATGTCCCTAGTTGCTTTCGTCAGTACTCTTGCCAATTCATCTCTGGCTGTACTGCATGCTTTACTGTCCTCCTATGTGTATGTGTTTACCTCATCCTGGCTTTCACTTCCTCCCTTCCTCCCTTCCTCCCTTTCCCATCACCAGCGACTGTTTATTTGTTTGTATCTCTTGCTTATGTTTCTCATCTTCTACCTTCATTGACCAAGCTGTCCAATGCAATCTAATGTCTCCTCATAGGGAGCTCAGCTGCATACTGAGATTAAAGCTCGCAGATGGAAAAATAAGGACACGGAACCTGAGAGATTGGTAAATAAAACAATAGCTTGGAGTTTTCCTCAGGTACAGGTAATAGCACTTTTCTCTCTCTTCACTTTATTCCGGCAAAATGGACTTACTTTCAGTTCTCTGATGCAGTCGAAGTTCATGAAATCACATGTTGCATTTTCCTCTCCATCTAAGCCAATTTCATATGAGTTCCCTCTCTTTGTATGGAAATCCACAGGTAGTCTTAAAGCCCAATTTCCAGTGGTAAGCCTCTCAACTCTAATGCTCTTGCACTGAGAGCTTGTCTGTGCCTGTTAAGTGTGTGCATGTATGTGTGTGTAAGAGAGTGGGGGTGTGTGTTTATTCATACTGTGTGTAGGGGTGGTACTGTATCCATGTATGTATGTGCACCTCATGTGTGTGTGTGTGTGTGTGTGTGTGTGTGTGTGTGTGTGTGTGTGTGTGTGTGTGTGTGTGTGTGTGTGTGTGTGTGTGTGAGAGAGAGAGAGAGCTTTCGGTGGTGTGTAATAATATTCTTCCTCACTGTGCTGCTGCCGAACCCTTTCAACATACTACAGTGATACCTTTACCTCCAACCTCAGCTTCCCTCCGCTCCCCCACCCACCTAATGCGGGTCTTGTAAGCCACCCTCCATTTGCCTGACAGTTACCATGGTGACCATGACTACACCATGGATACAGCAGTGGGAAGCTGACTGGGAGGGTGGAGAGGGGAAAGCAGCACTTAGGGATGAGAGAAAGATGATGGCAGGTAGAGAACAGGATGGTTGGTACAAAGTAAAGAGTGGAGGAAATGCTGAAGGAGATGTCACGGTGGCTGTGCAGGGCCAGCTGGGGAGGGAGGAAGGAGGTGATGGAGGTGAGAGAGGCTCTGACACAGAGAAACAGACAGAGAAACAGAGAGAATGAGAGACAAAATCAGACGGAGAGACTGTCAATGTGTGGGGTTCTTTATAACCGAGAAGTATCACTAAAGCAAAGGAAAAATAAAATCCCCATTTCGAGAAGATGTGTATATTTTCCACACGAGGGAAATGCACTTCAGATGTGAAAGTGTGTCCTTTTCAGTGAATATAACCTTGAAAACTATTTTAGCAAAGCCATTATTCATCTAACCAGCCCCCAAGTTCAATTTCAAAACTTAGTTCCCTGGCAAGCCAAACACGGTACTACATCACAAGACGAACTCCAGAGAAAATATTGCATTAGCTTTATTTACCGTGTGCTCTTTCAGGAGACAATTACAATCTGGGGCAGGAGGGGCGAGGAGGAGGAGAAGTAAGAGCAGAGGAGAGTGAAATGGGAGAGTAGGATGCTGGTCGCTTTGGCACTTACTAAAAAGCTGCATTTAGCACAAGTAAATTAAAGGGCCTATTTCTGTTGTGAGCCTGTTATGAATGCTCCACCATCTCTGCACCTCTTTTATGCCTTTGGCAGTGTGTGACTGCTGTCGGAGTGTAAAATCAAGTGGAGATGTGCGTTTGCTAAATATGTGTATATGTGTATATGTGTGCGCAGATATGCGTGTGTCTTCCCACACCCGCCCACAAATAAACCTCACACACCCGAGGGCCAAACATCAAGGCGCTGTTGTTCCTTATTAGGAGTCCCAGTGGCTTTAACAGAATTAGCAGAGAGAAGCGAGCAGTGCCGCGCCCTCAGATGAGCTGATCTCAACACTGATACCTGTCACATTTAAAAGCCTCAGCCTGCACACCGTAGAGAATCAGATTTATATATGCAAAGGGCAAATACATTAGCAGAAACACAAACCTGTCATTCGCATTTCCCAAGCACGCTATGACAACAAGGGATGCAGACAGAGAGCGAGCGAGAGAGAGCGATGAGAAATGCATCTACAGAAAGCAAACAACACTGTTTTTTATCTCAAGGTTTTTGCTTAAAGATAGGGAACGATATGAGTGTTCCAAAACAAAAGAAGTAAAATGTTTTTCTTTTTTCTTTTCCATCGCTCTGGTACAAGTTTGAAAGTTGAAATATGAAGACACTAAGGGCGCGAGGTAATGGAAGTAATACATCTTAACTTGCTGAGTCATATATTGCTACTTGTGGAGTCTAAGTACGGCATGCATTTGTCAGAAAGAGAGAAGGAAAGAGCAAAAAGAGAGAGAGAGAGAGAGAGAGAGAGAGAGAGAGAGAGAGAGATAGTCTCACCAGTGAGAGCATGATGACAAATATTTCAATCTGGAAGGAATAAGGAATATGCCTCGCTGTTCCTTCCCCCCAATGCATGACCCAAATCATCTGTGTTTCACTGCTTAGCAAGTAGGAATCAGAGCTGGGTTAAATTGTGTTTGCAAAATAGCCTTAGCTTTTGCTTGGAATAACAGATGGGTGGGGTCTGCCACATAGTACAGAAGTATGTGTGCAAGATAGTAGTAACAGCTACATCAAATGAATGCCAACATTTCAAGGTCATTCTAGTGTAGGTTTGAGTGTCAAATTAAAATGATTGACTCTTTGTCAGATCATCTTTCATCTGCTGCAATTATTTCGATGAGCATTGTAAAGCCCCTGATGACATGGTTTCATATCTTCATAAATGTTTATGAACTGCCATTCAGAGTGAGTTCCTATACTTTGAATGGATTTATTGCTTTGCTTCCGGTATTGCTGCTTGCAGCGTTGTTTGGGGGCGTCTTCATTTGGAGCTCACGCCCGTTTAAAGTGGGCTGAATGCTCAAGTAGGATTTGGTTGTAACATTAGTCTATCAAGCATTGAGCAGGAAAATATGATTCAAGTCAATGAGCTGCAGCCTGTAAAGCCCCGAAGCTCCGCCCCCTTTGCTCCACAAAGCTTGCTTGTTATTTAAAAGTGTATTCATATTGAACGTGTGTTGCGTGTCCAAATTACACCAGCATCGACACTGCACTTCCTTGGGTCCCGAGCAATTAACCCGAAAAGTGTGGAGTTGATCGGATGAAAAGTTCTAGAGATATGCAGAGAACACACACGCACGCACACACACACGCACGCACGCACGCACACATGCATGCAGAAATTCCTTGCTTTACTGTTAGCTTCCTAGTTAGATGAAGTTCAGTTTTTCACAAGGTGTACTCTGGCTGTGAAAGCAGTTGTAATTAAAGTGTCTACTGTGGCTCCGAAGTTAGCTATCCAAAGATGTAAAAAATAGCTCTGATGATGTCATTAGGATAATATCAGATTGGGCCCGAGACTACTTTTTTTTTTAATGGTTGTTACAGACTGTATGTATATGATTTGAAAGAAGTGGGACATAACATGATATTAAAGCTATGATGATATGCACTATTGCACTATGGGAAATGTAGTCTCCGTTTTCTTTTTTTAAGTTTAGCTAGAGTCACTTATGATATTGACCTCTGCTCCTTCAATTTTGACCATGTTTATCATCTCTCTCCTATCAGTCCCTCAATTTGATAGAAGTGCAATATTAAAGTTGTTAGATTTTTAAAGTTTAGTATGAGTTCAACAGTCAACCACTATAGTGTAAAATAGGGTTTTACATTAGTTCTAAACAAAATAAACTGCTTCAGCAGGACTATGTGGGGGTGTGGTTTGATCAGGTCTGATTGACATTGGCCTGATGAAATTAGCAAACAACCCCACAAATGTCATAACATTTTGATTCAAATGTTGCTCAATCCTGATTGGTGCATGACTCCCTTCAAACCAGTAAGAACACTGAAGAAGAAAAAGAAAAACTGCCTTAAATTTGCCAAAATTATTTGAGTTCAATAAAATAAGTATAAAATCATTCCATTTACAAAAAGCTATTTTCTTACTTTGCACACCAAACCACATCACAATGTAAGAATGTCATATTTAATTATACAGTGAAAAGTCATGTAGAAAGAAATATAAATATATGTTCATGTTCCTTTATTAAGGTTGACATATAAGAGATGTGGCTGCTTCTGGAACAGCAATGGATGCAAGGGACTCCCATAATGCAAGGGGAGGTTGGATATGGGGTTAATCATGTTGCAGAAAATGTTTCATGCACTCCCAATGACAATTAAGAAGTGGAACACGGTTGTGCTAAGGTTATTTGTGACACAAGGGAAGAAAAGGACCCGCTTTACGGCTGCATACACTGTCAAAATTAGCTAAATTGACAGTTGTAGGTGTATTCATGATGTCAGGTTGACAATGATGTTATCGAGGAAACAAAGGAAATGATTTGACAGGTGGGAAATGTTGATTTTGACCCCATGTGTTTTCGTCAAGGAAGGATGTGTCAATGACAAGCTTCACTGATGCAACCTCAAGAAATTGGAGATGAGAAGCACACTTCCTGTGTGGCCTAATCAGACTCCTGTATGCCTGTAGCCACCGCTGCTACAGACAGAGCCCTCTCTAACCCTATAATTCTGAAAACACTCACATACAAAAATCAGAAAGGAGACAAACAAAATTCTAGTATCCATTCCTTATCCTAGACATGTCAAAATAATTTAAGGATAAATATATAAAATGCATAATTCATCACACTGAGCTTTCTGAGAAAGCAATGATGAATCAATCATAGTGAAGAGTGATTTTAAAAGCAGAGCTAATGCAGCAATCAGCTGCGGGTGATTTATCAATAGCCAGCAATTCATGTTCATGTTCTAGTGCGATGCCCTGCAGGTAAACAAGGGAAACAAATGAGAAACATTCAAGTGCACTCTTCCTCTTCACCGCACACACACACACACACACACACACACACACACACACACACACACACACACACACACACACACACACACACACACACACACACCTTCTCAGCTGTTGTTGTCAGCATGTTAATCAGGCTTTGGTAAAGTTGTAGCCCTGAGGCGCTGTGTGATATAAACACAGATAGAATAAATATCTCATTTTAGAACCTTTAAATGACTAACTTTGTTGTCTTCTTCCCTGATGGCTCTGAGAAGAAAGTTTGTGATTAAGTATTTATGATGTTTAGCATTCATCAACAAGACCACTATCTCTCAGATACTGGAACATTAAATCTCAAGGAAAGAATGATACTGCACAATGTGCTGCCATAAGTGCTTGTGACCTTTCTGTAACAGGCCATCATGGCTGGCATTTGAGACGAGATCATTACAACTCTGGTTTTTAATTTAAGCCTTTATCCCAGGTGTAATCAGGGCTAAATAAACACTGCTGGAATCATCCAAGACCCAATTAGGCCTGTGGGAAGAGCTGTGTGCCCCTTCTTCATAATCAGCTGAAACTAATACTTGATGAAAGAGTCTGATATCTCTACCTGTCTTTGCAACACATTTTCTGTAATTAGTACACGGCAAGGGTAATTGTCAAGGTTGATGTTATTGTGAAAAATATCATTGGGCATAATATTCAAATTTCCTAATGTGTGGCCTTTGAAAAAAACAAAACAACAACTCTGGAATAGCTTTAATTGCCGTCATAATGGCCACTTTCACATGGGAATATTACACGATACCACTAAGGCATACTGGGGATGTTTGGAGAATCGGGGCATCATTAGGAGGATTTCGTCATCTTCTAATCAGTGTTGAAATGGAAGCTTCCTCAGTAGTAGACACGCGTTAATCTTCACACAATGCCAAAGACCTCTAAATGACTCCACACCTCTGTGGCCAAGAGATAAACACAACTGAAACGGAAGAGAAGAGAAAAGAAGCGGTACTTCTCTCTAGTTAATTAAGTGACGAAATAAGCTTGGAAATCCCCTGAATCAAATTACACAACAGTATACACACCATGGCTGCAGTGTAACGAATGGGCTTAATACAACCACACATCTTTAATGAAATCATGTAAATTGTCTTAGATCTTTGCTTTTATGAATTTGCCTCTGGAGGCAAATGCACCAGGAAGTCAACGGAAATGATTCAGCCGCTGCTCGGTGGAACAAAGTCTGTGTGTGTCAGCACATGCCTAGGAGGAAACGGGGAAGTAATAGGACAATGAGCGATGATGCACTTATTCTTTGATATTGCAATATAGCGTGTGTATGTATAGGAGTACTTTTCATGTGTTAATGTATCTATTTCTGCGACGATTTATATGTAAATTAAGCAATTACTGATTTGATTACTACTGTTTTGTATATGTAGCAAGCTTTCTTTTACTACTTACGTATATATCTAGTCCTCACCTGGACGTTCATGACGCAAAAGTGGGTCAAGAGTCTGTTTTGAGTGGATTGCAGGCATGTGCACGTATATTATTGGAACATAACTTCTCAAGTGTATTGAATTTCTGATTTCTCAATTCTATTTGAACGCAGGCTGCAGAATGAATCAGTTATAAGTCAATAAAAACAACTTGCGGTAGTTTGTGTTTGGTATTCATCCTTTGTAGATCAACACGAAGATCCCTCCAGTTGAATGTTTGACCTTGAAGAGTCATGATTACAATATCAATATATTAATATAAGACTTGTTGATGATTGTAAAACAGTTTGTTAAACATTTATAATTGAATACTTGCTGTTTAGTTATGAATGACATTGTAATATATTATCAACAACTAAAGGGATATTGGGTTATCAGACAGTAGAGACAGCGAGACACTTTTGATCCCTAATTATTGATTTAACTAGTGCCACAACCGCCTCAGATAATCTGGCAATCCCAAAGTTGTTTTTATGAATGGCTTACAACTGATCTATAGAGCGTCTTTAAATAATCAGCATTTACAACTTATCGAAACTTTATCATGGCTGACTTAATATAACTATTTATATTTACAAAAAACAACAATGAATAAAAATATTTCTATATTGATCTATGTATTTAATACAATACAATATATAATTGGCCATATCCGTGGCACTATGGGTGATAAAGTACAGTAAACACACACACAAAATTAAATAACAGCACATGAAACTGTTTCACAGATTGATCGTGTTACTCATTGTGAATGCACTGGGAGGAAAGTGGACGTGGTGTTGACTTTTCGCAGCGAGACAGTGAGAGTGACTGCGGGTGTGATACCGATAAAAAATGAAAAATAAAAAGATGTCAGCAGCTCATCTGATACACTGCAACATGGCTTAGTGATCGACTCACCTACAACCCCACAGGGGAAACGTTGCCTTGCTCTTTGTTAGCTAAATGTCAGCTCCCCACCTGGCTCCTATCATACACTGTCTCATACCCCTAGGCAGCACTCAGAGATACCGCTGAGGTCCAAAGGTTCAAACTCACTCGCTCGGTCAGTGTAATGCCAAATGTACAATGCTGCACATCTGTCTGGACATGGTCAGGGTGAAGACATGTGGCACAAGTCTGCTTTTCACTTGAGTGCTAACCTAGATTATGACAATATGTGATTCATCAGGAACAGTTTATATTACACAATTCCTAAGCCGCCTCCTCACCTTTCCAAGGGAAAAGCCAGGCGAGTGCTGCATTTTGATTCAAGACTTCTCTTTCCCAAACAATGTTGTGACATTTAATGCAATATGTATGTGGTAGAATGCCATTCAAATTCAAATTGCAAATTAAGTTTTCTCGTGAAAATAAATGCTTTAGTTTGTTTATTTTGTGTTGAACTCACAAGACCGTGAAAAACTGCAGGATTTGATCACACCTGATTAATTAGATAGCAATATGCATAACACCACAGAGCATATTTTACATGTAAAACGTTGACAGTGTACCTGGATTTCTTCTAATGATAGTAATTTATGAAAGCCACATCCGCTGTGTTAGTTATAGTTAGGAGAGCTTCATAAATTGATTTTTGCCAGACACCATGTAATGGTCTTGTTTGGAATACAGTTTTCAGATGACTCTTCTTAACCTGAGCAGCTGTGGAGTTTGTATGCTCTATAAAGATATTGTAGGCATGTTTTAATTTAATTATTGAGGTGAATGATAAAGGAAATAGGTGTATTATAACCTGCATAGCAAATTTTGCACCAGCACTTTTCAATGTTTTCACAAAATTACACGTCTACAGAAATGTGCAATGGGTCTGTTTAAGGGGCGAGTGCCTCTTCACTCATCAAATAAGCAGTGCCAGCCTACATTTCGTTTGGAGGGAGATTGAAAGTGGGTGTTAGATAATGATTGTCTACCCCACCAACAGCCAAGTACTACTGGAAGTTAAAGCAATTGTCAGATACAGTTTCATAATGCTTCACCCATGGTGGACCTGAGCGCTCAACACATTGCAAATTAAGAAGAATGCATGCAAATAGACACAACACAAGCAAATTAATGAGCATCTTCAGCAATTTGATGACGTCTGCGCAGCATTTAGAGAAAGTGCTGTACGACGCTGACAACACAACTGAAACAGTTTCTGGGAGACACACAATCTAGAGCATGCTTTTGGACATTATTGAAGTTGTTTATCCTTCGTTGGCAAAAGGCAAACTGATCCTGGGACTGTATGTACTAAAAACGGGGTGATATATGATACAACTGTTAAATTCAAAAAGATCTTTAGGCTATTGCATTAATTGTCAATTTATACACAAGTGGGCAGTCTGCACCTCACACACTTAATATACACATACATACTTGCACTTTTGCACTTCTACTGTTTAAGTTTCATTTAATCCCTAAAGTAATACTCTGTTCTTTTTTCTTTCATCCCAGCTAGTTTTATTTGTATTTTTATTAGTATTATTATTAGTGCTGTCAAACGATTAAAATATTTAATCGCAATTAATCGCAATTTTTCATTTTTTCATTTTAATGCTCTTATCAACATGAAAAAGTGGATTGGCTTGCTTTATGCAAATGTTTTATTTGATTGAAAAACAACTGCCAAACAGGGCGGTACAAAATAAAATTATAAAGTGCACATTTCAGGTAAACAAGGGTTTACAAAATAAAATTATAAAGTGCACATTTCAGGTAAACAAGGGCTTAAGAGAGAGAGAGAGAGAGAGAGAGAGAGAGAGAGAGAGAGAGAGAGAGAGAGAGAGCTGTGAACATAGCAGTCAGGCCTCTTATTTTCGGAACAATGAACCGTAACAGTTAGGTTACCAATAAAAGGTAAGCCTCCTACTTCTTTGTTTTCAGCCAGCTACTCAAACAGACAAACCTGTTGACATTTTCAGACAACAGTGGCTTGTAATGGTGGCTCTCGAAGGCAATTCGTAGGTCCTGTCGTTGGATGCGATGCATATTATATCAGCTAGACCCTCGTCCTCTACAACGTTAGCAGGCCTACACGCAGTAGCCACCCATTTAGCTATGGCTGCAAGAAGTTTGTTCTTCGTTGTGGTGTCCATGCGTTTCTGTCCGAAGTCATCCATTCTTGTCTGCTATGACGAGGGGGCGCAGAGTTAGCATCAGCTGTGTGCTTGGCCATCAAGTGGTATTTCAGACTGGATAGGCTACGATGATAGCTCAGTTCACAATGACAAATGGCACATACCACTTTGGTCTTGTCAAGGGAACCATCTGACAACTTTTTGAAAGTAAACTTTCCATTCATTAGCGTCTTATCATTCATTTTGCCGTATCGCGCTCACCATTCATTCATTTCAAACCGTAACGTTAGCCTAGCTTCCAAGCCCAAACAGCGTGCCTATTGTTTTGCTTCCGGTTGAGCTACATCCGGCGTGGTGCTCGCGAGAAAAAAATTAAAATGCGTTAACGGCGTTAATAAAATTGACGGCATTAAAATTGGTTTGCGTTAACGCCGTTAATAACGCGCTAATATGACAGCACTAATTATTATTGTATATATCTTTCATCCCTGCTGTTTTTATCTTATTTTTTGTCTGTAAATTGCTGCTACTCTACACCAAATTTCCCGTTGGGGATTAATAAAGTATATATTCATTCATCAGATAAACCGACATATATACACTGTGCAGACAGTGCTCACAACGGATTAGCACTTATACATTTACAACTGTCTTCTTCAGTGTAGCCTCACAAGAATGAACCAAAAAAAGAGACATGGACAACTTGGACCATTAAAACAAAACTGATTGTCAATAAATACAACAACAGCTCAACTTTAGGATCTACAAGAGAATAACACATCGTGCAAAGACTGCACAGTTATTAAAATATTTCGGTAGCACTTTATAATAAGTAGACACTTTTTAGCATTAGTAAAGCATGAATAAACAATGAATTTGTCATTTATAAAGCATTATTCCAACATGTTTCATACTTAAATACTCGTGCTACTGTGCAACAGCTAATAATAATAGGCTCGTTTGTTAGAGCTGCGCCTCGCCTGGAATCCAGACGAGAGCAGCGGCCGCAGCAGGAGGCGTTCACAAGAAACTGTGATCAAGTCGGACAGTTTTAGGCTGCCTTCAAAGTACACACAGGAAGTCACAGAAAAAATGACTTCCTGTTAGTTCCGAACTTTTGTCTACTTGTAGTTTACAGATCACGTTTAGATTTTAGATGTGTTTGTAAATATATATTTATGTATAAATGTGTGTGTAGCTGCATCCTTTGGTCTTTTTATGTCTGCCTGTGAAATACATTACTACTGGTTTAGATATGTGTTGTATAAATACGATTTTCTATTAACAACCACACAACATATGTTTTTAGATTAAACATGAGACGAATAGTCAACAATCAAGCGTTAAGTATTACAACTACACATAAAATAAGGATTTTCTAGAACACGTGGTGTTTGCTGTGAGATCTAAGAGCCAATCAGCTCTCTGATGTGGCGACAGCCAGGCGTTTCCCATCATGCACTGGGCCACGCAGTCCGTGGAGAGCTACTGCGGCGCCTGGCTGTAGAATCGACGGCCGGCTTGCTCTCGTGAGAGTATCGTTGACCACGTGTGCATGACGTCAGAGCAAGTCGGGAGCAAGTTGGACACAAATCTAACCGGCATGCATCGCCGCCGATCGATTCTGCGCAGAACTGGCTCATCTCGAACGAGCCTATTAATAGGTTGTTTCTCAATACCAAGTACGCTAAGTCCAGACTTGTGAACTTTTAGAGTTTGGACTTGGGAGTCCAGACTCTCAAGGATGGGAGGACACAGGACGGTCTTTCTGCAATTGGAACAGCAGCTGACTTGATGACGTCACCACCTCAGCTGTCGTTGTCATGAGTTTACTCTGATTATTCACTGTAAAGTATTTTTACAGTCAAACAAAATATGACAACCCTGCTTTTTTTGCACTGGTTTCACAGACATACACATATCATTGTATATATATATATATTTATTGTGTGCATATATATATATATATATTATATATACATACACACATATATATATATATATATATATATATATATATATATATATATATATATACACAGATACACATATCATTGTATGTACATATATATATATATATATATATATATATATATATATATATATATATATATATATATATATATATATATATATATATTATTGTGTTTATAAATATATTATATATATATATATATATATATATATATATATATATATATATATATATATATATATATATACACAGATACACATATCCTTGTATATATATATATATATATTGTGTTTATAAATATGTATTTTATATACTTATATAGATACACAATTGTATATATAATATGTTTATACATTTAATATATATATATACTTATATATTTATATAGATACACATATAATTGCAAACAATTTGGTCAAAAGTAATAAGACTGTAGTTCAAAGTAAAAGTTAAATTAAAATCGTAAGTTATAAATCGTAACCTTTCCCTCAGTCAAACTGATTTAATGTGACTGAATAAATAATAAAGATTGCTTGTTAGATCCTCAAAGTCGATTTATATCTCATGTTTAATCGATACGGAGACATCGGATCCAGCGGATCATTTCAAAAAGTCCAGCCGAGATCAAGCTGCTGTCGGCGGGCAGCATAGCGCTGACGGCCCGGTGCTGCGGGGCTCACGGTCCCTCAGCAGGACCTCAACCCGTCGGCGTATCTTTTTAAATAAGATGATTCTGGACAAACTGACCACAGATTTGATGCTTAAACAAATAACTTCTCGCCTGAAAACATCCTAACAAATTTTGTGACTCAACAACGGTAGTATTTATAGAATGTCAACTTTCAGTTGTGAGTTCTCTCATCCGCCATTGTTCCCCGTTTGCTAGTCCGAAATGCATTCTGGGATATTGGCTCTCTCAAGTACGCTCAAATCTGCTCTGATCCATCCCCGGTAAAATGGGAGGATCAAGTCACATCCGGGCATTTTCACCGTGCTTGGCGAGAAGCGGACTTTTGAATTGGAACAGTACTTGGGCCGCGACTGATGACGTTTCACGAGTCCACGAGAACACAAGTACAGAGAAGAACGCTTATTGAGAAACGGCCAATAATCTGGCGCAGATTTACGGAGGTGGTGCCACGTCATCAACGTGGGACATGTGTTTATGCGAGGACCCGGTGTGTCCCACCACGGTGCCCGATCAGAAATAATTCCGGCCTGGTGATGGGACTGAGACTTTCTGATCGGGCACCTTGGTGGGACACACCGGGTCCTCGCAGAAACACGTGTCCCATGTTGATGACGTGTCACCCCTTCGTAAATCCGCGCCAGATTATTATTATTATTACTATTAGCTGTTGTACAGTAGCACGAGTGGTGGCATGTTTCTCAGTTTGCTGGTACAAATGATTGATTATTTATGCTGGTACAAATTATTGATCGCTATCACCTGGATTGGTCTATTTACAACTGAGGTGGCGCGTGCCAGTGCCTATCTCTGGACCAGTGACGAGCTTGCTAGCTAGCATAATCAATAATATTTAGCTATCTGCCAACATACTATGGAACACTTTTGCCACTGACGGGCATGACCCCCCAGCACCAGCATATTAATGTTCTTTATCAGTTTGTGTTGTGTCTATTTCCCTTTTCTGTTGAGAAGATAACTGAGACTTCAGCTAGCTTTGAGCCACTGCAGGGGCTCAAAGCTAGCAGAAGTCTCAGTTACAGAACATACTTAACTAATACTTAACTAACCAGTAGTAACTACTGAATTAATAAATAGTAACTACTGAATTCATCATGACATTTATTAATGCTTTGTAAAGCATAAATAGTCTACACTTTATATTAAGTCACAGAACATGCTTAACTAATACTTAACTAATGAGTAGTAACTACTGAACTAATGAGTAGTAACTACCTGATTTCATCATGAATGGCAGCATTTTTTTAATCATTTACTAACACTTTACAAATGATCTTATTAATCATCTATAAGTCATCAATACTGCATTTACAAATGGGAAATTCATCATTCATAAAGTATGAAACCATAGCTTATTAATCAAGAATGAAACATTTATAACTGTGTTTATGAATGAGTTACTAATGAATATTCATGTTGGAATAATGCTTTATAAATGATGAATTCATTGTTTATTCATACTTTACTAATGCTAAAAAAGTGTCTACTTATTATAAAGTGCTACCCATATTTCTGTGATCTTTACACACTGTGTAGTGTGCACAGGCAACTACGTTGTTGGACAGTGAAGTGGTTGTTGACGTTCTTATCTGGAGCGTTCAACAGTGTGTTGTTGTATTCACCTTTTTTTACCCCTTAATAATCCTTAAAGCATTTTATAACCAGTCCACTCAACCTCTCTGGTTTCCATTGTGCTCCTCAAATGAATGGGGCTCTTCCGTCACATCAGGGATTAACAGTTTCAAACAGCAGAAAGTCCTCACACACCTCATTGAAGGAAGAAGTTCAGTGGACGCTAAAGTCACCAGGGAGGATATACCGTACTTTTCGAGTTACCAGCCGCTCCTACGGCTGATCAGTGTCCCCGCTGTAGCAAGCTAGTAGCACTGCTAGCTAGCGCTGCTAGCTAGCGCTTCTGCTGCTACCGGCCACTGCTGCTGCTACTGCCCGCTGCTGCTGCTACTGCCCGCGTCCCCTCTGCCCAAGTCGGGTGTCGAGCCTGGTCCCGCTACCTTCGGTGGTTTTCAGGGAGCTAGCGGAAGTTAGCGGGGAAGTGACGGAGCGCTAGCAGGAGCCCCAGCTGGCTACAGCGGGGAGCTGTCGGGGACACTGACCGAAGGTAGTAGCGGCTTATAACCCGAAAAGTACGGTACAACAAGCATGTTAGCATTTAGCATGTTAGCTAGACGCAGCCTGCCCCTAGGTGGCCTACAGGTCGGGTGGTTAATTCAGTCATTCATTAAGATTGATACATTTTTAGCTATGCCGAGGTACAACATTTTAATTATAACCACATATATAGCCCATATCTTATTCTCTGTTGCAGTGTGTGTATGTATATATTGTGGCAAACCAGGGGGACAAGCCAAGCAGACAGAGCACAGGGGGTGGATCCCCAAGCTCAGGTTGGGGGAGGTGATCGAGGGAGTGTACTTCCAGTGTAGGTGCTGCAGCCAATCGGTACATGGCATTGGTCACACCTGCAGCCCATCAGGTGATTAGAGGGAGCATATCTTCTCAGAGCTGGGAAGCAGCAGGGGGAAGACAGACTGGACAAGAGGTTATGAGGGTCTCCTGAACCTCTGGCGAGGAGCCACATCGGACGGGAGGTAATCCAGCGCACTCACCTCACCGCTCTCCTCTGCTCTGCCCTGCTCACACAGGACAAAGGAACCGTCTCACACCAGGCGTAGACAGAAGGTCAAAGACCCTGACCGGGCGGAAGCTTTTGTTGAGTTTGACCCCATCCCTTTTTAGCCTAACCTATTTATTAAAGGACACTTTTTGTTACGTTGTCTCTGAGTCTCTTGTTTTATTTCTGAATCTTGCCTCCAAGTCCCCCGGGTTTCCACACTATGTATGTTGCAAACCTCCGTCATGTCACATGGGAAAACATTTTGATAAAGGCTTCGGAAAATACATAAGGAACACTACTGGGAAGCTACTGAATCATATGAAAATATCAGAAACAAAACATTATGGAACCCTTAGTATAAGCAATGCCACTCCAAATGCAAAAAAAAATAACTTAGCTAATAGCCACAACATATGGTAATATGTTAAACTATCACTTTTGTGCAGGGAAACAATGATTTATTGTCAACAACTCCAGCTATTATCATTGTGTTTGGTCTCCCTCAAGTGCACACATCCGTGTTTGCTCACAGCATTACACAGCATTTCATCCAAAGTCTAAGGTCACTTTCAGTTATCTCCTTACATACTTTTCTCGCTCTCTTAATGTTTCTCAACAATGATTTGAATGAATATGCCTGTCCCTACACCTAAGGGCGCTATAGAAACAAAACCATCCTGCGTGCTTGAACCTACAACCTCTACAATTTGCCATTAGCTAAACACTGTGAAATAGCTGCAAGCCCTCAGGCCAGGTGTTTCACTAAGAGCCACTCAGTCTCTTTTTTTAGCCCTGAGCTACACTACAGTTCTAACAGGAAAAGAGCTTTGAGCCAGCAATCTGAAGGCAGACATAGATTGGTTCCACAGGTACCACCACTGAAGATGTGTAAAAAAGACCCGCGGGCAGCCCTGTGTCCAGCACAAACCCCCGTTCTAGGAAAATCAATAATTCAAAAGGACAAAGCGTCTGATACATGAGAGTAAAATGCAGCTTGCTTTCCCCCTCCTGTGTCAATATTTTGACAGCAAGCGTGAAGAGAAGAACAAATCCAAGGGGACATATAAAGTGTTCTTTCATGTTTTGCAAAGTGAGTGCTACCTCTCCGTCTACATCCATGAAATGGAGAGTCAAGAGGAAGCTACTGTTCGGGTACAGTCTGCTCGGGCGGAGTGACTATACCTTAACGACCGACTGCCCGGGAAAAGGACTGAGCTTCACGCAGCAGGTCTCTTCTTCTTTGAGGCCGCTCCCACTTCCGGTGTCTTACTCTGTTTCTTACTTCTTTCTTTCTTTCAGGGTTCCTTTATTTCTTCTTTTTACACACCCTCACCCCACTGAACAAGAGGGAAAAAAAGAGCGGAGGGAAGGT
Organism: Myoxocephalus aenaeus; assembly: GCA_038501785.1. NCBI lineage: Eukaryota > Metazoa > Chordata > Actinopteri > Perciformes > Cottidae > Myoxocephalus > Myoxocephalus aenaeus. The sequence goes on from JBAMJR010000132.1 coordinate 223,532, forward strand.
CATTACGGTTTCGAGGAGGAGAGAATAACACACGGTGAGATGGAGCGAGCTGCAGAGATGAAGGGGGTTAGAATAAAACAAATCGAGAACAGTGTACGAAAGGTAATGAGGCCAAAAGAAAGGCAGCGACTGAAGGGAGTATGATAACAAGATAATGTACTGCCAGTGTAGACCTGATTTAAAACAAATGGCTTCTATCATCTTCAACAGTGTTCTGTTCTGTTAGCTTTGGGGCCATTTCGTACGAGTCAAAGCCAACAGTGATGTTCTTTTTGGATTTTATAAAACGTACAGTTGCATCACCTAAAGCACTATTCACCAATGTTTAAGGATGCTAGTTAAAGCAGGCAGTAATAGGGCTGTCATCCACATTTAGGTTGCACATTGCGACTAATCACTTAACTCTACTCCCAAAAGTATCTTTGTGCTGCAATGAACAAACATATGCACACACACACACACACACACACACACACACACACACACACACACACACACACACACACACACAAAGGGAGATGAGGGTGTAGGCCACAAACACTCCTTTAATTATGCGCTGAAGTTTTCTCCCAGATGCCCTAGTTATTTCCGGGGATGCTATGGAGTCTTTTGGGACAGACGACGCTCCCTGAAGTGGGCGAAGGAAGATGGAAGGAGTCCCTGGTGACACCAGGAGAAGACCACGTCAGTGCGCTCATGGGGGAGAGAAATCCAGGACCTTGTTTTCTCCTTTCTGGTCTGTCGCCAACAGAGAAAAGAAAATACAACAACATCTCAGAACTGCTTTTGTCTTTCTGGGAACATGATGCTGTTATTAATGGATACAAACCGGGGTTGAAGTCATCAGATGGGCTGTTCTTTTTCTCTTTTTTTCCTTTTCTTTTGAGTTAATATGATGAAGGACCAATTTACTCAATTTCATTTATTTGTTCATTAGGCCTCATGCGAACACCACCACCTTTGAAAGTGAAATGTAGGAGGAACTTGTCACATTCACCAATTTGTACGTATGTAGCTCCATAAAGCTGCTGGAGCTACTGTGGAGCCCCAACTATCACCAACTGCACTCCCTGAATAAATATAACATTTTTGTAAAAACAAATAAGAGATTTCAGAGTGAAGCAGGTAAAGATGTCTAAAATAATTCATTCTAACACTAGTTCAATCAGGAGAGAATGTATTAGAATTTAACAATAATGTATTACCCATGCATACAAATTGAATAGTGCAAAGTCTTTGGCGATTGGACTCCATCCTGAAGTAGGATAATAGCCGGGCAGTGATGCTGAGGTCTGATAAGGATGGTGCCAGCGGAACAGCCTCCAGATCAACTCTGCTAAAACCAAAGCGCGTGTGGTGGACTTCCGCCAGGGTAAACGCTCTCCTCCGGAACCAGTGAGCATCCAGGGAATGGACATTGAGACTGTGAAATCTTATAAGTACCTGGGTGTTCACTTGAACAATAAACTGGACTGGACTGACCACACTCATGCCCTGTATAAAAAGGGACAGAGCAGACTCTTTCTGCTGAGGAGACTGAGGTCTTTTGGGGTGCAGGGAGCACTCCAGAAGACCTTCTTTGACTCGGCGGTGGCATCTTCTATGGAGTAGTCTGACAGCTAACAGGAAGGCGGTGGAGGTGGTGGGAGACCGGAGGACAGCAGCAGAGGAAAACATTTTGAAAGTTTGACAGCAACAATGTGATTGGATTCAGGAAACTGTGAGAGATTATGAGTGTAAAAGAGAGTCTTCCTGACAGAACTTCCGCTTAAGCTTCATTTTATGATGTGCTAACGTACTCTGCTACTGTTAGGTTTGTATTTAGAAACCTACCATTTTCAAAACGTATATATCTCCTTCCAACCTCGCCGTGTGATGAGTATCACTATTACACAACGTTTAGCCATGACTAACTCGGAAATGCAAAACCTGCCTTAAAATAATACAATCTCAAATGATTGCATGAGAGTCTATGGAGCAGAGCTGGATAGCTGTCAGACCCTAGTCAGAGCTGCCCAAATGCTATGCTATGATTGGCCAGTCTCAGTTTGAGGGTGGGACTTAGTGAAGGGTCAAGCAAGAAGTCCAGATGTGATTGTCACTTCCTCTCGACCCATCCCATCTCATTCATCATCCACTTTGCTTTGGTAAGTTTGAGTTTATTTGTGGCATCTCACTCGACACCAAACCATACCTTTTTAATTTCTGTCACGCTATGACATATGACACTGTGATGACATGCTTTTGGCAGCGGTAGTCATTGTTCAAGACTTCAAACATTGCAGTGAGAAATGTTTTGTTCTTTTCTGGGGTGACATTTTGTGCCCACAAATCTCTGTTTGTCTTACATAGCAACTTGAGAATATTGATTATGGCAATGATCACGTCTCACAAATCAGCTACTAACGTAAAGGTGCATTCATTAGATTGAGTGTGTGATTAAGTATGAGTGTGAGCAGTTCAGATTGATTGCTGAATCACACTTGAAGCGTTTGCTTGAGCAATAACCATGAAAAAAAAAGTATTGGAAGAGAAGTTTAGGATAAAAGTACTAAAATGTTCTTGGAAGATGCCGGTTTTCTTTTTAACAATCCCACTAAATCATTTTGATGTCTTGTACTTGTGTGTTTCATCTTCTGCATGAGTTGTTTGTGTTATTCCGTCAGTGACTCAGAATGGAAAAAAGGTTTGTGTCAGTTTCCATAATAAATAATTAAACCTTATGAGAAACCTTGTATTTCCTGTTTTTAATCAGCACATGCTCACTTTGACAAGCCACATCGCAAACTGTCACTGCATTTTAACTTGTCACTAAGCATCCGCCCCTGTTCCCGTTTCCACATCTGGTGACTGCAACCCTGTAATTGACAAGTCGGTCTTGCTGCCCTCTTTCATGACACTGGATAATTTGCTTGATATTATGACTCACATTAAAAATGAATTAGTGTACTAGCCTACGCCACATTCATCGGTCAAGTCGGCAGCTCTGCATCTAATAACTGTGTAACTATTTTTCCATTTAATTCATGTGTCTGCCTTCATTTGCTTCCAGTCTCATCGGTTATTAAGCTGGCTCTAATTAAAATACTCCATGTGTACTCTGAGGTCCTCTGAGCGATGGTGAGTCATAATCAACAACCTGTAACATTAGTAGATATTCAACACAAAAGTATAGTACTTTATAATCATGTATCAAGTGACTGTTCATCTTACAAATAACCTAAAGTAAAAAATGTAAACTAAATCTTCTTTCTGTAGTATTTTATTTTTTTGTTACCATTTTTACCTGTCAAAATGCTCACTATTTTACGAATTTGATCCTGTATAGATGGTGAGTAAATGCAAACATGGAGCTCTAAACAATGACAAATGATTAGTCAATTACGTACTTTAGCACATTTTGACAGAAACGTCAAAGTAATGTTCACAATACATTTTCTTTTAATAACAACACTTTGTCTTCCTGATAAAAATTTACAGACTAAAAGTAACATTGAAAAAGAAAAATCACAAAACAATCACACCTCTGTGTAAATGTGTAAGGCAGCGCTGCATATTAAATATGTCAGGATAAACAGATGGCATTGCAATGTTGAGATTTCACACTGTGTATAATTTACAGCTCCAGTGGTACCTACCGACAGACAGCTAAATTGCTGTAAACCCAAGTGCACACCCATGTGAAGAGATAAAAAAGAAAAGAAAATCACAATAATGAAAATTCTTATATTTTATTCAAAGCAAACATTTAGCAACAGGATTTTAGTCATTTGGGGGATTTTTGCTGTGTTCCTATCATTCCTTGAAGCTCCTCAGAAAACGAGCACCTGAATTTCATTACAAAGTCTTCTTGTCGCATTTGCTGAAAACACTGCCAAACATCCCAACATCAAACAGCTTTCCCTCTTGCTAATGAGCAAAGCATGCATCCTGTTTTCACCACCTTCTCTAAAATGCATTTCCTTTTCTCTGTCTTCCAACCCAACCCCTTCATCCCTCCACCCCTTTCACAATTGAACTCTGAAGTGCCAGCACGCAAATCAAGCGCTAATCCATTTGAAGCTGACAGGGCGCCCTGATTACGGCGGCGGCTTTCTTCTTCAAACGTCCTATCACCATCATCTATCCAGGAACACATGTCGAAACATGAAAGCGCTCCCAAGTTCAACTATCCGATCAATTGTTTGTCAGACGTGCCAACAAAGTGAGGGCAAATTGTCATGCACACACCTGAGCCCGAGAGTTTAATTAAGCTATAGAGTTTGCACGGAAGCACAGAATCAGACACAGGCTCAAACAGGGCACATTTGTGGAGTGGAAATCACTCAGCACATACACAGTTGTTTAATTCCTGTCACTGTCAGCTTCTCTTTGAATTACTAATATTTAGATATTAAAATGTGCGGAATGAGAAAGAAAGCCTTGTGTCTAGATATGAAAGGAAGAAGATGGAAGGCCGGGGTGAAACACTTTCATGATTAAAGCGCCTTTCTTCCAAACTTCTAATGAAGCTGCAGCAAAAGTTCACTTCATGAAGGCCTCCCACCTCACTCATGTCTAATAGAGTTAAAAAGTAAGTAAGCCAAATTTCCATTTGAAAGTCTTTAGTTACATCTTCAATATTCCTTAAGAGAGAATCTCAAATCTCCTGGATAATTTGACAGTACTACAGGTTTATTTTATGACCATCATTTGTAAATATGTATCTGTTTATGATGATTTTTTTTTTTTCTAGTCAGTTTGGTGTAGCAAATGGCTCTAAGAGCTGAGCCCTTACCGCCATTGCTATGGAAAGAAGGCAGTCAGAGGCGTGAATCAGGGCAGCGGCAAATTTATTCTGCATCTTTGTTGCAACTGGAAACAATAGTTGTTGAACACTGTCCTAGAATCAGAATGGTCACTAATGTATGATGTAAACTACAGTTTTGGTCCACTCAGTTTATATTTAGATGCTGATTGTTTGGTTTAGGCAGGTTGTGTGAAATGGGTTTAAGAACGTTAAGAGTATTTTTCTAAGACAGCCGACTGCTACAGCTAAAAAGATGCTGATGAATGCTGTGAACCGGAACAAAAACAGTAAAGTTGCTGGCCGTAAAACCAAAACAGTGAGCTGAAAGATTCTAAAACGCTCCATAGAGCTGTGGGGATGTGCATAATCTGGTGATAAGACCAGCCTCACATTTGATCCATTATTCATATAAACTTTTTAACTGTTTATTTAGACTTGTATCTCTGTCTTGGGAGTGTTCCGACTGTGTGTTACACACCGTTGTCTATTCAGGAAATAAACCTGGACAACCACACAACTCCTTCCACTATAATACTCTTTATTTCTTCATAGAAAATCCTTGTCTTTCTCCTAAGCCATCTATCCAATTAGTGCAACGGCTTGACTTTCAGTGGCTACTCATTAATTTCCCTTTTTTCAAACCAGCCATGACCTTCCTATTAAATATATATTTAAAGCGTGGCATGCTGAAAGGTGTTAGCATGATGCACCTCGACCTCCTCCTCAGGAGTCACCACCTTTATTCAGCGCTACCTCAGTGGTACATCACCTACACAGCTGATTTCAAATGCTAAGTGACTTTGATTGTTTTCCTTAATAGTAATTATTGTAATGAACTTTTTCACCATCTCTCCTCACCCTTTCATCTCACACATTACTTCCTGCCGTCTCATCTGTCTCCATCTTACACTGTGACTCAGCTTCTCATTCTCTCTCACTCTCCATATCTCTAACTCAGGACATCTCTCTCTCGCTCTATAATTTTCTCACTTCTTTCTCACCTCTCCTTGATGAATTTCCCTCTCTTTCTCTCTCGCTGTACTTTCTCTTTTCTGTTTTCACACAAATTCTAATTTGCTCCCTTCCCTCTCATCTTTCCATGTTCCTTCACGACTCAGCCTCTCGTTCCTTCTCTTTACCTTTTCTCACTTTCTCTCGCTTCCTTTGCTGGCAAGAAGTCACAGAGATCAAAGGGAGGAAGAGATGGAAAGAGGCAAAGCTAACACGTACATATATCTTGCCTGCACTTTCTTTTCTTTCACACCCAAAGTCTGTCTTCCTCAAAACACCTCCTCAACATACACATTCTATATTTTCCTCCTTATCCTCTTTCTCTCAAACTTTCCACCCTGCCACTTGTACTGTTCCTTCTCGATTTCACCCCTTTTCTCCTTGTTTTTGCGCTGTTACAGCTGACGTCAGTCCAGGGGATCATTCAAAACACATTCTGACACATGAGGAACAAGCAAAAGATAAGCTGTCTCTCTCTGAAAGATTCACTAGATTGCAAGATGAAACAGAGAAGAGATGGGAGGAAAAAAATAGAGACTAGCTCTCACATAGTACATAGAGATGCTCAGCTCCCCGGAGCTGCCGGGGGGGCCACGCATCTCTGTTCTCTTCATAATTCAACAGCCTTATTAGTGTCGGTGTCTTTGTTTTTTTCTTCTTCTTTTAGCCATAAAGCAGGGGAGTTAGCTGTTAGCACATACACATGTTCACACAAAACATGAGGACACACTTAAACAAATGACAATAAAGGCATACACTGTGAACATGCACAAAGATATGTACCCAAAGGCACACACAACTACACACCCCACACCTACATACACTCAAACTCTTTATATGTTAATAAAGTCCCTCTAGATGTTCTTTGTTCTCCAAGCTGCTTCATCCATCCATTCTATTTCCCCTAGAGTGTTGTCTCCAAATGCACTAAGATACACACATACAAGTCATGATCAAGAGTACTGAGAGAGTGTGTGTGTGCCTCTTGGAATGTCCATTTAATGTATTCATAAGGGGTGCATGTGAACAGACATTGGTCGCCGAACTTCACAAAAATATTAGCTCTACAGCAATGTGATGCAATTTCTAACACCACACTGCAAATCTCTACAGTGCGTCACATAGCTTGTACATAATGACTTGAACAAACCCCCCTTCCCCCACCCAGTCCACCACGGGACACATGATCAGAGCCTTTAGACTTAGCTTTGTTAATTTATTTATTCCTTTTTCTCCCTGAGGCATACCGCTGGGATTCTCCTGTGAGCCACCAGGAGTGGGAATCTGCGTATCTTACTCATCTTGCATGCCGACTTTGATGCCACTTAAAGAGCCCCAACAGGAAAAGTCTTGCAAGTGGACCAAAGGGCTCTAAGTCAAGGTTAAGCAATCTTAAAAATAGAGTTGTTGCTCAAAGATTTGTGATGAACATTCATTCTGAATCATTGAGGAGATATGGATTGTAAATGGAGGAGGAATTATGACAGCAACGCTAACAGAAAGACACAAATACACTCACAGACACACACATGCTGTGCCCCACCAGTGTGAAGAATAAACCCAGCATAATACTATGCAGCTCCTCTTAACCTGCCATTGTTGTCTGCTTGCAGTCGTTCGCCGTGTCAAAGAGAACAAAGTCGAGAGGTAAAAAAAAGTGGGGAAAAAAGACAGAGAAAGATAATACTGGCCAACAATTTTATTTACCAATCTTATTCTGCCCCCTCCTCTTCCACCTCTCATTTTTTCTCCCTTTCCAATCAAAGTTTCAGTGCACAACAATAAGACTGCTTACTCTCTCAAAAGCTGTTTAAGTGAATTTCACTGGCTCACCGGGGAATCGCCCCACTGAGGCTTTTGAAGGCATTGAGGCAGGGAGAGAAAGTAATTACTTTTTTCCCTAAACAGAAGTGGGGCGCGGCATGGTGTGTGTAGTTGAGTTTGTGTGTGTGAGAGACTGAATTAGTTTGTGTGCGTTTCTGTTGGTGTACACACATGAATCTATGTCATGTGTTTGTCTGTGCAACCTTGTGTATGAGACGAAGAGAAACATAGCAATAGTATGGCAAGCTTCTCACAGAATGTCCGGCAAGGTTTTTAGTACGGTCAGTGTACAGTGTGTGTTTGTGTGTGTGCGTAATTCAACAATGTTCCATTGCATTTCACACATGAGTAAGAGACCTCAAAAAATACATATTTGTCCTCTTTTAGAGCATAGTCGCAAATGCACGAAATTAACATTGGCGAATATTCCTCTCCCGTTCAATTCCATTCTATAAAGTGAATATAATAAATAAAATATTCGCTTCTGGTGGCAAAGCAAATTTGTATTACAGTAGACTGCTGTTCATGTCCTGTGTAAAACCAAATATATGTTGATTATCTACCGTAGTTTTGCTATGCAAGCCTAAAACTGATTAAATAACATACATACCCTTTTATTTTTTACAAATTTCCCTTTTTTTAACCAACATTTATGGTAACCCAAACCACCATTTTTTTTAACCCTAACCCAGATTTGTTGCCAACATATGTGTATTTAAAAAAACATATGTTTATTTTGAAAAAAAGAATTGATGCATGTAAAGAGGAGAAATTGAGCAAACTGACCTGTCCAAAATTGATGGCAGGGGACCTAAAGCATCATAGTTTGAAGCACAGGTCCACTGACAGAGCAGCGGTATTTGACAAGTTAGGAGTGAAGACTAGTTAAGGTGAGCGTGTGCTCACCTTTTTATTTGAAAGCTAAGCTTTTATACCAGCTTGTGTGTTTACAGTTTGATATGCCCAATATTATGTTAATGCTGAAACAAGGAAAAATGTCTTCTCATTCATGAGTGAGGTTAAGATGAGCTTGACAACACAATTTCAACAAGCAGACTGACGTGGTATCTGCAGTGAAGAATGTGCTTTATTGTACGGCACTCCTGTGGTGAAGTGGGAGCTAAGCCTGAAGGCAAAGGTCTCAATTTACCAGCTAATCTATGCTCCAACCGTCACCTGTGTCCCTGGAATTAGTTTGTGCAGTATGTCAAGGATGGTGCCTTTGGAGCTGGAGGATGTGGCTAAAGAAAAGGAAGTCAGGGTTACTTTGTTTAGCTTGGTATCATGACCCAAATCCAGATAATCGGTCCCCATTGGGTGGATGATCGAGTGCTGGATGGAGGAATGAAGTAGAAGTCTGATCAGAATGTCTTCTATGAATGCTCAAGTTGCGATAACACCAGAACGTTGCACAGAGAAATGCGTCCATAATAAATGTGTGATTCTAGGAGTTTGGTGAAGTGGAGACTACTCACAGGGCTAGTTGATAAACTAAACTAGCTACAATAAAAATGTAATTAAGTGGAAAAAAAGTGGTTAGCTTGGTCACTTGGGAGAAAACACGTTCACACAGTTTAAACAAAATAAATATTTGTTAGAAAATGGTGCAACAGAGCTCATAAGCTTCGATAGCGTCCTCCATTTTGAACCGTCAGGCTCTACGATATCTCAAAGGTCAGCAATGTCAACATGTTTTTCTATTCGTCATGTTTAAAAAAGAAATCACATGCCAAAGTCCATCAAAGTTAAGTGTGTTTCAAACAGATTTATTTGAAGAGATTTACTTTATGTGCCAAGTGAATTTATTGCTGATTAAACTGACATTATTTATACTAAATATTCCACCTCCCGGGCTGCACAATGGTGTAGTGGCTAGCACTGTCGCCTCACAGCAAGAGGAGCCCGGTGTCGGTTGTGGATGTTGCATGTTCTTCCCGTGTCCGGGTTTTCAGGCTTCCTCCCACAGTCCAAAGACATGCAACTCAGGTTAATTAGACTTGAAATTGCCCGAAGGTGTGAATGTGAGCATGAAATAGTTGTCTGTCTCTACATGTGCCCTGAGATAAACTGGCAACCTGTCCAGGTGAACCCTGCCTTTGCCCAACGTGGGCTGGGATCGGCTCCAGCGCCCCGCGACCCTAAATAGGATGAGCGGATAATAGAATGGAATTCCACCTCCCTATGAACACCTCAGGGAAGATCTGGACAACATGGCGGCGGAGAAGTACATCTGGGCTATTTTATTATGCTTCTGCCACCATGTTCCAGACACGGACATGTGACAGAAAGTAGCCGAATGGATGGATAGGTATACAACTTTTCTTATTAAAAGACACTTGCCACTTTTATTTTATAATCCATACTTATTCTAAAGTACTGTTATCTGTTTGTTGTTTACCATATTTAACTATTATTGCACTATATATATTGTTTTTATTATCTTCGATTTTTATTTTTATTTTATTGTTTTATTCTCTGTCTTTGTTTATTGTTATGCACCTTGTCAAATTCCTTGTATGTGCAATTACTTGGCCAATAAATGAGTCTGATTCTGATTCTGAACTTAGCACTGCATTTTTCCCCAAATGATGATATATGTACAACTCACATGTTCACCCGTGTGCTCTCGATTGGCAGAGCTTATAACCCTCTGCATTGAAATCAGCTTTTGTGCATCACGTCATGCCGTGCAGCTCTGGCTGAGCCCTTTCACTAAAGCCGGGTTCTGGCTGCTCTTAGATCGCTGCGTTTCTTATGTAAATCCTTCTGACACCACCGCTGTCTCTGACATTGCCCTCGCTGCATGTCAAAGCCACAGCTCCTGCACTCAGTCGTCTTGTCCAACATTTCTTTAATTTCTCCTCTTCACTGGAAGGGACACTTATTTATATTTTTAAATTAGGTCTCATATTATTGTTTTTTGTTCATTGTTATGCACCTTTCAAGTCAAATTCCTTGTATGTGTAACATACTTGGCAATACACAGTTATGATTCTGATGTACTACTTTTTCCCTGATTCATTATTAATATATAATATATTAATAATTCCACCTCCACTAGAGGAGTTCCTCGTCAACCTCTCATAGTAGAGAGGAGAATGAGAAGTGAGGGCAAAAATAGATGAGGAACAAGACTGGTGGATGACCAACTGCCCAAATTATGAAGCAATGACACACGCTACATCCGGCCATACTTTTCCCCAAGAGAAAGAATCGTACATCATCCAACAATAAGCAACTTCAATTGCTGGTTACACTCGTTTATATAACAAATTCTTCAAAAATCAAAAATTGTTGTTTTAAGTTTACCCGGGGAAAGTTCACACACAATTTGTGACATATCTGTTACATATTTGAGAGGTGTTTCTAATATTTAACTAACTCTAGTAACCTTCAAAAAAGACCACGAGATCCAGAATGAATTATTTAGGGGAATAACTTTGTCTTAGCAGCAACAGCATGAGAAAATATAAAATGAGGTTACAGGCAAACATATAATATACATTTAATGCTTGAGAGATTTTGACATAGAAAGGAAAAATAGCAGTCAGTATAATTGAGCGTGACTTTTTAAACTACCACATCAACTGACCATCTTAGACTCAAATGCCTACCTCTCACACGTGTGTCTCTTTTTGCCACTTGCCATTACCCGATGCTGTTGGTTTTCTCACTTACACAAATGAGTGTCAGCACCCCTTGCCACCCTCATGATGCAGCTATCCTTACTCCAATGTATTTGTTTGTATTCCATCTTACTTTAATTTACAACCTTGTCTTGTCTTCTTGTCTTTCTAATTCATACTTACTCATCCTATTTGTATCCTCTTTATGTTCTTTCCACATTGCTCTTATTTCACCTTACCATCATAACACTCTGAGTCATTTGGTCTTGGATGTCATCATTTGTTGACATGAGCAGGCATTCAATAGTTTTCTGTAAACACAAGCTGCACAGTGTGTCAACACAAACTGGATACTGTAACCAGAGCATGACTTTTCACCAGTATATGAAAAAAATGAACTAATGTATTAAAGGACGGATGTGGTTAAATGGTTAGAATGTTTTAAATGTCTGTTAAAATTGTATTTGTACACTGCATGACCTCAATATGAGAATTTCAATGCAGCCCAGATAAAGGCTTGGTGAAAGTGCTGGAGCTAAGAGATCCTCTATTGTGGGTACACACTTTTGGTCAGGGACTTTCTTCCATGCTTGAAGCGGGTCAGGTGATTTTATTAATTGCTTGAAAAAATGTCCGTGAACTAGGCTTCCCTCAATTAATATTATAAATATTATAGTGATTGGAGTGTGATTTTTCTTCTCACTGCAATTAATCCCTGTGTAAGGAGTGGAATTGACCCTTTGCGAAGTCCCGCCACCCACTGCTACTGATTCAACACCCACACCATCACTAGCTATTGTCGCTAAATTTATTGCATCTACATTTTGGAAAACCAAAAAGCAACTTGATAGAAAGAAGCAGATAGAAGGATCTACAATATGCATTTGAAGGATATATCCAAGCTGATTCATCAGTGAAAACCGGACAAAGAGAAAGAGATGGAAGCTAAAGCCTGTGGATCACGATTTAAAAGTGAACCTGACAATCAAGACAGAAGACAATGACATTAAAGAAAACTTCCTTTAAAGCCAGGTAGGTTTGTTTTCACTGTTACAAACATTTAAAAAGCAAAAGCAGCATTCAGTATACCATCAGTAGCTCGTGAAGCTAGAACTGTAAACACTAGTTACAGTGTTTCCCCTAGGTTTACAGCTTCAGGGGGGGGGGGGGGGGGGCGGCACGGCGGCGGCGGCACGGCGGCGGCACGGCGGCGGCGACACCAACACAAACACTTAAAGCAGTGGTTCTCAAACTTTTTCTGTAAATAACTTCATTTTGTGACTCCATCTGTGCTTTTATAAATAACAGAATAAAGAAAATTGCAATCACTTTCAAGTAAATCAGATTGCTCCATCAGACATTTTTTTATTTTTAAATTGCAATCACTTAGAACAATGAAAATAAAGTTATATCTGTGCAAAAAAAACAACTAATATTTAGTTACTACTAAATAGCTCATTGTGGAAAACAAGAAACTATTTTTTTTTTTGCCAAACAAAACAGAATGAGTGCAGATATGTGAGCATCAGGTTCCATCAGTATTAGTGGAGCAGTGAGCCTCTACACATCTTTTATAAACGGGGTTGTAGATTTGATACAATACATGTTCAACGTTGATCTGAGATCTGTTTTCTGTTTTGAGAGACGCAGCAGCAGAAATGACGTCACGGAGACTTCTGGCAAAGAGCCAAAAGTCGGCCAGTCGCTATGCGCATGCGCAAGCGTAACCTGTTAACGGCATAACGTAAACATTTACCCGAAAGTACAGCTTTTCTCCATGTATTTATTAATGACTTAGTTTTATGTCCGTGTACTTTGTACTTTTGTAATATGTGAAAGCAGCAGCTCATTGTTGGTACAAGACACGAGCACTTTGTCTCTTTCACCTGGAGCAGGAGAGCTGCTCCGGGTTCAGAGAGCTGCTCTGGGTTCAGAGAGCTGCTGTTGCCATCTTCACCCTGGGAGCGTTTAAAACGCATATATAGGTCTGCTTTTCACGCGACATATTTTTCGACGCTCTCTGTCCGCTGCTGTGTGCTCAGTGCTCACCTGTCTGTGCGCGCGCACGTGTCTGTGCGCTTCAGGGCGGAACTCCGCTGTGCGCGATGCAGAGCAGAGGAGAAGTGTTAACGCGACCATGTAGAGACCGAAATGACAAGCTGTGTGTGGATAAGATCAATAAAATACGGCCGTTTAGTTTGTTTAATAACAGAACAAGGTGTAGACTGGTTCTATATGAAAGAGAAACTTAAATGACGACTTGTGATCTGGCGCTGTCGAGAAAATTACAGGGGGGCGGAGGTTTTTTTCAGGGGGGCGCCCCACCCCCCTATTCTAACGGTGGGGGAAACACTGAGTTAATAACGTACTCTGCTAATGTTAGCTCCACAGGTTAGTTGTTGGACCCTGGTCAGAGCTGGCCCATGATACACTATGATTAGCTATAGTCTGTGCTCGAGGGTGGGACTTAGTAAAGGGTGAATTCAAGCCCAGGTCCCAGTTAGTGAGAAGTAAACAAAGTCTTTCCACCGTGTTATTTCAATGTAAAATCATGTCCTGTGTAATCCTTTATTTAACATTAACAAACACACACGAGAGTGTAATGCTAATATGTCAGTGATGTGTACATTAGCCACATATTATTTCATACTACTAGTCGTCAGTGTTTACTTCTTAGTTTATCATCATTTAGTGTGAGAGTTCAGTCTTGACCTTAGAAATAGTAGTTTGACTAAATAAACCTAACTAAAGGTCAACTAAACCGACACTGTTAAATTAACCAGTGACACTCCCGTATGTGGTCTAGCTGTCGAAACCAAGGATGCATTAAAGAACCATGTACCCATGGGTTATGACTTATTCAAGGCCCTACATTAAGCTTAAATTGCTTAAAATAATACATTACAAGTCATGTATTACTGCAGTTTGATGTGATGACTGTTGTAGCAGCAAATACAAGTCATTTAATCATTTCAAGCCCATGCATACAGACACGCTTAATGTGTGCATATGCACACACACACACACACACACACACACACACACACACACACACACACACACACACACACACACACACACACACACACACACACACACACACACACACACACACACACAGGGAGGGAGAGTCACTGTGTCAATGTAGAACTTCCTTCTCTTTACAAGTGTCAGTCACCTCTCACTCTTCAGGCAGTCAGTCTGTCGGTAGGAGAAACAGATCTCAGTCAGATTTACAGCTGCTTGAAATTAAAAAAAGGTATCTCAGGGGAGATTGTGGAGTAAATGAATCTGCTGCTGTTCTGTGTTTACGTGTGGGGGATCTCTTCGCGCTCCCGGTAGCGCACAGCCCTCGGCCCTGTTCCCGTTCAGTGAGGAGTACCACACAAAGTCAAGCATGATTTATTTTTCTCCCCGCTAATTTGATTTCATTCTCCATCACATGGAGGGAGCTGTTACCACTAACCAGTCAACACTGTAAAGCTGCTTTAATCAATATATATATATTTTTTAATTAAAGGCACAAGAGACAAGTTTCGGAGCCTCTCACTGACTCTCAACATGGCAAAGGTGAGCCAGCGGCTCATCATTAACGGTGGTAACAACGCTTCCAACGTTTGCCTGAGGTGGAAACGGAGGGTGGGTGTTACGCCTCAGCTACGATGGCGTCAGTCAGGTTGACATTATCAGCTGTAACCGCCATATGAGAGCAGTGCAGAGCAGTGGCCATGAACGAGCCAGTGAGGCACGCTCACGGCCACGAACATGTACAAAATGTATGAGGTGAAGCTCGGATAACAACGCACACAGAGACACAATGTGCGCTCAGGTAGATATAATTATAATAATATTAGTTTGCTGTTTTTTTGTTCAGAACTTTAAATATAGCTCATTTAACAATGGATGCAATATCTGTGTGTGATATGAAAGGGGTCACCCGTGGTGATGGATTATCATCTGACTCTGCAGTTCCCCTCAGCTCTCCAGAGCGGCTTTGCATCTTTAAGATCATTATTTTGGGTTCAAGTGCTGCAACTTCACTGTTTTGGTTGTCATTATCATCGATACCATCATCATCATCATCATCATCATCATCATCATCATCAGCATCATCATTCATTATGCATTTTAATGGACATCAGCTGTTAATATGCAGGATATATGGACGATTAGGTCATTTTATAGAGCATAAAACAAATGCCACCCCTTCAAAAAACAATGGTGGCAAAATCTGAATTAATCCTGTTTATATATTAGGTTGGATCAAATGAATCAGAGATGTCAGGAATATATTGAGCATTTTAGCGTCTTTCAGTTTACTATTTTTGGTTTTATGTGGAGCAGCTTTACTGCCTGGTTCACTCCCTCAACTCTCATCAACCTTGTTGGTAGCTGAAGAAGGCTGCTGTTCTCAGCAAAGCAACTATGGTGAACAAAGTGGAGCATTGTAGCAGTTTAAAAGACAGATAGTTTCCACAGTTGGTGTAGACCAAAAACAGAGCTAAATGACAGCGGATATTGCGCTTGCATTCTTCCGAGGGCCACAATCACAAGTTCAAACAAATGCAAATGTTGCTCTGTGTTTGCTGGATGAGTATTTGAGCAATTATTTGCAAGCCCGTTTGTTCATGTTGGATTGCTGAAGCAAATCTCATCATGTTGATGTTGATGATGAGATACAGTTGATGTAACCCTGACACATAGGTGTGTAAAATAGATTAAAATAACTTGAAGCCACCAGAATAATTACAAATATGTTATACTCATGTAGAATTCTGATAGAAAATTGGTATAAAAGGAAGATATTTCTTCTGACAGTGTAACCTAAGCCTGAAACTCACACGGTACACTACGTTTGACTAGTTAAACTCAACTAAAACTGAGTGACACCAAGACATGCCCCCCTCCATTTAGCCATGCTCCTGCTAAGACCTGCCACTGCCTCCCTCACTTTCTACTTGACAATCGCTCGCTTGGCTTCCCATCTACTCTTCTTTTTATGCTTATCTCCGGCTACGAAGTT
This sequence comes from Myoxocephalus aenaeus, assembly GCA_038501785.1. NCBI lineage: Eukaryota > Metazoa > Chordata > Actinopteri > Perciformes > Cottidae > Myoxocephalus > Myoxocephalus aenaeus. Next base: position 239,805 of record JBAMJR010000132.1, read on the forward strand.
CCACTCCCACGTGCTCTCTGCATGACAATATTCACACCCTCATCCTTTTCTGACAACGCTGACCTCTTTCCCCCTCATTTATCCCATCCCTCATTTCGTCTCTGGCTAAGATCTGTCCCATCCCTCCAGCATATGGAGAGGCTAATGTTATTACGGCTGGTGAATCCGGAGGGTGAGGAGCTGGAGACGGGCATGGAGACAAAGACAGTGATAGACACGGGCACATGCATATTTATGATTACACACATATGCATAATCTCAGAAAGGAAATGGTATAAATACACACACACACACACACACACACACACACACATACTCTGCACATAAACACTAAGCCACTGCAGAGCATGAGGTGCACACACATTTAAAGGAGGGGATGGAGAATGTCAGCGCTGACATTTGTGTGCTCTGTCAATCACTATTTCAGAGGAAATGTGTGTATGTGTGAGCTTATGTTAGTGCAGGTGATTGTGTGTTTCATCATGAACGGTGCACGCATATTTCGTTTTATTTCTGTGCACGTGTGCATAGCAATGAGCGATCTCATCAGTTGACAAGAGGGCAAAGTGGCATTAAAATCCTCTATGCCTTTTGTTCTTAAATAACAGTTTAGGTTCCCTTCTCATATGATTGAAGGGAGCTGGTCAGATTAATCTCTTTGTTTACAAAGGAGGAGGTATTTACACAGGGGAACGGCCTCCGATTTCAACAAAGATGACTCGTAAATAATGAAGAAAGACTAACAAATGATGGATGTAAATCATTCCCTGATATAAATGGATGCTTACTGCTTTTAAGTACTATTTACTGCACTAAAATTATTTGGCAGATGCAGCGACGAGTCCCACCTCAACCACAAATAAGACATGATTATATACAACTCCTAAAGGGGCCATTCTGCTTCAGGATTGCTCTCACTTTCCATAAAGGTATTATATTGTGCTTATAACAGTTTTCACACTGTGAGATTACTGCTTTCACTTAAAACTGTAATCATTGAATTGTTTTGGCCACTTGGGGTAGTGCAACCATCTGTAAACACAACACTGCCATTGTCACCTCATAAATATATTGATATGGTGAACGTGTTAGCAAACAGTGACTTATTTACCGAGCCGACATTGAGTAATATTAGGATGCAACAGTCCTATTTGTATCCACCTCATGAATGCGTGTCCAATAATCATTCTCATTTTGACTTCACTCTTGATCAACTCGGGAAATAGCTGGCTCTTCAGCGGCTAAATGCTCCACCAGTTCGACCCTATCTCTGTATCCCTGCGGTTTGGTACAGGCCAGGCAGTTACGAATGAGCTTTTAGAGCTTTTTCTACATTGATGAGATTGGTGAGACTCAATGAAAATAGTATATTTTTACCAGAAACAACTTGAAAGACTAACAATTTCCATTGCCGAAAGGAAGGCAGTTTTGGGTAATACTTCTCTGTAGGTTTGTCACTATGAGCTGACTCCCATCCACATTACATGTACTTATTTGAGCCATTGTCAATAACATATTGATCAGTGCAGCTTTAAATAAAGGATTTCCCACCACTAGTGTTCACGTAAACTTCCCTGGAATGACAATCTGTGTAAATTTCCCTCGTGGCATTTTTATTGTAAATTAGTCATTTGGATTTTATAAGCGCCTACATTTTTACTGCATATGATTTGCATCTCCTTGGAGTTTAGTCATCACGTGCGCCACCAAATGCAGCAGCTCGACTGGTCTTTAACCTCCCGAAATTCATCCACGCTAGTCCGCTCCTCCGCGGTGGTCGCCCGCATCTGCTTCAAAACATTGGGAGCTGCGAGCTAAACACTCAACAAAGTCACGACTGTTTGCTGTCCTGGCTCCTCAATGGTGGAATGAGCTCCCCATTGACACCAGGACATCAGAAAGTCTCTACATCTTCCGCCGCAAACTAAAAACACATATTTTTCTACTACACCTTGAATAAGGAAAGTAGCACCGTAGTAGCACTTTAGTAGCACTTAAATGGCACTTACTTATAGCACTTTGTAGTTTAACTTTCTTGAAGAAATTGTACTTTCTTGATTCTTGTTGTTCTGAGTTTGTACTCATGGTTGAATGCACTTATTGTAAGTCGCTTTGGATAAAAGCGTCAGCTATATGAAATGTAATGTAAAAGTTCTGCTTCTCTATCCACTGGGAACAGTTTCAGAGCCAAGCATTCCCATATTTCAATATTTCATATAAATCATTTCATTTTTACTAGGATTGATCGTGAGCGATCTCTGGTGATGGATCCAACTTAGTGTGACAGTATCACAAAAGCTCCGACTACTGCCTGGGCTTTCGTCGCGCCACCTGTGGGAAACACTGAGTACAGTATGTCTTGATGCTATTTGTGTGTTTTACACTGTTGTGTCCCATCCTTTTGATTATCACTCCCTCTGGGAATCCCAGTGACAGACGTTACAAATGAATTTCACACGGTATCATTACACATTTTACAGTCCCAAAAATTTTTGATTGAGCGTGATAAAAAGTAAAGTGACAAGTATAAGCTACTGTGGATAATGTGGCACATAACGTTAAGCAGCAGAGCTCCCTTTTTTCCACCTCTAATGACACACCAGGGCCAGGAACTGCGTGTGATATCGCAGTCAAGCTGTTATGGTATCTGGAGGGTGGCAATTTTCTTGTGAAAAGATAAGGTCTAGAAGCAGGCGTGTATTTAAGTGAAACACCCTGCACTTGCAAGAGTAAGTTGCAAGTATTGGTGTCAGTTCTCAGGTCCCATGTGAAATCTACGATATAATCCCAAAAAAAATTGATTCCTTGAAATTGTTTAGCATAATTTGTAATCAACAAGGTTTCACATCTTTACACCTCCAGTCACTCTAGTTAACCACTGGCTAAAACGCTCAGATGACCCCCACTGCCGTTCCCTCCCATCTCCTTGAAACTTGAAAAGAAATGTTAGAAGCTTGCCACCTCCTCTTTCTGCCTCAGAACCAGGTTAATTAAAGCATATTGCCCACTGCACAACTGCTGTGGGCCCTCCTTTTCAGACTCGGAGAAAGAGTAAGAGAGAGACACACAGACCTACACTCAGATGTGTTGCATTTGTGTGTGTGTGTGTGTGTGTGTGTGTGTGTGTGTGTGTGTGTGTGTGTGTGTGTGTGTGTGTGAGAGTAAGGTAGCACAAGCCAACCTCTAATTACCTAGCTACTCATTAGTGCCAACTCACTATTGGCAGGGGCTAACTCCATGCAGGCGGCCAGGGTGACATGTTAATTGTGTAATTGTGCTGACCCACGTACCTTGATGGTTGATAATTACTTTCTCCGTGTATTTAGATTTAGATCTAAAGCCTAGCTTTAGAAGCTAGGCTTTCCTCTGGGAGGAAAGCCTAGCTTGTGCCTTTTGGGAGATATGGTAATGATATTCTCACTTCACTTACTATGTACAGTAGGATAAAAGTATAGTAAATATGATAAATGTTTAAAAATAACAGATGTGATAGACATATTGATGAATGTGGTTTAGTAGATGTAATGCTAATATTGATCTGTAGTTTGAGTCCTGGCTCATACATTGATTGGGGGAGGCTGAAGCTGACCTAGCGAACAGCTAATGGCAGTTCTCTCTATCCACTGAATTCCCTTGTCTGCTGTTTGTATGGAAGCATATTTTAATAGTTTCGTAAGGTTTACTTCCATGTCCAGCAAGATCATTTTTAAGTGGGGGATCCCCATTCTTAATATTGTACTACTTTGCTAAGTAACAATGATTAGGTATTATAATTCTACTTGCATGAACACAGGCGTCGCGCTCTAACAGGGCTTTATGGGTTTTAAATCTCCAGCTTGAAGATTCACACGTTGAAAATTTGAATAATGCACACTAAGCCAGCAAACCCACAATAAGCCTCTGAATTTGAGCCCCACATAGTATAACTAAACACTGCATCCACTGAAGTTCAGAGACGAGTGGAGTAGGCGGCCTTATACGATTAAAGGTGAAACCTGATACCTGAGCCTCCTGCTGTGTCCGTGACAATGTACACCCATGGCACTGCCTGTGAACCATATGGATAGGTCACTATGAACTACAATACATTGCCAGGGTGACCAAACATGTGGCATATCAAGCCAAACAAGTTTTCATTCCAAACAAAGACTCCACCCACTGATTAGCATTCCCTCAATTAGAGGGGAAAAACAAACTTGAAATCCACTACTCTGGGATCAGTTGGAATGAAAGCTGAATAGCAGTGGCCCATGCTTGGCCACCGTTGCTATTTTTATCGTTCATAGTGACCCATCCATTCAACAGGCTGTGTTGTATACAGCAGCGGTCCCCAAACTTTTATGAGCCACGGATCGGTTTTGTGTCAGACAATATTTTCACGGACCGGCTCACGGTGTGGGCGAAAAATTTGACGTAATAAATATGACGTAAATGATACGACCGGCATAAAGACAATTATAAAGTGCATAAAGATACAACTCACCATTACGCCGAATTAGTGAGAGCCCTGAGCTTGTTTCTCTGCTACGAGCCAGTCCCATCTCGGGGTGACGGGAGACAACGACCCCCGACGTGTGTTTATGTCCAGTCTACTGACTACTCCGTAACTTTTATGTGCACTCAGTAATTTAATTAAAACCCGCTTCACAAAGACAGGATGTTGAAATGGAGGCAGGGTTTCAGAGCTTTTTTGCCGATCTCAGTATAGTCTGCCTTGATTTTAATCCAGAACACCGAGTTGAAACAGACTTTTAAGTTAAATTTTTGGGTTAATGTATCACGGAACCTCTTGACATGTGAGGTTACGTTTGAGGCTACGCACAGATGGATGTATCCGGTCATTTTTCTCAAAATAAAACATTTTTCCGATTTTTTTTTTCTTCATAAATTCTTTCTCTGCGGCCTGGTACCAACGGACCCACGGACCGGTACCAGGCCGCGGCCCGGGGGTTGGAGACCGCTGGTATACAGTACCTAGTATTAGGTATGATTATGAACTTTATTGACAATAACTTTGCTATTCTTTGCTGGTTTCCTTGTGATCTTGATAGGTATACAACTGAGATTGCAAATCTCTGCAGACTCAATGAAGCACTGGTAGTAACATCACCCTACTTGCCCAAGTCTCTTGAGAATAGGCCTTTGCCTGGAAAAAAAAAAAAAAAAAGGAAGAAAAAAGAATATTAGATTTTTTTTCATTATTTTTTTTTCATCCTGTGGTTTTATTTTGAAAGGACTTTTTTACGCAGCGGAGTGTCGTTATTTTGCTGGCTCTGGTTTCAACTTGTTTTGCACTTGTCCCTCCATGTTTTCAGCAGCGTGTGCCATGTTGGGTCAAACCATCCTAATATGGGGAGACTCTGTTTTTTTTAGGATAATTAAATTAAACAGCCTACTGAATATAACATTTACAACTCATTGCGCTGCCTGCATGACAGGAAAAAACTCTGGGGTTAATTTTGTATATATTAATCCTTTTGAATTTCACTTTTTGTTTAATTTATTTTGAATTTGTGGAAAAGCTGCTCCTCAAGACAGTGACTTTTTCCATAGTAAAGTGTTTGTCATAGATTCAGTGAGTGAGTATTCTCAGTTAAAGTTAGGTCATTTGAGTCTTTTTTAAACTACTTCTTAGTTTTTTGACTTTTTTGTTCGTGCATGAAAGCTGTTGAGTCTGTTTGAAAATGGCTGAAGATTCTGAATTGTTATGGATGTTGTAATACCTCGTGTCCTGAAGACGCACTTTTTGTTTTTTAATTAAAATGCACCTGATTGAGTGTAAAAGGGAATAGTTCCCTCTCTAGCGTCGCCACCAGCTGGTCGTTTTGGTTTATCATTAAACTTGTTTTTGTGTTACATATTCTGTACTATCTCAGGTTCAAACTGCACCATCTTTTCATTACATACACCTGAGAAGTTGAGAATGTTCCTCAATTTGGGTCACGGCTCGTCATTCAGGGGTGATGGTGGGTCGCAGAGCCAGACCAGTTGAGAACCACTGGTCTATATAACTTTGGGTCGGTTGATGTGACGAACCTCATATGTAGCCTTCTAAATTGCAACTTTGATGCCATGCTGTAGGAACACCCTCAGTGTGCTCCCTTCCAGGGCTTGGTAAAATATAGTTCATCCCTGCGCCCCAGCCATGTGGAGGCTGCCAGCTACTCCATGCCTCTAAAGCTGGCATTGTGGTAGGAGCAAGAAAAGGTATGGCACAAAAAGAGTAGAATAATACATGTTTTAAAGAAAGGGGGGTGACAAGGTGAGAAAGCAACCAAGCAAATGCAAGAATCAAACAGAAAGCCAATTCAGAAGAGAACATAATTATGCTGGATTGCACAAGTTATGTATATGAGAATGGTGATACCTTAGATGTAAAGAAAATAACACGGTCTTGCTCTACATAGAGTATGAGTCTGCCTTTGTGCGATATGTGTGTGTGTGTGTGTGTGTGTGTGTGTGTGTGTGTGTGTGTGTGTGTGTGTGTGTGTGTGTGTGTGTGTGTGTGTGTGTGTGTGTGTGAGAGAGTGTATGTGCGGTATTCCTTGTCTTTGACCATGGCTACAGCCAACACTCCAACTGGTTAGAGAATCAGGTAACACCAGGTACAAGCAGGCTTTAACAGCTAAAACCCCACTCCTCTTCCACTTCGGAGTGTAATAGAGAGCAGTGATACGGCTGGCCAGGGGGTAGAACCACGGCTTCAACACTCGTAAAGGAAACACATGAGGACCATTCAAAACTCAGGCACACTCATTTCAGCCTGACAATATAGTGGTTGGATTATGTTGCTGCTTTCTTGAGCAGCAGTTGGGAAAACAGCAAGAGTACAGTATATACAAACAGACATGCTGCTCTGTGCAAGGATGTTCTCATTCGCACAACAGTGAATTTCTGTAGTTCCAATTATCTTGTCATTGGCCTCAATATTTCATAGATGTGTTGAGATAATGACTAAATGCAAAAAGTAAATTACATTAACTGCCTCCAAACTTGTCTATGCTTTACCTCTAGTACATATGTCTACATGTGTAGTGCAATTTCTTTCACTTGTACAATTTCACTTGGTATACTATGCACATTGTTTTAGACTCATTCAATAAAACCTATTTTTCCAACAAATCCCTGATTTATATTCCTGAATAACCTTGACTGCCTTGGCATTGAATGCACCACTTGGGGATCCAGGGACTCTCTTTGTCATTAGGTGCTGTTACACAGTAAATCTGGAAACTAGATTGCAAGGCAGTGAGCTGTGGCAGGGTTCAGGAAGGTAGCAGCAAAGGCGGGCTTGACAGAATCGGCAGTTTAATCAAATAGACGAGGGGGAAATACAAATATTTGACTGCGATTCAATTGGCTTTTGATCAGACTCAATAAGAGGTGTTATAAACCAAGTAAGGTTGGAGGGGTAATAGGACGGACAGCGTCCTCCTGTATCACCACAGTGACAAACACATTTCAAGTTATTAGCAAGTAATGCAGTGGGTGGTAGAGGAGAAAGAGGAGAATGAAGGAGATTATTCAGAGAAAATCAAAAGTGAGGGACAAAGTAAATGAATATATGCAGATACGGAATACCAATGGGAATTAGTGCTGTTTTGAGAACACAGGGAGACAGAAAAGCAAGGTGAAGCTGACTGGATCAAGGATGGTGTAGGTGGCCGTTTTGATGCAGCCTCTAATAAGTTGATTTTGTTTTGATATGACTTCGATTTTGACTCAACAGAAAGTGATGAGGGAAAATTGGCCACACTTACTTCAGAGATGGGCCCAAAACATCGGCAACAAAAGGTAAAGACAGGGACAAACTATGTGACAGAGTTGTATTGCTTACTAGCCTGCAGATCGCAGGAAAGTGCTATTGAATTTAACAGTGTGAAACCTTCTTGATTAACAAGTTTTGTTCTTTGATTAATTTGAGCAACAAAGATCACCGCGCACAGGTATAGAAGCTTCTATTGCCTCTGCCTCTGATCAATTGGCGCCTGTCAGGCTGTTGATGATTAACAAACCCCTTTTACAAAGAGGGAGAGTTACCAGTCAAATTGGAATTTTAATTTTAATTTTTTAATTCAAATAGCAGAAAAAATGGAAAACTGTGCAGAAGACAAATAGAAAACATGTTAAGAAAGCTGTCATCCTTGAGGACCAGTGTATGTATGCGATTACCAAGGTATCTAGTAGTTTTATCTGATATTTCCAACTAGTTTTGTGTATTTGGGTATGTTCGAGACCAGTGTTTCCCAAACTTTTTCTTGTTTTACCATCTCCTTTCAACTTCCTTTTTAAATTGGATTTCTTTTTTGGGGTTGCTGGTGTTCCTTCCTGTTTTTGGACTCTGTGTTGTAATTAAGTCATTAAACTGCTCAATCTGCCTGCCTTTTCTGAGTTTTGGTCTTTCCTGTTGGGTGCTCTCTCGCACTCTCGACAGAACAAATTGACCAAATATGGACCCCAACAGAAGGAATTTTTGGCCAGGACCTTGATGGGGTAATTTATACCCTCCTTTGCATCCAGAACAAGTGGGCATATTTCTCCAGCAGAGTGGAAAGGGCAGTCACGTTTTTGGCACGCCAGGAGGTGGTCACCAAGACTTGGGTGAGGAAATTCCTGCCTTAGTGAGCAGAGGACTTTATTTGCACTCCTAAATCTCTGCTAGTAACCATTCTTCACCCCAGTCAGCTAGCAAACAGCCTCCTCTGACGTAGTCCGGTCCTGAACTCCAGTGGCATGAAAACGGTCTTGAACTCCAACAACTTGGTCCAGCAGCCTGCCTCATCCATGAGCCAAATCCTCTGCAGCTTTTCCTGATCTTAACATTTGAGACAGGCCTCAAGAGGGATTGTGCCTTTGACACCGGCCTCCAAAGTGGTCCTGCCTCCTGGCTGTTCACCATAGCAGTCCTGCATCCATCACCAACCTCCTTCCCTTCTTCCAGAGATGCTTTGCCCGTCTGGTTGTCCTCCAGGCTGCTCTAAGGAAAGGTTCTGCATATCCGCCCAGCCCTCAGGCTCCAAACCTGTCAGGCCCCCAGATCACTTATCACTTAACGCCCTCCGCCTACTACAACCACAAAGGATGGTAATTATTTTGCGAAGGAAACATTACCCTCTGTGCACTTCAGTTAGCACGAAATACACTTTGTTTTTTTATGATATTAGGTGCTCTTTAATATGCTAACTTATGCTTCTTCATGTCCTCTCTCCTCACTTGACCCGGAAATGGTTCACCCTCCGCCATAATTAAGGATCTTTCATTCCCATAAACGCATCTCGAAGAGACGAGGAGCAAGGAGGCTTCTGAAGGAGACACTAGGAAACACTGGAGATTGAACTGTTATCTGAATAAAAATAATTTGAAAAATCCAAAGTAATGTTCGAGATATAATAATAATCCGAGAGGTAAAGATAGGTGTATTGGAGGGACTTGGACTCATAACCTCAGTATCTGAAAAAAAAAATCCTCTATATGGCCCTTTATTATGTAAGATACACAGTTGATTTCCATTGAATTAATACATGCAGTTCTCTTGTTAAACGATCCACAACACATCATTATGAGACAGAGCTGTGTTTATGGGAAATATAATTCTGATAACACCAGCTGTAACAGTACCACTGGCACAAGATCTAAGCTACTGCTGCTATTCGTTTAATAGTAATCCTATAAAGGTGTCACAATCACAGAGATCTGTGATAGTAATTGTTCCAGGTTCCATTTTGTTCTTGAAGTTGTTAATATCTGTTTGTTTGTTTATGAGACTGGAAAATTATCCCCTACATGTGAATGGGGCTCATATTGCATTATAAATTAGGAACACTTCCCTCACCACGGCTCTGATTGGACGATTAAAACAGGCAAACCTGCTGCTGTGATGGTGCGGTTGTCGATGGTTTATCTAAATAAAAACTCGCTGCCTCTCAGGGAGAAGCACTCACAACCAATGCTGGTGTGCCAGTGCAATACAATTAGGCTTGGGTCATGTGATTTCACATCATGAGCAACACATGATGAGGATATAAGCCCAACTAACAATCAGTGTATAATTGAGCTGGATGATTGAGAAGATTTGCCCTTAAGAGAGCAAAAAACAAAACCAGAATGAGTCTGTGCATGATTTGAATTGCAAATACGTTAATGGCTGGCTCGGCACTAATCACGATAACTCTTTCTTTCACATCTGTTTATAACATGCAGTTCCATTAAACATAAATGGCCTCGTTTCTTTGAAGATACAATGTGTGATCCAAATGTAAACAAAGGGGTCGAGGCACTATCTCTATTCAAAATAACATTTAAAGCTATCGACACTTTCATATTGATCGACAGACCTTTCGGCTTACATGAGATGAGAAATAAATGAAAAATAGTGCTTTTATGTGCTTACAGGTTTGGTTATGTCAGTAATGTTTGTAAGCACTGGATTGAAACAGGCATGTATTTTCAATTATAAAAAGTTGGTAAACAGATTTCATACTGTATGGGGAATGTACCTTGATTTTTTCCAAAAAGCTCCACACTTAAACATGCATTGCATCTTAAGTTATGCAGCTGCATTTGTGGCTTAGTGGAAACTGACACGTGCTATTAACCCCTAATGGCTGAATATCTCCATTCTAAAACTCACATATATCATCAGCAAATACAAACCCTTTGATGTTTGGTAACATGGATCTTCACTTTATTATTCATTTACATGGCAGTTTTTCAAATCTGTCTGAGCAATTAACCCTACAATGTGTGTGGCAGTCAGCAGCTGCTTGTTTCCAGAAACACTGATCAGAAGGCTAAGGCAATGGGTTTGTATATGTGTACATGCCTGTGATATCAAACAGAAATCAAACCCAGCAAGCAAACAATCATGTTTCTGTGAACCAAGTGACAAACGCTGTGAATGGTTGACCTCATTGTATTAAGAGCCAGTTGCATGCACCCAAAGGCAAACTGCTGCAGCGTTGAATCTACTGGTGTATTCATAAGGGACACATTTGACAAAACATACATTTTTACGGCTATTCTTAAAAATATTTTATATTGTTTATGCAAAAAATGTTAAAAAAATGCCAAAAAACTTGAAGGGCACAATTTCCTAAAAATAAATGTTTTAACTTGAAATGATAACTAAGAAAATAGAACAAATATTGTCTCCCTCCAAAAAAAAAAAAATGCTCTGGGAATCAACCATGAAACGTTTTGTCTCATAAACACATCAAATCTGCAAGCCAAAAACTAGTAATTATAGACAGATATGGTAAAATGTTAATGTACTGTACTTGTAGAGCACTTTTCTAGTTCTACAAGCACTTAAAGTGCATTAACACTACTCACCCATTCATACACTGATGACAGGGGGCTGATGACCTGCCCATCAGGACTAACTAACATTCATACCCATTCAGGGAGCAATTTAGGGTTAAGTGTCAATTTGGGGTTAAGTGTCTTGACACATGTCCATGGACTAGCAGAGCCAGGGATCGAACCACCGATCCTCTGATTGAAAGACAACCCTGCTCTACCACTGAGCCACAGTCGGCAACTGCTACAATATGCAACAGTGTATACAATACTAATACAAAAAGGATGTATAACTGACTTCCATCAGTGTTGAATCTACAGTATACGTACTGTATAATGTTGCCATGTGATCAATGAGCCTGCATCACCCAAATTGAAAGAGCGTGGTCCTTATCTATTCTCTATCCCCACATTATACATATGACCATATTTTAAGAGGGATGGGCTCACTGATCAATCCTACTAAATAAACTCTTACCTTAATGGAGTCTGAGATTTCAAGCTTTCTAGTCAATCAGCACCGGTGCACTTCTGTTATCTTTTGTGGAAAATGAATTACAGCATACATGTTAGATGAATTACAACATTCACTTATCATCATTTGTTAATGTTCTTTCACATATATTCCTAGCTTCAGTGGTGTATAAAGTACCCAAAAGCCGTACTTGAGTAAAAGTAAAGATACCTTACTGGAAAATTACTCCAGTAAAAGTAAAAGTCACCTAATAAAATACTACTTGAGTAAAAGTCTTAAAGTATCTGATATTTTCTGTACTTAAGTATCAAAAGTATTTTTCTGATATACAATGTACTTAACTATTGAAAGTAAAAGTATAAGTACATGTTTTTAATAAAAAAGCAAAGGGTCAGAATTTTGAGAATTATGAAGTTTATTCTTTTAAGTGCTGTGGCCACCGTGACCAAGGACAAGGAGTTGTGTTGAAAATAACTGGGTTGGCTGTGATCCATCCATATATATTATGTTCAACATAATATGTTGTACCTAAGTATACTCTTGCATCTACTATGAACTTATCATCATAATTCTCCAAAAAGCAATATGACACTAAGGAGTTGTAACAGTGTGGTTATTAAGTATGCTCATTCCTTGGTACCGGTCTGTGGGTCCCTTGGTACCGGTCTGTGGGTCCCTTGGTACCGGGCTGTGGGTCCCTTGGTACCGGGCCGCACAGAAAGAATGAATGGAAAATTAAAATTAAATTAAAAAAATAAAGGCCGGAACGATGTTTTATTGTGAAAAAAGACCGCATACATCCGTCTGTGGTAACCTCAGACGGAACCTCTTGACACATGTCAAGAGGTTCCGTTACTCTAAAAATGAAACTTAAAAGTCTGTTTAACTTTGCCGGTGTTCTGGATTAAAACCAAGGCAGAGTATCCTGAGATCGCCAAAAAAGCAGGAGAACCTGCTTCCATTCCAACATCCTGGCCGTTTCTCAATACCAAGTACGCTAAGTCCAGACTTGTGAACTTTTGGAGTTTGGACTTGGGAGTTTGGACTTGGGAGTTTGGACTTGGAAGTCCAGACTCTCAAGGACGGGAGGACACAGGACGGTCTTTCTGCAATTGGAACAGCAGCTGACTTGATGACGTCACCACCTCAGCTGTCATTGTCATGAGTTACTCTGATTCTTCACTGTAAAGTATTTTTACAGTTAAACAAAATATGACAAACCTGCTTTTTTTGCACTGGTTTCACAGACATACACATATCATTGTGTATATGTATTGTGTGCATATATATATATATATATATATATATATATATATATATATATATATATATATATATATATATATATATATATACACATATCATTGTATGTACATATATATTATTGTGTTTATAAATATATTATATATATATATATACACATATCCTTGTGTGTATATATATATATATATATATATATATATATATATATATATATATATATATATATATATATATATATACATACATATATACATATATATATATATATATATATTGTGTTCATAAATATGTATTTTATATACTGATATAGATACACATAATTGTATATATAATATGTTTATAAATGTTATATATATATATATATATATATATATATATATATATATATATATTTATATATACTTATATATTTATATAGATACACATATAATTGCAAACAATTCGGTCAAAAGTAATAAGACTGTAGTTCAAAGTAAAAGTTAAATTAAAATCTTAAGTTATAAATCGTAACCTTTCCCTCAGTCAAACTGATTTAATGCGACTGAATAAATAATACAGATTGCTTGTTAGATCCTCAAAGTCGATTTATATCTTATGTTTAATCGATACGGAGACATCGGAGCCAGCGGATCATTTCAAAAAGTCCAGCCGAGATCAAGCTGCTGTCGGCGGGCAGCACAGCGCTGACGGCCCGGTGCTGACGGGAATCACGGTCCCTCAGCAGGACCTCAACCCGTCGGCGTATCTTTTTAAATAAGATGAGTCTGGACAAACCGACCACAGATTTGATGCTTAAACAAATAACTTCTCGCCTGAAAACGTCCTAAAATTATATTTTGTGACTCAACAACGGTAGTATTTATAGAATGTCAACTTTCAGTTGTGAGTATTCTCATCCGCCATTGTTCCCCGTTTGCTGGTCCGAAATGCATTCTGGGATATTGGCTCTCTCAAGTACGCTGAAGTCTGCTCTGATGCATCCCCGGTAAAATGGGAGGATCAAGTCACATCCGGGCATTTTCACCGTGCTTGGCGAGAAGCGGACTTTTGAATTGGAACAGTACTTGGGCCGCGACTGATGACGTTTCACGAGTCCACGAGAACACAAGTACCGAGAAGAACGCTTATTGAGAAACGGCCCCTGTCTTTGTGCAGCGGGTTATAAGTTAAGCAGTAGACTGGACTAAAGGTTTAGTTAGCTAGGGTGACCAGACGTCCTCTTTTTCCCGGACATGTCCTCTTTTCGAGACCTAAAAAAAGCGTCCGGCAGGGATTCCAAAAACGTCCGGGATTTTGCTACGTCGGGGGAAAATAGTTATTACCCCCTTACAAGTTTTGGAAATGGTACGTCCGGGAAAATAGTTATTACCCCCTTACAAGTTTTGGAAATGGTATCTCCCTCTCGTTCCACCTTCTTGCGCAAGCTCTGACTGTAGAGAGAACTGTCATTGGTCGACCGATCTCAACATAAATGTAAGTTCACGGCATGCTACACACTACTGCTACCCCCCCGCGACGAAGTGGCCTCCTCCTCTCTCTCCTCTCCCCCCCCCCCCCCGGAACGAAGTGTCCTCTTTTTCACAAACTCAAATCTGGTCACCCTAAGTTAGCAGTAGAGTCAGTAGACTGGACATAACAAACACACGTCAGGTGTCGTTGTCTCCCGTCTCTCCGATGTCGGACCCGGTCCGTGAAAATATTGTCTTCACGTAACCGGCCTGTGGCGCATAAAGGTTTGGGAGTGATGGACGAGAGGATGTAGAGGGCTAATGCAGAATATTGTGTTCTGTGTTTTTTTTCTTCTAAAGATAGATTTGATTTTGTAGCGAGTAACGAAGGTTTCAGGGGAAATGTATCGGAGTAAAAGTACCAGTTTTCTTTGCAAAATGTAGTGAAGTAAAAGTAAAAGTAAACAGACATATAAATAGTAAAGTAGAGTACAGATATCCCAAAAAACTACTTAAGTACAGTAACGAAGTATTTCTACTTCGTTACTATACACCACTGCCTAGCTTGGAACTGGTGTGTGTTTGGTTGAATTATAATCATGCAACACACATAGACATAGTTTGCTGTCTGCTCCGAGTTGGTGTCTTGAGTTTCTGGCTAGCTTGAAAGAACCAACCAACACTGTCGTCTTTAATAGGCTCTGCTGAGGAGACCACTGTGTTCTGCTTGTGACAGTTGGGATAAAGCATGATCATGAACATTCAAAGTGACAGCGAAGGGGGCTGCTTTATTCTCTTCACAGCCTCAATGAGAGATGCCGTTTATCTGTCAAGTGGACCTCAACATCTGCTCGTGATGACGGGAGAGATGAGTTGAGATGGGAGAGAGAGGAACGAGAAAGGGTGCGAAGTGGCAACAACACTGATTCATCTCGATGTGCTGGTTAATTCAATAGAGCAACATTGCAACGTGGGTGCCGTTTGTGAGGTTTTTAGATAAAGAAATTCAAAGGAAGTGATTTATTTCACACCAGTCATCTCAGGGAATTGTTTAAACCTTGTTTGTTTCCAATTAATGTATGTTTGTAAATAAAATGCATAAAAAATGGAAGCAATGTGTGGATAGAATGTGACACAAGTGGGTGTATTATATAAATCTCTTTTGTTTCTCAGAGAGAGACTGTTTTTCTTTTTATTTCTAATGGTGTATGTGCAATTCTATTATCCTGGACCTCCTGGACCTCAATGCTGCCTTTGTGCCAGCATGTCAGGCCGTGCTGATTTACAGCGCTGATGTTGCCGACACTGCTTTGGACTGATGTGCCTTTTTTCTCAGCAACAGAAGCTACTCAGCCAACAAACTAACAAACCAATCAAATACAATCAGTCAGAGTGGTCTGATTCACTGTGTCAAAGACCTGTGCATGATGTATTTTATCTGTATCACTTTTAATTTACTTGGAAATAATTCCGCCTTTGAAACGTTTGATATTTGGCTGGGAGCGGAACAGTGCCCAGTGCAGAGGATACAAAGCAGTGCAGATTAATTGAGTTTAAAAGGAACAAAGAGCACTGCATAAAAGAGATTATCAGGTTCTCACCACCTCTGTCAGTTAACAGTTTCTTCCTGGTTGCCTGGCTGTAGCCGTAGCTCATACTTTTGAACTCACTCTCAATGACTATGATTGAATCATAGTGATGAACACAATTGTGTATTTTGCAGTGGTGTTTTGATTAAATGTTCTGGTAATATGGCTGTGATATGAAGAAGAAAATGATAGAACTGGTTCATCCATCATGCACAAACATTCACTCTTTCAACAAGTTCTCTTCATGATGAAATACATGCGATTGCCCTCAAAAATACAACTTAAACAGCGTTAAGAGTGTGACTTCTGTGCTCTGGTTTGGTAAGGTTGAGGCCCAATTTGGTTAAAGTTAGGGAATTAATATTATTTGGGTTAAACAACTGATTTGGAAACTTTCACTGTCATGGTTTAAAGAAGGAAGAAAGATATTGGTGATGGTAAAAATACATCCTCCTTTTGCTGTTGGTAGGTGGTGGGAAGTAAACAGCAATCTCCTGCGTCCAAATCTCATGCTTTATAATCCCACCCATCCACCCTGACCTCTTTTATACGAGCACTTACAATATAGGGATACTTCCACCTTTGAGCCTCACAGAAAAATAAATGCCCTCAGTTGTTTCTGCGAAAGCTCCAAAACGATGTTTACATGCAGTGACAAATCCTTCAACGAGCAAAGGAGGATGAAGTCGGGCAACGTTATTAAACAGCGACAAAGTATGCAAAGGCTAGATGTCTGGGAGGATGGATTGGATACAGATAGATGGGGACATAAAACAGGTAAGAGCGATATATTTCCCATTTCCTATACCAGTCCACGTTGGTTTCTGTTGGTGAATGTCCTCTAAACTTAATTAAGTACTTACTTAACTCAAACCATGATCTTTAACCAAATAGTTGGTGTGGCTAAACTTAACCAAAGCATTGGCCCATCATAAAACTGATTTATTTGTATAAACAGTGTTTTGTACCAGTTTTGATGCCATCATCCTGCCGATGATGGCGTCAAAATCAGAAAACACTGTGTCATTCTAAAGAGGAGTTATAAAAACAGATAATATTAGGAATGTGAACAAGCAATATGCATTGATGTGAAGAAAGCCTCAGCTCTTGCACACCCCTTTTTCAAACTCTCTCAGTTTGAACTGACTTTTTGTGCAGAGCGACACATTACTGTAATACTTCTGCGAACAAGAGAAAGTGAAAAATCCTGTTAACAATCTCAGTTGGTGAGAAAAAAAGATAGATAGACGATCAGGAGTTATCAAAACCATTCAAGTGTGTCCTTAACCAGTGAGATTACCAGGCTGAAATCATCTTTGTATAATACCTGATAACAGAAGGTTCTGTCATGTACCGCCAACCCACATACATACTCATCTAGCATTTGGGGCAGCAGATAGCATCCATAGTGTAACAGGCCTCTCATTTTGCCTATTTCAGTCTTTTCACTGAGATTGTAGCCAGCTGCTACATTGTGCTAAGACTGGTGGAGAAGAAGCTGTGTTTAATCATGTTGGATCTGATGACGCCTGTGTCAGTGTTACAATGAGTTTTCAGTCTCCATAGCTGTAATCCAAGTCATGTCTCAAGTACACTGTTGCTTTGCACTCACTAAAATCTGTAACCTTGATCTTTTACGTTCCACTTCACTCAATATTGTAATTTCTAGCTCCATCTTTTCAGACTGCAAATCACCAGTGCTGTGATGCTGAATCTCACCAACAACTTGATAAATCCTGAGCCCATCATTCATTCCCCCACTCTCCACCTACATCTTCACCTTTCACGCCACTTTCAGAAGTCATTGCCACCCAGAGAATTACACCCACCTGAGGGTGAACTCACGGAAGAATCAAAAGAGGCACATTGCTTCTGCATCGATCGCCTTGGGCCATGTTGGGTAACCGCAGGAAAAGAGTGAGTATTGGAAACGGAGTTATGTGTGTTTTGTTGTGGAAGGGTTAAGCCTTGTTTGTGAAAGCCTTGGGGCTATGTAAAGGGGAAAAAGGAAAAGGATTGAGGTATTTCTCAACTGCAGACCTTCAGGGGTTAAAACAAAAATCACTCCACATGTATAGGTTGTATTCGTGTTAGTGAGCTGGTGTGAGTGTATGACTGGTGTTGGCTGTGTGCGCCCATTTTATGTGTGTTTTTCTAGGAAAGAGATGAAGTGTATCCGTCTGTGTGTGCGTGCATGTGTGTTTGTGCATTTTTGTCTGGAATAAATAGACAGACACTTGAGTGTCGCCCTGCTCTTCTCACTTTAGTGCATCTCAACTAGCTAAGCCCGCCGGAGCCAAACATCTCACTGGATCTGCCAATATTGAAACAGACGAAACACACTTTCTCCATAACCGTCGTTACAGAATATATTCCTCCATGTTAAAAAAACGTCATGCTGGAATAAACCATTTAAACCGACATGCTTTCTTATTTCCCAATACAGACAAATCCGTAAACTAGCCTAAACTTTCCAAGGTGTTCTCTCATACAGTAAAATGACTTTATGCTCACTTTTGCCACAATGCAGTGACATATTGTCTGTGTGTTATAATAATAATATAGTATTATTATTATTATTATTATTATTATTATTATTATTATTATTATTATTATTATTATATTATATTAGTATTTATGTTTTTGTGCAATACTGTTATATCTTTTATATTTTGTGCCTTATTTTTATTGATGTTTTACCTTAAGTTTATTCTAATTTTGTCTGTTAGGAGGACCCAGCAAAATAAGCATTTCATTGTATATAATAACTCTAATAACTGTGCATATGATAGTAAAAACATCTTGAATCTTGAATATCGGTTCTTTCCATTAAAAACAGGGGTTTTCATACCATGAGGTACATTTTCCCAGGGGGTCAGGGAGAGAGGGACAGCCATGAAGCATGAGATAAAACAGGGGTGGGCAAACTTTTTGGCTCAGGGGCCACATTGAATTAAAAAATTTGACAGACGGGCCGGGCCAGTATCAGATGGATGGAGAGTGTTTGACAAAGGGGGCGTGGCTTATCGCCGTCGGGTCTCTCCGTGAAAAAGAGCTGTCTTTTCCGGTATCGATTATGGAATAAATAACCACTAGTTTTGCTTTATACTTGTTGTGGAAGTCCCAAACATGTCGGAACATGAAACACCCTTGTGTTTGGGTTCATAATATTATCCGTAGCCGCACACAGCTCGGTGAATTTCTCCGACTCCTCCAGGAACTGCGCCGGTCTTATCTCCGTAAAACGGATACCGATTCTGCCATCCACCTTGGAAATAACCACCAGTTCTGCTTTATACTTGTTGTGTAAACTCCACATACGTCGGAACATCAAACTCCGTGGTGTCTGGGTTCATAATATTATCCGTAGTCCCACAACAGCGTCTGAATGACAGCCGCTGCACACACGAAAAGCCTAAAAGAGCGCTGTGCAATAAATAAGCATGAAGAAACATCAACGCTGGTCTGTTGTGGTCATCGTGCTTCGGGAAACTGAACTTGGGAACGGAGAAGCGCTACAGCGGTCTTTACTATAACTTATAATTATTTAAAATAAAAAACTTTTTTTTAATATATTTTTTTAATAACTTTTTTTTAATATATTTTTTTAATGTTATAATAATTATAATACTCGGCGGGCCGTATATTAATACTCGGCGGGCCGTATCCGGCCCGCGGGCCGTAGTTTGCCCACCTCTGAGATAAAAGGTACAAAGCTCTAAATTAACAAGAGTTTGGCTATTGTATCTTTGACTATTGATCCCAGTCAGCAGTTGAAGCAGTGGCTGTGACAAAGCTTATTGAGGCAATTATGGTACAAAATATTTTGCGCTCCTGATTGTTATAATTAGCGTACAAAAATCCACCTCCTTCTTGGAGGCATAACTCATTAACTCAACACACAGACATGATACACATTGTAGTGACAGTTTAGCGTGCTACAATTTCCTCGGCCATTTAGTCTGCAAGGTATCTGAGTTATGACTGGCAATCTAAAACCGTGATACAGACTTGAATAATGTCAGAAGTTAATATGCCATGCCAACAAAAACAATTGTACTCAAATTGTGTGATTAATTGGCTCTTTCACACATGTTTATATTTAGCGTGATCATAAATTAACTTACAAATCAAGAAAAGAAAACACTACTTAGAACTCAAAAACATGATGATTCTCAGGCAAGTTCTGAAGTTTTCTTCAGTATTAAAGTAACCCAGCAATAGTCGTCTGTAGATCAATGGGTACCTGCAACTTTATTTTGTATAGCCCAAAATCACAAATACAAATGTGCCTCGAAGGGCTTTACAATCTGAGTTATGAGCTGAGTGACCCTCAATGGTCGGCAGACCTGGTCTCTAGTTGATTTTATCATCATCTCACACTGAACAAGAGCCTGCAAGGCAAAGAGCAGGTACCAAACTTCACGTACACATGAAAGCATGCTGTGTGAAGCTTCGTCTCTCTGAGACACAACCAACGTCAACGCTGCGCTCTTCCTCGCGCTGTCTGAAATCAAATTAGCTTTTCCAGAGGTCAACCTTTCTGCTAAAATGGGGAAATATGTGTCTGTCATCACATCTCATGACAGAACTCAGTCAGCGCTTCCAAGATCTTTCTTCCATTGAGAAAGACATGAAGCTGTTCTCGACTCCCTTCCCTCATGGATGCAGAATAAGTGGAAGAGAGTCTGCAACTAGAACTGATGAACTGAATCTTGACTTGACTTCTACCGGAGCTTGGAAAAGGCCAAGTTTCCTCTGATGCAATTTTTGTAATATTAAATATAATACATAAAATATTTAAAAAAAGAATATATATATATATTATATACATATATATATTTTTAAATATTGTATTTATTTATATATATATATATATATATATATATATATATATATATATGTATGTCTCCCAGACTTTCATATATGTTGTGGCCCTCGGTGAAAAAAGTTTGGACACCCCTGGTTTAAATCATACAAACTTGAGCTGTCTGTACACAGTAAGCATGCTTTTTTTAACACATACAAAGTGACTGATAGATACCCTTTCATCTTTTAAAAGGTCCAATTATATGTTTACATGTCCTAAGTCCTTGTCTAGAAAGACAATAGCTGTACCTTTAAAATAAAATATGAATCCTGGAACTCTTTGACTTTTTTAAAGTCACAGATTTAGCATAAAAAAAATAAAAACATAACTAAAACGAAGACTGGCAAATTGTGTGCATAATAGCAATAGCATGTATTATGTGCTGTGTATAATTGTATATTTCATAATTCCTTGTGGTAAAAGAGATGAGATTACATGTGCACCCTCTGGAGTAAGTGCTCAAATGGACTTTACAACAACACGGTTGCTATCCCATTCCAGGCCAAGCACCGTATACACTGGGATGACATTTACTGTCTCTGCCTGTCAGTCAGAACATTATCCAATCAGACAGTGACATATGGTGAGAAATAAGGCCTTTGTCTTGAGAGATCTAAAGATAAGAATCGTATTTCCATTAAATCAATGAGCTGTGTGCTTTACCCTGATGAATAATGCATCACCCCTTCAATCTTGCTTCCCTTACTACCGCCCTTTCACACTCCCCCCCTCTTGCTCGATGTTTGTGATGCTCGCCATTGTACAGCGTCTCAAGTGTTTTCACACCTTTGCACTTCATAATAAAGTGAACGTTTTAATCCCTCTCCACAAGTGCTTCATTCTTGTTTAACGATCCTCCCAGGTTGACGGATGAGGAAGGAAGAGGCGCGCACCAGAGATGTCAGCCAGACCTTTTGTCGTGCAGTGACATGCCCTTTGGAACGATGCACAGCCACAGAACAAATGCTAAACAACTATTTATTTTCTGTGGGGGGCAATAAATAAAAAGAAGAAAGTGCATGTGCAGTCTGCACTCTTGCGTACTGTATGCTAGCACTTAAGTGAAATGCTACCAACTCGCCCCAAACAAAATGTCTCTCTGCGTGTGCCACACTACATTAGCGCACCTCTTGTAACGCTCCTTCTCCTGTCTGTCTCTTCTTCAACACTCCCACCTCCCCAGATCCATTAGCTCCATTAAATCCCATTCACTATCTCCCCTGCTGTGAACTTAAACCAAGCCGACATCCTTTACGCCTGTTCACTCTGACAAGGCTGCTGGAGACACAATAGGCCTGGTCCCACTTCCTTAATAACTCTCTGTATAGAAGTCTACAGGCGCGTGTAAAGCCCTATTGATCCCCTGTAGAGAGGCACGGCTAGCAGTCCACTGTGGTGTGCAGTGTTGACCTTGTCTCCCTCCATGTAATTAATTAAAACTTCACAGCAGGACTGACAGCTGATGGATCGCCCTCTTGTTGATTGTTACTATTGTGGTAATCACACACACACACACACGCTCAGGCACGCTGAGGTGTGTCCACTCACACCATGTTGCGAAGGAGTAGGGAGCACTGAAGGGGAAAAAAAAGTGATTGCTGTGGTCTGTTAGTGGCGACACCAGCAGTGCAGAATGGTGCACATTATGTGCAATCGTGCATGTGGAGTGGTAATTGTGTGTTTAATTGGTAAAGATGCCTACTTGCGTCCTCAATGCCACCAAGTTGGTATTAACTAGTCACAGAACCTGTGTGTGCTTTTTGTGTTTACTTCCTTATCTTTCCCACACATAACATCCCTCCGTGCACCTCTACCTGTGTCTTTGTACTATATCCTCACCCTCGCCTCATCCCACCCAACCAACCAAAACTACAGTGTGTCAGCCCCGTTTCATCATTTTCTGTTCACCCTTTCAAAGTAAAATCTTTTTTTTCTCCCATCCCTCTCTCGCTCCCTTCTCTGAACCACACTGAGGCCATATCACTGGATCTGATATCAGAATACAGAAGATTGCAACCTTTTGATTAATATTGCAGATGACACATTTTGCATCGACACCAGCATTCTTGTGCGACTTCAGCTACATGTGTAAAAATACTGATTTTCAATAATAATTAAAGAATCCTTCCATTATTTTCTCTCTTGATCACTTTAAGATGTTCCAAGACAGTAGACTTGGGCATCTTTCAATCATACTTTCTCCTGCAGTGTAGTTTTGATAAGGAGAGAAGCTATCAAGATCCAAAAGAAAAGTTGCTGGCAGTAAACAGAATGACTTGGGATCCAACAGCCTCCCGTGGCTTTATTTGTAATCAAAGTTTATTCACTGCCACCAATCTATACTAATTGATCGTCTCTAATACAGACGTCAACAGAGAGATTATGAGGAAGACTGACAGTCTTTGCAAATATATTGACTCAGAAATGCATGAACTGAGAAACTATGGAAGACTATTGCTGAAAGCTATATTTGATTGTCTCACCCTGGCATTCTAGAGAAGATATATTGTGATCTAATCTGACTATCCCTTGGGCTGTTTATAGATTAGTAATTGTTTTACAACCTTGCCTGCATTTAAAGAGAAAAGAAGTAAGTTAGTTTGGATTCAACATTATTACTTGCAAAAACCAATGGCGAGGTCTATTGGTTGGTTGGTCAATCCACCATTTAAGTCAACATTTTCTTAACAATGTCATGATATTTGTGGTCCCCAGGAAAATAAGCTTGCTGACTTTGGTGATCCCTTGACTTTTTCTCCAGTACCAACATGAGGTTGAAATTTGGTCAGTCTAGTGAAACGTCTCCTTAACTATTGGATAGAACCCTTTGAGGTGTATTGTATTCTGGTGATCACCTGACTTGTAATCTAGCTCCATTATCAGGAAAACATTTGAATTGGTCCAAAACTTTAGTTTATGACCAGATAAAAAGTTAAAGTAATCACATTCACATCCTCCTCAGCCGTACTTAGTGTTCAGTCCTAAAGCTAGAGTTGGTAATGTTGAGTAAATAGCAAGAGTATGCTTTTCCAATGAAAGTGGCCAGCTGGACTAGCTCCAAAAGTCCCTAAATTGAACGAGAAAGTCGTTGAGTCAGCTCCACTGACAGTCCTTTTAGGGCTATGTCCAAAGCCACTTTCCCAAAATTATCATTATGAATGTAAAACATAACACAAGGGACTAGGGATGTCACAATATGATTGTTAGGCTTACAGCAAATACACTATAATATGTGTCATCATTATCAACATCATTGTTTCTCCAAGTTATCTATAGTGGTTATTTGCATACAAACTGGAAATATAATATTATATTTGTGTTGATTAAAAAATCTTGGCATTGGCCATTTTAAGTATGTATTATGAACTGCTTTATATTGCTGGGAAAACATATCCTTCAAATAACTTTATTTATTGAAGTTTCTCTATAAAAACTAAATTTTTTTAGTTAATTATGACAAAACTAAATTTTTTTAGTTAATTATGACATTACATTTGAACATGATAATGTCATAATTTATTTTATTTCTCAATTAAAAAGAAAACGACCAATAAGTGCAGCGGGGCGGGGGGTGACTAACTATTGCCAATCAGCACCAGGGGCTGCACTAACGTTGTTGTCAAGCTGTGGCAGCTATGTGACCGCTACATTGAGGCTGTTCCAGATCGATTATAATCACAGATTATATTGAAATCCTAACATCATTCTGTTTTGATGTCTGGGGGGGAGGAATCATTATTTACCTCTGTTGCACTGCTAAGAGATGATGGGTTGAGACTGGCACAGTTTTTTCCCCATGCTGTCTGCGTATCACGGCCCCTCTTCATTTGCCATAACGTTGAGTCCCGACTGTCACCTCTTTAAAATACATTGGGAATCTTCAACCCAGTAATCTAAAACATTGTCACAAATCCACCCAGGATAGACGGCCTATATAGAAAAGTTGCCTCCCCTTTTGCGTTTGGACTGCCGAAAATGACTGAATTTGACCCCTTTGAATGACAAATACATTTTACATATACGGCATGTCTTCTCAAAATCACCAAACATTATATGCTAGTTCTGTTATTTTAACTTTCTTTTTTAACTTGCTCTACTACCCTATTAAAACACCGGCACAAAGTATGTTTCGCAAGACCAGCGTGACACAAGGTCACAGGGTGACAATGTAGGAATCAGGACACCATGGCTGCTTCAATTCTTACGGTAATAAAACTGGGATGTTTTACAATTGCAGTTATGGCAAAATCGGTTCATCCCAACTTCTCTACAATGAACGTAAAAAATAAACATGGCTACTAGTACTCACAGCTGTAAATCTAGCAGCTTGCGGAAGACACCGTTGATGCAAGTAGTAGTTGCCTAACTGCCTGTCTTCCGGCAGTTAGGCAAAGATTGGAAGTCTTTTCTTTCTTTGCAACAGCAACAAATACTAGATTTGTTTCAGTTTTCGTCAGAGCATTTGATTTGTTGATTTCTGTCGGTACGTATCGAGGATTTCAACAGACAAACAAAATATGTGTTTGAAGACAACCAACCCTAACTTTAATTTACAAACCTTGACCTTCAGACCCCTCCTCACACACAGACACTATCACAATTGCGCATTCACACATAGTACATGTTGTGTTGAGGTTCACAGCCTTACATTTAAAATCATGGGGCTACATACAAAACATCTGTAATTTTTGATATACAACACATGAGTATGTATCATATGCAAGTGACTTTAAAAAGGGAAATTAAAAAATTATGTAAAACGAGAAAATGACCACAGACCCCAGAGTGTTAAGACCTTGGTAAATCACCTTGCGATGCCACTGGTGTCACAATGCAATGAGAAGCACTAGCAGAAAGGAAACAAGTGCAGACTCAGACTGGCAGAGATACAAAGAAACCACTTAAAGCAAAAACCTTACAAGCC
Source organism: Myoxocephalus aenaeus (assembly GCA_038501785.1). Taxonomy (NCBI): domain Eukaryota; kingdom Metazoa; phylum Chordata; class Actinopteri; order Perciformes; family Cottidae; genus Myoxocephalus; species Myoxocephalus aenaeus. The sequence continues at coordinate 265,672 of JBAMJR010000132.1, forward strand.
AAGCGTCCAAAGAGCATGCAGGTTACAAGTGATCAAAACTCCAAGTCACATTAAAGGGCGAACCGACAAAGAACAAAGGAACTACGGTTGTATGAATAGCAACTGACTAACAAGGGAAGTGAGAACAGGTGAGCGGTAGTGAGGTAAGGACAGGACTAATAAGATACACGTGAAACTGATCAGAGAAAGGCAGGACAGAGAATCAAAACTCACAAAAACAGGAAGTAAGACCAAACATGAGACATGAGGAGTATACTTCAAAATTAAATAACATAACAAACTATACCAAAAACCCAAAGACAATGACAGATGGAGACTTATTATGTTTACATTCAGACAAGAAAGCCAATGGGTTAAGGCAGGGATTGGAAGAATCTGCTCACATGCAATGCAATAACCCAATTACTGTAAAACCCCAGTTTACTTTCTATTGGTGGATTATTACATTGCTTTACTACACCCGACTACATTTTTAAAACAAAGACGTGCACATTTGAGACGTATTAAATATTCAACTAACATAATAAACCCATTTAGTGATATATGACACTGCAGCTTGGAAACGTTCATGCAAGTGGGAGCGTTTGGGCTGGCAGGGCAGAGATGATTTGTCATTGGAGAGCACACGTGTTTTTGATGATCGGTTTTACTCAGCTGGGAATGTTTTCACTTTAGGTTCAGATGACATGCAACCAGATAGCAGATCTCTCCTTTCATCCCACCACAGTGATGCAACAACGATACGTTTCTGTCCTGGCTACACATGCACACATTTAAAATAACCCACTAGAAAACACAAGCAATAAATCAGTATCTTCGAGCAGGAATCTATAGTTGTTTTATCCTGGTTTCTTTTGAGAAAACAAAGTTTCTCATTAACATTATGTCTAAGAAATCCCTTTCCAGGAGATATCAGACAATAGTCAGGGTACTTCAACACACTGACTGGCAGGCCTTTCAATAAACCAGGAATCCAGGAAATGTAATGCTAGGGGTCTTCTGTATTTACTCCTTCCTAAAAATCCTGAAACAGACAAAGTACGCCGGGAAACTATTGAATTAAATCATCTCAGCTTGCCTCTGTCTCTCCAAAAAGACATCCAAGTCTCAGCAGTACAAACAATCTCCACTTTTTTAGTTGAAGATATGTTGAGGAGGGGATTATGCAGTGACGACTTAAGAGATTCCGCCTGGAACGCCAGTGAAACCACAACAATACCTCGGTGTCTCAGTCTCCGTCTTGGGGGAGCTGAGTTGAGCTAATTAGCCATAATATCAGCAAGCAAACTCTCCTCGCTTCGTTGACACGCACAGCAGCCCCTAATTGAGTGCCAGGAGTTTTGAGGCTTTAATACAGCAAAAAAAACAAGCTGTACCTAGGTGATTATGAGGTTTGGGGATATACAGCATTACATTGTTACAGAACCAATCCAATGTCACGAACTTCGAAATGCAACACTGCTTGAATAAACATAGATGTGCTCAAACATTCCCAAAAAGCCCAAAGGAAGGTGAAAACATTCAGCACAGCAGTTTGAAGCTGAAGGCATTTGTATTTCGGCGGCTGCTTTGACTATGAAAAACACAACCACAAAAAAACATGCTGCTTACTTATAATACCCTATCACTGCTGTAGTTTGCGCATCCATTAGACCATGAATCCTTCAATCATCACGACGGTAAGAGTATCAGGTTTTATTTATTGTTCTATCTTCTTCTTGTCTTCCGGCTGAGATGGAGTGCTTAGCAGATATAATATGGACAGCTCCAGATATAGGCCTTATAACCACACACACACACACACACACACACACACACACACACACACACACACTAGAGATCGATCATCATAACTTATTATGCCAACCACATAACAAAACAATTTCAGAATTGAATGAGGCTGTGGGGGGAATGAGTAGATGGGGCAAGGATATTGAACATTACCATCTATTTTCTGATGGGGGGTTTGGGTGGGGCAGATGGCCTCTTGGGTCATTTAGACGAATCATCCATTTTTAAAAGGGATTTGATAGAGACCAATCCTTCTGTCTAAATCTTTCAAGCATTTCCCCAGACTCTGACAATGAGAGGGACCTCCCTGTCCCACTGTCAATCATTCCTGAGCAGCAGGCATGAGTCACTTTGAGCCTCTGAGGTTTAGCATGCGCATCCTACTGGATACCTGCATGAATATCGACCACTATATTTGTTTAAGTGTCCATGCTGTCTTCCCTAGATTAAATCTTTCATTTTCTCAGAGAAGGAGAGAGAGAGAGAGAGAGAGAGAGACAGAGAGAGAGACAGAGACAGAGAGAGAGAGAGAGAGAGAGAGAGAGAGAGAGAGAGAGAGAGAGAGAGTGGGAGGAATATGATGGGGGCCTTACCTAACCTCTGGGGAAAGGCCAGTGCATTAGACAGAGAAAAGATCAGTTCCAGCTAAGATGAATATGAGCACATAGATTGGTCTACTGTCTGGGGAGATTCAGAAAAGCAGTTTTGTGTGTGCCGAAGCTGCGAGGCACGGAGGCAGCAAGTGAGGAAGGCAGGGAAGGAGGCAATCACTGCATAACCAAACAGACCCCGAGCAGAGCACATCAGAGCCAAGGGCCAAGCTGAGACAGATACAGATTGCTTATTTAGCTGTTTTTAGAGTGACGGTATTAACAGCACATGACTGAGAGGATCTGTTTTTCTCAGAATAGATCATTAGATCATGCTCTGTGGCTTTGACAGCCTATATATTGTGTCATGGGGAGATGGTGATTGTATACGCTAATTTGCCTGGAGTTATATAATGGCAATGATATTCTAATTGCATAGTTATTGTCGATTGCGTTAGTGATGATCTTTACTTTCCTCCTCCATCGTCTATGTTGTCATCATCATTAGTACAAGTAGCCACATAAGGTGTTGTGTCCGTTTATCCATGTTATCAATTGCTAATTAATCATCATCATCATCATCATCATCATCATCGTCATCATCATCATCATGACAAACACCACTTGTTGTTGGTGATTCATTGTCTTTTTTTGGTTAGAGATCAGCTGCTCTGTTTTGAAGCCCTTTCTAATACTACCATGTCTATAATGCATTTAAAAAAATGAATCAATTATTAATTTAACAATGTTTCTTGTGTTGTTCTAGCATAAATCTAATGATGTTTTTTAACCCTAAAGCAAACAATTATCACTGAGAGTAAAGTATAATCACACGATAATGCAACAGCGATTATAATGCATTGTGAAAAGGTTATAATGTCTTACAATTATGAGAATTATAATACAGTATGATCCTTGCAAAAAGAAATGTCAGCGAGTGACCAGCAATTATGAAGTATTATGATACTTGACCTTATAAGTCACCAGAAAATGGTTAATTATGTGTTATGATTACTGTTGTAAAGCATAATGGATATTTGAGTGATTATAATGTATTTTATAATGTATTATAAGTATGTTAATTATGCATTAGAGGCATGGTTGTCATATAAAGTGTTACCGTCTGAGTGATGGAGGATGTCTGAGGTGCTGGATGAGAGAGTTCCAGAGTGAGGGGGCAGCAATGGGGAAGGCCCTGTTCCCCCATGCAAACAATGTTTGGACATACAATGCTTGGTTTATATGGACAATAAATATTTTTTACATTTGGTGCATCACAAATAAATGTCAAAATAGTTGCATCAATATATCCCAAAGCAAATTTAAAGCTGCACTCTACATTAACAATGTGTATGTAATGTGAATGAAGTTGCTTGTATTGTATCAACCCACAGAGAACCACCGCCCAAATCTGCAGTTCTCTTCAGCTCAGGACCGAGTTCTAGCATCTTTCAGCTCATTGTTTTGGTTGTAAATGGTCATAATATGTCAATGTTGAGTATACGGCTTGTTGTACATCCCCCAAGTGGGAAGAATAAATCATTGCTTCTCTGGGAGGTTTGCCAGCTCACTTCATGAAGTGGGTTTCTTATGGTTGAGACATAAACAATCGGGTGATCTTTATTGTTGATACATTGTCACTATTACTTGTTGTGATCTTATACCAAATGAAAGGTGGGAAAAATGAAATAAATGCTGCTTTTCTGCTGAATGTTGTCTTTAATATGTATTGCTTCATTCATTTTGTGATATGTTATTATTGATAACATGTGATCCAATTGTCTTGAAGTTACTTATTGCTTGCACTTGTTTTCGTCTGCATGTATTCTGCACTGTGTTATGCTGGCTTTTAGAGTATCAGGTTTGTGCTCTGCTTTGCTTTAGATGACAGCAGCTTTCATTATTGACTGTTTTGTCATAATGTTACTTTGGCATCCTGCCAAGATGCAAGAGTTGAAAATTATCTTGCTGGCATTTACTGATGTATTTACAGAAATGGTGATGGATTCTCTCTGTAAAAATAAACCAATTAACTAAAGTAGCACCAGCTTCATCTTCTCTTCTCCCTCTTCCATTTCGTATCAGTGCCATTCACTGCTGTCAAACCCAGATCCCAGATCGCCATCCCTCCACACCCTTTTTTATCCACCTCCCTCATCTCACTTTAACACCTCAACCTCCCGAGGCCCCTGCTTCTCCATCCATACCGGCCTTCCCTCACGCTCTCTCGCTCATCCCGCCCTATCTACTGTCCACCTCTTCCTCTGAGCCTTGTTTCTCCCTCCTTCTTTCCTACCAGCCCTTGCTTTTCCTCCCCACCACTCCCTCGGCTATCCATCAGACTGAGTAATGGCCATCAGGGCAGGGAGTCACCCTGCAGCTGTCTGGGACCGACACTGATCACACACACAGTCACTTTGAGCTGAGGGCATAGCCATCCATTTTGTACATGGTCTCGTCCGGCTCACAGGCCACTGTACTTTCTAGGGTGAAGCAATTACAGAAGCCCAAAATGGTACGGATGAGACTGAGCAAACCCATTTGAGGTTAAAGGTTTAATATAATGTGTTTTTTATTGCACAACTGAATCCCCACTGTTTGTACATTTGGCTTTACAATTGTTTGAGATGGCTGAATCAACTGGGAGTGGGGCAGTTATTAACAGCTAATTGTACTTGCTGAACATTGATCCATTTTCTCCTCAACCTTGATTATTGCAACAATAAGAGGGACTGACTCCGGTGTCCACATTTACATGGTTTGTTTATTAACCTATTCTGTTCTCTTTTACAGTTTCCCCAGCATTTACGACCCGGGGGCCTCAATGAGCCAATGAGCAAACATCACAGAAATTAACAAGCTTGTTTTCTTTCTGTACTGATCACCAAGAGTACATTTAAACCAGGGTTGCACTAATTTTCCTGCAACGTGATTGTGTCCTTAAATCCAAAACAACACAGACTCCTGTTGACATATTGAGACGACGTATACCTCCCATTTACTGGTCTGTCAACTGGCAACAACTCATTTATATCACAGTCTCTGAAGTACAGCTTTTAAGCAGCAGCTAGGTACAAGACTATCGAAGGGCACTGTAATAGGCTTGAGGTTTATCCTTTGGGTGCTAACCCTCTTAATGATATCTTAATTGCCTTTTTGTTCATATTATTAAATTTTAATGGCCTTCTGAGCTTTTACCCAGCCTTAGTCTGTTAGCCCCTCACATCAAGGCAGGTTATGACATAATTTGTCAAAATGTACGTCCCATTTGTCATTTGGGAGCTACTTAATTATAGATGTGGAAACAGTGAAAGGAGAATGACCACTGATGTTGCTCTTGCTCCTGACAAAACAATGAAATGCAGCTCACCAACATCTTTATGGTGGGAATATACACTATATGTATTATGCCAACATGAATTATATATACTATTGATGCAACATGGAAAATAGTATTGCACTATGTAAAGACCTTTTAAAGGAATAGCTCAACGTTTTGGGAAATACACTTATCTGGTGTGGTGCTGTGTGGTTGTAGATTGGGGCAGACTCTATGAAGAGGACCTGCTTCCGACGTAAATAAGGAGGGCCAAGCTAACGGAAACACAAAGATCCTTACTTTCAGGTAATTACACACCAATGAAAACATGAATATGATATTCAATTTCTGCTACCAAATCCTCCGAAATCAAACACACTGGCCCTTTCAGTGTGTTTCAGCTATACATTGATAATGTGACCGGACTATGGTTGGTTATTTGCTAATATTAGTGTCTGTTTCAGTGACAATCTATTTAAACGTATTTGTACATAACTGAGAACAAGTGAAAGTCTTAAAAGACCTGCACAGCCACGGCACACCCACACAGATGTTTCCATATATTTCGGTTGATTATATGTCCTCTCAGGGCTGCGTACAAACCGTTGTTGATTGACATGCCCCTTACACTACACGGGTTATATAACACCTTTATTATTCTTATATGCCATTTTCATGGCATTTTGACATGTCACAGTAGGAAAAGCCCAGTTGTGGGTGATACAATTAACAGTGACTGAATTCCATTTAGCTGCTCCTTATTTCACAGTGCTCGCTTCCTGTCACACTGTCACTGAGACATTGTTAATGTTGTTAGTAACACCTGTGCGTTTCCTATTATTAACTCAACGTGTCTGCTCTGAAGAAATGCAGTTCTGTAAAAAGAGTTCTGTGACGTAATTACCATCATAGCTCCACCTAAGATCGATCTGAGCAGAGGTCTAATCAGCCACAGTGATGGAGAACACCTATGGGAAAGTGCAGGGCCTTTATAGCCACACATGTACACTGAAAACAAAAAGAGTACAAGTAGATGTTAGGATTAATTAACAAGCGTACGTGTGTTTAGCAAATAGTGTGCAGACTTGATCGTTGCCACAGTCCAACCTCTGACTTTAATCAGCAGGCAATTAGTGTCAGAGGTTGCATACATAAACACAATAAATGAAGCACCGTCATACTAGGTAAGGCTGTAGCTACCATCGAGGACACCTAAGTCATGACCTGAGGACGATTTTACACTCTACAGTTACAGAACATGTGGGCTTCTGAATTTCTTTATAGTCAATATATTTCTTGAATTATTCATCTTTAATGAGTATTTCTCCTCCAAAACTAAAGTTGAAATGTATGAGAGTTAAGTATACAGTAGTGACACACACATTGTTGGGCGGTTTGGATGGCATCTGGGTCATTTGGAATCATGACCTTTGTGTTTCTACAATCCTGGCTATGACCCTGATCACATCGGGACAAAAAGATGATTTTAGGAACAATATACATAGAAAGTCATGTAATGAAACTAAGTAGATAAGTACTGTACTTAAAGAGCATTTCCATTTTATTGCACAGAATATTTCTATTCCACTACATGTCAGGGAGGTTGTACTTTTTGTTTAAACAATTTTCCTGATATAGATATATATATATATATATATATATATATATATATATATATATATATATATATATATATATATATATATATAGTTAGTACATTGGATGATTTTATACAAATAGGCATTAGGCAGGTATATGAAGGAGTTACAATTAGATCACCCAGACCAACTACAACTGTACAATGCCACACACACACGCATTGATGTGGCAGTAATAATAATATTTTTTAGTAATATAATATATAATAATACTACACTTCCAGGGTGGTAAGTATTTACAAGCAATTTAGTGTTTAAGTGGACACAAATGACCTACAAAAATATAAATGTCTACCGATGAAATAAGATCCTTCACTGCTGGGCGGCAAGAAGTTTTCAAACTTCCTCTTCATCTCCAGGAATTTGAAAGAAAGAAAGCGGGTAGACGCGAGGGGGCGACGTTGTAACATCCTGCCGGAGACGTGGAGAGAGAGAGAGAGAGAGAGAGAGAGAGAGGGGAGCTGCTGCGCGCTCTGCTCGGAGATCCGACTTCAGTGTCAGCTCGATTCAGTCACACAACCACGGCTCAGACATGGGCTGGAAATTCATCCAACGTCTCCGCTTTGTTTCTTCTGACTTGTATGGCGAGATGCAGAATCGCAAATCGCTCGCTGTTTAATCCACTGCACAATGGGCACGTCGCTTTGCATTACGGTCGATATTGTGGCGCTCCGTCTATTGCATATGGAATTAGAGACTTATGCTAATTGGCTTCAATTACGCTCTTTTTCATCTTTTTGTCATCATCCTCCAAATGCAAGTAGTTAGACCCCCGCCACTTGTGTCTCCCTCGCAACTATTTCATTTGCATATTTAATTCATGTTTTATGAATTAAATTAGCGCATGATGCAACTGCTCTACAGTTAAGGCCAGCATGAGAGGGGGTTAATGATAAGAATGTGAAGATAGGGGAACTAATAGACTCCAGGCTATTAGCAACACGGTAGGACTGAAGTACGACGCTTCATTACACTGAATTAAAGTAACTCATGTGTGATCCGGCTCTGATGGAACCTTGTATCATACTGATGCTCACTACCAAACACATTGGAAATATTACTTTATTTGAAATGCGTCCATCTCAGAGAGAGAGAGAGAGAGAGAGAGAGAGAGAGAGAGAGAGAGAGAGAGAGAGAGAGAGAGAGAGAGAGAGAATGGCCATGGCACGGCGGGGTATTGCGTCACGAGCTACCTTTCCTTGCGCAGGCTCTTTACATGGTGGTCTTTGGCTGTGGGCATTCTTGCTCCATTCTGACTCATGCCTCATGCATTAGTACCAGAGCAGATACCAAACTGTTTAAATAGTTGCGTCAGGATCAACCTTGCGAGGGTCCATCTTTTTTATTGCATATGGAGAGAGAGAAAAAAATAAGAAATAAAAAAATACGGTCATATAAATGACTCTAGGCAGTTTAGTCTTTCAATAACATAAAATCCCAGCACTCCCTCGGCAGCTGCAATATTATCTGCACAGAGTCCCGCCGACGCCAACTGTCACCCACTATTCATTCGACTTTCTTAATTCACTAGATGTGTAAAACATGTAATGTTCCTGCTACAACTGAGGCTGGGCCTGGAGGAGCGAGGGGAGAACAGGAGAAGAGAGAAGAGAGGAGCGCAGCGGCACTTAACTGGTTTTGTTGTGAGGGCCCGATTGTGTGCTCTGGCTGGCGTCGCAGAGCCCCAATCAGGTGCCATTACACCCGGTGTTTGAGCATACCATTGGCTGGTGGGGAAAGGAGCTGTGCGCAAAACCAGCCCCGCTGCTCACACTCGCCTTACAGAAGCCGAGCTGCGAACATCATCCGCTTTGAGCGCTTAGGCGCAGTGATTACATCCTCTCAGAGCGAGATAGAGAGAAAGTCTTGTTATTCGCCAGTGTTCATTTAGAAGTTGCATTTGTAATCGATTCCGTCGGTGCGTAAATAGGACTTTTTGCTGTCTTCTTTTTTTCCTTCTCGGGTGGAATTTCCCCTGTTGTTCTGTGACTTTGTGTGAAGAACGGGCTGTCTGTTCTGTGCACAGGGAGTGTTGGCTTTGCGTCCTGGCTCCAGCCTGCAATGTTTGCGCTGACGCCAAAACTCACAGACCGGTGCAGAATTGATTAAAACAGAGAAGCTCGGATCAAATGGCTGTGCTTCTCACAGCTGAAACGACACAATGTTCCACTGACCCGAAGCAGAGGAGAGGAATTTCACAACCGGACAGCTTTGTTGATGTTTATTTAATTGCTTTTTTACGGACAGAGAAAGTGGGAAATGCTCATTTCTTGTAAGAAAAAGGAATAACACTTTTTTTAAAACGTATTGAAGTGCACTTTGCGAGAGGAGATGATTTGGTTAATAGTCCTGCTCTCCATCCTGGATGGAGCGGTCTCTCAGCTACACTACTCCGTGCCAGAGGAGCAGGAACCTGGCTCTGTGGTGGGGAATATTGCAGAGGATTTGGGGCTGGACATTACCAAACTTTCCGCTCGCCGCTTTCAGACGGTGCCTAGTTCACGGACACCTTATCTGGAGGTGAACTTAGAGAACGGTGCACTCGTGGTGAAGGAGAAAATTGACCGAGAAGAAATCTGTAAGCAGACCATCCCGTGCCTATTGCACCTGGAGGTGTTTCTGGAGAACCCGCTGGAGCTCTTTCGCGTGGAGATCGAGGTGATGGATATCAACGACAATCCACCCGGCTTTCCCGAGACGGACATTTCCGTGGAGATCTCGGAGAGCGCCATCCCCGGGACCCGCTTCCCTGTGGAGAATGCCTTCGACCCTGACGTGGGCACAAACGCGCTCAGCACATATGCCATAACGAATAATAACTATTTTTACCTTGACGTGCAGACGCAGAGCGACGGGAACAAGTTCGCAGAGCTGGTGCTGGAGAAGCCGCTGGACAGGGAGCAGCAGGCGGTGCACCGCTACGTGCTGACGGCTGTGGATGGCGGCATCCCGCAGCGGACCGGGACGGCTCTCCTGGTCGTTAAAGTTCTGGACTCTAACGACAACGCGCCCACCTTTGACCAGTCCGTGTACTCTGTCAACCTGCGGGAAAACTCTCCGGTGGGCACCCTGATCATCCAGCTCAACGCCACGGATGTGGACGAGGGACAGAACGGGGAGATAGTGTATTCTTTCAGCAGTCATAACGCCGCGCGGATAAAGGACTTATTCAACATTGACGCCCGAACAGGTAGGATAGAGGTGGCGGGTGAGGTGGACTTTGAGGAGAGCAACACACATCAGATTTATGTCCAAGCTAAGGATTTGGGTGCGAATGCGGTCCCCGCGCACTGCAAAGTGCTGGTCAAACTCGTGGACGTGAACGACAACACGCCGGAGATCGGTTTCAGTACTGTGACTGAATCCGTGAGCGAGCAGGACGCCCCGGGCACCGTGATCGCACTGTTTAGCGTCTCAGACCGGGACTCTGGTGAGAATGGACACATGAGCTGCGAGATATTGGGAGACGTTCCTTTCAAGCTGAAGTCGTCTTTTAAAAACTACTACACCATCGTGACAGACGGACCGCTGGACAGAGAGAACACAGATTCCTACACAATCACAGTGGTGGCCAAAGATAAGGGTCAGCCCTCGCTCGCCACCAGCAAGTCCATTAAAGTGCACGTCTCCGATGAGAATGACAATGCGCCTCGTTTTACGCAGGCTGTTTACGATGTGTATGTTACTGAGAATAATGTGCCCGGTGCTTTCATTCACGCCGTGAGCGCTCTGGACCCCGATGTAGGACAAAACGCTCTTATTACTTACTCCATATTGGAGTGTGACATACAGGGCATGTCTGTGGACACGTATGTGTCCATAAACCAGGACACGGGCTACCTTTACGCGCTGCGCTCTTTTGATTACGAACAGCTGAAGGAGTTTAACTTCATGGTCCAGGCAAAAGACTCAGGTGCGGTAGAGCTCTTCTCTAATACCACTGTAAATGTGATCATAGTTGACCAAAATGACAACGCTCCCACTGTCATAGCCCCCATCGGTAAAAACGGCACAGCCAAAGAGCACCTGCCGCGCTCTGCGGAGCCTGGTTACTTGGTGACGCGCATCGTGGCTATGGATGCGGATGATGGCGAAAACGCACGGCTCTCCTACAGCATCCTGCGGGGCAACGAGATGGGGATGTTCCGCATGGACTGGAGGACAGGGGAGCTCAGAACAGCCCGCAGGATCTCTCCTAAGCGTGACCCGCAGGGCTTCTACGACCTGCTGATCGAAGTGAGGGACCACGGACAGCCCCCTCTCTCCTCCTCCGCGAGTGTGAGTGTAATGTTAGTGGACAGCGTGGTTGAAGGCCGTAGTGGGGATCGAGGATCGGCCTCCAAGGCAAAGGAGACCTCCCTTGACCTCACCCTAATTCTTATTATCGCCCTGGGCTCCGTGTCTTTCATCTTCCTCCTGGCTATGATCGTGCTGGCCGTGCGCTGCCAAAAGGACAAGAAGCTCAACCTGTACACGTGCCTGCTGTCCGGTGACTGCTGCATGTGCTGCAGCTCGTGCTGTAGCAGGCAGGCTCGAGGCCGGAAACAGAAGAAGCTTAGTAAATCTGACATCATGTTAGTTCAGAGCACCAACGTGACGTCAGGGGTCGGGCCCGTGGGGCAGGTGCCCGTGGAGGAGTCTGGTGTGGGCGGCGTGGGAGGGGGCTTCGGCTCCCACCACCACCAGAACCAGAACTCCTACTGCTACCAGGTGTGTCTGACACCGGAGTCCGCCAAAACGGATCTGATGTTCCTCAAGCCGTGCAGCCCCTCCCGCAGCACTGACACGGATCACACCAACCCCTGCGGCGCCATAGTCACGGGTTACAGCGACCAACAACCGGACATCATATCCAATGGCAGTATTCTCTCTAACGAGGTAAGAGAAGCTTGGATCAGCTATCGCACACGGCGCAACTTCATATGTATTAAAATTGCACAAAACCCGTGATTTAAAGGGTTAACCTAATTTTAAATTTCCTCCAGAAATCTACAGCTGTGTCTGCTTCATGTCCAAGTGTGTTATTCACTCAGGTCACGCGCAACAAAAGTTCCCGAGAGGATGGAAGTGGTATCTGCTATTGACTTGGCTGTTCTGCTCAGTGGCCTTTAATCATTGTCAAGCGTAATGGTGATTGGACATGTCAATTGTTAAATCTCATGTGGCCTTTTAGTTTTTATTCGCAACAGACTGCTATCAGATCAGCCTTCAGCTCGTGTGCAAATAGGCAGAGAGAGAGAGAGAGAGAGAGAGAGAGAGAGAGAGAGAGAGAGAGAGAGAGAGAGAGAGAGAGAGAGATAGAGAGAGAGAGAGAGAGAGAGAGAGAGAGAGAGATTTGGGGCATAACATACATTTCCCAGTCAAACCATAAAGTTGAAAGACGCTTTAATTTGTATTTAGTTGTATTCTTTGTTTGGTACAGTTTTGATCACACTTATATATTGAGCTATTCATGCAGTCCTTGTTGAGAAATTAATTCGCAATCAGCAGCTTTTGAATATTTGGGTTACCCCGGAAGAATGGTGTAGTTCAAATTATAAATGTAGTGAAGGGGAAACACAAGAAATGCTTATCAGAAACTTAGAAATAAAATCCCACCAAGAGAGCATTTCTTTGTGTGAAATATTTAAATATGATGTTTGGTTACATCAGCATGCCTTCTTAAAAACAGCAACATTTAGTTGATATATCCTCATTACAGATTATAAATATTGGGTGGAAAATATCACCAGGAGGAGGCGAGTAACTTAAGGGTCCTGTTTTGTGTTCAGCCTGTGCGTTCTGTGCGGGGAACTGTGGAGTTCGGGGCGTTTTTGTTGATTGCGGTGTGGCTGGAGTGGAGCCAGACAGCCAGTCACAGGCTTGTCTTTCCTGTGCGTTAAGTATTCCGTGCACGACCCAGCACAGCAGCACCATGAACAAAGGTTGTTCAGTTTCAGCATCGCGCAGCTCAATCATTTACGCATTCAATCGCCTCCCTAACACACTACTCTCGTCTCCTCTCGCCCACTCACTCACCTAGTGGATGCACGCACTGTCGGTTCCCGCTGCCCTTAGCTTATTCTATTGGAGATACATGTTAACAACCAATGTATGAATATATTGTCAGTTCTGTTCCTTTTATCTAGCGTGAACCTCCTCCATGTGTATTTATTCATGTGCCTACTTGGCATTAGAAGTGATCAAATGTGTGTTTCTGTGGGTTTTCCAGACAAAACACCAACGAGAACTCAGCTATATGGTGGACAGACCCAGACGTGTCAACAGGTAGTCAAAAGCACACACACACACACACACACACACACACACACACACACACACACACACACACACACACACCAGATTATTATAAATGTGCAAAGCCTTTTGAGCCACACACCATCCACCGTCAGCGGACCTGTAACGTTAAATAGGCCTCATGGAACTAAGGTTATTCACATATCTATAAAATTGAATATTACATCTATCCGTGTGAGCCTCTTATATTCTGCATCGTTAATTGTGGCTTTGAGAGGCTACATGATTCCCAACGTATCCATAACGTTCATCTTCAATTTGGCATCAGTCCCATAACTGACAGAGCAGCGCCTATCACAGCTCTAATGCTGGATTTCATTAAATGTCATGTGTAACATCCAATTTAGCCCCTTGCCGGCCACCGTGACTGTATTAACACGGTGTTGATGTCTGATTCTCCGCCTCTTTCTCCTTTTCTCTGCTCCTCATCTAATCTCCCCCGTCTCCTCTCTGTCTTCCCTTTCTTAATATTGCATCTTGACCTCTCTCTCTGACCCGTTCATTCTCTTCATACCTCTTTATCTCTCGTCTCTGACACGACTGTCTGAACTCTCACCTCCCCTGCCTCTAACAGTTCAGCATTCCAAGAGGCAGACATCGTCAGCTCCAAAGACAGTGGTCACGGTGACAGCGAACAGGGCGACAGTGACCACGATGCCACCAACCGGGGTCATTCAGCTGGTGAGTCCCCCCCCTCCACCACCAAACATACACACACACACACACACACACACACACACACACACACACACACACACACACACACACACACACACACACACACACACATCATTTCAGTGCTCACACACCCTCCCCTACTATCCTCTTCCTCCATAGTGTGTTCGCAATTGTGAATGGGATAATGCTGAATTGCTGGTGCGGACCGGTGACTTTTAATTTCCTTAATTTGAGAGTGTGCAAAGGCCTGGGCTCCGGTGTTGCTAGCTGGCTGGCATGAGCAGGCCCCTGAGGTGTTGATTGTATTTCACACCCGGGTGAAATGGAAGAATATTTGGGGAAATCTCATTTCTTTCTCTGCCTTCCGCTGTTCGCCTCTCGTTCTAACGCCAAGTGGTGCTGAAAGGACAGCGACTCGCCGCGGAGTCAGTTTGAGGCCTATAGTGCTTCTGTGGCTCAAATCAATAGGTCCACTCAAGTGTGAGGAAAAGGCATGGGAGCTAAATTGATATAATGAGATGAATTTCAATCAGCCTCATAGTTGGTATATTGTACTGCCTTAAATTAAGGCAAACAGAAAATGTTGGAATTAGGGAGCATTTTCTCTTCACTTCAGGATAATTTACTCTCATCTCTCTTCTACATTTTACAGTGCAGTAGATTTTCTTAGACAGGGCTTTAGTTTTTATCATAAGCCTCGCCTTGTTCTCTCTAAAATTCCATTAGGCTAGTACCTGTTTATTGATCAAAGTGGAGTCAGACAAAATGTGGAGCAATACAAAATCTCATTTCATATTGAATTGCCCTTTCCTTCTGAGGGATTGTTCCACACAGCTCATGTAAGACCCCTGTCTAGACCGGAGCCTGCCAAATATCATATCAGTGCTGGGAATACAAATAGAGCAGATTAGATGGGTGTTGTAGGATAGTGAATGGTCCTCATCAGGCTCCACAGTGTTTGGTATTATTAATGAACTAAGCCAAAATAGAGAGCCAATATGCAGCAGTGGTAGTGCCACTGCTTGCCCCCGCAGAATAAACAGGCTGGGAAGGTAACTGTGCAAGACTGAAATGCACACCTAGAAGATATCCAAAGTCTCACCCTTTTATTTGTCAAAAAGACAAGGTTCTAAGAAATAAATAGTATGTTTACACATGCATTCTGAGTTGTATGTATGAGAGTTGAAAATAATTTCTACTCAAGAGACCAGAGATCGAGACATATAAGAAAGAAAAGGGATAACAGGGAACCTCTTTAGGTTTCACAGATATATGGTATACATATTAAGTTATTTATCTTGCAGGTAACCTCATTCAGTGAGCAGTCAGTCTGATGTGTTCTAGCCTGTGACTGTATTTTAAAATGCAAAGCCTAGAATTCCCTCTTGCTGGTTTGCTTGCACAGTTAAAGGACCACATTTATGAACAAATAACATGTTTCCTCAGCTTTATCTGGCTCCGAGCATGCTCATTTGGCACTGGCCTGGGCATGTACCCAGTTGGTTCTGTGCTCTGTACTCTCGACGAGGAAACCAACATTTGTTCCTCATGTTGAATTTAGAAGGGAACAGCTTACCACTTCATGGGAGGTAATATCACACGACTGGTATTTGGAAAGAGGGACACTTGCGTTTCACAGACTTCGGGAAACAACAAAACCAGATGGAGTGTGTGTGTGTGTGTGTGTGTGTGTGTGTGTGTGTGTGTGTGTGTGTGTGTGTGTGTGTGTGTGTGTGTGTGTGTGTGTGTGTGTGTTTGTAAAGGTATACCATTGTCTAATATGTAGGTGGATATATGATACCTGTATGTAATCCGCCTGTGTGTTTTGCGTAGGACAAAACAAGGCGAGGGGTTGATATCTGTATTAAAAAAGGAGTTTTCCTATGAGGCGGTGCTCTAGATAGAACGCTTAAATGAGATTCAGTTTGAGAGGAACGAGTGGTAGATAATGGCACTATGCCAGGTGTATATTGCTGCTATATAGGCATAGCCATTGCTCATTTCTCTCTATGTATATGTGTGACTATTATAGGTTTTCTCATTGGTGTATGCTTAGGTGTGTATATTACTGTGCTTATAGGACTTCAATCCTGAGTGCATGTTCTTCACTTTAGCATAAAGACGGGAGAAAGCAAAAAGGAATAAACCTGATCCTAGACTATGTATAGACAACATGCATTTGTTATGCATTTTTGTAGTGTATCCATGTGTGCACTTATACACATATGTTTGGCATGATCAGACAGTATCCATGCTCGCATTCTGTGTTGTGTGTGTGTGTGTGTGTGTGTGTGTGTGTGTGTGTGTGTGTGTGTGTGTGTGTGTGTGTGTGTGTGTGTGTGTGTGTGTGTGTGTGTGTATTTAATACACACACATTCTCTTCCAGGGTTTTGTGGCAGGGTCTCATCCTTCATTCTGTCTCCCAAACACGGTGGCTCTCCGCAACACTCGGCTGATCAGTAATTCATTTCTAGAACCTTTGCATAGCAATTATCAAAGGAGGGTTAGAGGCAAGGTTTCCTCACGGGACCGCGCAGGAACACTCTCCCTTTTGGTGCACGTAGGAATATTTCAAATCAAGGGAAAACCATTTCCAGTTGGCATATCATCAACTACACCTGCCATAGCTTCCCGCTCGGCCGCTTGTCTGACACTTTAGCAAATAAGTCTCCTGACGTGGTTTTAAATCAAAGGGACACTGTGTGCCTGTGAGGCTGGGATATCACCGGTTACCTTTAAAAAGTGGGCAAATGGCTTTTCTGAAAGCAGCGTGGCACCGCTGCGTCAAGAGCCAAACCATTGTTGATTGACAACCCCCCCGCCCCCGCCCCCCCACCCACACACATCCTTGTTTTAGGTTGCTTGATTCAAATTAGACACAATTTCCGCTCATTATTTCCCTCATCATCCTAATAGAAGATAGCGGCGAGTGTGAGCAAGCAAAAAAAAAAAAAAAAGGTGACAGATAAGAGAGGATTAAATATTCATCAGGAAAAAAAATTGGCATCTCAGAAACGTTCAATCAGCTGTGGAAGGCTGCGTGACGGGTGGGAGACTGGAAACGATCATTATCATGACGTTTGTTTTGGTGAGAACAACAGCCGTGACAAATGGGACAATTAAATCACTGTGGCAACGGTGTATTAGATGGCTGATTATGAATTAGTGGCGGGCACCGTGTTGCAGTTTCCTATGTCAGGGAGCTGTCAGATGAATTTAGCATGCAGGGTTTTGAAACACCCTCCTCTCAGGCCCTACTGACAAAACTGGAGACTGTGATCCCTCAGTCTATAAAATAAAGTTTTCAGGTTTATTTCAAAAGCTCACATGATGAAAAATAAATAAAGACACTTTGTTTAACAGGCATTATGAACCGCAATGTGTTTAAAAAGGGTTGAATGCTTACAAAAAGACAGCAATGCTGCTTAAATAGTGATACAATGACAACATAAAAGCACAAAAAGGAACCCAGCAGAAAAAACCTTTAAGTTAGGAGAAAACCTGCAGCTCTGTTGTAAAGAGTCATATTAGACTAAGGCTGCAAGTAGAGATTATGTTCATTATTAATTTGTTTGATTGCTTTCTCGATCAATTGTTTTGCCTGTTAAAATAGTAAAAAATGCATCACTGAGTTGAAAGTGACCTCCATTAAAGGACACATATTGTACCTATTTCCAGGTGCATACTTGTATTTTGGCTTCCTACTAGAACATGTTAACATGCTTTAATGTTTAAAAAACACATTATTTTTCATACGGTCTGTCTGAATATACCAGTGTTAGTGCTTGTTGCTTTAAGCCCAGTGTGCTCTTATTGTTTAGCGAGAACAAGACTGTGCACCTTTGCAAACATTGTACTCTTGGGGAAAGATAACCAGATGGGTGGCTGTATCAGAATGGCTTGTTGAATCACATGTTCTGATCTAGTCAGCCCATAGAATACTGACCGGTGTCTTAATTCACAGTTTGTGAGTTGGTACTATGCACTCCAGATACGCAGATATATGTGAACAAGCACTGAAAAGGTTTTTTTTTTTCTTCTCATATGATCCCTTTAACTTAAATAATTCAATCCTAGAACACCTAATATGTACAGACTCTACAGACTTTAAACCCCACCAGCAAAAAGTAACACAAAGAGGAAAGTATGTCAATGGAACATGAAAAAGTGAAAATCTATTACAGCAGATAGGATGAAAACATTTCCTCATTAAAAAAATCAATTTGCATGTACCCTGCAGTGGTGTATAAAGTACCCAAAAGCCGTACTTGAGTAAAAGTAAAGATACCTTACTGGAAAATTACTCCAGTAAAAGTAAAAGTCACCTATTAAAATACTACTTGAGTAAAAGTATTAAAGTATCTGATATTTTCTGTACTTAAGTATCAAAAGTATTTTTCTGATATAAAATGTACTTAAGTATTGAAAGTAAAAGTACAAGTACATGCTTTTAATAAAAAAGCAAAGGGTCAGAATTTTGAGAATTATGAAGTTTATTCTTTTAAGTGCTGTGGTCACCATGACCAAGGACCAGGAGTTGTGTTGATACAATAACTGGGTTGGCTGGGATCCATCCATATATATTATGTTCAACATAATATATTGTACCTAAGTATACTTTTGCATCTACTATGAACTTATCATCATAATTCTCCAAAAAGCAATATGACACTAAGGAGTTGTAACAGTGTGGTTATAAGTATGCTCATTCCGCCCGCCGTGGGTCTCTTGGTACCGGTCTGTGGGTCTCTTGGTACCGGTCTGTGGGTCTCTTGGTACCGGTCTGTGGGTCTCTTGGTACCGGGCCACAGAAAGAATGAATGAAACATTTCAATTAAATAAAAAAAAAATCAAGGCCGGAAAGATGTTTTATTGTGAAAAATGACCGCATACATCCGTCTGTGGTAACCTCAGACGGAATCTCTTGACACATGTCAAGATGTTACGTTACTCTAAAAATGAAACGTAAGTCTGTTACAACTCTGTCGGTGATCTGGAAACCAAGGCAGAGTATCCTGAGATCGCCAAAAAAGCATGAAAACCTGCTTCCATTTCAACATCCTGTCTTTGTGCAGCGCGTTATAAGTTAAGCAGTAGACTGGACTAAAGGTTTAGTTAGGAGTAGACTGGACATAACGAACACACGTTGGGTGTCGTTGTCTCCCGTCTCTCCGAGGTCGGACCCGGTCTGTGAAAATATTGTCTTCACGTAACCGGTCCGTGACGCATAAAGGTTTGGGAGCGCTGGACTAGAGGATGTAGAGGGAAAATGCAAAACATTGTGATTCGCAAAACCTGCTTGGTGGAGTCTGTGTTCCACCACAGTCCCCGATGGTTTTTTTTTCTTTCTAAAGATAGATTTGATTTTGTAGCGAGTAACGAAGGTTTCAGGGGAAATGTATCGGAGTAAAAGTATCATTTTTCTTTGCAAAATGTAGTGAAGTAAAAGTAAAAGTAAACAGAAATATAAATAGTAAAGTAGAGTACAGATATCCCCAAAAACTACTTAAGTACAGTAACGAAGTATTTCTACTTCGTTACTATACACCACTGGTACCCTGTAACAGGTGGAGATGTCGCTTCTTCTTCTAAGGTGTCTTGTTGAATATCAATAAAAGTCATATTAGAGTAAAGAAGAGATTAATCAATTTAATTTACTAATTAAGTAGCCTACCTCCTGAAACATGTATTTCTTATCTAACCTTTTTATAACACAATAAAGGTGGATGGAGGAGTGGATTCTAGAATTAAAGAGATTTGTGTGTCTGTGTGGAAATGAATCAAAACCACAATCAGAGCTTGTAATGTAATGATTACCGGTACGCTGAAACATCTTGTCAAGTGTCTTGATGAATGTGTGCTTGGTATGAAAAGGCTGTGCTCTCTGAATGAACTGAATTGCTGAGACAGAAATGGATGAAGAAGAGGATATACGCCTTCTTGGACATGACTCAAATCAGGGGAAAAAGAAGTGAAAAAGATGCACTCTTTTTGTCTGAGACAGGCGCCTTGGATATTTAGGTTAGTTTAGGCTGTAAGCTGAAATCTCTCTTATGGGAGTCATAAATCTGCTCTTTGGCCATGAGTTATACTCATTTCCTTTCTGCTCAGAGATTTAGCCGTCTGTGAACATCTGCTCCATCCATGCTGCATTGCTAAAAATCCTTCAGAAAAACACAATGTCAAGATATCTGTTGATTATGCTCAAATTAAACTCAGGTGTTGGGTAATTTGAACGGTGGCCAGTAGCTTCAATTATACTGCCTTCTAAAGGGATACAAAACCTCAAATGAAACACTTTTGTGCACATTTGCATCACATAATGAGTATGTAATATAGAATTGTTGACCACCATTCCTTTCACTTAACATTGTACAGAGATTTTGGGATGAAGTCATGTGACTACAAAGAAGTATGACCAGGCAAGAGACACAAGTAGTCAAACATATATTTGCCCACATTTCAACCAAAGACCCATGTTAGCAAAACGTATTTGGACGAGAAAACAACAGCGCATTTGCAGTTTCCCTACAAAATGAGTGATAGTCATCAACATTTTGGGTGTACTCACTCTTAGTTTTACTGACAAAGGAAGTGTAGAGTTTATTTGTAGTAGGTGGGAGACTAAAAACACCTAATATACAGAGCTCTAAAATATCTTGAAAAAAAAAAAGACCCTTTATAACCTTTATTTGGGTTGTTACAGTACAAACACCCTGCTGGCCTGTCTGTAAGAAAGTCAACAATATGTTTCAGTTAATCGGACTAACGTGTCTACTCGATTAACCTGGCTGAGTTCACCATGCTCACAATTACTCTGGTGAGAAAAATCGTATAAAAAATGACAAATGATGTCCAGAACTAAGAAAATTATACCTCGGTTAATTATCCTTTAAAGCTCAAATCCAACAGTCTCAGGGAATGTCTAAGACAAAGTGTGGTCAAGACTAAGTCCTAAAAAACGTCGAACAAGATAGGGGCATTTTTTCATCAAAGAGATACTATTAGGCCAAACAGCCATCTTGGCTTTCCCTCCCAGCTCAGTCACGGTTTAACAAACATGGAAAATGGTAGCTGCCTCTCAGAGACTCACACGATTTCTCTGTCTGTCATTACTGGATATGGTGGGAGCCATCTTTCTCTGTTTTGGCCTTGGGAGGTCTCTGGTTTACTCATCACGGCCTCACTGTCCAACCTGAGGAAGCTCTGGTACTCCCCTGCCGTCCGGAGCTGCTGTCCAAATATTGACATTTTGTGTCTGTATTCTCTCCGGAACAGTGGAGGACAAGATGAAAAACAGAGGAAGGGATTGAAGACACCCTCTACCTGGGGAGAAGGAGTGTTTTATGTTTTTCTTTTTTCTTTTTTGAGAGAGTAAAGGAGATAAAGAGAGTGGAATAAGTGGGCAGAGAGGATTAACTGTGGGAGAAAATAACAAGAGACAGAGAGAGAGAAATAGACACAGAGGGACTAATAGAGACGGAGACAGACAGACGGATGAGTGCAGGGAGGAAACAACAGCAGATATATACCCACGGAGTGAATTCAAACACGGGGCTCATGTTTTCTCCGGATTTGTTTTCCTTCATTTCCCCCACTCCCAGTTGCTGGATGTATGTCAGGCAGTGCAATTAGTCAAATCACACCGACGTGGGATTTCGGAAACACTCTGAGATGTAATGAAAAAAAGAACAGAAGTGCTGATTGCTTATTAGCAAGTAGATTGTGTTTGCATTGTGTAGCGCCGTTTACGTCTCCCTGTGTGTGCATGTGTGTGTGTGTGTGTGTGTGTGTGTGTGTGTGTGTGTGTGTGTTCTTCCTGTCTGATGAGGTCATGACGAGAGATAGGGCTGCTGGCAGGGCCTGTCATTGCCAGTCACTGTTTTGGTTGTTGTTTTTGCTTTCTGCCCGAGGAAGAAAAAGGTGCTTCACGGGAATCAACAGCCACTGGGTGTCATGTGCGGATGGCCTGTCTGTCTGTTTACTTGCGTAGATTTACATATCTCGGTGTTAAGAGAGTATTTTTAAGTGTGTGTTTGGAAACATATGGGTTGATGTCGCTATTTTTTAAGAGTGAGCCGGCAGGCAAAAATCACTGAGTAGTTTGGAAGCCAGTGACATGAGCTTCTCCGAGCCCGATTTACGGTGAACGGTGAATGCAGCAGACTATATTTATACAGCATCTCCAGAGTACAATACACCCCTGTGCCTGCTTAATAATACACTGCGATATGAGAAGTATGGAACAAACCAAGCTTTCTCTTAATCCTTCGACATTTACTCTATCTTTATCAGTATGCAAACGTGCTTTCTGCATACTTGCATGTGCGTTTGGTTTTGCACCTGTGCTTCAGTCTTTCAGATGATTTGTTTGTACATTTAGCATCATTGTGGCAACCAACTGCCGGTACAACAGCACAGAGATGATTGGAGGGCCTGAGGTCAACACCCTCGTGTCCGAGGAGGAATTTAATTTGCCAGAAGTCCATTAAAAGGCTAAAGGCTAACTGTAAGGTGCGGATTAACAGAAATACTTTGATTTATATGCCCCCAACCTTTAAAGACGGACACAAATATACATCCGTTTCCAGGGGTAACTCAGAGTTTAAATACCACTAAAAATCTCAATTAGCATTTACATATTTCCCGGAGTAGTCCTGCAGTTGATTTTTGGTTTCGTTCGCAACATGATCACAGTCTCTTCTCCAGAGTTCAGAGCACATGCTCGGTGGTGATCAAAAAATAAATAATAAAAAAACCTGTGGCAGCAAAAGCACTGACTGGTGCTGGTCCAAAAACATTACTTTACATAAAATAGAAATAAACTACCCGCCAGCGCTTATTTGGAGCTGAAATATTGTTTGTCTGCAGTTTTACTTAAGTAAATAACTCTGGACATTTTAAAAGCAGATTGTGGTTCCATTGACCACACAGTAAAATGAGACTGTGCTTTTCTTCTACATTTAGTCTTAGTCATTATTAAACAGGAATAGCCTGCAGCACCACAACATGACCCTGGATAGTTCAATTTGAGGGTGCTATACCTTTATAGTACTTCCTTTTGAAACGGTTAGAATACACGAAAGATACTGTTAAATTGGAGATTTTTTTCAATTCATACTCTACTCACCTCTATCGAAACCCTTACCCGTCCCCATCTGTGAGACCCGGGTCTCCCACTGTCTATCTGGCCATTGCTCTCCCCTCTCCTTCCTTATGGTTCCTGCAGTCTTGCTGCTTCTGCTGCCTGCTGTCTCTGTCTGTGAAATCTGTGACTCCCCTGTCTGTTTGGCCCTCGCTGTCCGTTGTCTGTGGGCCTCGTGTCTCCTCTGGCTCTCTGGCTACTACACAGTCTTTGTTGCCTGTCTCACTACCCGTGAGCCCTGAATGAGCAACACGATTAGATCCACACAATGGAAACACAAAACACAACCGCAGTGGTAGGTCTTAGACAATGTGTTGACAGGGCTGTTGTTAATAACACATGGTATTTATATGTGCGCGGGTGTGGATGGCAAATACAGAGGACAAAATATGGTGTTAATTCAAAGCTTTACTTTTACGATCGGTAGCTGTTCTAATACTGAATTATATTTAGAAGTCTTCTCAAATGTGTTGAAAACAACATTCAACATATTTCTGCATATTTTCTTTTCTTTTGGTCTTCAATAATTAGTTTCGAGGATGCATTTTTGGTTTCAGAACTTGTGTGTGTGAGTGTGTGTGGGGGGGGGGGGGCGGGGGGGGGGGGGGGGGTCACTCTGAAGTAAAATAAAGCCAAATATATGTATACACCTATCAGTATGGGATATATATATATATATATATATATATATATATATATATATATATATATATATATATATATATATACATCAATAGATGTGTGATTCCTGTACCGTTTTGCAGGTAATACTATTTATAGTAATCTCCAGTCACAGTAGTCACAGTTACATAGTACATAATGACAAAATTGTTTATTGCACTTTCCATAATACTGATTAAATAATAATAAACATGTTATGTGACTTTTCGGCTGTACTGTTAATTTTCCTTGATAGAGACAATATATTTACTACAAGGAACTTTACTGGCTTACTTTTGTTTGCTGTTCTAACCAGGCTTTTCTTAAGGGCAATATTAACTGTGACCAAATATACAAATTTCATTTTTAAAAATATTTTATTTATCTGAAAACATGCAGAGCAAGTGGAGGTCAAGTACAAAACAATGTGTTCTTGCTTTGGGCGCACAGTTAGAAATGAAGGCTCATACTGTATGAGCAGACAACATGCATATTCCCACATCCAGCTGTAGTGCTGTAGTGTTTCCCGTACATAGGTATTTCTTTATTCTTTTCAATGTTTTAGACATGTTAAATGGCTGTCATGAACACGTATGAAATGCACAGACCAGTAGAGCAGGGGCATCCAATCTGACAAAGAAACATGAAATATCTGACAATATGCACCATCACTTTTATGACAAGTGACACTTACTCCATACTCACCTCTTTTACTTTATGTAGAGATAATCCATAATCTGTGACAGGTTGATACTTTGAATATGCAGAGGGAAGAATGTGTACAGGACACCATTTGTCTTTACTTAAATCCGCCTCTAAAGGCCTTCACATGTGATGAACAACACAAAAATGCAAAATATTTGGCTGCGCATACTTCACATCAAAACTATTCATACCGGCAGCGATGCAAATTTACGACAGCTGCAGACATTTTTCACTAAAAGTGACCCAGAGCAGTGTGTGCCAATCTGTGAGGTGAATTGTTATTTAGCCTCAGCTGTACGCTATTTTCTTTTATTGTGAAAGGTAAGAACGAAATTAAGTTTGCCGTCGTGGTTCGACTCTGTGTTGTACCGAATATGTCCACTTCACATAATGTAATTGCACCTTTTTTATTGTGTAATATTCATGTTCATGAAAGTAAAACAACAGTTCAAAAACTATTTATTGACGTGCAAATTAATTGCCAGAAAGAAACGTCCCTGGTGTGTAAAGGCCTTAAAGGTCAAGCTGCAATAGAACAAACCCAGCTCTTTACGATCTTATATTATGGCAGATAGTATATTATGGCAGATAGGTTCGGAAATTAGCACCCACAAAATGCAGGTAATGAAAAATGCACAATGAAAAGACTCGTTTAGTAAGGTCAGCGTATGATTGGATAGAACTACACATTTGAAAGTCACCTTTTTCAAGTGGTAGTAAATGCACAGTGTGGATTTCAGTTTGTCCATGAATAAATGCTGCAGCTCCTCCTGTGTCGCGCTTCAAAACTTTACAACGATGGCTATATTAATTCCTTAGTGGTAGACGAAAAAACACTTGTCTGAAAGACAATATTAAGTCATCGTATTACTTCATTGGGATGGTTGTATTGATTTATTGTAATTATTACTTTCTCTCCTATTTACTCTTCAGCCTAGTATCTATTGATATGTATATGCTTACGTTACATTGTTTGTGTGTGTGCACATCTGCTTTTAGTAATCGAGGAGCAGTGGCTTTATCAGTAGAATGGATCAGTAGAATAGATTTGTGTAAGTGGACCCTGTGATCTGAAGCCTCCTCAGCTTCAGGGAATTACAGATTGTCTGCTTTTTGTGTTTCTCTCCCTCTTTTTTTACGCCTCTTTGCTGATGTATCGCCTTTCTCCTATGACCCTAAACTGCTTGTCTCCTCCTTTGATCCCGCCAACAACGCTTTCCCACATGGTTGTTAACTGGAAAAACCGGGAAAACTACAAATCCAATCTGCACATGAGTAAATAGTGGCTGCAGAGACTCATTATAATGATGACTCTGTTCATGTCTCTTGTTCCTTTCTCTTCCCTTTTATAATCTCTCCCGTACTCTTCCCCCCGTCCCCGCGCTCCTCTCTTTATTTTTGTCTAAGAGAAAGTAATTAACATAACTGGTACCTCTTTCATGCCGATCATGTGTTTGCGGGACTGTGTGTGTTATTCTATTATATCATTTCAGATGTTAATTTAACCTTTTTTATGTTGATGTTTTGTTTTTGGCGGTAGCTTTGTGTCAATTACACACTTTGTCGGTTTGTATAGAGATGATTGACATGAGAGTATGATTAAGCAGCCAGGGAATATTTTGTTGGTTTTTGTGGCACATTTTGTAAGATAATTGTGTTTTATTTGTGTATGAGGATGATGGAATATGGATTCACATTTAGCCTCTTGGTGTTTGGGAATCAATTGTGAGTCTGAGGATGTTGATGTGGAGAGGGGGGTGAAATGTTTTTGCGACACCACATCACTTTGATTGCACATTTCATTCGGAATGAATGAGGTGAGGAGGAAAACAAACAATTCGCTTCATCAATGTTGGCCTTGTCTCTTTGATGAATAGCTTTTGCTGCACTTGTTCTGCTTGCGACATTGGCAAATGATTGCTAACTTGTGTTCTCTCTTCTGGTCTCTTTCTCTCATCTCCTCCTCCATCTTGCCTATCCACTCCAAATATCCGTACCTCTTCTCTTGTGCCTCCTCTTCGATTTTTCCTCTTACCTAAAATGCCTTACATTTCTGTAATCTTTCTTTGACATTTCCACCTTTCCATCTCCTAATATGATATGTGTTCTCTCTGCAGGCGCTGACCTGTTCTCCAACTGCACGGAGGAGTGCAAGGCCCTAGGCCACTCCGACCGCTGCTGGATGCCGTCCTTTGTGCCATCCGACGGGCGGCAGGGTCCGGACTACCGAAGCAACCTACACGTCCCCGGCATGGACGCCACCCTGCCCGACACTGAGGTACCCTCCTCCGTCGAGCTCTCCGACCAACTGACCATGACCTCAGCCACCGCCTCGTCCAACGATAGGTCATTCTCCACCTTTGGCAAGGATGGTCAAAGGTCACAGTCACACCACAGCCTTCACCATCACCTCCATCAGCAACAGCAGCAGTACAGCTCCAGCACGCTAGAGAGGAAAGAGTATGATAGGGGGACCCTACCGTACAAAGCTACCTTTCACTGTGAGTATCAGTACGAAAGTTCACTGGGACCCTATGACTTCGGTCTGGTCCAGTACAGACACTAGAGGAGGGGACAATTAATCTGCCCTTTGATTCTCATCTGGGCTTTTTTTTATGTTGTTCATCAACCTTTATTTCTTATATTTTTCAAAGACTTTTTAAATAAATATGGCTTTTTGTTTTGTTGTATTGTTTATACTTTGTAATTTTTTATATCTCTCACCGAATGTAAAATGTAATATATTATTGCTAACTTCCCTTTTCCAAAACCCACTTTGAAAACTTCAATCTTACCCATTTTAATGCTAAATACTGTCTGTAAACATGTGACTAATTATAAAATAAACACCATTTTAATTGGACTCATGTTAAACTGCTGTTGCCCCTTTTTCTTTCTTTTTTACCGTTCTCTAAATTCCCCCTCAAAATCCTCTCCAATCAGCCTTTTTATCTGATGCTCATATAAGTAAAGGTCACCCACACAAGCACACTTCAGGTTTCTATTCCTGACATCTTCAAACACCTACAATTAAACGCCGTTCAAGGTTTAAAACATGATTTGAGTGTATAGCGAGGATATGAAAGATAGATCATCTCATGTTCTAAAGGACATCTTTTTTTCCATTTGCTCAACAACGGAGTTCTGCTCGAGCACGATGGCTTCCCTACTGAATAGCTCGAAAGGTGAAACGCACAACCCACGCGTCTTCTTTTTCACAAGGATTGAAGTCCATTTCGTTGTGTCGAGTATCTATACTCGCGTTTGCTTGTGGATCAATACTTGACATAAAGAAGGCTGGGTGAGGTGGGCCGTCAACCCTGAGGTCAAGATTCTGCAGTTGGAGGAGTCACAGACACAAGTTTGTGTGCAAGAAAAGAGGGAAACTATTACAATATAAGGGAAGCTTAATTTGGCACATGAATGATATTAATATCCATTGGAATAAAATGTAGTTTCTAGCTTGCATTACGAAAGAAGCAGAATGGGATTCTTTAGAAATGATGGCAGGACGCTTTCCAAGCTCCCACATTACATGAATATTCTATTAGCTGTAAGAATGGATTCGATATACACATTCAGTAGAGAAGTCATTTCCAGTCACCACCATGTTAACCATCATCCTCCATATTGCATGCTGGCTGTGGGCTGTCTCCCAGGTAAACGATGACCACTATAACCTGCTTTTTTCCCCCCCTTCGTTTGCAATTTAGCAAACAGAGTCGAGCAATTTTTCCTCTTGCACATCAGGTCTGTTTGAAAAATAATTTGTATTTAGCCTTTAGGTGCTATAGCTCGCTCCAAATATAGCAGCAGCCTGCGCGTCTGCTCATCCCGTCTGCCTCGCAGGGTTGGGATAAATGCACTCCATATTCCTCTGTCCAAAACTCACCACTGTATTATATTTCGCTTCACTTTTTTTATATACAATTTCACACATTTTTCCTACTCTTTTGAAACCATTTTTGCCACATGAAAGGTTCTGTTGTTCATCACTACGTAAGACAAAATGAGAATAGTCTCAGAGGCTGAGGCTCTATTAACCAATTGGCATCATGTTCTACTTATAAAAATAGCACTGTATGCTACCACTGGCTACGGCAATGCTCTGATCAGCAGGGGTGCCTTGATAAAAGGTTTATGAATATGTAATGAACCATTTATAGATAATTAATGAAGCAATTAGTGTTCTGTGTATTTTCTATGCATGCGTTATGTAGCCACCAAATTTTTTAACTTTATGGATGTGTTTTTACCCAATTCCCAAATTAGTTTTTACCATTATACGGCAAGGACCAGCCTTTAGGGTATATAAATAACTTCACAGAGAGTCCTTTGTGGCATGTATCCTTCAAGAGATGGTATTTCGAGCCAATTGTGTCACTAAAGAGTCTCGAGGGAAAGGGTGCCATTTGTCTTATTGAGTTTGTTCTCTTGTCTTTTCAGCCCGCAAAAGGATTTGTTAGCTCGTTCCATGTGGACCTTTCAGAGACGGCGTGAATTTCTGTGCTAGACCACCCACACTGATTCTGGAGACAGCTACATAAAACTACACAAACAGCAACCTGGACAACAGCAACCTTGGTTAAGCTTCATTATCTTGGGTGGCGAACTGTAACAAAGCCTTGGCAGTGGTCGCCGAGGGAGGAGAGGAGAACTAAATACTGAGTAGCTGTACGCCTCTAGATATCTTAGGAGCAATCCAAGGCCTTATTTCTCTCAGCAGGACTGAGAACGGGGTCGACTTACTCGACATGTGAAAATTATAACGTCATCAGCAGACAGAGGAGAAGAACTGAAACGAACAACGGAATACAAAACGAAAAGAGGGAGCGATTAACTCATAGAGGTGGGTTGTTTTTGTTTTGGGACTGAGGAGTTAGCCTCTAGAGATCTGTGTGTGCCTGTTTACATGAAGAAAAAAACTAATGTTTCTGTACAAACATCAACCAATGTCACATGGAACCCTTTAGCTATTTCTATGGTCACCACTAAGCCAACTGTACAGAGACTGTGTAGGGGGAAAATGGAGAATGAGAGCCAGCGAGGAAGTGAGAAACTGTCAATTAGACAGAGAGAAAGAGAGAGCAGGTGTTGTACAGGTATAAAATGACAAAAAAAGAAAGAAATGGGATGAGCAGAGATGATGTGCAGTATTATAAATTCTGTATCTCCGGTTTTTTGACTTGACTGTCTTTATATAACTTCTCTTTTACGTTTCTGTTGTTCTTTCTGTGTGGTTAAAGTGTGCAGACTCTAAAGTATTCCAACCTACCGTTAAAGACAGGAACATGATGTCCAGAGCCGGGTTCAGTCGTCTTTCAAGTTTAGCCACTTCAGGAAGGAGATGGTAACAAATACACTGTGTAGAAAAAGGGGAAATGAAATAATCTTCATGTTTAGATTATCAATAAAATATCACAAATGAATATTCTCAATTCTAAACTAGTGACTACAAGTTCTCAAGTTCCTTCCTGAGCTGACTGCGGAGAAAGTGAAATGACCCTTTATCAGGATACGGTTCCTTTGATGCCATTGGCCTATACATAAACAATCAGACACACTCAGTGGTTTTTATCATGTGTGCAAAGTGTTTACTGTGCTATTTTAAAAAGCTTATAAATGAACATAAATCTATATATAACTATATATATACATATATATATACAATATACTTTTTTTCAAAAAACTGTGTAACCATTGGTTAGTTTCTACACCTCATGTCATTCAATTTAATAATACCAAGTGCTACAAAATCAAGACATGTATCAGTTAAAACGAGGAGTATTTCAGCCGAGAAAGCAAACACTTTCACTCCAACCAAGGATTAAGTTGATGTTCTTATTTGATTGTTATTTTTCATGGTTAACAGACGCTGGGCCTTATTGTGTGTAGCGAAGACACCAGTTGAGTTGTTTTGGCCTGTTGTGTATTTTTACTAGCAGAATATGTGTTCATGTACAGAAAGAGGGACTATCACAATCGAGCTAGATATCAAAGGTTTTACAATCAAACAAAAGAGGCATACACAGATAAATATGGACATGAACAGACATACATGGTGAGGTACAACGTATTGCACACACACACACACACACACACACACACACACACACACACACACACACACATTCACACACACAAAGGTCAAGTGGTGATAAATAAACAGTGTCATTGAAGTTTTCTAATGTGTGTTTTGTTGTGTTCACTTGAGAATAAATGTAACTAATCAGAAAACAAGACTAAGCCTACAGCCATGCTTGCAGATCTGTGAGGCTGTAGATCACAGGTGCTCTTAGAGCCAAATGCTAATGTGCAATGCTTTGTACTTGCTTACATTAGCCTGGTTCATTATGCTGTGTTCACACCGGACGCGACACGATTTGTCGCATCGTGCTTACCGCTTCAGTTTGGTCGCGCGAGTGAAACAAGGGTGTTCACACCAAACACCACAAAGACAAATCGCGCCGCGACAAAGGGGCTTATCGCCGTTGCGTCTCTCCGTGAAAAAGAGTTCTCTTTTCCGGTATCGACTATGGAATAAATAACCACTAGTTATGCGTTATACTTGTTGTGGAAGTCCCAAACATGTCGGAACATCAAACGCCCTCGAGTTTGGGTTCTAAATATTATCCGTAGCCGCACACAGCTCGGTGAATTTCACCGACTCCTCCAGGAACTGTTGTGTAAACTCCACATACGTCGGAACATCAAACTCCATGGTGTCTGGCTTCATAATATTATCCGTAGTCCCACAACAGTGTCTGAATGACGGCCGCTACCTGTGCTACTTCTGGTGTAGCAGCAGCAAGACGGCAAGACGGCGGTGGTGACGGGCGGAGCTTCTCAACGCTGTTTCTCAACGCTGTTTCTCAACGCTGTTTCTCAACGCTGATTGGCTGACGCAACTATGACTCACGCGACTTTGTCGCTGGAGTTGGGATATTTCAACTGGCGCGACTTCGCCCTGCGTCCTTCGCTCTGTTTGCCCCACGTCAAACGTTCTGTTCGCGCCGCCTCAAACGCATCAGTCACGTCGCCCGGCGGAAATGTCGCGCCTTCTCGTCGTCGCGTCGGTACATTGACTTTGCATGTAATCTGGTCGCGCGACAAAATCGTGTCGCGTCCGGTGTGAACACGGCATTAGCCTGGTACATTAGTCTGGTTCTTCATCTTAGTTTAGAACAGTGGCATGCTAATATTTTCTAAGTAGCACAGAACACAAAGTGCAGCTGAGGGGAATGATATTAGTTTTGCAGCTATCTGGTAAATTCAAAACTTTTAAGTGATTGTTGCGC
Organism: Myoxocephalus aenaeus; assembly: GCA_038501785.1. NCBI lineage: Eukaryota > Metazoa > Chordata > Actinopteri > Perciformes > Cottidae > Myoxocephalus > Myoxocephalus aenaeus. The sequence continues at coordinate 297,813 of JBAMJR010000132.1, forward strand.
TAGGCGGAAAGTAAGGGTTCAACCAAGCAATACCAATTCATACTGAGTTGGACATGAATGGATTCACCATAGCAATCCACCCAGTAGCTGTTGGGATGTTTCACTTAACACCATGAAATGTCAACCTGCTGGTGGAAAAGAGGACAAGTCCGGGGATCAAAGCGATGAACCGACTAATTGACCGAAGGACCGACATTGCCATCCCTCGAGCCATGCCGCTAGCATGGCTAAAAATAATGTTGTAAACTTGGATTGGAGCGGCTCCTTTGTAACAGTCAGAGGAGACGTGCTGCACAAACATTCACAGCCAAAAGCGGTGAAGCATTTGTCTAATCAAAGCAAGAACCTGCTTATTGCTTAAAGTCCTCACGGAGCAAATCCACTGATTTCACTGTTGTTTTTAGCACATGAATTTTCATGAATAGATATTCAGCTATCCCAAAAGAATCTCATGGATTTCCAAGATGTAATCAGCATAGTTTTGCTCTACTTTCCTCATTCCCTGACCTCAATAGCCCACCAAAAGAACTTTTCTGATGCCTGTCACTCTAGCCTTCTGTCCATTTCCTTCATTCATCACTGATCACCATCCCCTTACATCCCAATCCCAGCCCTTCACTCAAGTGTGATCTTTACATGGCCTGGCACAAGTTCATAGACACGAGAAGAAGAAGAAGAAGAAGAAGAAGAAGAAGAAGAAGAAGAAGAAGAAGAAGAAGAAGAAGAAGAAGAAGAAGAAGAAGAATGCTGGAGTCTGGTTGCAGACTGCTGCAAAAGTCTGGGGTCATGAGGGATACAGTCCCTCACTCGACAGCCTAGAAACAGAGAAGATCTGTTTGTGTCTATTGCAAGTTGGCCTTCTTTTACAAGCAGAGATACATGTGACTCGCGCATGTGACTTATCTGGTGGTCGCCTTTGTGAATGAACGACCTTTGAGGTTCTGATTAAAATCGTACCCATAAACAATTCAGTCACAGGACTGGGAAATGGGGAATGAAAAATAAAGAAATTAAAAGAAAGAGGTCAGCTTAATTAAGCGGGTAATTAGGGGGTAATATCTTGGTAACAACAGGGTAATACCGTGAAATTATTGGATTATTCCCTCTAAATATTTTCCATGGCAATATCCGAGTTATTACTCTGAAAACAATTAGCATATTTGTATTTATTATAATTGACATAATTAAATTGACATAATTCTTACCCTACTATCTCCGTGTCGTTACTGGTTTGGTTCTTTACCTTTCCCTACTATAACACTTGTGTTCATGCTCTATGATTACCATCATTGAGAAGTGTCGATGGCTGTTTTGAACCACCACACTTGAAGCCAGCATGAAAAGCCTGCCTTTTAAAGAGGAGCAGGATGCAATAACATTTCAGATGGAGATAATGGGGGCACTTTCAGAAAGGATTCCTTGTGTTGCACTCATTTGTACATGTTGACATTGACATTTGCTCTCTTTTTTTGTAGAAAAGAGAGCAGGAGGGAGAAAACCCCTGACTTCTTTCTCACAGAAATATCGGCATGAATGTTGTTAAAACAATAATCTACTACAAAATGAAACCTAATTATCAAAATGTCCTCATTTGTATTATCTAGAAATGTGTATTTTTCAGGATATTACCCTCACAGTACCAAGGCGTTACGCTCTCATTACCTTGCTCCCTGATGAGCTGTAATGTAGTGGTGCCTAGGAATAAGTTAAACAACTTTTGTATAGGTGCCAATACTTGGACTTATGCACCAAAGCAGAGTAATTATCCGCCCAAATAATCAGCATGCAAGTATAACAATCTGCCAAAGCAATGTCAACTTCAGATATTTCACAGTTTACACTGCCAAGGGCACATTCCAGACAGTACTTGAAAATCTGTAATTATGAAATGTTCTAAGCTCAAGGTTCACTGACCAGCATTATTTGGAGTGAGATGCAGTCATGGCCAATAGGACATGGTTGAACGATCCAGAATGAATCTCTATACTTGACTATACTTAGAGTTGTTTTACCCAGCTCCAGTGCGACTAAAGAAAGAAAGTAAAGGCAAACATGTTGACTTCGCAGGGCAAGCAAAACGACCTGCAGGTGGAGACTGACATTCTATCAATGGCTGTGAGTTGACCTGATCTATTTGTCCTCCAAGCGGCCTCCTTGGCAGACAGAGAGAATAGGAGTCATTACAAGCGAATCATCTCTTCTATCTCTCCTCTTCTCTCCATACAAGGTTGACTGAGGTGACCTAGCTGTCTGTCAGAGTCTCCGAGCCTGTCCCTCATCTTCTTCCCCTGGCAGACGCACTTCATTACTCTGGCTAAATAGACTTTCAAGAGACCCCATCAGCCATCATTTACACAGCCCGGCCCTATCACCTTTCACCACAGCCACCTCATCAGACATACGCACCCTGCCATTCACGCATGCACTACATGGCACGCCCATGCAGACACACATGGACAAAGTGGACGCACGTACAGCTCTCCCTCCTCCTTTGCCGCCTTATTCCCCGTCACCTCATCAGTCAAAGCACACACACACACACACACACACACAGTACACACACACACACACACACACACACACACACACACACACACACACACACACACACACACACACACACACTCAGGCATCCTTGGGCTCTATTCCCCAGCCACCTCATCAGGCCAGAGCAGACAGCTATTACAGTCTGTGCTCTGATGCCCATTTCACCTACCATCTCTCTCCTTATCTGCCGGCCGGCCAGGTCTGCAACAACCTATTGACCTGAGACATAGCCTCACCGCCCCGTTGACCTGGACAAATTTAAAGGAATGGATGCTATTTTTCCATCTGCCAAACTCCATCCAACAACTGTTCATTTTTAATATTTTCCCCTCAGGTAAGGCATGATTGACATTGTGTTTGCCATGTCTGAATGATGTAACAATGTCAAAAAAAAGTATAGAAAAGCAACAACTTCGGACTCAGTTCACTTCAAAACAGCAATAAAAGTATAATTGTCATCACACCGTTAAACATGCAATCTTCAAAATAAGTATTAGTTTCAAAACTGTAATTTGAAAGCATTATACTGTAATTATTTAATTAAATCACTTCCGGAAATGACTCCGCTGACTGTGAATGTTTTTAAAGTCAGAACAAAACCTTTTTAATTAAGTGTGTGATTAGACACAACGTGGTTAATTAATCTGTGGTTTGACTCAGTACAAAGTGAAGAGTGTCAAAGACTGACACACTCTACTATCATTCATGTTCATGTCCATCCTTTTTTCCCAGGTCTTATTAAAGATGCTGTCGACAGCATCTTTTACAGTCTGATAACTCCACAACACTGGAGACAGACAGTACCAGAAAGCCATACAGGCCAAAATTACCCGCATCTGTGCTTTTCTTATCTGTTCCCAGGAATGAATAGGAGTCAAGTACTTTTTTTTTCTCTCCATTTCTAAGATGACCTTCTCTAAACCACTGAGGCCACAGTTACTTCTGTCTTCACATATTTGTTGAAAAGCTGTCTGAAACTCATTCGACATATAGTGTGTCTCTATGTCAAGCATTCATTACCTTAAGGCTAATAAGTAAGTAAGTGTTGAAGGACATATTTTGCATTAATGTTAAAGCTGCACTAATCAATGTCTGTACACTACCAGTAGATACACTTATGATAAAGTGTGATGTGAAAGGTGATCCTCATAGTGATGAAAACCACATAATTATCACTCCATTCTCAGAATCAGAATCAGAATCAGAATCAGCTTTAATGGCCATGTAAATTTGCACATACATGGAATTTGACTCCGGTTTCACTTGCTCTTCGTACTTTTTTTTCCACACACACAATATACAAGATAAATATAAAAAATATAAAAAGGACATTAAAGACAGTAGTAAAATAACAAAAAAGTGCAGATAGTGCAGATGAAGAGTCTGTTTAACTGTTCATCAGAGTGACGGCCAGTGGGAAGAAGCTGTTTCTGTGTCTGGTGGTTTTGGCATACAGTGCTCTGTAGCGCCTTCCAGAGGGGAGGAGTTGGAACTCTTGGTTCTCTTCAGTTCCGTGATGAGTTATTGCATGTTTTTTTTTAGTTATTGCATGTTTTAGTTAATTGCTTTGGTGTTGGGTTCACTCTCACTACTGTCATCAGCCATGTTTCCAGCTGCAAGCAGGCAGCTTGCTGCAACCAGATTGCAAACATAGTCGAGCATGTATCATATGTGGAGCTAGTCCCTCAAGAGTTGGTGGAGACCAAACCAGAGAAAAAACAAATTACTGCTACTATTATTCCATGTTTACTGGATGTGTAAATATGCCAATGTTTGCTAACATAACTTGTCTGAAGATGAGAGTCCAAAGTGCCAAATCAAATATTAGTCTTTTAAGAGTAATCCCTGACTTTGCTATCCAAGGCTCAAACACATTTTTCTGCCTCTGCGCCAGCTACCACCGGGACTTGTGGGATTATATTTCCGGGTTATCCGTACCTATGTGCCATAGCATTCTTGTCAACGTAATATCACAGGAACGCCTGGAGGCAATTTTAGAAGATAACATTTGGCACAAACGTTCACTTGGACTGAAGAATAAACTGTTTTGATTTTGGTGGTGAAAGGTCAAGGTCACTGAGCTCTCTCTGTACCATTCTCGTGAATGGGATATCTTTGGAACGCCTGGAGGGAATGTCTACCCAATGTGGCAAAAAACATCCACTGATTAGAATTTGGTGAAGAAAGGCCACTGTGACCTCCCAAAACATGTTTTTGGCCTCAACTCAAGAATTTCACACACATTTTTAACAGGATAAAATGATGAAGTGATGGTGGAAGCATAGAACCGCATGATGGTAATTCTAGTTCTCTTTTGTTACTGAAGATCATTTTAATACGAATGCCAGTGGCTGGTACAATGGCATACTGTATGTAAAATATAAAGACATGAAATGTCACTCCTCTGGGCTCTGTCAAACCAGGGCAGATTACAATTACTCTGCTTTTCCAATAACACAAAATACAGACATGCTCATGCACACACACTCACAGGGCCTGAAACATCTTGCCCTCAGCCACCATCCCCTCTCATTGTATATTCTGGACAGGAAGTCGTGAGTTGGTAACCTGGGGTGACGGAATCAGGCCTCTGACTCACGCCCTGACCTCAAGGGGGGAACAACCCAGTGGAGGACAGACCTCAGCCTCCAGCGGTAGGCTAACACAACATGGCTGACAGAGACAAACAAGCTAACTGCAGAGCCAGGATGACTGCTACAAAAGAACAAACATCACTGAGAGCAATAGCTGCATGACCGCAGAGCCCAAACAAAAAAGAGGGCTGGGTTAATGCTGGTATGCTGCTGGAACTAGAAAACAGCTTTCATGGATGCAGGGGAAAACAAATTCAATTTGAAAGGTTGTTAATACTGAATTCAAAATCAACAACATGAAAACAGTGAGGACTGCGACTTGACTGCCGAACACAGCGCTGCTTAAAAGGACAAAACCAATAGAAAGTGTGCAAGCTGGCCACAAAAAAACGAGCTCCTAGCTGTCAGAAAAACAGCTAAAAACAGTAACAAAAAATACCTGACCAGCTCAAAAAGGGAGAAAGAGTTTGGTCTGAGGAAGGAGAAACGCTTGCATTGCTGACTCAAAGCCTGGCATTCATTTCAAGATGTGTCAGGCGGAGGGAGAGGGTGTTGGTGGGGCAGTGAGGTCTGCTCTAGGGTGGTGTAGCAACAAGGCTAGTAGCCTCTAGAGACCAACTTTATCGGATTATTTGTGTCTGCCCCCCTCCTCACCTCCCAGCCCTGCAGATGCAGGTGCAGAGATGCCAAGTGAAACAAGAGAGTAGGCTGTTTTCCCCCTCTTTCCAGTCATGCCCTCTCAGAAGGAGAACACCTGGTCCCCAAAGAGGGGAAGATAGGGAGGGGAGGGGGAGATCTGGTGATAGCCACTCCCTTTTCATGTCTACCTCTTTGCCCTCTCTCTCATTTCTTTGCATCCTCCTCAAATTCAGGCCCTGCCTCTTCTCATCCTCCCTCCCTCCCTTCCTCCTCCCTCCCTCCTTCCCCTCTCGTTCCGCTGTCTAGCTCTCAACTGTCAAACTGAGAAATGGCAGGCGAGACAGAGGTCTTCTGCCTGGGGAGATGGGCAAGAGAGGACAGAGGCCTCCAGGCACACATGTGCTCACACACACACACACACACACACACACACACACACACACACACACACACACACACACACACACACACACACACACAAATGTAGTGTGTACCACAATGCACCTGCCAACCTGTGGTACATGTTACATAACACCTCCATTGTGACATTACACATGAAGGCATGAGTTTTCGTTTTAAAAGCCCAAAATGCACTTAAATTAAACTCAGATGTGTAATGGGTGACATTTGTGGATTTTGCAGCCAATCAGCACTCCTGATTTTGTTGTAGCTTGATCCTGAGAGTGGCCCCACATTTGCATGTATATGAAAACATTAGAAAAACAAGTTTCCTACAGAGATATGTTATGTTGATTGCAATCAACATTTTGATGATGAGGTAGAAACATCCGAGGAAAGTTTGCAACCAAAGTTTTTCAATTGTGCTGCAGTGACGAGGTCCTTCTCAGGACGGCAAAACGAAAGGAGTAAATCCCATTTCATTTCAAACATTTTATGTTCAGAAAATAGTATGATGTGTTTACAAATGCAGCTTGATTTCATATGTTTTCCTAATTCAGGTAAAAGAAGAATAGTTTGACATACAGGGAAATCTCCATAATTGCATTCATGACGAGAGTTAGAGATTACGCCACGCTCATCTCTTTCCTTTAAGTATGAGGATGGAGCCAGGATGAAATTGTTTCTGCTTTGCATAAAGATTGGACGCACATGTCAGTCTGCCTTTTTCCCAGTGGTGTATAGTAACGAAGTAGAAATACTTCGTTACTGTACTTAAGTAGTTTTTGGGGATATCTGTACTCTACTTTACTATTTATATTTCTGTTTACTTTTACTTTTACTTCACTACATTTTGCAAAGAAAAATGATACTTTTACTCCGATACATTTCCCCTGAAACCTTCGTTACTCGCTACAAAATCAAATCTATCTTTAGAAAGAAAAAAAAAACATCGGGGACTGTGGTGGAACACAGACTCCACCAAGCAGGTTTTGCGAATCACAATGTTTTGCATTTTCCCTCTACATCCTCTAGTCCAGCGCTCCCAAACCTTTATGCGTCACGGACCGGTTACGTGAAGACAATATTTTCACAGACCGGGTCCGACCTCGGAGAGACGGGAGACAACGACACCCAACGTGTGTTCGTTATGTCCAGTCTACTCCTAACTAAACCTTTAGTCCAGTCTACTGCTTAACTTATAACGCGCTGCACAAAGACAGGATGTTGAAATGGAAGCAGGTTTTCATGCTTTTTTGGCGATCTCAGGATACTCTGCCTTGGTTTCCAGATCACCGACAGAGTTGTAACAGACTTACGTTTCATTTTTAGAGTAACGTAACATCTTGACATGTGTCAAGAGATTCCGTCTGAGGTTACCACAGACGGATGTATGCGGTCATTTTTCACAATAAAACATCTTTCCGGCCTTGATTTTTTTTTTATTTAATTGAAATGTTTCATTCATTCTTTCTGTGGCCCGGTACCAAGAGACCCACAGACCGGTACCAAGAGACCCACAGACCGGTACCAAGAGACCCACAGACCGGTACCAAGAGACCCACGGCGGGCGGAATGAGCATACTTATAACCACACTGTTACAACTCCTTAGTGTCATATTGCTTTTTGGAGAATTATGATGATAAGTTCATAGTAGATGCAAAAGTATACTTAGGTACAATATATTATGTTGAACATAATATATATGGATGGATCCCAGCCAACCCAGTTATTGTATCAACACAACTCCTGGTCCTTGGTCATGGTGACCACAGCACTTAAAAGAATAAACTTCATAATTCTCAAAATTCTGACCCTTTGCTTTTTTATTAAAAGCATGTACTTGTACTTTTACTTTCAATACTTAAGTACATTTTATATCAGAAAAATACTTTTGATACTTAAGTACAGAAAATATCAGATACTTTAATACTTTTACTCAAGTAGTATTTTAATAGGTGACTTTTACTTTTACTGGAGTAATTTTCCAGTAAGGTATCTTTACTTTTACTCAAGTACGGCTTTTGGGTACTTTATACACCACTGCTTTTTCCAAAGGTAAACAATCTGCTTCCCATTGTGGTTTTAACAGGAGTTGCGTGGTGGCACTATTGTTTGGCTGGCTGCAGTGACTTCCTGGATCAACACTGTGTGGTTATAGGCAACAGCATTAGCAGTTTCAGCATGTAAATCCTTGCATTTTTTGTTTTTACTTCAGACAGAACCAGGCCAGCTGTTTGCCCCCTACTCTCAGTCTTTATGCTAAGCTAAGCTAATCACCTGATGACTCGCACTTACTGTGCAGACATGAGAGTGGTTTCAATTTCGTCATCTAACTATAGGCAAAATAGTGAAAAAGCAAATGTTCCACAAGGTCAAACTATTCCTCCAATTATCCACCAAAAATAAACATGAATGCAATAAGCCACACATGAAGTACCAGTGACACTGCTGTATTTCCGGTAAACGATAGACTGGGATTCATCAGATCAAATGGGAATATCTATACAGCGGGAACACAGCCCTTCATTATCCGCGTAATACACTGACAAGATCAAAGAAAATTGCAAACAATGACTCTGAACTTTGTTCTGCGACTTTTTTTTTTTCATTCTCGGTGTGGAAAGTTCAGTCTGTGTGCGTTAGCCAGACTCCATACTTGTTACTCCCTCATCAAAAACAGACCCCCACTATTGATGATATGGCCCTGTCAAAAACTGATGTAACCACAAACCAAAATATATCCCTCATAGCTGATCAAAGTCTTTATAGACACAGCTAACACAATATACTCTATTCCTAAAGCTGCTTAACTGGGTGCATTATATTAAAACAACTGTAAAGTTCAGTTATTTTATGCTCATACTTTACTGGCTGTTAACGTGACTGTCATGCTGTTTCACAGTTTGCTGATCGTGTTATATTTTGGGCATGGTCACATGAAGACACCCCTACTAAAGCTATATATATTAACTTGATGTGGGAAAACGTTGAATTTTTTCCACTCTATCAAAACTGACTTTACATTGACTGTATTATAAAAGACAAAAAGAGATTACTCTATACGAATGAAAATGCTGTTCTTCAAGTAATAGTTCTAGCTTGTGACTCCTCGGAAAACTACAGCCTGTCACATTTACATTTCTGTTTGAGTACAGATTATCCAACCAAGATATAACATGCTAATTGATGGTTCTGGCGGCTTTATTATTGGACTTTGGAGAGATAAAGGCTAGCTGTTTATTCCTCGTTACAGTCTTTATGTTAAGCTAAGATAATTGCCTCCTGGCTCCAGAGACATCAGACTCGGATCAATCTTCTCATCTAATTCTAAGCAAGAAAGCAAATAAGCCCATTTCTCAAAATGTCAATCTGTTCCGTTAACCTCTCTAAACCTCCTCAACCATCCACAGAAGCTCAGTGTGATATTTCAGGAAATTCTGTCACAATCCAAACTCAGAAATCCTTTCTTGTAATGACAGTTGAATCTTTGACATTATTTCAGCAAACTCTTACACCTACAGTCAAATCAGAATCAGCTTTATGAAAGATACCTCACTGTGCTATTAGCATATTGTTCCTTTCTTAAATTGCAGTCATTTTTTTTTTGTGGATAACATCCCACTCGTGAAAACGTACTTAAATCCAGAGAGAGGGCTCTGCAACAGTAATGTGCAATTCCTTGTGGACTTCAAGGCGTTTGGCTCGGGGCTCTTTCTTTCCTTCCCCAGGTGTCGTCTGCAGGTCTTTGATGGAAAGGTGCGTGCAGAAAGGGTAATCCAAACAAGCTTGACAAGAAGCATTTGTATTTCTTTCCGACAATGTGAAGAAATGCCAATTGGAGATCAATGTTGGGTCTTTCTTTAGTGGAACATGAATTCAGGTTGTTGACTTAGGAATTACGTTCAGGAGGAAATAAATGTGTCTTTGACAACTGTGTCTAAAAGAAAAGTGTCTTTGTATACAGAGGCAAGATACGTTTACTGAAAAATGCATACATGGAAGAAGAACGGGACAGTGGCAGTGGAGGGAGAAATTGAAATTTAACACCGTCTGTCACAATGGGAAACCGCTTGTTTGACACCAGTGTGGCACCTTCATTGAACATAGCATGTGGAGACAAGTGGAAACAAGCCCATCTGCCCTCAGAGAGAGAGATAAATAAATAAATTATCCTTTATTAATCCCCTTGGGGAAATTCTTCTCTGCATTTGACCCATCCTTGGTTAAGGAGCAGTGGGCTGCCCTGAGAGGCGCCCGGGGAGCAGCTAGGGGTTCAGTGTCTTGCTCAGGGACACTTCGACATGTGAACTATGGGGGGGACTGGGGATCGAACCGGCTACCTTGTGGTTACGGGATGACCACTCATCCCCCGGTACACAAGTGATGCAGTGTTCACGGAAAATGACACAGGACCAAAACAACAGATGCAAACACATAGTAAACATGCTTGTTTAAAACAAGTGTGCACACCAATCTGTTGCATGCTATTACATAATTGTTGATGTAACGGATCCCCGTATATAGAGTGGCGTGAAACTTACTGCTGGTGAAATTACTCCTTTATTGTTCTTCTTTATGGGTCAACATACATCCATTGAACTTGTACTATCACCACCGTAAGAGCATTAGCCTCATACGGGTCCATTAAATTATTACTTTTTTACGGCGCATCTGTCCGTGACAACAAACTCCGTCGCCGTACCATCAAGTTAAAGTTCAAACATAAAACAAAACTGCACTTCCTTTTACCTTTTCAAAATAAAAGGTCAAATTTATCTATTTAAGAGAAAGTAGCACAAAGCCTCTATAAACTCTTCAAACAATACAATATAAACATCTTGGCATATGTCAAGAACCAATAAGACAAATGCAAAGTAGGCAATCAACACAAAACAATAGACCTTCCATGGGGTTATTTACACTCCCACCAAATTATACTGTTTTAACCAAATGGAAACTTTAAAACATAATTTCCACTTACAGAATAACCCTTCAAATGTATAGACTATACCACACAGAAAAATATATCACATTTCTTAACTGCATAGTGCTTAAACAGCTTCTAGCAATACAACTAATTTCTGGACAGGGCGCTCCAAAGCGGGCCTGCTGGTGCGCTCTCCTTTGTGGTTCAGTTCTTTCTCTCCAAACAAGATTTTGGCCCGTCTCACAAGTCCATCTTTGCCTTGAATGACTTCTGAGACCGTCCCAAGTCTCCATTTGCTTCGTGGTAAAGTGTCCTCAGCGTCCAGTACTATATCACCGACCTGCAGGTTCCTTTTAGTGATATGCCAGCACTGTCTTGTTGTGATGTTGTGGAGGTACTCTTTTTTCCATCTACTCCAAAACTGTTCCGTCAAGTACTGCACCTGACGCCACCTCTTTCGTCCATAAAGATCCTCTCTTTCAAATTTGCCAGGTGGAGGCAAGGCTGTGGTGGATTTCATTGTGATCAGGTGGTTAGGAGTAAGTGGCTCTAAACCATTAGGGCTGTTCAAAGCATCAACTGTGAGTGGACGGCTGTTCACAATGGACATGGTTTCATAAAAGAAGGTGCGCAATGACATATCATTAAGCCTACCAGTGGAGAGTAGCAGAGTGGCGTTTAGAACGCTTCTGATCGTTCTTATTTGCCGTTCCCACCCCCCCCCCCTGCATGGCTGGCATGAGGTGCATTCATTACAAAGTCACACTGCTTTTCTGTGAGAAATACATTCAGTCTATTCATGTCCAATTCTTGCAATGTAGCGTTCAGTTCATTTTTTGCACCCATGAAGTTAGTGCCTTGGTCACATTTAATTTGTCGCACAGCACCTCTTAAAGCAATAAAGCATCTCAGTCCATTAATGAATGTGTCTGTGGATAAGTCCTCTAACATTTCAATATGAATGGCTCTAGAGCAGAAGCAGGTAAAGAGCAACCCATACCTTTTTTCTTGTTTTCTCCCTTGTTTTGTCAAGAAAGGACCAAAACAGTCCATCCCACAGTAAGTGAACGGTGGGGTGGGTTCTGTCCGTTCAACAGGTAGGTCACTCATCCTTTGGCTTTCAACTGGCCTTCTCAGCCTTCGACACGTCACACAGTGACGGATGTAGGTTGCGACTGCTCTGCTCAGTCCACAGATCCAATAGCCATTGGACCTAATTTCATTGATGGTGAAGCCTTTTCCCTGATGTTTCACTGTTTCATGATGGTGGGCGATGATCAGATTTGTTACGTGATGTCCCTGAGGAATGACTGTTGGGTGTTTGAAAGCGTTAGGGAAAGATGAGCGGCTGAGCCTACCTCCCACCTTGAGCACACCCTCTGCATCCAGGAAAGCATCGAGGTGATACAGCTTGTTGTTTCTTGGAAGCTGATGTCCTTTGTTTAGTAGCTTTATCTCTTCTCCGTATGTTTGGCTTTGTATGTCTTTGATGATGAGTCGCTCTGCGCTTTGTCTTTCACTAACTGTTGAGAGGTCACATGATTTGACCTTTCTAGCACAGCGCAAGAGACGCGCCACTGCCTTGATGGCCCGAGACCAACATGAAAACTTTTTCAGTCTGCCTACAAGGTCAACTTGTTCTGAGGTCTTTGTCTGGAATGTCTGAGCCTTTCTAACTTCTGGGTCACCAACAGGTAGCTCTAAAGGCATCTCCGTTGGCATTTCTATCTCCTTTTTCCACAGAAAGCTGGGGCCAGTGAACCAATCAGTAGAAAGCAACTCGTCTACTGTTTTCCCCCTTGACGCGTAGTCTGCTGGGTTTTCATCAGTTGGTACATAGAACCATTGCTTGGGGTCTGAGGCATGACGGATTTTCTGCACTCTATTTGCTACAAAGGTGTGAAAGCGGCGAGCATCATTATTAATGTAGCCTAAGACAACCTTAGAATCTGTCCAAAAGAACTCTTCTACATTATAGTAGCCTAATTCTTCTTTGAGCATATTGCTCACTGTGACTGAGACAACTGCTGCGGCAAGTTCTAACCTGGGTATAGTTGTGACCTTCAGCGGTGAGACGCGCGCTTTTCCCATGAGAAGAACACAGTGAATGTCTCCTCTTTCATTCTTCAGTCTCAGGTATGTGCATTGTCCGTAGCCCGTGGTGCTGGCATCTGAGAAGTGATGTAGTTCTGTTTTTATCACCTTTCCAAAGCCAGCTGGCTGGTAGCAGCGAGCTACCTGTATCCTTTCCAGTTTAACAAGGTCATCTTGCCATTTCTCCCACCGTGGCTTCAATCGCTCTGGAATTGGGTCGTCCCATCCTGTTCCTTGATGGCACATCTCCTGGAGAATATTCTTTCCGTTGAGGAGGTATGGAGCTACGAAGCCCAGCGGGTCATATATGGAGGCAACAGATGACAGGATGCCGCGCCGTGTTGCGGGCTGGTTCTTTGGTGAGACCTTGAAGGTGAAACAGTCACACTCGATGTTCCAGTATATTCCCAATGCTCTCTCTAAGGCTGGGTCATTGAATCTGAGATCCTTTGCTTTGATGTCTGTGGCGTGTTCTGTTGAGGGGATGCTCTGGAGAACAGCAGAGTTGTTAGATACAAATTTGTGAAGCCGTAAACCTCTGTTTGCACACAGCTCACGTGCCTCCTTTGCTATTTGAATGGCCTTTTCAGCAGACTCAACACTAATGATGCCATCGTCTACATAAAAGTCTCTGGCAATGAACTGTGACCCTAATGGGTGTGTGTGACTGTGTTCTTTAGCGAGCTGCTTTAATCCATAATTTGCACACCCTGGTGAAGATACGGCTCCAAAGAGATGGACCTTCATCCTGAATTCATGGGGAGGTGTGCTTAGGTCGCCGTTCTTCCACCATAAGAAGCGTAGGAAGTCACGGTCATTCTCTGAGACATGGAACTGATGAAACATCTTTTCTATGTCACACATTAGAGCAATGTGATGCTGTCGGAAACGAATGAGAACACCTGTCAGGCTGTTTATCATGTCTGGGCCTGGGAGAAGATGTTCATTGATGCTACTTCCCTTGTACTTTGCCGAGCAGTCGTAAACTACTCTCAGCTTTTCAGGCTTTTTGGGGTGATAAACACCATGGTGAGGTATGTACCATTTTTCTCCTGGAGTGCCCTCCTGGAGTACCTCCTCGGCGTCACCTCTTTCTATGATATCCTTCATGTAGTTAACGTAGTCGTTCTTGTAACTCTCATTTGCAATGAACTTCCTTTTCAGGTGACTGAGCCTCACAGCAGCAAGCTGCTTGTTATCAGGTAAACATGGCCTCTCTCTGAAGGGAAGGGGCATTTCATAATGTCCATGTCTGTTTGTCTTTATGCTTTCCTTTAATTTGTCAAGAAAAATCAAATCTTCTTGAGAGACTGTTTTGTCATCTCCTTGAGTGTCTCTAAAATCAGTCTCGAGAATTCTTATTGCATCCATTGGAGTCACTGCGGGCAGCTCCTTCACGGTTACTCTGTGACAGTGACCGTTTGGCAATTGCGCATCAGAATGAGGTGCTGAACAGCCGACAATACTCCACCCTAAGTCTGTGAGAATGGCAAAGGGTTCATCATCTTTTCCTGTTATGACACGTCTGGGTACGAGAGCTCCTGGACAATTGTAGCCTATCAGTAACCCCACATCGCAGTTAAGAAGAGGCGGTATTTGGTCTGCAATTGCTGTGAGATGGTGCCATCCTTTTGCCGTTTCGTGCGTTGGTATATGTTGTCTGTTCACTGGGATGCAGTCTTTGGTGTATGTAGGAGGCAGTTTGATGTGCACAGTGGAATTGAAACCTCTCACACGCAGACCAGATGCCCGTTCACTTTTAAAGACCATATTTTCGCCCATCATAGTCGTGAGTTTCAGTTTAACTGGGTAAGTAGTGAGCTGCAGTTCATTACTTACATCTTGCTCAATGAATGTTGTGTCACTTTGTGTATCCAGCAGGGCATACACAAGTTTTTCTTTGTGTGGATTATTGTCGCTTGACACCCACACTGGCACGATCATGGAGGTGTTTTCTGACTGACCTTGGCTGGTGACATTGAGGGACAGAGCAGATGTTGGTTCTGTTTCACTGCGTTGCGCTGAATTTTCCCTTTTTGCCCATTCTTTGTTTTCACCTTTTCCGTAGCCATCATTGTGAAGACATGTGGGATGTCGTCCTTTGCATGAGTCGCACGTGTGGCGATGCCGACACTCCTTTGCACTGTGACCGGGTTTTAGACATCCGTAACACAGTCTGTTATCTTTGACGTACGTCCTCCTGTGTTCCAGTTTTCTTTTCATGAATTCTGGACATTTGCAAAGCTGATGACCGATATCCTGGCATAGCATGCAAGGGGTCTTGACCTTTTCATTTGGTGTTGTCTGCTTATTATTTTCCACCACTGTTTGGGTGTTGAAGGTGCTGGCTTTGTTTCTTTTGCTTTCCCTTGTGCTCCACTTGTCTTGACAGGATTCAGTTGAATGGAGAGCGAGGAAAGAGGTGATTGGATTGCAGGCGGTTTCGGCCTCCACGGACATGAACTTGGCAAAGTCCTTGAAGCTAGGGAAATCCTTTCCCTCCGTGAGACGCAGTGTCACTTGCCGGTTCCATCGTGAGGCTAGCCACTCTGGCAGTTTCCGCATCAACTTCTGATTTTCCTCACAATCATTTAGGATGTTTAAGCCTTTTACATGGGGCATAGCCTGCAGACAAGCATTTAAGAAATCTGAGAAATCTCTCAGTCCTTCCGCATCTCTAGACTGTAGTTTTGACCAGTTCGATAACTTTTCTCTAAAGGCCTTTTGAATGATAAACGGCTGGCCATACCTTTGATTTAGCTTGTTCCAAGCATCACTGTAAGCTTCGCTGTCACTACGATAGAATGCCCCTTCTAAGCATTTGTGAGCTGAGCCACCTACATATCTCTTGAGGTAGTGCAGCTTATCGGTAGTGGGAATGTTCTTTCTATCTATAAGGGACATAAATGAAGCCTTCCACTCAACAAAGTCAATTGGATTGCCATTAAATACTGTGGGCTCTGGCATTGGAAGTCTGCTAATAGCAATGCTGTCTTGAACAGCTTGTGCTAGGCAGGATACGTCAATGGGAGGAGATGGAGTGACAACTGTGGGAGGGTGCGTTATTGCAGGGGGA
Organism: Myoxocephalus aenaeus; assembly: GCA_038501785.1. Taxonomy (NCBI): domain Eukaryota; kingdom Metazoa; phylum Chordata; class Actinopteri; order Perciformes; family Cottidae; genus Myoxocephalus; species Myoxocephalus aenaeus. The sequence continues at coordinate 314,093 of JBAMJR010000132.1, forward strand.
AGGGAGGGAATAGGGTCCTGAAATGACTGAAAGGACTGGGCATCAGACTCCTCTCTCACTTGTCTGTCATATGATTCAAGTCTGGCTTGGGCGGCCTTTAAGTCTTTCTCAGCTTGTAATCGTTCCAATTCGGCCTTGTGTTTTTCTAATTCCCTCCTGTGTTGTTCCTCTAAAGCTCGAATTTTTTCCTTTTGTCTCTTTTCCTCCGTTAGCATCTTATATTCAGCTTCCTTAGCAGCTAACTCCGCCGCTGCTTCTGCTCGCTTGGCTGCAACACTCGAGTGCATGGAGTGATGACTGCTAGTCAGTGCTGAGGCAGAGGAGCCATAAATGGACCGGGCATAGTCGGGCTCAAGTAGCTCACGCAAGCGCCGTCCTTCATATTCTGTATCATAATCTCCATTTACACCAGTCAGTCTCTCGTTCAAGATTTTGATAATGTCACTCGTTACTGCTGCACAAGCATCAACTTTACGCCTTAGCTCAGTATCAGGCAGGCCGCACTCTCTCAGTTCATCATACACTTTCATGACATCCATTTTCCTTATTTCCAAATTGTCTGCGAGGGATGCCAAGTGACTTTCTGTTAGCTCAGATTTTAGTTCCTGACGTGTTTGACGAGCTTGGGCTTTCCACTGTTCGTAAAGTCTAACAAGTGTCCTTATCCGTTTGCTCTGCTCTTCTTTACGGTATGCTAGCATCTTTTCAGTGGGAACTCGCACCCGTTCAGGACGTCTAAGAGCTAAATCTGTATCATCATCTTCATCACTTAAAAGTTCAGCAAGAATCTTCTGTTTGTTTTGCAAAGACTCTTTTAATTCGTGTCTAACAGCCCCTTGTTCTGTTTCATTTTCTAGCATTTCCTTGTAATTCTGAATTACCTTTCGAAGGATTTCGATCTGTTGCTCTTTATCCTTGCTGCGCGAAGCAGCATCGTTTCCCTCCATTTTCGTTAGCTCCGTTAGTCTTCCTCCGTCTTCTTGCTACTTTTACCACGTCACCGTCTTCAATTCACCGCTGCCCTATCCATTTCCTCCATAAAAGTGTCTCTTTCCACAGTAGAAGTTGTCCTTTTAATCCGTAGAAATTGTAGAAATTCCTGTAGAAATTGTCCTTTTAATCCGTGTGTTTCTTCATGCAGCAGGTGAGCTGGAGAGGTCTTGCTCTTACTGTAACGGATCCCCGTATATAGAGTGGCGTGAAACTTACTGCTGGTGAAATTACTCCTTTATTGTTCTTCTTTATGGGTCAACATACATCCATTGAACTTGTACTATCACCACCGTAAGAGCATTAGCCTCATACGGGTCCATTAAATTATTACTTTTTTACGGCGCATCTGTCCGTGACAACAAACTCCGTCGCCGTACCATCAAGTTAAAGTTCAAACATAAAACAAAACTGCACTTCCTTTTACCTTTTCAAAATAAAAGGTCAAATTTATCTATTTAAGAGAAAGTAGCACAAAGCCTCTATAAACTCTTCAAACAATACAATATAAACATCTTGGCATATGTCAAGAACCAATAAGACAAATGCAAAGTAGGCAATCAACACAAAACAATAGACCTTCCATGGGGTTATTTACAGTTGATAATCTATGATGCATCTGCAAAATAAGTAGAACAGTTAAAAAAGTGTAATCGGTTAAAATAGTATTTCTATCTCATACACACACTTGCACACAAGGCCAGCGTCTTTGTTATTAGTGGGGTGAGATCCACCCTGACCTGCATGAGAGGAATCTTCTTAAATGTACACAGCGAAACACGCATAAAGACACACACGTACACAAAGAAACTATTAAACTACTACAGTACATGCTTAATGAATAGCTCACATCTCTAAGGTCTAATCATGAGAGAGGTCTCATATGGAGAGTCTATTCAGTGAGACACTGTGTGTGCATGTGTGTGTGGGGGCATACTCAGCAGCCTGTTTACTTCAGAGAGTGCATTGTGCAGTATTTCATCCACAGTGCAGTCCCAGTAATTTCATACTGAAGGCTATGGCCATCGACTGCAATATTATATTTCTCGCACCCTTTCTTATGCCTTTGCTCACACTCACTCACACACACACACACACACACACACACACACACACACACACACACACACACACACACACACACACACACACACACACACACACTATTTACTGCTTTTATATTACCTGCCATTCAGTGTGACTTGCAGTCAACACTGTACAAAAGTATACAATGCTTTTTATACTTATTAACACTGACTAGCATCAGAGGTGATGGAGTGAGTGCAGCTCACATTAAAGGTAATGCTTTCAAACACGGCTCCCCAGACCCCAGTCAAATGGAGTCATTATAACAAAAGACTCCCCGTTGCAGTCAGTATACGTCTCCCGCTGTGTCATTTTAATGCCACTTAAAATATATAGTAACAAGGGATAGGGTGAGAAAGCCACCTTCTTGGGAGAGTGTGGATCTCAAAGAAACTCTTTGAAGGGAGTTTGTTTTCATTAGAATCATAGCTTTCTACAAAAATAAGGGCCAGATAGGATGAATTGATTCTCTTGGTGTTCTTGTGGAAGCGAGAGAAAATGGGCTTGAGGTGCATTTTTTTGCTTCCTTGGCTTTGTTTATGTTTTTTAGCACATAATCTGTTTTGCAACCAAATTGAAAAAAAGAAAACAGACAACCTTTTCCCTCAGTATTTAATTTCACTGCGCCTTTGAGGTCCTGATGAATGAATAATGTGGAGAGGGGATAAAAGAAAACGGTACGTCAAATGTGTCCTTACCTGGGTGGTACAATTGGAACTTCATGGTTCAGCCTTTTCAACATAATCAAGCATTCTAGGTTTATCGACAAAACACGAGAGCACTAACAGCCCTACGGCACACCGAGAGCGAAAATGTTTCAGCCAACCAAAGGCGGGTCTCCAAGGTTACATGTTGTATTTAATCCCCTGAACCACCCATAGGCCTGATACTGGAAGAATGTTGTTGATGTTGGGTTATCTGCATGCTGTGTGTGTGTGTGTGTGTGTGTGTGTGTGTGTGTGTGTGTGTGTGTGTGTGTGTGTGTGTGTGTGTGTGTGTGTGTGTGTGTGTGCGCACGCATGTGTGCGTACATCTTCCTCCCTCGAGCCACAGTTAAACCTCAGTGACATCAGCAGCCATGTCTTATTTTCCTATTACAAAGGTCCCACTGTAACGTAGTGTGTCAGAGCAGGGACACACAAACACTCACACACTCATTAGGACATGTTGGGTCTCTCTCTCACACACAAGCACACACACTAGAGGTGCAAGAGTGAATAAAAAGCCAAGAAACAAATTAAACCAAGTGCAAGATAGGCCTTTCATTGTAATTACCATTTTCAATAAAACACAGATTAGATAAAGGAAGAGAAGCCCTGGGAAAGAGGGAAGGATTTTGTGTGTGTGCGTGTGTGTGTGTGTGTGTGTGTGTGTGTGTGTGTGTGTGTGTGTGTGTGTGTGTGTGTGTGTGTGTGTGAGAGCATATTTTTGTGCATGAACTTGAAAGATGAGTAGAGAATTGTGCATAATTTACACTGTAGTTTTCAAAGAGGCCGCTACTCCACAGATGGTACAAATTATGGTCGCTTCTCCTCTAGGTACGACTGAAACATCTAAAGTCTCTCTTAAGTCCTGAACCTGAAGTAATTATAACATCCAATCAATTTTAAACTCATTTTAGGTTTTGAAATTAGCTGCCCATCTTCTGTCGGTGCATTAATTTTGAGTAAGTTAATTTTGCAAGCGAGTAGTTATTCACAATCACGCAAAAGCAGTCAGTGTTGGCTTTAATAGCTTTTTTTTTTACAACTGAATGTTGCACTTTTTTGTTGCATATTCATAGAGTTGGAATTTGATTAAACACTGAATTATATCTCCCAAAGGACTCAAACACTGTCATTTGCATTTGTTAAAGTAGCTTTTCTTTTGCATTTGATTACCTTGCACTTAAAAAGTTCTTTAGTAAATGAAGATGTTGGCTGGGAAGTATCACAGTGACAGCATCGTGTAGATTCCTCGTAAACAAAATATATATACAGGTATCTTATGTATCCTTTGATGGGGAAATACATAGTATGCTGTCTTCTGCTGGGCTGAAATTACTGTTTGGTATTCAGCAGTATTCTTACTTGTTACTTACTTACAATGTTTCATCCCAGCTACCAACCGCTGAGAAAAGTGAAGAAAATTGTGCATGGAGGTGTGATGGTTCTTGCATTATGAGAAAAACAAACAAATAAAGCAATGCAGCCTTTACTCTGTATTCCTTCAAGTGATTTAAACTAATATTTACTTTCATTAGTAATTCACCCGTCTAGGTTTGTTTGATTAATCATTTTGTCTGTGGAATGAAATCATTTCCTAAACACACAATGAAGTCTTTAAATTGCTTGTTTTGTTTGACCAAATGTATAAAACCCTAAAAGCAAAGCAGAACATTATCACATCTGAGAAGGTGGAGCCTGCAAATGTGTGTTATGTTTGCTTGATAAAGGATTAAAATAATAAATCTATTATCAAAACTGTAGTAGTTGTATATGGATAACTTTATTGCTGTCCAGTGTAATACATATACCTCCAAATGTTGTGATTTTAAACTGAGGGCACTGGTGGACATAAGGGGGGATTTGAAAAAAAGAAATGCAGTAAGTACCTTATTTGATGCCCCTGTGGTTGATAAAACATAAAGTGCCATGGTAGCCCAGTCTACAATAAGACTTAATGAAGTGCCCTCTAGGGTGCTCTTTCAGTGGAGAAAACGTTATGAAGTCTCCTTTAACGTGTCTTTTCAGTTGGGGAAATGTTATGAAGTCCCCTCTAGCATGTCCTTTTTGTGGAGAAATGTTGATGAAGTGCCATACATACGTGCTAAAAACAAATAGTTTAGCTCTATGTACGCCTATACGTGAGAGGCAATTTGCCCTCCATTAATTCCTATACCTAAATAGTTATAAGTTCCCAGTTTGTTATAATTACAGATATATAATAGTTAGATATTAAATGGCATAACAAAACAAATTAATTGAATCTATTTTAACCAACTGTAGAATTATTTCAGCATAAACCCATCACAAAAAAAAAATGCACAGAGCTGAAAGGAGTTTTAATACATTGTGAATGTAAATGTTTTTCATAGACTTGAACGTTTCATTCAAGGTAGAGCAGAGGTGCAACTGTGTTCTGTTCGACTACTACATTTGGTGTACAGAATATAAATGTCATTGTTTTTCTTTATGACACTATTTTGTCCACTGTCTGACAAAAGAACTCAGCCGCCCGGATCATCACCTGTACCAAATCATCGGACCATATCACTCCTGTACTCATCCAACTTCACTGGCTCCCTGTACAATACCGCATCGACTACAAAAACCTTCTCCTCACCTATAAAGCTCTCTACAATCTAGCCCCCACTTACCTCTACGACCTCCTTCAGGAATACACTCCCTCCCGCACTCTCCGCTCATCCTCTTCTGGACTGCTAACATCCCCACGCCACGCCTCAGTACCATGGGTGCCCGAGCCTTCAGCTGCTCATCACCCAGGCTCTGGAACTCCCTCCCCCCACACATAAGACAATCAGACTCCATCACATCATTCAAGTCTCAACTCAAAACTCACCTGTTCAAACTGGCATACACTTTATAACTGGTCCCTGTGCACTTCACTTGTTCTTATGTTGATGCTCTGTTTTACTGTTGTTTCTATCTTTCATGTTTTTATCTTTTACCCTGTATTATTTTATTGTAAGGCGACCTTGGGTGCCTTGAAAGTATAAATAAAAAAATAAATAAAATGTATTATTATTATTATTATTATTATTATTATTATTAAAAGACTGTTGTTTCTAATCTATGTGTGACAAAATACAATCAGTGAATACCACAGCTACACTGAAAAAGATAATTACACATCTATGCTGATAAGAAACCTTCTAGCTAAAGGGCTAATAGAGCTAATGCTCTACGGTACAGTTGGATAGCAAAGTGAATTCCTTTTTCAGTGTCTGGTTACAGATGCATGTTGCACACCGAGATGGGCACTGTGGGACTGAACAGCATCTCAACTGTGTATTTAAAATGCTACAAGTAAATGAGACAGCACTTTATGTTTTGGCTACAACGTTAAATCGGTCCTGCACACCAGACATTAAGCCATTTGTTGAGTAACTGTTCTGTGTGTTGAAGTCAAGGTTAAGAGAAAAGCATGTATGAGGGGTGGGGGAGTATTGTGCAGTAAAAGCTATAAGAACCTGACAGAAGGACAGCTTGAGTTTCAAGGGGAACGATGGGACACAAGGACCAAAGGAACAAAGAGAGACGCTGTAGTAAGGAGTCCTTGGTGACTTGATGAAAAGAAGGGAGACCAAGAAGAAAGTTGGGCAGGTGTGTAGAGTGCACATGAGCTTCATCCAATAATGGAATTGCTAGGAACACGTACAGGCTCTGCAGTGTAAAATAAACAGAAATATTGTATTTTCTTCTCTATGTGTACTTGTTCAAATGACTAAGCTCTGGCACAAGAGTTGGGGTTTGACTGGGGGAAACAAATCCATTATCAAGTCCAGCTTGGTTCAGCTTCCAACAGAGGGGCACACATATCAATACTCGTCATAATGATATTCAGGCATAGTACAACATCTTCTGTCGCTCTGTGGGGAGATTTTGGAAAGGTTTTTGAAAATCTTTGCAGGGTACCCTAAAGAAAAAGATGATATCAAGTTGCATTATGGTAGGAGTAGGATCAAGGATTACGAGAGAACAATAGTCAGAATGTTTCACACTGTTCTGCTTTGATTTTGACCTCCTTTTTGTAACCCGTTTCTTGGCAGGACTATTTTCTAGAAAAGCAATACTGAAGGTATAACAGAGAGTCCAACTACTGGAATTGATGTGACGCGATCAGATGATTGTTTTATTTGAGAAAAGTACCCACTCTGTAGCTCGTTTTGAACTTCAAAAACCCAGTCCACTTGTGACTGTGGATTGGTGTTTTTCCAACACCAACTGCCTTGGGCACAGTAAAGTAAGACAGCATTTTGTAGAGAGCACATTATCTGGACAACAGCCAAGAGTATCATTTTGGCCTTTCATCAAATTAACGCTAATTCCCAACAGTTTATATAACCTTTTATGCCACTGGTGGCATTTTATTTCAACAAGCTAAAACAACAGTTAGAAATGAAAAGCTAAATGTTCTACATTGTTCTTTGCTCATAAAAAAGACACAGGATAAACACCAGATTTGTTAGCCTTATAAATCCAGGTATTCCATCAACCAAGTTATCTGAAACTAATCCGAGACAGAATATCCCCAAATTCTAGAACTCTCCATTTTGAATGTACGTGTGTGTGTGTGTGTGTGTGTGTGTGTGTGTGTGTGTGTGTGTGTGTGTGTGTGTGTGTGTGTGTGTGTGTGTGTGTGTGTGTGTGTGTGTGTGTGTGTGTGTTATGCATTACACCCCTGTGGCGATGCAATCCAAGCCGATTTATTTATTTGCTCCTTAATTTGTCAAACAAGGTCAAACGCCCTGGTGACATTTTATCGAGACTCTTTTAGCTATTGTTTACACCACAGCCAGATACGCAGATTTCTTTGCACAGACAGACACACAGGCTTTTATCTTCCAAACATTTACAAAGCTGCCGGTGCCCCCCTGCCAGCCAAAACCCAGCATGCCCCTCTTATAAAGTCAATGAATTTCATGCAACAGCCGCTGCGACATCTGACTATCAGGTAGAAAGGCTTTACAGTCCCATACTAATAAACCTTAATCATCTCCCTGAAAAACATTCACAGCAAGACACTCAAATCAACACGTAGGCATGCCAAACCATTTCCACATATCCGTTCCAGAAATACTCATCACAACTGTCCCCACATGTCAACCACCTCTCCCAAGAACACGCCTGCGCAGACCCACACAGAGACATTGACAGTGTTGTTCCAGCAAACACGTGTGTATCCCCAGATTGAAAACACCCATGAACACACAGATTCCTTTCCCAATGCACAACAACTTGTGCCGAGGTAAACACCGCAGAGTTGATCACTCACTCTTATGGGTGGCTCATTGTAGCGAAGGCGAAGTCTCTTCCTCTGTGGGGTCTCAAACTGTCACTGAGGCAGAGCTAATGCAGTTAGCCACGGAAGTCTGGCAGACAGAAACATGAACGGTATGCTGTTCCGTACCTGTGTGCGGGCCCCTCTCTGCATGCATCACATCAATTTCCCTGGCACTAATGGTGAAGCTTGTCTGGAAATGGCAACAGGACACTGCATTGAAAAGAACATGTTGAGAGATTTTTCTCAAGATATGTGTGGGGAATTTTAGTTTAGTCACAACGGCAAGAGTTCAGCAGGGACGATTTTTCAAACTTATACGGAAAAGCATGAATACACGCCATATACTGGTGTGCACGAATTCTCTGAGGGGCAAAACACATCTTTTCTTTGCTGGATTAGGGGAAGGGTTATTTGTATCACCCTAAAGTCAGACAAGAATGACACTTGAACTAGGAAAAGGGACTTGGGTCAATAAAAAGAGTCCTTTCCGGGTACTTAACCTGACCACGGCAGGTGCCTCACTGCAACCACTCATCCACCTGATATGATATTAAGTCAGAAATGAAGCATGGCTCAAGTGTCACATGCAGACACACATGTCAAATAGAGTGTTAAAAGAGGCAATTTAGCACTTAAAGCAAACCGGTGGCAATCCTCCCAGTCACCCTCCCAGTTTGTATACATATAATTGGGAAGTGAGAACTGGGCAGGAGAAAAGTGTCAAGACAACCCAAGAGCAAACCTAGACTGGAAAATAATCTAGAAGAGGAAACAAAACCACAAAGCGATGTTATGTTTTGCACTCTAAATGTGCGTCGGTATCACCACGGAGGAACAGAATTTTTTCAGAATTTTATTTTGAATAAAATGTATATTTTCAAAAATGAAACCTTTATACCATATGTTGATCATAACTATAAACATCTAGCATGATCTGAGCATAATTTGATCAAGATTCACCAAAAATACCTTCTCGAGCCACTCCCGAGTTTTTCCAACTCCATGGTTCAAGGCCTAAACAACAACCTACAGAGTTGTAAGACCCCTCTTTGTAAAGATAATGATCTAAAGAATTAGAATGTGCAAGAAACATCACAATAAAACAAAGCATCGGGGTGTTACGAATGAGTATAACAAAACTGTGTCGTTCGGTTCAAAAATCTTAAAGTTCTAACCTTTATGCCTAAACATGCTTGGATTGGGGCATGCTGGGTACCCATCTGTGCATACATTTCCGCTTAAGACGTGTGACGCGTTCTAAAAAACCTCCCCTGCCCACGGAAGCCACCGCAGTCAGAAAAGTCGAACGGAGTAGGAAAAAAAAACTGTCCAGCCGCATTGGGATTTTTCAGGTACTAATGTACTACACACAATGATTTGTAATGCTTTATTAGACTCCTACAAGCTCGTAGGGTTACAAAGAGGTGTCTCTTATTGAAATCCGACTTTGTACTGTTTCTCAGCAATTTAAATGAAGTTAATCAACGTTGTGGTGCTGGAGATACTTTAGGTAACGTCACTTGACTTATTCTTCTCTTTTCTTGTCCGATAATGGGCGCCGCGGGGCTTCGCTTGCAAAAGGTTAAAATATACATGAAAAATAGCTTCATAACATAACGTGGATTGTTTTTCTCATCGATGAAACTTCAACAACTAAATCTATAAGCCTGTCTTGTGTCACAAAAAAAGTTACCCAAGCTCTCACTTTCGTACACCTTTAATAGGAATTCAAATTAGCAGTCTGACAATCTGTTTTGCTTGGGACATTAGTATTTGTCACTGGTGCTCATCCATAGAGCATACTAACAAATCACTTTGGGAGCGCGTTTAATTAATGACTTGTACTATGTGAGACAAAATGAGTGTTTCCACTCTCTATTAACATGTATGATAAATAGACCTGTCAGAGTACCGCTGAAGACCTTTCACATTAAATATCACCTATTGGTGTCACTGTGGTGGAAGAGCTACATCCAGTGTGTGAGCCGACCTAATGTTACTGCAAAATGAGGCACATTGCTGACTCACTGGCTTGACAGGTCCACACATATAATGCAGCATGGCAGTTTGTTTAGTTAACTATTGAACACAGTTCATTTTAAGCATGTCAGTCCTTTGGATGGATGGATGGAAAGAACTTGGGATAAATTCAATAAAAAGGCCTGCATCTGGTATGTTTTATTATTGCACTGGGTTCCAACGCCAAGCAGCACAAAAGCAAACAAACAAGCTGGCAAAATAATTATACATTTTCTGGGCTGATGTTTCAAAGACACAATCAAAACATGAATTCAAAAATGTACTGTGAGTTTGCCTCATCATAAAGAAGACAATGTGCCAATAACAGTATCCACCGACTGTTGTTTGCGCTTGCATGTCTCTTCGAACCCAAAAATGCTTTCGGCCAAATGCAGAGAACAAAGACACGCAAATTATAGTATATCAATGTACTGCCTAGAGGGATCTAGCAGAAGAGAAATAAGGAGAAAACCAATAGCCTGACTTTGAAAACCTAGATTACATCAATCCAGATAGTTTACAGCGCTAATATTCTGAGAATAGAGCATTTCAGTGAAGTGTCTATCATTACGCTGGCATACAGAAGAATGGTCACCCTCAGCTATCCTCACTGGCATCGGCCATTAAAGCCATTATCAAGATGGATCACTGTCATTGTGTTTTAATGGATAGGTGACCCATTCAACATGTGTTGCACACGTGTGTGTGTGTGTGTGTGTGTGTGTGTGTGTGTGTGTGTGTGTGTGTGTGTGTGTGTGTGTGTGTGTGTGTGTGTGTGTGTGTGAGAGTGTGTTTCTGCACAGTCCAAAAGCATGTTAAAACTCATCAAAGCTCATTGCTGGTCCCATGATTAGCAGAAGTTTCATGGCAATTCACGGGGCTCCATATAACACAAGCATTCCTTCTCTCAAATTAATTAGCTTAAATTAGATGTCAAAATGGTTAATTATTATGATGAATGTTTTATTGCAATAATAGTGAGAGGAATTAGAACAATGTTAAATCGGGGCACGCACACTCAATGCATAGTTGTCACAGAGAGTAATGGGTATAATTCATTTAATGGGAACAAAAATACCCACAGATTTTAATAGCAAGGACAGAGAGTGTGTGTGTGTGTGTGTGTGTGTGTGTGTGTGTGTGTGTGTGTGTGTGTGTGTGTGTGTGTGTGTGTGTGTGTGTGTGTGTGTGTGTGTGTGTGTGTGTGTGACAGAGAGAAAGAGAGAGAAAGAAAGAGAGACAGAGAGAGAGAGAGAGAGAGAGAGAGAGAGAGAGAGAGAGAGAGAGAGAGAGAGAGAGAGAGAGAGAGAGAGGGAAGGAATAATGAATGCATCCGAAAATGCAACTCATCTCCCTTTGTCGTATTGAGCTAAATGAGGAGAGGCTGGAGAGTCTCTCAGCTCGGCTGCATTTGCCTTGCTGAACACAGAAGCACACTTTGAATAGAAATGAAGACAAAGCCTTCTCACAGCAGAGCTATGAATTGATAATAAATTACGTGAACGCTTTGACAACAGACCTAACAGTAAGAGACAGTAATGACTTAGCCCGTCTCAAATCAAGTACAGTCTGATATTTGTTACAGTCATCTCCAAGACTGTTTCAACACCGTAGCTGTGAACCGTTTCACACAACTTTATTCTAATGAAAATATATAATCAGGTTAAGTAGTAGCTCCCGCTTTTAGACATAGTCCCAACCACTTATAGCTTAACTCTTCGCTAAAAGATTGGACTTTTGAAGGGCCGTGCCACTGTGTCGGCATGTTTTGCTTCCTCAACTATTAACCCTCATCCTACCAACATATTCAAGATTGACTACTGACTGTTGTCCCTAGGGACCACACAAATAAAATACTGTAAGACACAGACGCCACGGCAAAATGTTAACTTATTTCTTATTAAAACATTGTTATTTATGTTTGTGTTGCCTTTAAGGCATTTTCAATTTCGTTTTTTGACTAATTAATAGTTGTTTATTTCAAGACATAATTAATAGCAATATGATTTTCCTGTTCGTGCCATGTCGTTGTATTACTTCCGATTGTATCACTTTCTGTCATTGAACTTCCGGTTTAATCATTTCCGGTGCAGCTACTTCCTGTTAAATGATGTCCGGTTCCAGTACTTCCTGTTCAGTAACACTTGTCAGTGGTCGGAGAGCAACAGCGGACCGCATGATCCAGAAAGCAATCTGCTCGCATCCACTAGGAAGCATCTTAGAAGCAATGCCTTTTCACCAGCATGTTGAATGGAAAAGAGTCACAGTAAATGGTGAAACTTACTACGACTCTGTCTTCATTGACTGCGGTTTAACTTGACCCACTGCATGAGAACACTGCAATGCTATTCATGTCATCTGGAAAATAAAGAAAGATCATTATTATCATAGGAAAGCTCATCTGCATATTGTGTAAAATAAAATTTGACAGATGACAAGTGTTGACATGTGTCTGCTGCATCAGTGTCTTTAATAAATTACCATTAGGATTATTAAACATTGCATCAAACTCTGATTTTATCTGCTTACTGCTGGCAGCATTGGTATCTACAATTATTCCTGTTCCCATTCCTGATTACATTCCTACTGCATCTTGGATTGTCACTTCCGACGGTAAGCGTATTGCGTCACTTCCGGTTCCACCGTGTGTGTTGATAACGTACTTGTCTCAGCTCCAGCTAAACCGAGCTAATTGTGTGATATTCTCCAGTACAAGCGCCTGATCACCTGTTGTACATATTTCACATCTAAACACTCGACTCTCTTCTTCTTTTAGCGGCTCACCGCCTGCATCTAACTGTCCTGTTTTCACTTTGCTTGTTCTGCTAATCGTTAGCTACCTCACTTAGCCTAGCAGCTAGCGATGTCTTCCTCCTCTCCCTCTTCTGCTCTCTCCTGCTCAGCGTGTCACATGTTTAGCTATTCCCCTGCCTTCTTTAATGATAACGATACATGTAAGAAGTGTAGTTTATTTGCTAGGTTGGAGGCAGGTCTCAGTGGGTTAGATGCACGGCTCCGCACCATTGAAGCTCAGACGTTAGCTACGATAGCCATCCCAACTCCCATAGTCGGTGCGGACCAACTAGCTTTAGCTTCTGATAACGTTAACTGTTCCCCGGCAGCCCCCGAGCAGCCGGGGGACTGGGTGACTGTACGAAGGAGGCAGAAGCCGGGATCTAAGCAGTCCTCTGGACACCGCCACCCTCTTCCCGTTTCTAGCCTCTCGCCACTCAGCGGCACTGAGAAACCAACCTTGGTTGTCGGGAGCTCAATTGTTAGAGACGTGAAGATTGCGAAACCAGGGACCACAGTCAAATGTATTTCTGGGGCCAGGGCGGGCGACGTCGAGTCATACACGTCGGCTTTAATGACTCCCGGCTTCGCCACTCGGAAGTCACTAAAATCGGCATGGAGTCGGTGTGTGCTTACGCCAAAACAATGGCGGACTCGGTAGTCTTCTCTGGCCCGCTCCCAAACACGGTGACTGATGAGATGTATAGCCGCATGTCAACTTTCCACCGTTGGTTGTCACGGTGGTGTCCAGCAAACAATGTGGGCTTCGTAGATAACTGGCGGTCTTTCCGGGGAAACCCAGGTCTGATTAGGGGTGACGGCATCCATCCCACTTCGGATGGAGCGGATCTCCTTTCTGCAAACATGACCAAGCTTATTGGTCGACCTCGTGCATGACAGACCAGGAAGCAGAAGCAGAGTTGTAGTCTTACACCCTTCTCTGCACTTCCTGCATTTTCTTTAGGGCAGCTGCCCATCTTTAACTCTATAGAGACTGTGTCTGTCCCACGGCCACTTAAATTAATTAAATCAAAAGTAACCAAAAGAGGAGTTATAGAAAACAACCTCATAAAGGTTAACACCACTACTGCAATAGTGCAACACGATAGGATAATTAAATGTGGACTCCTAAATATTAGATCTTTGTCTTCTAAAGCGGTATTAGTAAATGAATTAATATCTGACAACCATATTGATGTATTTTGTCTTACTGAAACCTGGCTGAGACATGAGGAATATGTCAGCCTAAATGAATCTACTCCTCCAAGTCATGTTAATATGCACATTCCTCGAGACACCGGCCGAGGAGGTGGAGTAGCTGCCATCTTTGACTCGGGTCTGCTGATGGGTCCTAAACCTGGACTGAACTGCAACTCATTTGAAAGCCTTGTTCTTAGTATTTCACATCCAACCTGGAAAACAGTACAGCCGATTCTGTTTGTCGTGGTATACCGAGCACCAGGTTTGTACTCCGAATTTATATCTGAATTTTCTGAGTTTTTGTCAAGTTTGGTCCTTAAGACTGATAAGGTTATTATTGTAGGGGATTTTAATATTCATGTGGATGTTAGCAATGATAGCCTTAGTGTTGCATTTAGCTTATTGTTAGATTCGATTGGCTTCTGTCAGAGAGTACAGGAACCGACTCACTGCTTTAACCACACCCTCGACCTTGTTCTTACATATGGCATTGATGTGGAGCACTTAGTAGTGTTTCCACAGAACCCTCTTTTATCAGACCATTGCCTTATAACTTTTGAGTTTATGCTACCAGATTGTACAGCGTTAGGCAAGAGTTTTTACACCAGATGTCTAACTGACGGTGCTGTTGCTAGATTTAAGGAAGCGATTCCTTCTGTATTTAATTCATTATCATGTCTCAATATAACAGATGACTCCTGTGCTAACTTTACTCCCTCCCAGATTGATCAGCTCGTTGATAGTGCTACTGGCTCACTGAGAGTGACGCTGGACTCGATAGCCCCTCTAAAAAAGAGGATCATTAAGCAAAGGAGGCTCGCTCCATGGTACAACCCTCAGACCCGCATATTGAAGCAAGCATCACGGAAACTTGATGATTTGTAAAGCTCCAACTGGAGCCACTTCAACCCCTCAGTCTGAAACACTGAAGAGTAACATATCTGAAAGGAATTTGTGCCCATTTGTACAACTACTTATTGATTGTCCCAAAATGTGTCTGCATAATCTAATCAAATAGTATGTGAAGAGACTTAATCACCTCTAGCATTTATCATAGTTTTGCATAGGCTTAACAGTAATATGTGAGTCAGTTAGACCTTGGCCAGGCACAACCTTCACCCGGTGTTTCATCATATAATCTGCCATCATGCTGTCATGCACTTTGTCTGATCACTTAACAACAAGAAGATTGCAACATGGCCTCACTTCCACTCTAAATGTCCTTAAAGTCTTAGCTTGTCAGAAGCAGCCTTGAGGTGATTGACAGCTCTATAGTGTGCAGCCATCCATTAGTTCAGTTGAGCTCTGTTGTTAACAGGTATATGTGTGGTGAATATATAGTCTAGAGTTTGTTCTTATCCAATTACTGAACCAATAAAGAAAATCCAGTGGCAATGAGCTCATTTGATTAAAACTGCTCTGTATGTTCTCTGTACTGGAGATCAATACACACGTACATTTACATTCTGAATGCAGGAGTACATGTAAACAATTGACAATATGGTAATTTTGCAACATGATGTAATTATTAAATCACAAACATATTATGAATAGTGAGATTCAGGATGCATTGCCACTCTGTTTCATTTGTAATACAGGATGGCAGATTGAAATAACTTTATCCAATTGCAATGTAATCTTTAATTACATTTGCCAAAGACGGCAATTAACTAATGCAATTACTCAATCCAATTATCTTTTTAAAAGAACACAGTTGCAGACACACACTTGTCAATGGTTTTTCATCCTAAACCAGCATTAAGACAACTTTAAACCAAAATGCCGGCCTCATCCGATTTGTCTGATCCTGTTCATCTGTGGAAAGAAAAGTTCATGTCAGGCCTCAGAATCCCACATATGACAACACGTGGGTTTGGAAGTTGTTTAAAGTACACAGTGTTGAATAGAACAGCTCATCTTGTGGAGTGTGTGTGTGTGTGTCTGTGCAGGGAGGGGGATTGAAGGGTGCACGCAAGTCAGGATCATCTGTTCCTGAGGTCATATCAGCACAATCTTTGTGCTTGGGCTGCCTGACCTGATGTGTACTCCTTTACTGGTCCAAATAAGGTCTAAGCTGTCTGACCTCACCATATGCTGACTAATAACACCTCTGCCATCAAGGACCTGCAAGCCCCTGCCTCACGATCCAGACCTGCAGGCAACATAGTTATGATTTTGAAATTCAGTACATGGCATCAGCTCTGAAAACATTAAGAGAAATCACATCAATTAAGTAGCACAGCAACACTTAATTTTGAGCCCCAAGCCCTGCGTCGCCCATTATCGGACAAGAAAAGAGAAGAATAAGTCAAGTGACTTTACCTAAAGGATCTTCAGAACCACAACGTTGATTAACTTCATTTAAATTGCTGAAATACAGTAAAGCCTTGTGGGAAGAGTTCTATCGGCTCAGAAAAAATTAAACTTACCGTTAAGTTTATGTAATTACATAAACCCCGTAACCTCGCCGTCACTTCCGCGTGGCAGCCTTAACGTTTCACTAGATTGTTAATAAGTACACTTTACAAAGTCGGATTACCTCCTCGTAACCCTATGAGCTTGTAGGAGTCTAATAAAGCATCATTGTGTGTAGTATATTAGTACCTAAAAAATCCCAATGCGGCCAGACTGTTTTTTTCCTACTCCCTTTGATGTTTTAGACTGCGCCGGCATCCGTGGGAGTTTTTTTAGAACGCGACACACGTCTTAAGCGGAAACTTATGCACAGTTGGGTACCCAACATGTCCCAATCCGACCATGTTTTGGAATAAAGGATATCATTTTTGAAACAAACGACACAGTTGTTTGACTAAAACTCCTTCCTAACATGCCAATGCTTTGTTTTATTGTGATTTTTCTTTATTATCTTTGTCGGTTATTATCTTTACAAAGAGTGGTCTCACAACTCTGTAGGTTGTTGTTTAGGCCTTAAAGCATGCATCTGGAAAAACTCGGGGGTGGCTCGAGAAGGCTTTTTTGGGGAATCTTGATCAAATTATGCTCAGATCATGCTAGATGTTTATAGTTATTATCAAAATATGGTATAAAAGTGTCATTTTTGGGAATAAATTAAATACCATAAAGAAATTAACACAAGTATTAGAACTCATTTGGGGTTCATACAACTACTTTAAGAAGGGGTACAGGGAACCCCCAGAGCCCCCATTTGTGAAGGCTCTGCAAAAGGCTCTGCAAAAGGCCATCACTCCCTCAAAACAGTCCTCTTGTCTGTCAAAAGTAAATAATGTCATCACCAAGTTCATCAATGCAACCAGAGTGCAATGTCCCTTTATCATTGCTTTGGTGAAGACAGTTAAATGACGAGGGAACAGAGTCAGCATGACAGAAGACATTCAAATGATGTCTCTTTGTCATTTCTCATTGAGACTTACATAGAGTGCTCCAATTATAAAGTCAATATTCTTCTATTCAACCCCAGAGTCCAACATTTTTTTCCAGAGATCTAAAGGCTGTATCAATAAATTGTGAGGAGAGCACAATTGTGTGAATGTTCCTGACCATCTTTACAGCCATTGTATTATCTTCAATAGGTAAACCAGTCTTATCAAATAGATACATTTGATAAATCACAACTTTGTTTTACTTTGAAAACACATTAAATCCTTTATAAATTAGACCAAATAAATGCATTGGTAGAGCTGACTGATTATCTACTTGATTCCATTTCCTCTTATCATTGAAACAAACATAATGCAGAGCCAAAGTGAAGCTAAAAGTGTGTGGCGACCGCCATCGCCATCTTGTTTTTTTTAGGAACCAGAAGTGACCACATTTGGATGAAAGGGTTGAGCTGGGGAAAAGCGAGTCCGCTGAGGCAGGTCTCGTTAGCATAACAAACGCTTAGTTAGCAGCTAACACTTACACCAGCCAGCTTACTTCCAAATTAATTGGGATGCACATTTTTGAGGGAAAAACAGGCTTTTAATTAATATACCTCCCAGAAACGTTAGAGTGTGTTTTAGTTCGACAAATTAAGCTAACACGCCATGTATAGTGAGCGAAAAAAACACAGATACAGGCTAATTAGTGCTGAAAGGTTGTATGAATCAAATATTATATAATTTCACTCACCAAAGAAAAATTGGAGAACAGACTTGTTCAATCAATCAATCAATCAATCAATCAATCAATCAATCAACCAACCAACCAAACATTCAAGTTATTTGTTATATGTCCAATGTTTTCTAAAAACTAGTTGCCAAACGTAACCTTTAACAAAATAATAATCTATTGTAATTCCACGTTTTGTAATTTAACCCAATTTTCGTAGAAAAGTTCCCATTATCTCTTCATTATACCCAACAGAAGACCTGCAGGGTATTCCGCCAACAAATGGATTCAACAGATTTTTAGTGGCAGTGTGAATGAAATATACTTGTAGAAGGAAGGCAAAGATAAACTGAATATATCGAACACTACACCACATTGTATCATTTTGTTCCCACTTACATAACAAGGTGCTGAAACATTCCATTATGATAATAGAGTTGTTTTACAGCACTAAGATCCTTCGGAACAGATGGTACTGTACATGTAAAGAGACACTGTAAATGTGTTGTACCTACTAATGTAACTGTGTTGTAAATGTATTACGTAAGTGGGATGGAACAGATGGTTTATGTTTAGATTCCAACAATAGCATGCCTCAGCGTATCTTAGGCTATACAAGAGGACCTCTCTTAGAATGGCCTTAGAAGTTGTGATCAGGATGCAAGATTTGATGTCTGCTTGTGTGTGTGTGCGTGTGCGTGTGTGTGTGTGTGTGTCAATGAGCTGTGTGTGATTTGGGTTACATCTTCTCATCTGGTCTTGGCATGATAGAGTCAAGCTTGTTTTCTTTTTTTTTCTCCTCCTTTGCCTCGCAAGTTGCTCCCACCATCTGGAAGCAGGCTTTGAAAACCAGGCCAAGTCTCTCCCACCAGAATGGCATGAAAATATACCCACATATAGTCCTGTCGCTCCTTCTCAAGTCAGCCGCAGACTATAAGCAAAGATAACACGGTCGGTGGGTTGAAACGTAAACAAAAGAGAGATTTGATAAGTCACTGGAGACTCAAGATGTGGCTTCTTAGGGTGGATGTATACTTGAAAATGCGTTAAGATGAAATTGTTTTGTGGTACGATTATATCAAAATCAAAGGTGCAATTATAAGATCGGCAGATGTCTTTTGTATCCAGGTCAAAACTCTACAAAGAACACAAAGAGATATGCAGAGAGTGAGCTCTGTTAAACGAGTCAGGCTGAAGAAAGAGACAGGCGGAGTCAAGGAGAGAATGGGTTCACAGCTCCGGTGACTTGTTTGTGTAGTTTGTGTAGTTCACTTTCTCCTCCCGTCAGCGTGGAGGAACTCCAGTGACTCCTTTCTTTTGCAGGCCAGGGTCATTTGCATAACCTATTCCCCTCTCTCACTGCCAGTCGCCTCAGCCTCTCCCTCGGTTTCTGTTTACTGTGCGACCGGGGCCATGTTGGATAGCTCCACTGCTGTGCCGTGTCGATTCCCCTGTCTGTGGCTGGGCTTTAATTGCCTTGGTTTTATGCTGGGTCAGGCTGTGTGCGGAACACACTCCTTAGTAGGCCTCATTGTAACAATGACCTTTAAATTGGTCTCTGTGTTCTCTCTGTCTCTCTCTCTCTCTCTCTCTCTCTCTCTCTCTCTCTCTCGCACTCACACACAAAGAAACAGTACTTTATTTGTCTGTTTATGGATGGAACTTGCATCCTTTTTCCAAATAAGAACCAATAAATGCAAAAGTGATGAGCAATGTGTGTTGTGTGTATGTAAGTAAGGCTACATCCACACTAATACATTTTTGTTTTAAAAGCCTGGATTTAAAACAAAAGTGATCACCGTCCAAACAGATGTTTCAGCATCGCTTGCGAATTTATTTTGATCCATACTAGGGAGTCTGAAAACAAATATCACATGACTATTCACGTACACTGGGCAATACCAGTGCCGGTGTAAACAGGAAGTAGATTGTTTGCTTAGTTACAAAAGATACAACAGAGTATTATAGTAGTCTTTAATAATGAAAGGTAGCACTTGATACCTAAGATCTTCCTCAATAAATTAAAACGGGCAAATATTTTTGGAAAGGTTTAGAACTTAGTTTCAACGTAGTAGTGTGGACATGGCTTAAAACACAGGCTGGCACTGCGTGATGTCAACATTATGATTCAGTATTGTTTTGAGTACATTTCATGGACAAAATCTGCAAAAAAAATGGGAAATGATCAAAGGCAGTTTGATACAGTGTCCATGAGAAGGAAGGCAACTCGTTTTCTATATGACACAAAAGCTGGCAAATTATCCTATTCGACAACAGATATACACTCACCTAAAGGATTATTAGGAACACCTATTCAATTTCTCATTAATGCAATTATCTAATCAACCAATCACATGGCAGTTGCTTCAATGCATTTAGGGGTGTGGTCCTGGTCAAGACAATCTCCTGAACTCCAAACTGAATATCAGAATGGGAAAGAAAGGTGATTTAAGCAATTTTGAGCGTGGCATGGTTGTTGGTGCCAGACGGGCCGGTCTGAGTATTTCACAATCTGCTCAGTTACTGGGATTTTCACGCACAACCATTTCTAGGGTTTACAAAGAATGGTGTGAAAAGGGAAAAACATCCAGTATGCGGCAGTCCTGTGGGCGAAAATGCCTTGTTGATGCTAGAGGTCAGAGGAGAATGGGCCGACTGATTCAAGCTGATAGAAGAGCAACTTTGACTGAAATAACCACTCGTTACAACCGAGGTATGCAGCAAAGCATTTGTGAAGCCACAACACGCACAACCTTGAGGCGGATGGGCTACAACAGCAGAAGACCCCACCGGGTACCACTCATCTCCACTACAAATAGGAAAAAGAGGCTACAATTTGCAAGAGCTCACCAAAATTGGACAGTTGAAGACTGGAAAAATGTTGCCTGGTCTGATGAGTCTCGATTTCTGTTGAGACATTCAGATGGTAGAGTCAGAATTTGGCGTAAACAGAATGAGAACATGGATCCATCATGCCTTGTTACCACTGTGCAGGCTGGTGGTGGTGGTGTAATGGTGTGGGGGATGTTTTCTTGGCACACTTTAGGCCCCTTAGTGCCAATTGGGCATCGTTTAAATGCCACGGCCTACATGAGCATTGTTTCTGACCATGTCCATCCCTTTATGGCCACCATGTACCCATCCTCTGATGGATACTTCCAGCAGGATAATGCACCATGTCACAAAGCTCCAATCATTTCAAATTGGTTTCTTGAACATGACAATGAGTTCACTGTACTAAAATGGCCCCCACAGTCACCAGATCTCAACCCAATAGAGCATCTTTGGGATGTGGTGGAACGGGAGCTTCGTGCCCTGGATGTGCATCCCACAAATCTCCATCAACTGCAAGATGCTATCCTATCAATATGGGCCAACATTTCTAAAGAATGCTTTCAGCACCTTGTTGAATCAATGCCACGTAGAATTAAGGCAGTTCTGAAGGCGAAAGGGGGTCAAACACAGTATTAGTATGGTGTTCCTAATAATCCTTTAGGTGAGTGTAGTCACAAGTAGTCGTAAAAATAAAATCCATCATGTCATATTTGTCCTTATATTTCCCCATTTTTGAGGGCAGGTACTAGCCTACAGTCATATATAAGTTCATAAGTAAGCTATTATGGTGAATAAGTGTTTTTTAAGAGCTATTTAATTAAATATACTGGACCATGCCATAAACCCCTCACCATTTGCTGATAGTGCACTATATTTACTTTCCACTTTGTATTCACTACAGACCAGTTTGTGGAAATGGATTGAGGGAAATGTAATTTGCATTTCTTTTTTGCAACATTTCAAAAGTGTGTTTAAAATTAGCTTGACAATATTGAACAGAAACACAACTATTGGTAGGTGTAAAAGCTTACAGCCGTGCAACTCTCCACCGGTCAGTAGTGGCGCAAAAAGAGATTCATGACTGCCAGATTTAATGTAAAGAATACAAATTAATGACGAAATAAATATATAAAAGGAATAGTGAACGAGTGAATGAGAGAATCATTTTTGGAAACATTAGTGAATCTAATCAATGCAATATATGCAATTACAGTAAATGTATTACTGTGCAGTTAATCTCCAGCTGCACATACTGCATGGGAGGAACTTAATAAACATCTATAATTGTCTGCAGGGGACAAATTGCAGTATCTTCCCTCTATTGGACCCAAGGAAAGCATGTCCACTCTATGGTCACATATTTGTTCCCCTTAATCTGCTATGAATCATACCAGCTGCTGCTCTGCTCTCTATGGAAGGAGATTTGCTGTCAATACCCAAAGGGTGATGCCACAACAGGTGTTTTACCTCTGACAGATGATGCAAAACCATGGCTGACATAGGTTCAATACAGTATGTTGCTCAGTTTTTGGCAACAGAGAGCACTGCAGCAGCAGTTGGTGCCCTGATAGTGATTTACTGTGGATTTGTCCTTTAAATCAAGGATATTACCCTTGCCTTAAGAGCTGGACGGAGGCTGTATTTATTTGTATTTTTAATCTTATTTCTAGTGGCAACTTTGCAGTTGCCCAATCATTATGACACCAGTGCCGTGGAAAGCTGAGAAGCGGAAATAGTACAAGGTCACCAGGAGCTGTGGTGTAAACTAGTCTATTATGTTGTGGTAATTACTGAACAGGCATGGGAAACAAGTTGGTAATGTGGCCTGGAAAAACATAATTAACTTGTGGTGAAACTCTGACTTGTGAAACTGGCATATTCTGACAATTAGGTAGCACTGGCACAGGTCGGAACTTGACTGAATGCCATCTAGTGTAGTGGAACAGCAAACAAGATCAAAGAGACAAACATCAAAACGCTGGAAAACTCCAGGA
Organism: Myoxocephalus aenaeus; assembly: GCA_038501785.1. Lineage (NCBI taxonomy): Eukaryota > Metazoa > Chordata > Actinopteri > Perciformes > Cottidae > Myoxocephalus > Myoxocephalus aenaeus. Next base: position 337,087 of record JBAMJR010000132.1, read on the forward strand.
TGCTGCGTTTCTGAAGAATCACCACGTCCCTTTCATTGTCTTCTGTGCATCTTTGTGCCCAGTTACATGTGCTCTTTTCACTCTTGACTGACTCTACTGAAGAGGTAAAGAGAATATGCCAAAACCACCTTCTTCCATATCTGAAAAAGAGAGAGGAAACAAAGACATGAAGATGCAAGCTAAGTAGTTGAAAGGGACTAAAATGTTGCTGCCCGGCTTTTGTAAATCATAACCCTGTTAAAGGACATATCTCTCATGGGTTAAATTGGATTGGGGCTGTCCGGGACTGGCACATACTGTATGCTCATCTATGTCGGTTATTTTGCCGGGGTTAAAGCCATGAATGTTACGCTGTGACTCCAAAAGGAACTAAAATGGTAAACAAGTTATTTTTAATTAACGTGAAAACTCCAACTGTCACATCTGTCGTTAAAACAAAAAGTCCAATCATTTCATTTTTATTACATATGAAACGAGGAAATCTAATTTTTGAGGAAGTGTTTTTGAGGACATGATGCTGCCAGATGTTGCAATATTAACTATGGCCACAATGGAAGAAATTGCCCCACAGCACAGCTCCATTCATCAAGCTGCAACTGAAGTGTCTGGTGGTCTCCATCCCTCGTGTGACCCTCACCTTGCAGGTTGTAGCGGGCCATCAGTTTTTGGTAATTTAACTTGCTCAACTGACCACTTGGTCACTCCAGTTTATTTAGTGAATAGAAAAGATTGTGTTTTCAATTCACTCGTTAGTGTGTAAAGTGTGTAAAGTGTACTTCCCAAAATGTCAAACCTTTTAGTGCAATGAATCAGATTGTCAACCTAACCAAGCTACTGATGTTTGACTTTCCAATTGAACTGCATGTTGAGTGTTTTTTTTTTTTTTTTAAAGGAGTGTGATGGAGGTTCAAGTGGATTATCGTTCAATTTCCTGAGTAAAAGATTAGAGTTGTTCTCATGTTTGTCTAATATATTCAGAAAGTTGTAGACATCCAGCTTTCTGCAGAGCTGGCGTTCCCCCTCTTGGCACTGTGATTTAGCCTAGCCTCATTTTATATTGCTTTTCTTTAATATCAGATGTAATGATAAGGTTATGAAAGCAGGTAATAGCACGAGCAGCAAAAGCACACTGGCCTCAGTGGGCTGTAATTGATGTGTAAATGTATAGGACAGTCATTTTATCTAGCCCGATAATGTAGGGAAAAAAATGTTGATTTACATTATGAAAAAAACAACTGTGTGTCTTTTAAAGGACATGATGATGAAAATATGGGTAAATAGATGTACGGGGAGGTAATGTGCATTTGTTTAAAGCTCAAGTGGAGTCACTTCATGTTAGAGACAGATAAAGTAGAAAGGGACATGAATAATGGATGAGGCAGAGGTTGAAGAACAGATAGATGCAGGATGGAAAAAAAAGATGAATGAATCCTAGTCATACAATTAAGTAAAAGCAGATATTAGATGCTTTTCAAATGATGAAATGCATTATCAAAACAAAAAAAGCACATCTCAGTTCATATTTTCTATAATAACCTTAAATACACTCAGCATGAGTAGACATTTATAGGTGAAGTCATGCATACGGCGTGCATCATAGTTACCATTAATGGACTGCATGAGTAGATGCCATGACAAAGTCAAGTGGAAAGGGAAATAAAGTAGGTATATTCTGAGTAATAACAAAAGCATGCAATCAAGTTGTTTTTCTTCAAAGTAACTTCGGCCTAAAGGTCACAGTAATGGCTCCATGCACTCTGAGAACAGTCAGTGCTCAGAGTTTGTCATGAATAAAAGAGGCTCAAATTATCCCTAGATGACTCCTGGGTATTATAAAACTACAATCCTTCCACAACATGTGTTCCTCGAATTAGGCCTACCATGTATCTGTCTAAAGCTCATGGAATCAGACTATTAGTCCTGAGGATATTCATGCATTTTGGCATACATCTGTTCACTTGTCAGTACCATAACAATATAGGATGGATCTCTGCTGTCTTGTGAAAACTGAACTCTAACAGTAGTGGTGCTGTATATATATCCTGACCATTTTTAAGGTGCACCCTGGAATCAGTTTTGTTTGATCTTCCCCACTGAAAGGGGACTACAGCGCTGTTATTGCTAATTCCAGTAGAAACTGTATATTTGCAACGCAATAAATGGAAGCCTTTGACATAATGTCAACATTGTAACCTCTTCACATTTAGTTGACAATGTAATAATAATACAAAATAAATAAATTATAACACAAATTCTGACTAGAGAGATACCAGAGGAAGTTCAGAATGTAACAAAGATACAAGCAACAGAAGTGTCTGGGGCATGTCTGTGTGCATGTCTTTGAAAGATGAAGAGGTAGTTGGTTTGGGTAACTGGACTGTGAGTAAGGATGCAACTAATATGTTCACAATAAATCAAATATAAATTAAATAGTTTTATCTGCAAATTTGTAAATAAATATAGTTTCCCAGAACCCCAAATTGTCTTCAAATTGTGTTTTTTATCTGAACAACATCCCAAAAAGATGTTGAATTTACAATTATAGAAATCAACAAACAGCATATTCCCACACACATAGTTTTCAAATTGATGATTAATCTGTTACATCATTTTCAATTAATAAATAAAAAAAATTTCGTTGATAAATTGTCAGGAAAGAGTGAAAGATGTGCTTCGTTGTAGACACAAATCACACAATCGTCCAGTAAATCAGACACGGCATGCTTTCATCCCTCTGTGTGTTTATACCCATTCACTATTTTTGTATATTTGATAATTCCTTCGTCTACTCTTTCACACATTTTCCGCGTGGCCTTGTCTGTCTTATTGGTCGTAGGGAGCCACAGCAATGTCTAGCGTCTAAAGACATGCAAACAGGATGATTCAGTCACTTCTTTCAAGTGTCCAGGGAGGTAGAGTACTCCTCATCACAAAAGTAATCAAACATACAATCGTCCTTTCATAAATGTGTTGTGTGCTGCATCTTTAATTTATAAACAACTATGACAGCTCAAAAACCTGAATTTTGCTTACAGCCTCAACAGAATAACACCAAACATGCAAACCCTCAAAAAACGACCCAATAAAAACGTTTTCTGTGGCTCCATTTAAAACAGTCGACTCCTGCAGAGGCTGAATAAGTGCTATCTGCTGGGTAACTTTGTCAACATTATAATCATCTTTGATTGGTGTTTCGTCGCAGCAGAGAACACAACAGATGCTGCCTCATTACCCATACCCAGTCTTGTCTGAATGGACACACATGCGTGCACACACACACACACACACACACGCACACAAGAAAGTGCACAGGAAGGGGGTGTGATGGATAATTTGTTGCTTTAGATTTAAAATGATGTCTTTCACAATTTTAGTTTACTGCAGTGCGGACTACAATGAACGTACAATGAACATACATTTAAATATTCTGCACATGTGTAGTTATACACCCATATACTGCAAATAAACTTGGTTCACAGTAACACAAACAACATCGGCACAACACACATACTGGTCCCTCCCACTGAGCGCACCCAGGGGATAATGGATTAGTATGGATTAAAGAATACGTGTGTGTGTGTGTGTGTGTGTGTGTGTGTGTGTGTGTGTGTGTGTGTGTGTGTGTGTGTGTGTGCGTGCGTGCGTGTGTGTGTGTGTGTGTGTGTGTGTGTGTGTGTGTGTGTGTGTGTGTGTGTGTGTGCATGCATGTCCTATATCAAGCACAGCTAGTCTTTTTGATAAAAAAAAACAAAAACATTTTCATTATAAAGACACTATGTTTAATCTGTCACTTGATATGGGGGGGAGTGCCCTTCCATGTTCCTGTAGGGAGAATAACTGTATAGACTTGACACACACACACACACACACACACACACACACACACACACACACACACACACACACACCTTTTGCTTAGCATCTTGTCATTCCAGCAACAAATGAATGGCCAAAATACCCCACAGGCATGTAACAAGATCACCTTCAAAGTACCTAAACACCAAGGTGTCCACAATAACGCATACATAGCAATCACCGTATCTCAGCAGGAAAAATATATCTACAAGAACTTTGCACTACATAACTCCCTCTGAGCGCAGACAATACTTTTTTTAAACATCTCTTTACGATTACAATAAATGAGACGCTTTGTGGCTACGGACTGCTTTAAGAACTGCTCTGGGCGATGAGCACTTGGACTGTCAGATTACATGAGTGTGTGCCCCCGCTAAATGCAGGCTGTTTGGAATTTTAATAATAGATCAATAATGCATGTAGGAAAGATTACTGAAGTGCAAACTGGAAAATCCAATTAAATTCTACTTAACATCATTTATTTTCCCGTGTGCATCTCACTCTGTAATTCTTTCACTTTGTTGTTGGGGGACCACATTTGTAAAATGAGTGAAAATGAAGCAATAATAAACTATTATTAACTTTAAGTTACTTTATGTATGAAGTATTCCATGCTATTTATAAAGGCCATACAAACAACTTTAGGTCTTCACATATGGAAAAATATCAACGACTACCTGGTATTTGTAACTCCAAAGCCTACAGTCAAGTACCGACGATGAGACATTGGGCCCCTGGACACAGACGTGTAAAAGGCACTCCTCTTGTCCTACATAGATGTATGATTTGTCTCTTTGAGGTCATTTTGTGTCTCTTTATGGTGTATTAACTTTCCAACAAGATATGTTAAAAGTGACTTCATACAGGGGCTCTGTTTCAGGGGCCAGGAGCCTGTGGCTGGTAGGCCTGCTCAATAATTGTGCATTATTACTAAGCCAGCTTCCTATTGCCTTCTGACTGTAGGGGGTGCGTGGGGGGATGGGTGCCACTCCTCTGGCTCTGTCTATAGTTTCTTAGCGTTATTTCTCTTCAGGCATCCTCATGTTTGCCACTCTCACCCTCTCCTCCTCCTTCTCCCCCTCCTCCTCCTCCTCCTCCTCCTCCTCCTCCTCCTCCTCCTCCTTATCCTTTATCAACACCCCCCACCCTCCTCCCAATCTCTGGCCCACTTCTGTCCTCCCCAAACCACATCTCCCTCTCTCTCATCCATCTTTGCAAGAACTATCTCCCTTATGCCTCCTCTCACTTTGAACCATTAGTATGGAAAACATGGATGAGCAACACCACCTCCACCACCTCCCCCCAATCTCAGTGACCTGACCATCTGTGACTGAGAATTCCAGTCTTTAACTACACCCCCGTCAAACTGGTCTCAGCGGCTACCGTATGTGAAGCAGGGCTGGCGGTGGGGACGAGGGGGGAGGGTGGGTTGTGCGCATGGGGTAAGCTCCACTCAAAGCTGTCGTAAACACCACTAATGCATCCCTAAACTTGGGGAATCTCGTGCACCTCTGTGCACGTCTGTGTGTGTGTGTGCCTGTTGAACACACACAGCCAACTAATCCTTCATAAACCTACATTTTATCGCTTACCACACCATTAGCTCAGCTGTGGCATTCTGCCTGGAGATGTCAAAACAGAGGGACTACAAGAGTCTGAGCTATTTCTTTGTTGCTCTGTGCGTAGAATCCACATTTCCCTGGGCCTTGTGAGAGATGAAAAATAATTATGTCCTTGTCAGCTGGGAAACAATGTAATATTAACTACAAGCAGCCTTTTTAATTTTTTGGGGTTTTGTAGCCAACACTGTAAAACAAGATGTAAATTTAGACACTTTGAACTGCAGCTCTGAGAAGGATGTGCTTTTTTTCATCCATTTAAGTTAACTTTGTCAGCATTTTTTTTTTAAGTAAGCATTAATGCTAACTATATTTGAACCGTTTACTTTTTTGACTTCAAAAGCACTAACACTGATATTGATGTGATTCATGCTTTGTTGCTTTGATTTCATACCACAAATAATTTTGAAAATCTTGCAAGAAGATATTTAAAAGAATAGTATACATCTTCCACAGGGAGAAAACCTTTAGTTCACTTCGCTAGACAAACACACAGACACACACACACACACACACACACACACACACACACACACACACACACACACACACACACACACACACACACACACTCACAGAGGTAGCAGACAGGTGCTGTGTGAGGCTGTCTGCAGAGTGGCATCAGTGACAGAAAGCGATCTCCTGGGGGCTTGAGCTGGGGAGCGAGGTGACACTGTAACAGCCTCTGATCAACTCAGGAGCTGTGGAAGTGTTTGTGTTTGTGTGTGCATGCATGCACGTGACCTCACCCCTGTCACTACCTGTCTTTGCATTTGTTTGCGAGAAAGTGCAGATGTTACTGAGTGTGTCAGTTGGAACATGTGTGTCTTTATATGTGTCTTTATGTGTGTGTGTGTGTGTGTGTGTGTGTGTGTGTGTGTGTGTGTGTGTGTTCCGCAGTTTGCAATGTACACAATGCTTCAGCTGTCAGCCATAGACCCCGTTTTTCTCAGAGGCCGACACTACACACATCTTAAAAAAGCATTTTTACACTGAGGTTTAGGCACTGCGTGCATTTTGAATCGAAATCCAAAGTTAGTTGTAGGAAAAAATAATTATTAATCCACCATATTATTATGAGGAAATTGTTTCTTCAACAGTTGAAGGGTTTTGATTGGGGAATTTCAAATGTATTTCAAGATAAACGCTGCAATAAGGAAACCGTAGCTCAGCCAAGTGTCAGTTTCTTTGTCATTGATGCCATTCAAAAACAGCATGACTGGCAATGAGTGGTAATGAAAACTGCAGCTTCCTGAATAATTATGCCTTTTTGTGTGTGTTTTGCAGCATGCACATTTCCCATAAAACAACTGCTTTGTTATTTTCATACAATTATTCTATTGTGATGAACTAAAACTCAGCTTGCAGCATTAATACCACTAGCTGACCAGATTATTCACTAATTAAATGGATTTGGCTTCTAAAAGGCAACATTACAGTTTGTTTCCTCGCTACACTGTTAGTCTCACGGTAAACAGCAATGGCATCCAGAGCTTTGTTTTGTTTGTAGTTGCCCTATTTTACCAACAAAGTAAATTCCCTATTTGAACAAAGTACCTAAATATGCAAGGACAGAATAATCTTTCTCAGGGAGATAGTGAAAACATCCACTTCATGCCGACATGCGAGTCAGTCTACTTAAGACAGCAAAGATAAACATTTGTGTGAGGTGAGGAGAGGTTGAAGAAGAAAACAGACTCAACAATATTCTGCAGGAAACAAAAAAAGTTTGCATTTTTAATAGTGTCAACATCTGATTTTAGCTTGACACTGGGTTGTTGTCTTTGGGTTTTTTACTTAAGCTGTTTGACTCGACTGTCACGATCAAATCAAGCAGCATCTTTTATAGTCCTCCCTTTGTATTTGTTGTATTTATTTTCATATTTTATGTATTTGGTTAGGTGTCTTAATGAGGAATCAACTCTCAACCCCTACATTTATAAATATGTCGGATGCCACAGTTTGATTTATCATCTGCCCCCATGTGGTTAATATTCATTTTTTATGCTAATATAGACTAAAATAGAGTGTCAATGACAAACAATTTGAGCTCTCTATTAATCTAATACCAAAGACAAAAGTTTTAGTTTTCGGTTTCTTACAAGACTAAAACAGAATTGTTTTTGATCTCACATGTTGGTACAAAAATAAGGCCAGGAAGACACACCTCTGAAAAAAACTAAAAACAACAACTTTAGTTTATAAGATACAGGTCCAATAATTAGTGTTTTGTTATAATAAATGTGTAATTAGATATGCATTACAGGATTATATAAAAAAATAGTACACAGTCCAGTACAGTTGTAAGGATGCGGTTAACAATTATTTTCAGAACTGTTTCATCAGACAATTATTTTCTCAATTAGATGTATTGTCTAAAGGATATTTTTATTATTGTAATAATTTCAAATTGCCTGTTTTGCCCAAGAGGCAATTTGCAATATGTTGTCCAATAGCAGTGCCACACTGAAAACTCCTTCAGTGTATGACAAAGACAAATCATCACAAGCTGGAATCTCTAAATGTGTGTCATGCTTGCTTGAAAAATTACAAACTATTTGATCAGTGGCAATTCATTTTGGACTAATTGATTAATCAACTAGTTGTCGTAGCTCTAGTAAGTAGCTCAAATATATTGATATAGTCATGCGCAGCGCAAAAGAGTGCTGATTCTACTAACATTATTGATGAACAGTTCTGACTAAATACCTCGATATTGATATTGCAACATTACGGTTGACCTTTGGTGCTTTGACAAAATATTCAAGGAATACGAATTTTGATAAATAATCATCAGTTATGTGGATATAATGACTAAGTGGGTAAACGCAGGAACAGCTCAAACAGAATGGAAGTTCAGAACATTATATCACCTTACAGTAAGGCAGCCTTGAAAACCAGGAAAAGATAACACTCAACGACATCTCGTCTCATCCCAATATCGATATAATACCCAACCCAAAATCAGAGGTTTTGTCTTTTCTATTCCATGGCAAAATGTCCCTGAAGCTGAACAAATGTATGTCATATAAAAGTATTTATCTCATCATTTATCAAAGGCCCTGTCTTGGAAATTATTAGGAAACAGCTGTTATCCGCTATCCTTATGACTTCAGGGCGTCAGAGTGAGAGCTTGTTGCAGAGATAAACACTGCAAAACTATAACGCTGCTTAAGCATGTGTGGAAGTATGCCGAGTCACTTCCTAGCCAAGAACTAAATGAGAAGAGTGTAACAACCTCACACCTGTATGGTTCTCTTAGCTGAGCATGCAGACTGGGAACAGGGGGACACAGCATGCCTGGCTTTGTCTAAAGATTATAAAAATAAAAAAAATAATCTCACCAACTATCACATTAAAAAATAAAACTGAAGAGTAAAAACAACTTGCTTTTCCAGAGGTTATGTGCTGCACTAAGTCTTGGCCAGTAGAACTCCCTGAGGTCTAGTCCAGGCAACCAGTGGAGATGTCAGACGGTGAATGTGACTGGCCAAGAAACTGTTTGGCACACAACATATAAGTATGATATCAATCTATCGTCTAATATCTTCTAATTCTCTGCAAGAAAATGAATAAGATCCCAAAATGTCAAACAATAGCTTGAAGGCTAAAAAGAAGCAAACCAAACTAAAACAGAATTCTAGCTTTTTGTTCATCCTTTTTGTCTTGTGATTGGAGCCTTGGAGGGCAAGAGCATGTGCACATGGATGAGTCATTCTGATGTGAGAAACAGTCATTATTGTTAATAATCCAAGGTCGGTGCGGGTTGTACCAACACAGCGCAGCTTCCGCCACCACCACATGTCCCTCTGTAGTGACCACAGGGACCAACTGGCCATTATCCTCTCACAAAGTCCATAGATCAGTTGCTTGACCAGAACTAGCAGATTGATTCTTGCATTGCGTCCAATTGGCAAAAGGAAAAGGTTATGAAGACATAAAAATAATGGGATGTTGTGACATTCAGCGTGGGAAATTAAGTTGATTTAAAGCCCAATGTGCATCCCTAAATGTCAACATGGCTCAAACATGTAACAGCTGATTTTATTACAGGATTTAGATTTGAGAATCCGGTAGAGTATAAGGCTAAGGCATTGTAGCTGTGAGCTTACTCTACAGAGGATTAATTTTCCTGAATCCTCCAAGCTTAGGGAATAACTTATTGTCAGTGTAGAAAATGCGGCTAGATCCTGCTGTGTATTTTTCTCCCTCAGTAAATACAAGCTGAGGAGTCTGCTATTGGACAGATACTGTTATCCTTTGAGATTCCTTATATTTGTTTGTATATGTTTTATCTGCAGTTTTCAGCACTTTGAATGTCTACCAATGGTGATAACCTGATTACCTGATTTTTTTAATGTTTCTCGCCATGTTCTGGTTTATACATGAATATGGTCTTGAGGACTAGATTTTTTAAATGACACGATTCAAAGTTAGCTTTATTGTCAATTCTTCAACATGTGCAAACATACAGTATTGCCCTTACTTTCAAAAATAATTATCCGAATGACCTCTTCATACTATTACTTCAAAGTACATTTAAATGACTATGAACAGGTATTGACTAGTTGTAATTTGTTTGGTAACAGTATGCACAAACAGATAATATGTAAGTATTTTTGATTTGGTGAGTAGTGAGTTCAAATAGGATTTTTAAATATATCAATCCTGTCTACTTGTTGAATCTTCAGTTCATTTATTTCTCTCTCTATGTTCTCTAAGAGAAGACCTCATTTCAATCACCTCGGAGATTTTTTCCCATCTGTTGTTCCAGACGTCATGCCAGCACGTACATACCTCAATACTCAAGAGAATCTTCTGCGGTGAGGAGACACAGATCTACGATGCTGTTGTACATCTGAACCGAGTGCATGTTTGTGTGCACAACATTAAAACATGCACACAGTAAAATAGAGAGCATACAAGAGAGCAAAAGAACAATAGAGGGGGAGGAGGGAAAGAAAGTGAGAGGTGAAGATGTACTACGGTGTGCAAAAGAGAATCACTCTTCCTTAGTGACTTTATTAGTAATCCGTTATAGGCTGAGTGCGCAAAGCAGAAAAAGAGAGAGGAGGGGTTGAGGTAAATTGTGCATAATGGGGTTACCAGTCAATGTTAGATTCAGCTGGAATAAGATACACTGGTGTGTCTGTTGAGCTAAGAGTAGGAGTGTATAGCTTGGGTGTCAGGGAGAGGCAGAAACAATACATTATATTTATATACTGTGTATGTTGCTTGGCTTCTGGCATCAAATGACCGAGGAATGGCAAGCCAGGGGGGGAGGGGATCTGAGCTCCTCTCAGCAAGCCTGTTGACACTGGAAAGCACACTCATTGACTGTTTGCAAACCTTGCATGCTGATTGGGCCTGAGACAGGCCAGCAGTGCAGACTTTCTGCCTACATTGCCCAAATAAAGGTCAAGTGTTTGGGGGTTGGTAGGAAGAGGTGCCTGTAGAGATCCCAAAAGATATCAGCTCCCGTACCACCAGACTTCAGAGCAGCGTCAGATCAGTGGCCCCGTCGCATTGAAAAGAGACAGTTATAAATGTCGGGGCCTCTGGTCAGAGTCCTTTCTGGATGTTTCGATGCGATGCACAAACATGGGATTAGACCAATTGGGCTGACCCCAATCCACACTGGAGTGATTAGGCTACACATCAAACCTGACCTGTGAATACATGCTTCCTCTAGGAGGAGCTGGAGGATGCAGCCAGGAAGAAGGACATCTGGACTATTTTGCTTAAATCCTAATATGTATATACATTTTAAATAATGCTTGGATTTAATTAACTGGCACCCAAGTGTACTGTGTGGATATAGACCACCTGTTGGTCAGGCCACTAACTCGTTTATTTATTATTCTGTCTTTATGTCTTCCATAACAATAGTTTTTAATTTCAGCCTGAGCTGTGCTATCACACTGAGCAGCATTCCTTTTAGACGGATGGAAAACATCATGTTATCAGGACTTTTAGCCTTTGTGCAAACAACCCTTTTAATTAAGACTGTTCAATTGCGCTTCGAGCTCATATTTGCAGAAGGGTGGGGGGTGAAATAGACTATGAAGAACAAGAGAGAAGGAAAAAAATAAAAAAGGAACAGGATGAGACCAGACCAAGCAGTGCTAAAAGGCGCAGGGCTCTGTTGCCAAAAATATCAAGCATCAGCAACAGAAAATTACTAAACATTATAATACGTCATGTGGAAAAAAATACAATTGCAATTAGTTTTCTCTCACAAATGTAAAGACTCAAATTATGTAAACAAAACCCTAATTTGTAAACCACAACATTAAGTGGCTACACCATCTGGCCAATAGGAGTCAGCAGGATACAGAAGTTATGAGAGCTGCCTGACATACAACAAACAGCAGCCGTAAGTTAATGCTTTAAAAAAAAGAATATATATATATATAAACTGAGCCAAACTCCATTTCAGTCAGTGGACGACCATGCTGCTTCACCTGAATAACAAAATGTAGTGTGTGCTCGACTGTCATCGACTATGAGCATTTGACTATGTCCGTAACATGCGGCTCGGTGGTCCAGTCGTCTTACATCACATGCAGCCGCTTGCTTGTGAGACGCCATGTTGTTATTTTGTCCAGATCATGTGACATGCCGGGAGGTCACTGGCCTTAGCTTAGAGGGAAATTGGCAGCAACATCTAGCGTCACAGGAGTGGAAGAGGTAGGAACTGCATCTTCGACCTGCAAAGTGGAAATCTAAACTAGCAGTCTGACCCAGTGTTAAGTGTCTCAAATGAAAAGCAATTATTTTCTGTTGACCACCGGCTGGCACAACTCAATATTATGCTAAGTAGCAATATCAAATGTTAAACACTTGCTGGTAAAGAAGGCCAGCAGTGTGCTGGGGCGTCCACTGGATGCGGTGGAGGTGGTGGGAGACAGGAGGATGATAACAAAGCTATCATCCTTGATGAACAACACCTCCCACCCCATGCAGGACACTCTGGCAGCGCTGCACAGCTCCTTCAGTCAACGGCTGATTCATCCCCGGTGTGTGAAGGAGAGGTACTGCACTGGTCACTTTAACCACCTCAACTGTGCAATAAAAATACATTTGCATTCTGTCTGTATATATAATATTGTTATTGTGCATTCTTTACTGTTTTTATTTGTATTACTGTTTTACTGTTTATTTATATTACTTGTTTTTATTTTTATTATGTCTCTTGTGTGCACTTTACCCGTTATCCTGCAAATTTCCCCACTACGGGACTAATAAAAAAATATCTAATCTAATCTAATCTAATTGCACTAATCAATATTGTAAATTAATGGATCAAATGACTATGTAATGTGAAAGGTGAAACTCACAGTGATAATTATCACCAAACATTGTAGTTCCCCTCAGCTCTACGGAGGGTTTTAGCCACATTCAGCTCATTGCTTTGGTTTTACAGCTCGCAACTTTACTGTTTTAGTTCAGTCTCACTGCTGCTCAGCCTTGTCTCTACCTACAGCAGGACGCCATCTGTAGTGGTAAACAGAAGGAATGTTCTGGTGCGAGTTTGGTACAGCATTAAAAAATAAAAAAAATAAAGATACATTTATTTTTATCAGACAGTAGTGCAAGTGTCAAAGATGGGGAACAAATAATCTTGCTGGGGACTGAGGTATAGCATTTTGCCGACTGACTAGTTTGGTATACTATTTTCAATACAAAAATGAAGACCTTTCAAACATACTGTACTAAACTGTATGGGCACTGAACAAACCCTTTTCCAAAAGGCAAAGTTGTGCATTTGGAGGCATGTCTCAATTAGTTTCCATTCACATAGCCTACAACAGTGAAGCAACAGATGCAACACAGCGTCTTCATCCCTCACACAACTCTCTCTCCAATGTGGTTGTATGCGACTGAATCGAGCGTCTGAACGTCTGCCCTGCATTCCATGCATTTATCCACACTGTGCGGCTGGTTGAACCAGACTTTGAACTCCATACAGTGACGATTCAGAACAAATACACAAACCATTACAGCCAAATTAAATAGTCATGCACCGATTTTATTTTTGCCTTTTGTATATTTATGTATGTGAATGCTGCACCAGAACCAAGGTTCTATGAATGTAGTGTACATTCTTGTGGCTTCTGATTTGTTATTGTTTCTTCGTTTTTTGAACACTAAGTTAAATGAGAAATGTATTCCTCTACAGATACACCGTGGACATAATCATCCAAGAACTGACAAAACAACATCTGGAGAACTAATGATGGAATTATGGCTAATGTGCCTATAATGTGCCAGGTACTTGGTACATTCTGATTACATTCTGTCATTTCCTGTATTTAAGAGGCTTGGGGACCACTGTTTTTCCTCCAGCCTGACAAGATTCCCCTCCTGCAGCAGCAACCTGCAGTGCCCCCTCAGCACTGGCAACTCCAATTGGAATTGGAACGACGTACGGCAAAATGATCTAAAGACAAACTTAAATGGGACTACATTGAACTACTTAAGTTAACTAAACGTGTGCACTACAAATGGTAACTAATGTACTGCCAATAATACCAAATGAATTATGATTGTGATTATGATGTATAAATTAAACAAACAAACCTGTGCACATCATTTATTTGTTTGCTGATGTATATGCAATGCTCATCAGGTCAAAAGCTCAACAGGGGCAAATGAGCTATGGCTATAAAAGTTTCCGAATGAAACTAGTGCTTGTGAACTTTGGCCGCTCATCGGCTGCATCAATCTACATACTGTGTTGTCTGCAGGCTGCTGTGTGCACTGGACCGTGACTGAGCACTGACTTTAGGCATTGTTGAATCAACATTAAAACTCTTGTCTCAGTGTGCAGTGTGACGGTACTTTTCTAACATGCATTTGTAGTTTATGTACTTCTTTAAACTGCCATTGTGAATGTAATCTACTATACCAATACATTTGCCTAGCCTCACTTGCTTTAATAACAATATTGGATTTCTATCGTTTAGCCAATGGTGGATATTTCGCCAACTGAAATTGATATTTTCAGATGCAGGCAGCAGGGTGGCTGAGTCTTATTTGAAGCTTGGGAGCTAGTTTCAGAGTCCATTAGAAAGAACTTGATCCACATCGGGTATGGTGAAAGTAACTTCACATGGAAATGAGCATAAGTACCTCCATTCTCAACACACACACGCACACACACACACACACACAATTATATTCATAATATATTGACATGGGTTGGTTCAATCTATGAGAATATCTTTGTGGCACAATAACGGTGCTAATAGCAGGATGTGGGGAGGAAGGTATGCACTGTTTAAATAATTGCATGTCTTTAAAATACATTTAGGTCAGGGAGTGGAATTGGTTATGGCAACCCTTCTGCTTTCCAATATGAGGCTCACAGGGAGACGCACGCTGAGAAGCTTTTGAGTCGAATCAATTGTTTGCTTTGCGCACAATGCAACAGCTTTTTGTTTGATTATCCCCAGAGCAACAGATGAATACTATAATGCCAGTTTTTTTCTAAATGCTTTATGTAACACTGAATCATGTTTACAGTGGTGTATTTAAAATGCTGTATTCTTAAGCACGCCTGAGTCAATGTTAACCGATTAGTGTGAATTATGTAAAACTGAAAACAATATAAAGACAATTAAAGCAAAAAAAAAAAAAAAAAACACAAAAGTAGAGAGTGACGGGATCAAACTTGTTGGAAAAAGGCCTTTTTATACTGTATGCAATGGATTATCCTGGTTTAACATTGTGAGAGAATGACTGAAAGCTCATGCCGTAAATATGATTACCGCTGGCCTTTATACGATTTGTACACAGATTTTAATTACATCCATCAACAGTGTAAGTGCTGTGTCTCATAAATTGGGTCATTCTTGTGAAGCAGGCCTTCTTGCTTGTGGCGGATTCACCCTAAGGAGGAATACGCACAGCTGCTGCTGAGACGAGAAGGAAGAATCAGGAGCGCTAACAGAGAGAGGTGGGTGGACTGGACGGCAAGTCCTGGCAGTTTTGGTTGTCAAGGTTCTGAGTTTTGTATTTTATTTTTTTCTGATAAAAGTCTAAACTGCGGCTCAGAATAGAACTCAGCTAGGTTTCTTATTGCCCCTTCACTCTGACATCTGGTACATATATCAAATAGGCGTATATTATTTTTGCAGCGAAATGAAAACACTAAAGCTAGAATATATTGCTCATAATATTTTTGTCTCATAAAAGTGAACAGCAGTTTGCAGAAGCTTCCCACATGTTTCTATGGAGGGTAAATGTCACAGTGATGTCTGTCTTTATGGTTTGAGTAGAGTTCACGTTGAGTTCCACGTTCTGTTTCACTTAAGGGCTGCAGAGTCAGTGTGGCCATGCACGTCCTCTTCCAATGAAACCCATGATTCTCAATACAGAAGGATTGAAACTTATCGACGAGGGTCATTTTAAGTGCTAGCCTGTGTTTGCAGGATTTGCTGCATGTGAAATTATTGCATTCATTTCTTTTCGTTGTGTGTGCAATGTGTGTGTGTGTGTGAAATCCTCTGGGGCCTCTCCTTGGCTTCACAGAGCCACTAATCAGTCTCTCTCTTTTCCAAGCCTTCATCTTCATCTTACTGAGAGAGTGTGTGTGTGTGTGTGTGTGTGTGTGTGTGTGTGTGTGTGTGTGTGTGTGTGTGTGTGCGCACGCGCATGCAGCCATCTCCCTTAGACAGCTGCTCCTGAATAAACATTGTTTACTTCCTAATCGTGCAGGGAGAGCACTGAGGACCTGAACTCTCACTGTAGCCATGTACACATGTATACACACACACACACACACACACACACACACACACACACACACACACACACACACACACACATGCATGCATGCATGCACACATGCATGTAACAACTATACCACACACATACATACACATACTTAGAGCACACAGGTATCAGCTTTATTAGCTATAATCATCGCCATATAATCCATTTGCATCCATCATGCATTAGACATCAATGTGATTTTGTTTATGCAGCAATCCATCACCGATGGGGCATGCCTGAAAGATAATTCCATAAAAGGTAGAAATGGCACCCTTAGTGTCATGAATATGCAATACACCATTCAATTTGTTGTACCGTCGCTCACAGAGGAATATGTGGTCACACTTTAAAACACATACGCACACAGAGAAATTGGCACACATGGATAAATACACACATCCTGGCTGGCATTGGGGGCTAGCATGCACTTGGTTGCAGGAACAGATGGTCTCAACTCTGGAGGGATGATCACAGGGAGGATGGAGGTCAGGAACCAGCAAGTGAGAGAGGGAGGAGGGGGGGGGGGGGGGGGAGGAGAATAAAAGCTGGAAGGAATGATCAGAGCAGCCTGATGGCAGGCAAGGAGATGTTAGGAGGTTTGAAATGAGGATTGATATTTGGAAAGAAAAAGGATGATCAGAGAGAAGGGCATGGGGGTCTGTGGGCAGACAGGAGAGGTGAAGAAAGCTGAGGTAAAGAGCAAGAGAATGGAAATAGAGAAATAGAGAGTTGCAGAGACTCAAGGTGGAGGAAGGGATGGAGTAATCTATAAAAAAGCTGAAAAGAGATGGCGGGTCAGCGAGGTGAGGAAAGAGGGATGATGACCAGAGAAAATGGTATAAGGAGGGACAGAGAGATTTAACAGAGGGCATAGGTGAAGACTGAGGGATGGATGTGAAGGATTGACATGTGCCTGGGTTAAAGGGAAAGAAGAGTTAGTTGACTTGAGGTGAGGGAGAAAATAGTAGAAAGGAAGGGAAATCCTGAAAAGATGGAGGAAGAAGGGATGAAAGGAGGAGACAGTTGATGAAAGAGGCAACTCTCTCTATCCATCTAATGATTTATCACAAATGTTGATGGTAAACAGGGAGAAGGACAAAGTATGCAGGTCAAGTGAGCAATGCAGTGAAGGATGGCAGGAGAAAAGATGGAGATTTGTGCAAGTGTTTAACATATGTGGATCAATAAAAAGGTTTTGTTGCTAGCTAACTTTACTGAAAACACAAGTGGCTAAACCCCCCAAAAAAGAAAGTGCCCCTGGTGTAACCCATTCTAATCATTTAGAAGCAGTGGGCTGCTGTGAAGCGCCCAGTGAGAGTATCTTGGGGTTCAGTGTCTTGCTCAAGGACACTTTGACATGCAAACAGAAGGAAGCGGAGATCGAACCAGCCAACCTTTTGGCTAAGGACAACCGCTCGTCCAAGTTACAGCTGCCCCAAAAACTGAACTGACAATACAATCGACACAAAACATGAAACACCAACACACTACAGAAACCAGCCATGATAGCAAACACTAGCCTTGTTGGCTAGCTACAAAGCTGAAGATACCATTCATCATCCAACTAATCCAGTCAGTGTGCGTAATGCATATATTTTATATGCTGTACTGCATACTGCTGTCGCATCACGATACAACCTCTTGTAATAATAGAGCATTTTAGCTGGCAATCGAACACTAAAAATGTTAGTTAGCTTATGATAAATAGAAGTCCTTCCAATGATTCTACTTTTGTAACGTTACAATTTTAACTTGTGTGTAAGAACAACATAAGATAAATGTATTACATGAATTTGACATATTTGTACAAGCACACTGTGACAGTCGTTCTTAAACAGAACATGATCACTTTTGACATCATAATTAAAAAAATTTACCAGCCTAAATTTGATTTCCTGATTATCCATGAATCCTGAAACTTGAGTATGTTTTTGGTTGTAGATGCTGTATTACTCGTGTCCAGGAGGAAACCGACAGACAAGCAGGGAACTTGTGAGCCAGGCACATGATTGACTAATACATCCTGTGATGTTTTACAATAATTGCTCTGTCACAGCTATTTAGAGATGTGTAACTGCAGTGTGAATGTTCAAATGGTGTCTTTAATCTTCCAGTTTTTGGAATTGACTGTTTGTGAAACAACAGGCCTTGCGGGTGTATTGGAATGCAACACTTTCTGCATGTGAGGCGTATGCACAGCACAGTTTTAGGGTTGATTAGTGGGTCACTTGCTATGTCTGGCTTGTGCGCATTGCAGACATGCCAAAGTCCCCCACCCCCACCCACCTACATTTTCAGCAGCACTCAGTTCCTCCATATATCCGTCTCTCTTTCTCCCCTCTCTCTAATCATGGCCTTAGGACCCTGCAAACGGACGACCGAGGCTAACACTCCCCGGAGGAGCGGAGCAATTGTAAATGAGGCAGAGGTGAAGATGAGTGGGTAGGCAGATAAAAGAGATGAGGGATGAGGTGGACGTGTGGCGAGAGGGCTTTAAAAGAGACTGACACATGAGAGAGAGAAATAGAGAGAAAGAGAGAAGACCTGAGAATTACAAATTGAGTCAGCTATGATCTCTTTTTTTTTCCTTCTTTACTTCCTTATCTTTCTTGCTCTGGCATTTCACCCCTGACTACTCATTATTCTGGTCATTAGTTTCCAATGCTGCACACCCGCAGTTGTTATTCGCTTCTCCCTTTCATATGTATGGACACATGGCAATCATCTCATATATTTGTGAGTCAACAATATAGCTAAAGTATAACATGCAGTCAAAGCAATAGTTTGACATTTTGGAATATATCTCTATCTATATGTCATGTTTTTTTCTGTGGGGTAAATATGAAACGTCAGCAGCTGGCTAGCTTAGCTTAGCATACAGGCTGGACACAGCTACTGTGGCTCTGTCTAAAGCTAAGCTAACAATTTGGCTTGAGCTTCAAGCCAAGAAATAGTCTTTCACATAAGACTCCATTAAACCACATGTGAATTTGTTGAAGTTTTTTTTTTTTAAGAAATCGAACAAGCACAATGTCTTTAATGAGTGAGTTTTTGAGTACTTGTATTTTTTTGTCTTTCAGTTTTGTTACATGTTGTTACCATTGTCCCCCTTTTCCAGTCACTGTATTTTTTGACTTTCCAACCAAATTTAGCCCAGTTTTAACCTCTGTGCAAATGATCTCCATTTGATCTCCATGTTATTTTCTAGTCTTGTTTCAAGTCAAATATCATGCAGAGAGCTCAGTGAAAGTGTATTAATTAAGCAGGATGGCGGAACATGGCCTTGGGCCTGCAACCTGAATAAATGGTACCTACACCGGAGCCTGTGAGCATTCACCGACACACACACCGTCTCGTGTGGCCTACTTCTACCCCACTGAGCCCACCCAGCAGATAACTGAAATGAGGTAGCATCATACCTTGGCAATAATCATTTTGAAAAATGAATTCATTGTGTGTGTATTTGTTTTGGGGCTTGTGCATATTTGTGCAGGAACAGAGTGGCTGCACGTCAGGGCTATAATAATCCCATCCATATCAAAAAAGCCCTGAGGCTGTAGCAGACATGGTGCTGCCAAAGAGTAAAATTCAGCAGTCCTAATTGCCCTCGTTTTTTGTGAAAAGAAGACGAGAATCTCATTGTTTTGGACATTCACGGGTGATTCCAGGTACGTGTGATGGAGACAGTGGAGCAAAATACAAAGGGAGACAGAACAAAACCAGAATGGAAATGAGAAGAGAGGTGTGTGTGTGTGGGGGGGGGGGGGGGGTCATTGCTAGAGAGAGATAAAAAAAATGAAACTAAAATTAAGTAAATGAACTTTATCTCAGTTTGCTATTTTAGTGCTTAGCTCTGAATCATGCAGGATTTCTCCTTAGAGTGGAGCCCTGTGGGACTTGTGCTTCACAGTTTGCTGGCTAAATATCAGTTTTAATGTCCACAGGGAAACATTCAGAAAGTCAATAAACTGAAGGTGATGCTGGGTAAGTGGCCTACATCGTATATTTCTGCTTCAGTAAATGTAATATAGCAACAGTAAAAGACACATATATACTAGTGGGAACAATGCAATGGAATACTGAAAAGAAATTAGTGGAAATCACATTTACCAGAACCCTCCACCTTAACTATATTACATCTCATTATACAATCAACACAGTAACCTTCTACCTTGTCGTGTACAAAATAGGCCACCTTCAGAGTTGCCTAAAGGCCTGTGTGTAAAAGCCACACACAATAACAAATGTGTTATGAACCATTATCTCCTTGCCCGCCAATACATCTATGCCAGCTTAAAAACACTCCCCTCAGGGCTAGACAATCTAAACAGAGAGCTAGATGTGACTCCGTGACCTCTTCCAAAACGCGGAGAGGTTAAAGTTCAAAGGTCAGAGCTCGTCTCTGCGCTTGCACCTCATCTGGTGGGACACTTGATTCGGCTGTGCCCCAGGGCTTAGATTTCTATGACCTGATAAGCAGTTAAATACCCTGCCTCTACCTCCACCCCTCACATTCTGCTGTCTAACACTTCTTCCCTGTATCTGCCCTAAAGCGAAGCTCTGTTTAATCTAATTAGTCACATTCACCTTTTTTTTGCTATTCTTTCTCTACGCATCTTTTGTCTACAAAAGGAGTTTTTTTATTTTAAATGTAGCGCTTGCCTTGTCCTTCGCCGACCTATTTTGCTGCTGCTTGAGCTGTAATAATGCCAGGTGAATTGCTGCAAAACAAGACAGTTATTATAGACAGTTATTAGCTGCTTGTTTCTAGATTTTTCCTGAGTCTTGTTTTTTTGTATTTCCATAAAACACAATATAATTAAGATAATGAAGAGAGATCAGTCACAGGAGAGTTTTGGGGGATGCAGGTGAAAGCAGAGAAATGTCTGTGTGTGCGTGTGTGCGTTCGTGTGTGAAATAGAAAGAAAGATACTCATCCAGCCTTTGTCTTTGATGACTGCACGCTCTGTCATTAGTAATAACCTCTGACTCTTGAGTATGACAACATCCACCAACACATTCTATACAGGAAAAAGCAAAGATGTGAGTTAAAAAAAAAATATGTTTTCACTGACTAAGGCTAAGTTTTCTCTCAATATGTGGCCCTCAAGGCAAATCCCTAATCAACACACTGACATTCTCACACAATATCGAAAAGGCTCTGCCAGTCAGACTGCTTATTCATCGGCTCTGACATGTATTGTTATTTGAAACTGCTGTCAAACTAGACATCTCTCGCTCTCCTTTTCTCTCTCTCTCACACACACGCGCACACGCACACGGACACACACACACACACACACACACACACACACAAACACACACATTCCACACACATGTCAAAGAGGCCAGTCATCCATAAAAATTAGCAAATCAACAGTAACAGCTAGATTAGAGCACTTGATTTTACCAGAGAATGACACATTTTGCGTTATACATTTATTAAAGCACTTACTTAGATAACACATCTAATTTGATTCATTGGTATTCATTACATTTTGAATATTTTCTTATTGAATATTTTAAACGACAGTCATCCATACAAAACGCTCTTTCTGATGACAAAATGTGCTTCAAACATTTAAGGAGTTAAAGGGTGTGGACTGTCTCCTTGGACTCATAGTGTCTGCGTCGACCTTTCCCAACAGGACTGATCTGATCAGTGTTTCTTAACTTCGAACTTCAAACAGCTGTTAGAAAAAGGGCCAATGTGCCAATCCCGTACCAGCCTGCCCCATGAACGCTTCCTTGTCGAGGTATTCTGGGTACGTCCCAGAGGAAGGAGACCCTGGGGCAGACCCAGAACATGCTCGAGGGATTAAATATCCCACTTGATTCCCCAGTAAGAGCCAAAGGATGCGACTGAGGAAATGGACAGATGGATTGGGAAAACTAATAAGTTACAATTTCATTGTCCATTGAAGATTGTAACCAAGATGCTGCACGTACATACTTACATAGACGAAAATTCATCAAAGACAGGGTAAACCGGTGGCACTGGTTTGTCGGATTGACTTAATAGCTACACACTCGTCATGTCCATATTAAGACATGAGTTGCAGTAGGCTGTAGCTAAGAGGACAGTATCAGATTATGTTGTCAAAGTTTACAATCCACAGAGATGTCAATCATCCGTCTCACTAGTGACAGATGACCTCTATCATATCCCCCTTTCTTCTCCGTATCTGTACTGCACTTCTCTCTCCTCTCTGGTGCTGTCACCCGCTCTGTTTGCCTGTCTCTAACCATCTTCCCTTGAACCACATCCTTCTGTCTGCCTTCCCATCATATTTTTCTCTATTCCTCTGTCATTCTTTCAACTCTCCATCATTCTGCCTCTTCAGCTCACCTGCTTGTTCAGTATCTCCTGTTCCACCCCAGATCTGTTTTTCCCTCTTGTTCTCCCAAGCCAATCAAAGCCACCTTCTCATCTCCTCCTCCCCTCTGTTTTCTCTCTTCCATTCTCCGTCACTACCTGCGCCCCCCGCCCACTCCCACTCTACTCTCCCTGCATGTTTAAGTTGCCCTCGCTTGTTTTTGCATTTCGTCTTGTTCTGGAAGCGCTCCGGCAGGATTCAGCCTGTTAAAGGCCATCTGTTAGCTGATCTGACAGGGCTGAGTGCGGCTGTAACACTGGCAGTGACCACCGGCACTGGCACAGTCCAGTGTCTGGCTGTGGCAGGGCAACCTGACAGCCATACAGACGGCCAGCTTTCACACTGTGTTCATGAACAGTCTGATTGTTCATTTGCAGGCATCTGGCGAAGATGCTCAAGATGGATTGTGGTTTGGAACAAGGATGAGGTGAATCGATGTACACATTTTGTGCTCACTTCCCTCCATTCTCCTTCATCCTTTCTTTCTCATCCTCCTCAACCTTCAATAAAAGAAAGAAGCACCTCAACAACAAAGTATTACACACTAACACAGTGTCCGTTTCGCCCTCTTTTGCAATCAGGTTAGCCGGGCAAAAAGGTTTGAAATTGCTTAATGCTTTGGGAACCAAATAATAATAATAATAATAATAATAATAATAATACATTTTATTTTGAGGCGCCTTTCAAGGCACCCAAAGTCGCCTTACAAAAATAATACAGGGTGGGTAAAAGATAAAAGCATGAATGATAAAAACAACAGTAAAACAAAACATCAATATAAGAACATAGGAACAAGTGAAGTGCACAGGGACCAGTTATAAAGTGAATGCCAGTTTGAACAGGTGAGTTTTGAGTTGTGACTTGAATGATGTGATGGAGTCTGATTGTCTTATCAAATCAGTGTTCTTGTGTTAATCCTGGTTTCTGGAGCCAAACCTGCAATAACTTCTCATAACACACAGACCACACAGTTCATGTAATATGCATATGACTTCAGATTAAAAGCATACAAAAGCCCAAACAAACAACTGGCACACATTGTAGGTTAAGTACATTTTTGGCTTTCTCTGGGAGTATGAATGTACACTTGATGCACATTCTGTTTGACAAAGGGGATTTCTCAAATGGAGGTCAGTTTACTCGTCATGAAATTCAGTTCTCAAGCTGGGGAAAGTTATATTTCTCAGGAGACACATTACATGTCTCTGCACCTACGCATGGAAGTATGTCATGGGTAGCCGCAGGCTACAGAGACTCAATATCAACAACACGTTGTGCGGACCTGCACGTCCAGTAAACATATTGGTTGATTCAGGTCCCATTGAGAGGCGATTCTGAAACAGAGATGAAAACAAATGCAAATGTACTACATACAAATGTATAAGAAGCAGCCATATGGACATATCCAAGCAACCCCTGTGTACATTTGTATGAGTGCAGCCCAGAGAATCATTATCGTTGGATATCATCCTCTGTTATAGCTCTGAAGCGAGCTCCTGAAGACTGAGAAAATGACCCCGATGATGTCATCAAGGATATATTGTATTGGGCTTGAGACGTTTAACAAAAAGACTGCATTACACACCAGGGTATATTTTTTTTTTAAAGGCAAGAGCATTTACCAGACACAGGGGGGCAAAGAAAAGTATCATTATGGGCAATGTAGAATGTACAGTAGTGTTTCCAGAGCTTGACCCTTAAAACAGTTTCTTTGAGTGGGGAAAAGTCAGTGAAACTGGGAGGAGTATCATCTTAATGCTTGAAGCACTCCTCTTTGCCTCACTTGAGTGACCAGGCTACAATTTCCCCACTCATAAACTGGGAGCAGAAGGTTTGAAACCAGGCAGGCACGAAGAGATGCCACCAATTTGCATCATGGGAAGTGAAGGATCTGGTACTTGTCATATAGTGTTGCACTTGTTCCTACAAAATGACAGCGGTAGTTGTGTGAAGAATGAGGGGATTCTTTTTTTGAGAGATGAGGTCAAATCCTTCACACTTCATACTTCATCACACCCAGGGAACTGCTGCGTGAAGTGGACACGCTCGTAAGATTTGTGGTTTTAGAAAGCAACACAACTGTTGGACGCAGCCCACCTCAATTGAGATGTCGAAAAGGTGTGGGAGGGTGTTTCATACACCTTTTGAACATCTGACGAGCATTCTGGTTGATCACTCAGTCTCAAATCACAGCAACACTCACAATGTTGGCCATAATTAATGTGAACAAAAGCCACTGAACGACAACACTCTATTACTAATGAGTCACACGTGCAGGTAACAAGCAATTATTATTAATATTGTATGCTTTTCTACCCAGTTAGAGTTTGACTAGATTGTATTATTCATAATAAACTGTACATAATGTGATTAAGGATTTGATTAAGCATTGTTTATTTTGCCCATAGACGAGGTAGCTTATTAACAAAGGGGGTTTGGTTTCCGAAAAGACAATGAGATCTTACTTCAGTGGGACTCACACACACAAACACACACACTTTCACAAATGATAACTTCAAACAAAAGCCAAAACACACCCCAGAAGACACCGGTTCCTGGTTTGAAATCAGTTAATTTGGCAATCAGCATGACTTAGTAGCTGCTTCGCTGAAAAGCTTTGTATTGATTTGCTTTTATGTGAAGTTGGAATTCACATCACAATAAAAGAATACAATCAGGGCTTCCATGATTGTATGATTTGCAAGTGATTGCCTTAATTACAGCTCAAACCAAATATCGACGGTGCATCTAAAAAGCTCACAGTGTCATTGGTAAACTCAACTTCCGACTACCTAATCAACTTTGCTCATATCAGTTTCTTCCGGAGGTACATTTTCGATTAAGAAAGGAGCGATTCCCTCCTCGTTATTAAAAATGTTGACATTTAAGCTGCAGTTTCCTTCTGAAGATAATTGCCTTCACTGTCTTAAAGCTCTTAAGGTAATACTGCATATTTTGTCTATTACTAAACCTGGCTTCGATGGTACATGTGACACACAATCCAATTTAAAAGAGGGAAAAGTCACTCTTTCCATGTAATCTTTAATAACTAAATATATCATACGCAGTGCTTCAGCGGGTTATTCTAAGAAAGAGATGGGATTAACTGTCACAGGTGTTCTCACAAGGAGCAAACAGAGCAAATGTGTGCATTTGATCTCTTCATAAGATAATCATGAATAATCCCATAAGGACATTGTGCCAACTATTGTCGGGGCTCCCATTTTGCTTCAATCACTGGTTTATACACAAGTTGAGAAATATAAAAAGAACATAATAAAGGGATTATTGCTTTTAATGTATGATCAAATGGGCTTTTATTGAATTTGTTTACACCCCAGGTTGAAGTATGTTATCAATGAGCTACAAGTAGCACCATGGCCTTGGAAATTGAAACTGATGGATGTAGTAGAAGGATAAAAGTGAACACTATTGTAGCTTTGGGCGTGCATGCTTGCCAGCAGATAGTATGACAGAATCAAATGACCAATGATAGCTTTACTCAAAGTCAAATCTATTCATGCCATCCCCAATGTGTTTGCCTCAAAGGGCCAAACAGGCACCTGTTTCAACTCTTTATGCTAAACTAAGCCCGCCAGCTGCCAGTAGCTTTATATTTACCGTACATAATGTTATTATGCTGTTGTTACACATCATCAGCTTCACATTGAATCCCCTTCTAACATTTCAGTTCAATGACAGCATACATACCATGACGTGTTGTTTTACTCCATGTTATTGATTACATATTATGTGTGCAGATACAGATAAATTACGTTCATAACAGAATCTGTCAACAGCTAAAAATAAAGTAAGTGAAGTGTTTTAAATAGACAATTGTGGAGAAATTGAATTTGTTTGGGAATTACTGGAAACATCATGGGATAAATGAGACTTGTGAGTTGTGTGAACAGATATTTGAGATAGTTTTGCTGTTGTTAATGCAGGCCCCATTTACGTTAAATCATCAAGTATTTACTCCATCTTGATTATATGTTCACCTTAGAAGCATCTGAGAAAACACATGTTTAAGTAATTTGGCAAACAGGTGGTGAGTAATTGATGTACAAATTGTCTGTAACGGGTGAAGTATTCCTTTTATGTGTCAATGAGATTAAACAAAAGTATTTCCGACCACTTGCAGGGTTCAATTGAGGAAACCGTGAAAAACATTCCCCCATGACTCTCCGAAAATCCTTTTTGTCCGTCTGGCAGCCAGCGAAGGTCAACAAGGCCAAGAGAAAGGAAAGGTGTCTCAGCTGAATTACATGCTCTGTGGATAGATGTGTATTCCTCTATCCTCACATGCTCGGCTTGTGATATCCGGCTCTTGAGTGGCAAGTGTATGCTTTTGATTCCAAGATGCTTCTCCCCTCTGGGTGGTGGGCAAAGTCTACAAAGTCATAACACAGCACAATGGGCTCCTTGTTGTCAGATGATTGCAGACTGTGTGTGTGTGTGTGTGTGTGTGTGTGTGTGTGTGTGTGTGTGTGTGTGTGTGTGTGTGTGTGTGTGTGTTGTGGAGGAGAAGCTAAAATACCATCACAGAGGGCAGAAGACATGCAATGTGCCCGTAAATTACACTAAAACACAGTTTTTTCTTCTGTTCATTAGACTTACTGTCGAAAAAACACTTATAATGGAGGGGGAATAATGGCTAACTATAAATGATTCACAACACATGGAATATAAGACTCTCCCTAGCAACATTACGCCAACAAACAACCCATAATGCATCATTCCCAGTAGGAGCTGGTGTTGCCCCAGTCCCATCTCAATTAAAAAATAATCTGATGTTGCTAATACATACATGTTTAATCCTCAAATATATTACTACTTCCATTATTTAAAACACAATTTACAGAGTATAATATCATTCTCTGTTTAGGATAATAAAGCAATTGATTTTCTTTATTGTGAAAAGTAAGAAAGGAAAAAGTGGCTCTGGTTAGCGCTGTATTGTCAAGGTTGAAAAGAGTGACATAGTTCCCGTTTTAGTTCAGACTACAGAGCCTCCGCGTTGATGTGTGCTCTACTGCACGTTTTGGATATGTCCATTCCGTACAATGTAATTGTGTTGATACATTTATTTGCGGTGCAAAGCGATATGTGGAAATCGTAGTCTAAAAGGAGAAACCAATGATGGACATGTAATAACACTGACAGCCTCTAAACGTTCACGTTTACATTTCACACACACATCAGGGCTCGAGGCCCCCAAAAGATCACTGATATTAAATATGATTTGTCTAGTATTTCTACTACCTGCACCATCGGTATAGCTGTGCGACATTTTTTACTATTGTCTGTCACTCCTCCACCCGTTCCCATAAGAAAGACACACCCCACAGAAACAAATTGTGCAAAAAGTCTAGTCTGAAAAATGAAATCAAATAAAAAGAAAGCAGGGGGAATATTGGGATGATCCGTAAATCTGTGAAACGGGAAAAAGAAAGCGAGATGTTTCTTTCTCAAAAGGAAACTTTCACCAAAGAGCTTGTCCCACTCTCCATAGAACAGACGATGAGCTTCCTCTCCTCTCTTCTCTCTTCCTTACAGTACAATAATTCTAATTATGTTCAGACAACTAAACATGCCAGCTCTAACGACAGCACAGATATGGGGAAATTGGCTCATTTGCACAATAATAAAATGTAGGTTTGAGCCCATAGCAAGCCTATTAACATTTAAATGATACAACGACGTTATCTCAAAAGTGTGTGCTTATCCAGGGTGGCTTTCTGCGTGGATGTGCAGAGAATGATCAAACAGCCATGCGCCTGCCTATGCCCCACACTCCTCAGTCTTAACACTGACAACCCCGCTGACAGCGCTGTGTAATTGGGGGGGGTGCTGAGGAGCACCCAGATCAGGATGGTATGGTGGAGGAGAGGCGGAGTAGCGTGAAGAGGCAAGGTGAGGGGGAAGTGGAACCTTGAAGGGGAGAGAGAGGAGCCGTAGGTCCATTACATGCCTGCTCAAGGTCTACACCCCAAGGACGTCAGGGAAACTTCAAACTAAAGATGCATACAAACACACAAAGCGAGTAGCAATGAAATGCATCCAACAAAGTCAAGATTCCCAGGTGAGACATTAACATGCCTTTAGGGGTTGGCATCAGAGTCAAATCACATCAGAGTTACAATTTTAATCATTTTTTTTTCATTACAAACTAAGCCCATAAAGACAAAGAAATCATCAACTTTTACCTAATGTACTTCATTAACAGACATCAAGGATCCTCTATGTGCGATGGAGAGGGTCTTTCAGCCATTTTACTTTGACACAATAAGGACATCTTATTAATACAATTCAGTATATTATTATATATATATATATATATATATATATATATATATATATATATATATATATATAATATATATGGGTAGCGATGTTGACTTAGCTTGATATGCTAGCTTAGTAGCTTGACAGAGTTATCCATGTGTGTCCTCCTGGTGTTCTCATGTTTTCTTAATTTTTCCGACAAGTGCTTCATGTCCCTTACTCTCGTAGCTGTCCATGCTAGATCGGTTCACGTTGATTTAAAAAGCAAGCATGGAAAGTAAAATACGGCGTTATCACGACTGCATCCAGCAGCTAGCTAAGCCAGACAGATACAGACATCAAAACTTTGCGTCAAGCGGAAAAATTAACACAGCTGACACAAACTCCATGTTTATTAGCCCATGCTACCATGTGGATAGTTCACCTGTGTCTGAAGGGGGCTCACACATTTACTGTAGACTACGAGAGCTCAGGAAAGAGTGGCCAATCCGTAAGTGAAAGTGAAAATCTATTTTCATTTTTACACATCGTCCTAAACCATGTATTGAAAAATAATTGATGAACTAAATGTATCTCCCAGCTCCACATGTCCTTCAGTGTTTAAACAGGCTGTACGCTGGAACTTGTGGGTCAACTATCTATTTTGTTGACATGCACAGACACCTGACATTTTTTTAATTTTCATCCCATCATAATGGTTAACACGGTGTCACATTTTGTAAAGAGCAAGAAAGTAATTCATTTTCATGCAAAAATAGATGATGCACTTCATTCTCAAATGCCACCTTATACTTCCTGCAGAGACTTCACTCTTCATTGTGTCCAACTTAACCTTCATAATTATGGAACTCTGCAGTGCCTTGAATTTAAAGATACACCTGTAGCATAAAAGCATTGCCATTTCCTTTGCTATTACTCATGTGGCCTTTAAGCCACTAAAACATGATGACATGCTATTACACTTGAAATGCCATATATTTTTAAATGTGAAGGTAACAAAAAAGACATGGAATATCTTCTGATATGTCCCAGTGTGGGTTCAGTGGAGTTTGTGGCTCTGCAGCATGTAAGAAACAATGTGCTCCCCAAACATGGAGTCTCTAAAATTGCTTGCTTACCTATCTGTTTAAGGCAGTGGTTCTCAACTGGTCTGGCTCCGGGACCCACCATCTCCCCTGAATGACAAGCCACGACCCAAATCGAGGAACATTCTCAACTTCTCCAATGTATGTAATGAAAAGATGGTGCAGTTTGAACCTGAGATAGTACAGAACATGTATGCTAACACAAAAACAAGTTTAATAACCAAAACGAGCAGCTGGTGGCGATGATAGAGAGGGAACTATTCCCTTTTACACTCAATTAGCTGCATTGTAATTAAAAAACAAAAACTGCATCTTCAGGACACGAGGTATTACAACATACATAACCATTCAGAATCTTCAGCTATTTTTAAACAGACTCAACAGCTTTCATGCACAAACAGTCCAACAACTAAGAAGAAGTTTCAAAAAGACTGAAATTACCTAACTTTAACTGAGAACACACACTCACCGAATCTATGACAAACACTTTACTGTGGAACACGTCACTGTGTTGAGGAGCAGCTTTTCCACTAACTCAAAATAAATTAAACAAAAGTGGAATTCAAAAGGATTCACATATACAACATTAACTTCTCTTGTGATGACCTCATCAGTAGGTAAATACTGAAAAACATTGTGCGTTACAGAAAATTAAGCAGCACTCAATTCTCCTCCCAACCCCAGAGTTTTTTCCTGTCATGCAGGCAGCGCCATCAGTTGTCAATGTTATATTCAGTAGGCTGTTTAATTAAATTATCCTAAAAACCCAGAGTCTCCCCCATATCAGGATGGTTTGACCCAACCTGGCACATGCTGCTGAAAACATGGAGGGACAAGTGCAAAACCAGTTGAAACCAGAGCCGGCAAAATAACGACACTCCGCTGCATAAAAAAGTCCTTTCCAAATAAAACCACAGGATGGGGGAAAAATTTTTTTGCTTTCTTTTTTTTTTTAGGCAAAGGCCTGCGACCCACTGAAAACGGGTCCGCGAACCACCAGTTGAGAATCACTGGTTTAAGGGATGACTTTTCAGTTTTCAAACATACATTTTCCTCGATTATATTTATATATTTTTTATATAAAAAAATCATCAATATCATGTTAATTGAAAAAAAAAATAGAACTGTTAAGCTTCACAGGCTCATTGTGATACAGACGACTAATATTAGTGAAACTAGCTTGAAATTTAGCTCTGAATGAGCTTCCCCAGCAAATGTCACAACTGTTTTGATCTTGAAAGGCCTAAATATTACATATCATTTAAACAAATTCTTATACCAAGCAAATTGATTGTAAACAGAATATATTTGGACCGATCAATTGATTAATTGAGAGAGTAAATCTTAAATGAATTGACATGGAAAGTTAGTTGCGGACCCGTCCTGGTATTAAAAACAATTCAATAAACTGACGCTAGAGTTGAGACGCTTTGTTGATTACGATTATTCGATCGATAGCAAACTATTTTGATAATTGATTATTAGAAACCGGTCGGGCTTCTGGTCTGTGAGGATTTGTATTCTATTTGTATTATCTCATGTGAAAATCATCAGCATCTTTCACTACTTTCTGAGATTTTCTAGACCAAACAACTAATTGACAAAATTGGTTAATCTCAAACTAAATCGACAATGTGTTTTTTAGCTAATTGTATGATTGCATATCCGTGTGGATGCATGTAGACAGCTCTGGGTCAAGTGATGTCAGCACTCACTGTTATAATAAGCAGTGTGCATGATGACAAGAACACACACTCACACTCTATCTTCACCCTCGTTTTCCCTCTGGTGGGAACGCAGTTTACCTCTTCAACCCTCATTACCATACCAATAGCGAGAAGACAGCTAAAGCTAGTCTGTCAAAGGTATTTTAATTACCAATTAGAAAGTTGGCTGCCTGTGCGTGAGCTAGTTCAATATATTTTTCTCTCTCCTCCTTGCTTTCTCATACTGCACCTTCACACAGAGGTGTATAGCCCGGAGCACAAGGTCCCCTGGTGCCGTAGCCTTGATAAACAATGTCTCATTCAGCTCCATATGAATAATTAAGGGTTGAGTGTTGAGAAAAGAGGACACTTGTTTATTCACAGAGAATAGCCTTGTCGGTGGCTGTATACCAGCGGTACAGAGATGCCAGAGGAGCTTATGGCCTGCCTGTGACATTATCTAAATGGCACACTTACAAAAGACGTATAAACACACAACGATCTTCTGCATGCGCACTATGCCACACTAAAAAACATTCATAAATGATAAACGAAGTGGATAAATACTGTGGTAAATATGAAATATTGATGCGGCTTTGGCAAACGTGGCATATGATGTTCTTATTATGACAGTCCCTGTGTGTGTGTGTGTGTGTGTGTGTGTGTGTGTGTGTGTGTGTGTGTGTGTGTGTGTGTGTGTGTGTGTGTGTGTGTGTGTGTGTGTGAGGGTGTGTGTGTTCACGACTGTTAGCAACTATGGATTTTTTGGTTCGAAGGTACATCCGACCGGGTGACAAAGAGGTTAACGCATTTGATAAATTATTCCTTTCCGATATGGGATCATAAAAAGCTTCACTGTAAATTGCAATGATAAAACTCGAAGCTTTGCAGCGGTGGATTGCAGCCTGGCAGGTTCTGTAAGGTTTGTGACTGACTGATAATTTCCATCTGCTCCGTTGGCCTTTTGCGGCACCTTTTAAATATATAATGAAGAATATATCTCTGTCTCTTTGTTCTTTTCTCCCTCATACCCTTTTGACTTGATCCATCAGCTATATTATTGACTTGCATAGCTAACTGCACCCCTGTGGGCTTGATGAGGAAAAGTGCAGATTTGCAGAATCCTACAGTAAGGGCACGTCAGGAGCGATACATGCAATGAGGCACAATCAGATGAAATTAATCTGCTTTGAAACAATATCAATGTGATGCATGATGCAAGGGGTTTTATGTGAAATACAAGCTGCTTGCTACTTACAGAGTTTTGACTGCAGTGTTTACGTTGTGAGAAAAGTTGATGTGAATGAACACAGACAACACACTTACTATCTTGTTTAGGCTAAATCTCATTAATGTCTATAGGCACAGACACAGGACTGCCGCTTAGCCAGTTGGGATCACTTAGCAGAACAGTTCCAAATGCACAGCTTTGAGCCTGAGGGGTTACAGCTCACATAGTGTGAGACTCAAGTGAAAACAATCAAGGAGGCCAGCCCAGTGCACTAGGCACAGCTTAATGTTGGCTTATACAGTACAATATATTGTATTCTATGAACTCTACGTTATGCTCTGCTGTATTTCTATATGGGCTGAACGCTTAGTCTTAAACAAGTGTTCAGCTCTCCTTGATATTTTATTAGTGTTTCATGAGAGCAGCAGTGAGGAGAAATAAAGACAGATGTGACTGCACAGCAGGAGCTGGTAGTCACACACTGCAGTCGGGGTATATGGTATTGGCAACATGAAACGCCAGACAGCTGAGCCACAGGGGAACTCTGCAAGACACATTTGATATTGCTGATGGATAGCTGTTCAAGGAATAATAAGTCTTACAAAAACCATTAAAGTCAGAATTAATGACAACAGCACAAGGCTTCACCTCATTATACGAGCATTTCGGGCTGACATGTTAACAAAAACAGCAACACCGTGACAACGTAATATCTATTTAAACAAGTGGTAAAAGTGTCATTAAGGGAGACATATGTCAAGCAATAATGATAATATCATTATGTGTGTTGTTTATTTAGGTAGTTGTTATTGTAAATTGTTCCTGCACCTGTGGCCTAAACAAAAAATCCTGTCCATGCAGGGATGCACAACACGGAATATTGCAGCATATTGCATGTCCGATCTTACCTGTGGCAGATCGCCAGTGCTCTAAGTGCTATGACTTGGCATTGATATTTCTTCATTCCACATAATTCGCATACGGTGTAAGACTTCATTTGACTGCCAACATTTGAAATCAGTCCAGTAAGGGCTGCGCAAGCATCTAAATTTGTTAATTTAATATCAGAGCAGTTTCAGAAAATGTTAATTTGTATAGGAACAAAATCAAAGGAGTGAAAAGCCTATTATACAATTAGAATGTCAGATGTTATTAACTGTAGTTGTTGTTAGAAAAAACGAGTACAAATTTCTCAAAAATCCTTAAAAAAGAAACACAACATAATTATTTGTTCCTTGGCCCGTTCACAAATTAAATTGGAATACGTTTTTCCGGTTTCATGCCAACAAATAAAGAGTAAAACAGGAAATGCAACAGCTGGATGTTGGTGTATGTACTATTAACCCTTGGTTTCAATGAGTAGGAACCACCATACAGTATCAATGTGATGTTTGCAGTGCTAGCTCGGGTGCTAGTCTCCTCAGCAAACACTGTTAACATCAATCAGCCTGGCATGATCCTGCCACCACCGGGGAGAGGTTTCACGGAGGGATTCCCCCACACCGAGTGGCTGTCACTGAAATCTGAGGAATCCCTTGGCAGACTGCTGTTGAGAAGTGTAAAAATATCTTCGGTTCTTGAGGAAACAGTTGGGCCATCATGAAACTGTGGGGAACAATGACCCAGATGAAGTCAGACAAAATCACCGTGTCTCCATTTCCCTTCAGATCTGCTGTGAGCAATACTTCATTCAAGAAGAAGGCAGGTTAGAGCTAGGAGGTTTTGCCGACAGTTAGAAGATCAAATAAAGTTATGCAAGTTAGTTACAAGCTCCTATTAATGCTTTTTATTGGTAAAATATAAAAAATCTGACAGACGCAAAGGGTGATCAATAGCATTGATTTTGAAATATGGCCCAACAATATCATTATGTGTCATCAGGGACTTTGGTTGACAATTCTGACCATGTATGAGGAGTAATACATGACAAGGTGTCCTGATAAACAAAAACAAAAAACTGACTCCCAGATATGTTATTACAAGTTAGATTTTACAGTGCAACAATGTTTTTAAAACACACTTGAGGAATCCTCCCGTGGTATGTGCCTTACTGAGGAAGATATGTGACTATCAGGATAACACAGCGCCAGCCCTTTGGCCTAGAGCACACATAACACTATGCAACATAAAATCCAGACAGGGTTAACCCCACACACACACACACATCAATCTGTATCTTCCCATCCATCTCACTACAGCATAATCTGCCTTATTTGACCTGAGCTGAGGGGGGTCAACAGGGCGGACAGATGTTTCATGATAATGGTTTGTGTGTGTGTGTGTGTGTGTGTGTGTGTGTGTGTGTGTGTGTGTGTGTGTGTGTGTGTGTGTGTGTGTGTGTGTGTGTCAGGGGATAATGCTAGCAGGCTGGATTTAGACCCACTCACACTTATTTTTTTTCTCTCTCTCTTATTTCACATCTTGCTTTACGGCCCAGGTCACATCAGTTACAAATAATCCATCTTTCCTCATCGCTGATCCACTGATCTTACATTAAGGACACGGCTTTATCTTACGGTGTGTGTGTGTGTGTGTGTGTGTGTGTGTGTGTGTGTGTGTGTGTGTGTGTGTGTGTGTGTGCGCGTGTGTGTGTGTGTGTGTGTGTGTGTGTGTGAATGCAAGATAGGACTTAATCCCAGTCTCTAGGAGCAGCAGGGGGTGTGAGGGGTAACCTTTTCACACACATTTGTGCACTCACTCAGGCACACCCTCACACACATATTTATAAAATACATCCAATAATGCTAAGATCCTGATGGAGGGCCAACCAATTTATGTCTATCACAATGCCCATAAAAAAATCCCAAAGTCAATAACTCCCCCGAGGCTCATAACTCTTAATTGTCTTGTATTTCTGTCGGATCTGACATTGCTGCGGCTCTAAATATGCCCAGCTAGATCTCCACCTTTCCTTGAGTCTCATATCCTCACTCATCCTCACAGCTTGGCCTCTATTAGAGAAGCCCCTCCCAAGCCTCTCCCCTCTTTTTTTTTTAGCTCTTCTACCCGATGGTATCATAGGACGAGGGCAGAAAGCGAGGGAGGCAAAACCAAGAGTTTGATGAACCTCAGAGAGAGAAAAAAAAGAAACGTTCAAGGAATCTGCTTCTGACACTCAACCTCCCCAGCCCCACCCCTCTTTGCCCCCCTCCATGTCCTATATAATGAGTGTTTGTAAGAGTGCCCAGCCTGTTTTTAGCCGTGTTTGTTAATTAATCAGTATGCATGCCATGCCAGCAGATGGCAGTAAGGATAAGGTGCCTCTGGGGAAACAGCTAATAGGGTAATAGGAAAGGGGAGGAGAGAGAATGACAGAGGAGTCCCCAGATTGCAGACAGGTGACCTCTGTCACAATATAGCAGTCAGGGCGCGTTAGTGTATGCTGCTGTACTTGCATGGTCATGAAAGGGCAGAATTTACATGTGTGTGTTTGTGTAATGCAGACACGCGCACTTGCTGGTACATGTACACAAACACAGGTCAGAAACACACACAGATACCACACACCAACTGCTGCGTGGGGAACAGTTTCTCCTGCTTTGCCCACTGGGAGCCCTCGACTGTACTGGTTTCCAGGGCAGTGCAGAGGGATGTTAGTGCTGCTGTGGGGCCCCGTCACACAGATGGACGGGGCCCAGCGCATATGCTGACAGAACATTATACTTCTCTCTCCACTTCCCCGTGCAGAGCCCCGCCCGAGTGCACAGGAGCCCCGAGTGGAATATTAATGTTCCCAATTCAATTTGTAGGAGCTAAAGCTACTTCCTGGATGAGCAGTGTCGACACTTCTGTGTAATCGATGACGAGCATGTAGGGATTGTGTGTTGTTGACCTAATAACGAGGTAGGAGTGGAAAATAAAAGCTCAGATAAACCATTGCTGCTGGTGCTGTTGCATTTCCCCCTTTCAGTACTCAGAATATGTGCTGAGAAAGTTAATAACTGCTGCTTCTCTATGTGGCATTTATTTCATATATTTTCATACTCTGCCTCAAGTTCAATACATACCAGGTCACACTGATATGTATCTTTATGATATAAAAAAAAAAAAATAATCCACCTTCTCCTGCTTCCTCAGCGTGTGTATATTACTAAGCTAACCGCCAGCAATCGAGCATGAAAATATAAAAGCTCAAAGTGCAGAATGGGTTTGAGGGAGGAAGAGTGAACCATGCATCAACAGTGGTGGGCCTTGACACCAAAACATGAGCTAAGTATGCTTTAAAAAGTATTATCAGCTGTCTGTGGAGTTAACATTGTGTGAGTGAAACTACAAAGTCGGGTGATAACTGTCTATGGATTTAACATTCGATCCTTTGCAAATATAAACAAAAATAACTAATAGAGCAGCTTATAGTCCTCGTCGGTGAGACCAGCTCATACTCACTGCCCTTGACACCTCCTGTACACCCATAATGCACCAGTGTCAGTAACATTGTGTCTGTCAGACTGGGGATACTATTCCTGGCTGCCTGCAGAGTTTGGCAGGAATGCTGCTGTGTATTGATTTAAATACTATAACCGTCTCCAGTCATTGCTTGTTTCTGGTACTCAAATGCAGCCTATGACTAAATATACATTTCTATCCCAATATATTTTGAGTAAAAAAAAAAAAGAAGCATAAATTGCAATACCTTACAAACTAAATTTCAAAAGTTTTATATACATGATATATAATAACAACATTACATTAGAACATCTCAGCTCTGGGTCGATAAAGGCAGGAGGTGAGCATAGGCTAAAAGAAGTGGAGGAGCCACCGAGACATCAGAGTTCAGAGTATTTTACTCTAAATGGGACCACAATTTACTAAATGCTGTATTGAAGAAGACTTGAATTGTTGAAAAGTGACTGAGACCATGAACTCATGTTTACGTTTGCTGAGGTAAGAAATCAAGTCAGATGTAAGACAGTTTTCTTATCGACTTCTTTACAGTCAGATTTCTTTTTGCAACCAGAGGAGTCGCCCACAGATTTAAAAGAATAATAGTTGAAGCCACTTCCACATTGGCTTCACCTTTCAGAACAGGATGTTGCCATCTGGAGGTGACACACATTCCACCACTTTTAGGACGCATGAGAAAAGCATATAATTGCTTTGAAAAACTAAATAACAGTACATTTCCCTCATAGGATTTGCATTAGAGCCCTTTTAGAGCAATTCCTTTAGCAGAAATGTATTAATATTTTTCAATGGACTACAGTTCCAGATCAAGTATTTAGTTTAAATGCACTTGTTTGTTTCATTGTTGTTTGTGTAATGATCCCTTTAGTACATTATTGTTGTTTTACAGCATCTTTGTGAATATATTATGTGCACTGTGAAGCAATGCATTGATTTAAAATGTTGCTACAGATACAACACCATATCCTCATCATGTCCTCATTATAGTCAGTGGGGAATGATAAACAAGGGAAGAGAAAAATAAGAAAAAACAATGTTTTCTATACAAACCATATTAGAAATATGTTTGGACGAAAATATCTTAATCATTGATCTTCCAGCTGAAGCACATTATCGTTCAGACTGCATAATGTGTGTATAATGTGCTGTAACATACGTTAACGAGTGCTTAGCTTGAAACAACATTTTCTTTTTTAAATTGTACAACTACAAACAATAGTGTCCTTATGGTACCTTGTTCCCTTTCTCTCTGTGCTTGTGACTCCAATCATGAAGCTCTCTGGCTTAGCGCTCATATTTAAGCCTGCATTTTAGCCGACTACCTTTCAAGAGCCCAATCAGAGGGTTGAAAAGCATTTCACCCTCTTTTTTTTCTGTCTGGCACGGGTGGAATTGGGGCAGTTGTTGTCATGGCGGATGTTCACACAAAAACGCTAAATAAAGGACCATCTCCTATGGCAGTTTATGGGGGACAGGACAATTTGGGGGTTAAAAAAGGTAGAAAATCCTGCAAACACAGAACCAGCCTTATTTTCACACTGGCACACTTGGAAGTGTTGCTCGTGGAATTACAGCTGCGGATAGTTATTATACAAAGGACGAGTTATTTCGACAATCCACGTTGCCGTAAATAAGCAGAACAAGTATAAATACATGTAGAGGACAAAGATTATCTGGGATGTAGATTGTCATGTTATCCCGAATTACGCCCAGAAAGCCAAGGGAGGGGGTGGGCTGGGTGGTAGGTAGATAACATTTAGCTTATCCCCATTGCAGAATCTTAGTCTTGGCTATACAGCCAGCCGGCTCCACTTAATGACTGAGTTTAGGCTTGGTGTTTCCATGACGACCCATACTGATTGCTTGCCCTAATCTCCTTTAATATGGCTTAATGCTGTTTGTACCTCTCAACATTTTAGCTTCAGTCTCTCTCTCTCTCTCTCTCTCTCTCTCTCTCTCTCTCTCTCTCTCTCTCTCTCTCCCTCTGTTTATCTGTCTGTCTGTCTGTCTCTCTCTAACTCTCTCTCTCTGTTTCTCTCTCTGCCTTTAGTTGTCTCTCTCTGTGTTTCTCTATCTCCGTTTAGCTCTCTCTCTCTCTCTGTTTATCTAACTCTCTCTCTCTCTCTCTCTCTCTCTCTCTCTCTGTCTCTCTCTCTTTGTTTCTCTCTCTCTCTCTCTGCTGTTGAGCAGGGTGAAGGCTGTGATGTAACGGGACTCACAGAAAAGGGGGCATTTCCGG
The DNA here is from genome assembly GCA_038501785.1 of Myoxocephalus aenaeus. NCBI lineage: Eukaryota > Metazoa > Chordata > Actinopteri > Perciformes > Cottidae > Myoxocephalus > Myoxocephalus aenaeus. Next base: position 376,670 of record JBAMJR010000132.1, read on the forward strand.
CTTGACTTTTGACATGAAGATGGCTCCCAAACATCTGAATGTGCTTTAGGTGTCCTAGTTGAAACCTTTCCACGTGATGCTGGTCAAACTATTTACTGGCTGCAGCACATTTCTTCATAGTGAACATTGAGAGGTTAGAAATAGCTTTAAAACGTGCCCCTCCTCCATCTTTCTCACGCTCCACCCACGGGCCGTCTCCCTTTCTCCCATCTCCTGCTCCAGCTTCTTCTGTCTGCCCAGACTTCACAGGTCCTTTGAGACTCCCACAGTGCTGTAGCTACAACTGTTTTCATCCATGTTCACACAGAAACAAACAGGCCCTAGTTGTACCAGGATAGAGCCTTCACATGTACAGTATATCCTTCGTGGTTGTAATTGGTGACTTGGAAAAAGTTGGAAAATGGACCAATTATAAAACATAGTCTGCTGAGATCAAATTGCTGCATGTAATATTTCAGCTGTTTTGCAATTAAATACAGATAGCAGCACCTAAAGGTATAATTAAAATTAAACTGAGCCTGTCAATCTTTGCAAGGACCTCAAGGTATGAATGCTGAGATATTAAATCAATACTTCTGTCTCTAAAAACACCCATCCAATCTCACAGACCGCCTCTAGAACTGATAGATTGAGCTATGCACTTTTCATGCAAATCAATAGCGTACCTTATTCAGAATACAGAAAGCAACACATTGGCATAATATCTGTATATGGCTACGTATCCAAATTCATCATATCGCTACACAAGCCAATGCATAATCAGTAAAAGAGGTTACTTCTTTTGCAAATGTCAATGACAATATGTTACTTTTCATATTTAACACTGACTTAATTTTAATATAGCACTTAAATGCACTGAATGGGTTTAGTTTTGACAGAGAATATTATTGAATGTAATTGAAGTAATAACAATGTTGCATTTTGTAAAAGGGAAACCAAGTAGTTGTTCAGCCAACTTTTCTCTTTTATATATTTACCATTGTTCCATAAACTAAATGATTAATTATCACATTATTCAATCAATCAATGGATATATACATGGTGAAGGTGAATACATACTGCATGCAGAATATAAAGAATATTCCGTTGTTAACAACCACTGTCTGTCATGTTGGAAAGCTGTACAGTGATTGGCTCCACATCAAAGCATTTCAGTGGAGGAGAGGATCAAGCTCTGGATCCCGTTGACTTGATGTAGAGATGGTAAGTGACGCATCATATCATCGTATAGTAACAAGTACAAAGGCAATAATAAGGTGTGTGAAAAAAGAATAGTTCATTTTTTGTTTTTGCTAAACACACACACACACACACACACACACACACACACACACACACACACAAACACACACACACTGCAGCTGTGAGGCTGGCAGACGTGTTAGCCCAGCTGGCAATGTGTGCATCTCAATGGCATACCGGGGTTCTGTTGAAATTATAGATGTGCCAACAGATGTTTGGCAGTGATGTTATGGGTGAGTGACACTTTCAGTATGTTTACTTGTGTGTGTATGCATGTTCCAGCATGTACTTGAATGTACACTTGCATTTCTGTGTGTATTTTACCGAATGTTGTGTTTGATTGTTCTTTGTGTGTGGGTATATATAATCTATGTTCATCTCCCCATGTGTTTGAGGAATAGTATGCAAGTGTGTGTGTGCATCTATCTGTGTTAGGCCCATGAAGATGAATTAGAGGAATTAAGAATGTATGTGAGTAGTAATACATGAGTAGCCACCAGTGGTTATCTTTGCAATAGTGATACCGTATTGTAACATGAAGCAAGCAAAGCCTTTTGCAGAATAAAACTAAGAAGAAGAGTAAAATTCATATAAAGACGGAGCACATCATTAGGGAAATAAAAAAAGGAACGAAAGGCAGTGGAAAAGGGGTGAGAGAGTTTGACTGAGGGATCGAAGGTGATGAAAATGTAGGGAGCGGATAGGTGGAATTATAATGCAGAAGGAATTAGAGAGACAGTTTATATAATGTTATTGTGTTTTGTTTTTTTCTGAAATAGTACAAGGATCAGGATGAGGTTGCATCTAGATCCGGTAGACATAGATGAAGACTGAGTCATGTCGGGCACAGGAAGGGGGTCACAGAAATGCCGAGAGAGAGAGAGAGAGAGAGAGAGAGAGAGAGAGAGAGAGAGAGAGAGAAAAGATTCCGCTAAGATTCCCTAACCATAAAGTGGCCAGACTATAAGCCTAATTTTATATTATATAATTTTAATAAATTGCACTGTATGTACATCCATAGTTTAAAAACATCAATTAAATGTATTGGCTTAACCTCTTGACACAGAGACTAATATGTTAGCATGGCACTGCCTGTTCTGTTTGTTACAACTTAAAATGACTCATAGTTTACATCTTACATTTACATTTGCATTGGTGTCTTTTAACTGGGCGCTTAGGCAATGAACATAAACCAATATAGGTTTGAGGCAATTTCTGCCTGTTTTAACTTTACGTATGAACAGATGTACACATCACATTATAATGTGCAGTTGGGCCATGCACTGTATTAGAGTTGAAAAGTATTAAATTATTCAAATTGAATTTAAGAGCAGCAGACCCAGACATAATTTTTGCAATATATATATATATATATATATATATATATATATATATATATATATATGGCAAACCAATAAACAAGTGCAATGTCAAACATTAAACTGTTTAGTAGTGATGCATAGTTATTTTGATAGAAAATTATTCATAAGGAATTTCTGGTATAGACACACAAGCATGTAATATTGTCTGGCCTATGACTCCTTATATCTTTTTCTGTATATGGCCCACGTAAAAAAATGTTTGCCCTCGTCTGACATACTGTACGCTGTACCTCTCCTCAGAACAATGGTCATAAAGCACCCAGCCAAATGCTCAAATGAGCGGCACACTTTTCACCTCACTGCTGCCACTCTCCTGACAAAAATGACAGGCACAACAAAGCACAGGAGTAGTGAGGGGAGGAGAGAAGCCGAAAAAGAAAAAGGAAGACTTGATGGAAGATATGAGAGTAAAAGGGATTGGGGGTTGCGTTGTACACTCAAAAGAGAAGGATGGAGAGGTTGGAACAGAAGGAGACAGCCTAGGTAGGGGGTGTGGGTGGAAAAGGGAAGGAAGGATCAGAAATACCACAAGTGCGAAGGAAGATGAGAGAGCAAAGGAGGAGAAGCAACATCTGCAATAAAAGTGAGTGCTGTGGGAGTCTAAATGAGGTTTACAACTCTTTGAAATAAGGAGTAGTGTCAAACAGCAGAAGAGCTGCAAAGGAAGAGCAAGAGAAACCGAGAGATGAAGTGAAAATGAACGAGTCTGGCGAAGAGTCAGAGAGAGGGTGGACGAGCGGAGCCAAAGGAGATAGACACTATTGCCGTAATTAAAGCTGAGGATGAGGTCACTGTCGGGGACATGGTGCGACTTTAATAGCCCAGAGATTTGGCCCGCGTCCCATCGGCCCTTTAACTCTGCATTAAGCTGATTACCCCCACATTTAACCAAAAATCACCGCCCACTCGCTTCTCGCCTAATATCACTTTAACTAAAGCATTTTTTGGGGAGGGGTGGGGGCCAGACACAAACCCAGAGACAGACAGCAAAGGGCATGCGCTTGAAATGCATTTAATTTGTGTTTTTTTACCACATAGCTGCTGCTTACAAAAGCCAGTGTTTTCAGTAATACTCTGTTGCTTTTAAAAAAAAAAAAATACTGTAGAGTGCTACAAGTGGGCCACTTGAATTATACATAGTACGTGTGAGCGCACAGTGTTTCCTGAGATGACTTGTTGAACCACTCCGTGGAAGGGTGAGCTGCACTAGGTTTTAATACCAATAATTGCAGCATTTGCTGAATGACTCATTGTTTTAATGCAGCTGTGGTTAACATCACAATCATCAAAATTGTTTGTTCAAAGCGACAGATGAGTGAAGCTCAAAAACACACACAGACACACAATGCTCCATGTCCTCCTCATGCACACTCACATCCAGTAGCCTAGGAGAGAACCTCTGACCTCAATCATCTTTATTAATCAAAGCGATCAGGAAATTGAAGCAGTGACGGGAAAGCTGGCCGTTTAGAAACTATGGAATGTGTCCACAAGTTAACATGCAATCAGACAGGCTTCACACCCCCAACTTCTCACCCGCTGTGTGTGGAAAACTTGTTTGCAGCATGAAATCAGATTGCAGTTGCAATTATTATTATTTGTTTGGCTGCACTAGATACAGCAGTTGCTTGTCGGTTGTATTTCTGACAAAGCAGCTGCTGGACGAGTGTTTTCTGTAGCATTTGACCCTTAAAAACATCCCCTTGTAGCTTTGCTGATTTTCTTTAGGAAACATGACCAGTACCTGAATTTATTAGCGTCTTTGAATTTGTGTTGCACAAAACACATTTTTAATTAGTTCATTTGGGATTGTTCATTATTTACTGCCCTTGCTACAAAACTAATAAACTGATTGAGCAACTAAATAATCGCCAGCATAATTGAAACAGAAACATGCACTTTTATTAATCCCCTTGGGGAAATTCTTCTCTGCATTTGACCCATCCCTGGATAGGGAGCAGTGGGCAGCCCTGTGAGGCGCCCGGGGAGCAGTTGAGGGTTAGGTGTCTTGCTCAGGGACACTTTGACATGTGAGCTATGGGGGGACTGGGGATTGAACCGGCTACCTTGTGGTTGTGGGATGACCACTCATCCCCCTGAGCTACAGCCTCCCTAATTTGGTGATGATTATAATTGTTAAGTAGTTATTTGTTCCTGCCCTAATAAGAAACACCTGGTCCTTTAGTTAGTCGTACACAACTGTAATTTACATATACAGGTATATGCAATGAAAATGTATCCAATGCATTGTGGGATGTTTGACAAAGTGTTTTTTGTATTTATGTTTTGTTACAATAAGGACACTGAAATGAAATCACAAAAAAAGTAGTAGTGCAGGGGGAAGCAAATATGTAATTGCAAATACAACCTTTAACTGTTTGTGAGGCTCCTTCATGGCCATCAGGCTTCCTTCCAACACCCCACATATCTGGTCTTTCCCCTCGGCTAAACCTGCAGAACCCCCCCTGGTTAGATGCCGGTCCCTAGTCCCCTCCGGCCCCGTCTCTCTGTTATCCTTTCTCTCTTTGTAGCCACAGGATTAGCATAGCAGGGTGGAAGCACTTCAGCTAAAGCTCCCCTCCCCTGCAGCGCTCTTGCTGCTTGGGCTGCTCTGGATCGAAGCTCACCACATAGAGGAGAGTCTTAGCACAAAGTGGTGTGTGTGTAACACATCTGGAGTGTGCTGGGTCATGAGCCTCTTTTTTTTAACACAGGGAATATGTGGCACTGGCAGATCAACGTTTACAGTGACAGCAGCGTATCATACACGTGCCCTTCCCCTCAATACCGTCATCACTGTGTGTCTTAGATTTGTATGTTGTTGTTTTTTCAGTTCTTTCACATTTCAGATTACTTTGTTACATTTTGTGTTTTTTATAATGTTCCATTCTTCATTTTTTTTTTCAGTTAAAGATGCTGGCTTACACAAATGCCAAATACATGTCTTGAACTTTCCTTTTCATTCAAGCAATGAGAATAAGGGTTTATCTTTTCTTTTTTTGCACTATTTCAATGAGAGGACAGCACCAAGTAGTGATTGCCGTCAGTGGTGATATTAATGCCGCAACCATGAGTTGTTTCCCTTACATTCTACTCATTCACATGCAGTGTACCAGTCATATCTAAACGAACTCCCTCGTCTACGTCCCCTTTCCCGTCTCCCCCTGATCCTTTGATATCAGACTTGACTTCAAAGCGGTGGGCTGTAGCATTACCTGATGCTAATAGTCCACATGAAAGAGAATCTGTATGAGGTGTGAGCGTCGGGGACTGACAGAGCCTCTTGGGGGGACCCCCATCTCTTCTCCGTCAAGGCAGACAGTCTATTCCCCAGCTTCTAGTTAGTGGTGACTTCTAAAAGACCTTCAAAGATACAGAGAGAGATAGCATGCATACACCGGCAGGCTGGAGACCTTTTAAACAGCAGCCATAGAACAGTGAAGGCCAGTTCAGAGGGATTTAATGCTGTCCGTGCCCTAATACACTACTTGGATGTGGTTTGGGTTGAGTGAGTTGACAAATGTGGAGAAAAATAACTTTAGGATGAGAGCCCCATCCAGTCAACAACAGTTGAATCAGACCGCTGGGAAAATCTGACTAATTCAGTTTTACTTGATATGGTCTAGTAGCTCAGGTACATATCAATCTGCCAGACACTGGGGGGTTGAGGCTCAGACTGGCTGCAGATTATGCATGACGATAATGAAGATAAATCCAACGTGCTAGGATTTATTACACCTAATATATACAGTAACTGGACATTAAAATGTAGAGGCCATGTCATTTTGCGGCACAAAAAAAAAGCTGGTCTTCCCAAAAGCATTGACAGCTGCTACGTAATCAAGGAGTTTAGAGCCAGGGTGACCGAGGTCCAACTGCAGCTGTGGGTGTTGTGGAAAGGAAATGTTCCCGAGCAGTAGATTCTGTTTATTCTCAAAATGCATAATCAATCTGTCTGACTCTTTGCACCTCCTCCCACTTCTCTCTAAGTGGATTCACTGACACTCGCACGTCTTTAAGGCGCTTTCAGACCGAAACAAAGCACAAATTTTGCATTACATCATTTGTGCAATATTTGACTGCTGGGCCTGAACAGCCAAAACAGTCCTGATCATAGAGACATTAGCTGTAAGATAGCAACAGACACACCAACCATGTATGTGGTGAGAGGGTGCCTGTGTGTTCTTGTTCAGCTCAGCCTCTGACTGATCTCAGAACTTACCCGACACTCCAAACTTTTGTTAATTCCCTCCAGTCAGTATGCTAATGCAGCAGATTCATAAAGCCCCGGCATACGCACACCCCCTTTACTCACCTCAACATTTTGTTTAGATTTTTCTTCAGCTGTACTCCCTATGCTGCTTTAATAAAGTAAACAAATTCCTCTATTCGCATTGCGACGCAGACGGGAATGATTCTGCGTCGATGCGGCGTCTGAACTAAATCGAGATTTGGTTTCATTTCAGCACAGTGTGAGTCTTTACTGCCACATTTGTTTCCTTCTTCTCACCTCTGATCTTTGTGTTTCACCAAGGGCGGAGCTTATACACACTCAGCTTACTTGTTGCATTACCAATATTAGCTGCTCTGTTTCAAAAATGTTGGGCTGAAAAACATGTGCATGCAGGCTGAAATTCAACCGTGGCGTTGTTCACCCTGTTGACAGATGCAGTTACCTAAACCAAGGAGCTATAAGGAAAAGTGACTATCTAACTAAGTATCTAAATCTGCTAGCTGCTAGGCTAATTTGTGAAGCGTTAACTCGCATAGGCATTCAGGAAGTGCCCTATCTTAGAGCTGCTATGTGAAAATGATGTTTACAACACACATGTAATGCACTGCAGAAGGATTTACACTCACCTAAAGGATTATTAGGAACACCTGTTCAATTTCTCATTAATGCAATTATCTAATCAACCAATCACATGGCAGTTGCTTCAATGCATTTAGGGGTGTGGTCCTGGTCAAGACAATCTCCTGAACTCCAAACTGAATGTCAGAATGGGAAAGAAAGGTGATTTAAGCAATTTTGAGCGTGGCATGGTTGTTGGTGCCAGACGGGCCGGTATGAGTATTTCACAATCTGCTCAGTTACTGGGATTTTCACGCACAACCATTTCTAGGGTTTACAAAGAATGGTGTGAAAAGGGAAAAACATCCAGTATGCGGCAGTCCTGTGGGCGAAAATGCCTTGTTGATGCTAGAGGTCAGAGGAGAATGGGCCGACTGAATCAAGCTGATAGAAGAGCAACTTTGACTGAAATAACCACTCGTTACAACCGAGGTATGCAGCAAAGCATTTGTGAAGCCACAACACGCACAACCTTGAGGCGGATGGGCTACAACAGCAGAAGACCCCACCGGGTACCACTCATCTCCACTACAAATAGGAAAAAGAGGCTACAATTTGCAAGAGCTCACCAAAATCGGACAGTTGAAGACTGGAAAAATGTTGCCTGGTCTGATGAGTCTCGATTTCTGTTGAGACATTCAGATGGTAGAGTCAGAATTTGGCGTAAACAGAATGAGAACATGGATCCATCATGCCTTGTTACCACTGTGCAGGCTGGTGGTGGTGGTGTAATGGTGTGGGGGATGTTTTCTTGGCACACTTTAGGCCCCTTAGTGCCAATTGGGCATCGTTTAAATGCCACGGCCTACCTGAGCATTGTTTCTGACCATGTCCATCCCTTTATGGCCCCCATGTACCCATCCTCTGATGGCTACTTCCAGCAGGATAATGCACCATGTCACAAAGCTCGAATCATTTCAAATTGGTTTCTTGAACATGACAATGAGTTCACTGTACTAAAATGGCCCCCACAGTCACCAGATCTCAACCCAATAGAGCATCTTTGGGATGTGGTGGAACGGGAGCTTCGTGCCCTGGATGTGCATCCCACAAATCTCCATCAACTGCAAGATGCTATCCTATCAATATGGGCCAACATTTCTAAAGAATGCTTTCAGCACCTTGTTGAATCAATGCCACGTAGAATGAAGGCAGTTCTGAAGGCGAAAGGGGGTCAAACACAGTATTAGTATGGTGTTCCTAATAATCCTTTAGGTGAGTGTATGTGTTGATGTTCATGCCCTGAGGTGGGTCACACATATACTCGTATTGTAACCTTTATATATTAATGACTGATGAATGAATGTTGTAGTCTTTTTTAAGCACTTTCTAAATAAAAACTACTTGAAAAAGTAGCCATGAGAAAGTAATGTTGAGGATGTGACGCATGAGAGGAATGGAGAAATAAGGCTAGTGAAGATTCACACCTCTACAAGTCTACAATAACAATGGGATTATATTGTATTTTTGGGTTCAAGGCACTTAAAAAAAAAAGTATGATCTCTAGGATTTTCTTCATTGAAATCTCAGTCAACTGGTTTACTAACTTATTTTGCATTTATCAGAGCCTGCATTGCATGACTAGTAGCTCTTCTCAAATGGCATAAGAACCCCCGTACCTGTCGTTAAATAATAAAGTACTTGTGTGGACAGGTCATAAATTAAGGGCAGGCCATAAAGTTCTGGATGTTTTGATTCCCACGCTGACCCAACCCCTTTTGTTCTCGACAGCCTGAAACCATATGTTCCTTTACAGCCCCGACCCTTTCCTCCCTTTATATATAGTTATGCCTATGTGAATTGTTACTCTTCAGTGTATCCTTATGCAGACGTCTGGCGACTCTGTGTAACGGTGCCTCATAGACAATTTCTGTTTATCGATATTTGTTATTTCAGCTTAAAAAGTCTCCGGGTAAGGTAAAATTTGCCGTCACAACATTAAGAGAGAACTCCATATATTTAGTTTAGCACACACATTGTCAAATAAAAAAAAAAGTCCTTGCGTTGGACATACAATTAGTGAATCCAAGAAATCAAAGGATACCAAATAAGAGCAAATTGTGGATATATATATATATATATATATATATATATTTGTTTGTATATCGCTTTCTGCATGAGGCCCTGAATCTTTTTAATCATATGTGTTTTTTCTCCCTCGTCAAAACCTGGTGACTGCTTTACCCACAATGAAACTGGAATGCAGTCAGTTTGGTCAGAGATGTGGGTGTGTTATGCTAGTAGTGGCTTGAACCGCTGGCTTTAACCAGAGATGAGGAGCTGACTACAGAGGTCTTGCAAATTCACTTCTTTCTAACTCCACACTCCACACCCCCCGATTTCTCTTACTTTCAAACTTGTACACTTCAGCTCAAGTGGAATCACTTGAGGCAATTTATCAGACACACAACTCCCTCTGGAGCCACAAAATGTCTCATACAACTTTTTGAAATATGCAGTGTCCCCAACACTTAATAACACTTTGAGCGTTAAATCGGTAGTAGAAGAAGAACCCTTAATTTTGGGGTGTATTTTTCATGTTTAACTAAATAGTCTAATGCTAAAATGACCACTGCCTAACAAGCTGCCTTCAAAAGCTGTGTGACAGCAATCGAAAAGAAGCAACATGATCCACATGCGACTGAAAAGCAACACAGCCATCCAACAACCCAAAAAAGCAATCTGATATTTGAAAGTAGTCTCAACCTGTGGCTTCACAGTCAGGAGGACTTTTTCATATTCCAGACTACCAGGTTGACAATGACTGGTTGCTAAGGAAACCGAGTGCGTATTTACCTAAGACCTGCCTCTGTCCTCAGTGAAATGAAAAGTTTTAAGTTAGAATCCTTTCATCTGTGAAATAACATTAGCCTACACTATTTCCTCATGTTTTGTTTGTGATGAATATGGTAGTCTGGAAAATTACCCGAACATTCTGGGATTTCTTTCTTAATCTACATATTCATGTACAGTATGAAGACCAATATACATGTTGTATTTATCCTGTTTAGGACATTACATTTTCTCCTTAAATATCATTATGAGAAAATACATTTAATTCACAGGAACAAACACAAAAATAACTTGCATTGACAATTCAGTAGCACACACTTGTACACCTTGTGTTACGGGGCTTTTTAGCTGCTGCACTTTGACATATATTTGATTTCAGATCAGTACTATCGTATCTAACTATTCTGAGTGATGGTTCTGTAAGTCCAGGACATTTCATGCGGAGAATATCAATAGTCCCAAAAATATTTGGAAGGGTATGAGGCAAAACTTTGTGCAAAGCATTGAAAAGTTAATTGTGTTTTCACAGTTTTCTCCCACATAGCCGTGAGGTTTGATTTGTTTCCTAAAAGGGCTGCGGCTGCCTAAACCTCCTTTTCATTTGACTCTAGTCATTTGGAACATTTCCTCATTCAAACCAGGGCTTTGATTAAAAAGAAAGGGCCGCTTATCTCAAAGGGGCTGGGTTTCTTCACCCAGCCTTAGAAAACAGCTTGCAGCTAATTCTTGTAAATAAGTGTACAAAAGCTTCTCCTTGTGCATATGCAGGTCAGCTTTCTTCAAAATGGTAGCCTACAATGTGGCAAACAACAAAGTCTTGTGATGCATGTGGGCACGGCAAATATCAGCAACATGTCTATGCTGTGTTTCATTTCCCCCTGCTTCGTTTCCTTGCTTTACTGTAACATCAATCAGTTGCAGACGGAGAAACTAATAATTTCCGACAACTACTGATAGATGTCTAATCTCTGAGGAAAGCAAACCTCTTGCAGGCGGCGTCAATGATACCAGCTTTTTCATGTTCCAAATTAATTCCTGAACGTAATAACTAGAGGCAGTTTGGAGAAACAGGCATTGCATTTATAATTAAACACTGCTTTAGATGATTTGTGAAAGATTCAAATATGTTGCCTATGAAGTTCTAACCTCTGGACAATCAAATGGGGAAATAAGGAAGCGTGTTGAAAATATGCATGAGTATTTTGTATGTGAAATACTGCTTTGTATCAGTGCTTTGTCTCCTCTTTCATTCCATCCTTCGAACTATACTAAAATTGGCGCGCTTCTAATCACAAGTTCATGTTATCATTCCATTTCTCATCTGTGGAGGCAATTTATATGGTGTCACACGATTGCACCCCAATTTCAGCTCATACAAATGTTAGTCTTACGACACCGACTCTCTTGCAAAGGAGCTGCGGAGATGTGCTCGTAATGGAATTTAAATCAAGTCACGTCCCAAGCCTAATTCTGAATATCACGAGGATCAGTTTAAGATAATGACAGCCAGCGGTTTCTGTCCGGGCTGTTGAGCTGCGTTTGTTGCCCTCTGTTAAACTACCTGCTTCTTGAGGCCCAGTTGCTGCAGTTTGGCATTACATTGCACCCGGTTGCATCATGTTGAACCTCTTTGAAGTTCCAGTGGCACTTCTTACCCCCTTATTCAGGCTCGGCTTCCACTCCTTTGACCTAAATAAAAAGACAATCGCAAAGAAAATTGTGTGGTGCTGTTGCAATGAGTCTGATGCGGTGTCTCACACAAGAAAAGGCCAATGTCACTCTCTATCAACCACCTGGTTGTGCGTCTTGTATGGCAGCTATATCAGAATTGATTTTCAGTCGTGTTCTTCAAGGGCTAGAGTCAGATCTGAGACCTTCCCCTCCTTTTTTTCTGTCAGTTAATAGCTCCACACTCCTATCAAGATCCTTGGGGATTCACTTTAGATGCTTTCTGTATATCTCTCTGTTGTTGTTTTGCTCTCTCGATTAATTTTTTATCGTACTCTCGTGCACCGCCCTCTCTGTGTACTCAATTTAGCATAATTTCCATCCAATCCCTCCCCTTTTAGCCAAGTTTTCTGCAACTATTTCCCTCCATCTTAGCTCCTTATCTTCCCTCTGTCGCTAACTTCACATCCTCTTGCTATCTTACTCTGTAGAGCGAGACATTGTGCGCAGGTGCTGCCAGTCTCTAAAGAGTGTCGCCAGTTAATGTCTGGCAAACACTAGTCAGCCAAGTCAGACATTTTGCATAACACAAAAGCATGGCTTGGTTATTTTTTTGTGCTGAAGTTATTACACTCAGGCATCAACACCCTCCTTTCCATCCATACATTCCAATAAGCCCCCGGTAGTGCGTACAGCTCAGGCTGCTGACATACGTATTCAGTCAGGACCCAAATTATCGGCTTTCTCGCCAGGCGCCTTTCTCACCCAGAGGGACCTGTAAGCCGGAGAGAAGGATAGCATTGAAGAAAGATCTGACTCTCTTTGAATATCTCTCACTCTTTCTCGCTGTTATCTACTATTTGCCCTTGAAGTCATTTCATATTCAATCAGAAGAAGCTGAGGAGGCATTCCAAGTCGTTGAGCATACGTAAAAGCCAATAGACACTAAGTGAAAAGGAAGCAAGACCGCTTTGTGAGTTTGCCAACATTTGGTAAATCCCAGAGCTTATGAATGTGCCCCTCAAGTTGCAAATGAACAAGTCACTCAGCAGCTGTGTGAAAATACTGAGGCCGTTCAGCAAACATTGCTAATACCCTGTGTTTGCTTCAATATGGACACTTAAGTCTTAGCCTAACACTGAACAAAAATGGCATGGTCCTGCACACTCAATGTTGAATATTATTTCAAAGTTTTCTTAATATACTCTTGTGGTATACTCCTTGACAAATATAATAAACGCCCAAATGAGGCCATTGAAGAATGGCTGTGGTGTTCATGGATGGGGCATTAATTAAACTACATTTTCAATTCAGATTTTGGCTTTCAAGGATTATAAAAACAGGATAATTATGATAAAGTGAATATTGTGCCACATTGCATTTTGCTGAGATGCTTTCATCGGTCGTTGTCTATAAATCTCTCTAACAGGAGTGCGCTTTTGCCCCAATCGCCATCCCAATGCCCTCGTGTTGTCTTTTCCCGGCGCTGGTTGGCCCACACCATTTTCCTCTGTGAAAGTGCACCGCGAAGAATGTATTTATGTATATAATATATACATAAATACATGAAGGAAATCAAAGTTCAGTAGAGGTGGGAGGGCACAGCACACATTGTGTTGGTTTACAAGAGAATTCATGTGTTTGTTTTAAAAGTGACCAGACAAGACGGGTATCTGCCAGCTTGTGCAAGTCTTACGTCCCATAAAGTTAGCAGCTGTGCGGTCAAGAGAGAGACATAGAGAGAGAGAGTGTGTGTGTGTGAACGTGAGCATAAAGTTAGCAGTAGCGTTATAACTGTGAACGTAGTGGTAAAGTTTGTGGCTGTTGGTGAATAAATGCTACAATCCTTCAGACCCAAGCCAAGTTCCTGTGTCTTGCTTGCCACATGCTGATCAGAGCGGCGGGGATTAGCCACGATGCTCAATGATCTCAGACTCACTTAAGATGGGCCGACCTTTAAGGTGGATCGAACATACACTCTTTTTTTTAGGGAAAAGACGCTCCTCTTTGTCTGGTCGGGTGTTTAGTTTAATATCAAACCAAAACTTGTTTTACACTGCTCAATTCTAGCCTGGGGTGAAGGATGCCAGCAGCACCAGTCAAAAGCTTTTAAGCAGCCCTTGCCCGAACCTCGCCGCTTCCCGGGGGCAACTGACTTAGTGCTCCGTGTGCCCTCTCTCCATTGCGGGGAAGGACGGGGCCCCAAGCTCCTGAAGCGATGTCGGCAACCAACCGGAACTGTCTTCAAACACTGACACGTCATCTCGTTTATAACAATGCTTTGTGGGTGTGACAATTTAGCCGTGTCGTTACCGTTCGAATGTCTTTATGATTAAATTGTACAATAATTGTTTAAAATGATCATCATCTCAATATTGACCAAATTAAATGTGATTATGAGTTTTGCCATGATTAAGCAGCCGTTGTAGTATGATCATACAAAGTAGTCAACAATGGGCAATCATGCATTACAGAGGTATATCATAAAGATCCTGTTGACCTATAAATAAGAATAATGAGAAGTGCAAATATGTAAGAAAAAAAAAAAAAAGAAAAGTAAACTGTGGGAAAAGTAAAAAGCTCCTCACTATGACATTTAATGGTCTGATCCATCATTACTGAGCATGAGGAGTGCCATTTGTTTCTCCAGTGGCAGACAAATGTTTGATCTACTGGAGCTGGCATCCATCACAGCAAGCTGCCAGTCTTAAATAGGCTTTTTGCATTACGACAAGGGTAATGCTCACATCGAATGGTAGGTGTTCAACCTAAGACAGGGGCACCCTCAATGCAAAGCATGGCATGTGTCCGCATATGGAGGGATAAAGCATGGGCTGGTGCAGGAATCAAACAAAGTCTATCCTTGGTGATACATGTGATGCAATATATGTCAGAAAGAGAGAGAGAGAGAGAGAGAGAGAGAGAGAGAGAGAGAGAGAGAGAGAGAGAGAGAGAGAACTAGAGGCTGTTAAATTGCCCATTTTATTATTGATAAGCATCACAGGCAAAAGTCAGTCTTCCCATATGATTGACAGCTGAGTCTCAGCTACTGATTTTCCACATGAGAGAGAGAGGCGAGTCAAGCGAGGGATGAGGGATGTGATGGTCCAATTTGACTTCAAATGGAGGCAAAGTGAATACATATCAATGTACTTTTCACAATACAAGTAATTCAAAGTAATGCAAGATAAATAACATTCTGTGTTGCATCATGCCTCGTCGTTTGGCATCCTATGCAATCTTAGTATAGCGCTATTCTATTAAGAAGCAATCAGATGCAAACCAAAGCATGTTAATAAATAATAAATATAAATAAGTACGCCTCTGTGATTTCACCAAGCAATTTTTTTTCACATATCCAATTATGGATGACAGTCCGTGAGTGTGTTTTTTCTTCGTGAGAAAAACACGACCCAACCCTCATTCAAACACATAATGGCAGCTGATGAGTAAAATCCACATTTAATTCAGTGGAAAAATGTGTGTGTTTGGCTCTTCGATTCATTGTAGTCCTGAATCCTGCCATCAACTAATAAAGGTACCTTCACGCATATATCTCCACAGGTTATTTAAACATCTTTCCTCTTAACGATTCATCAAGGTATTCAATGCACTATGAATGTGAATGTTGTGCAAATCATTGAATAACAGCATGTATTCACAGATTGCAAGAGTTCAATGCCCGGTATGAACAAATAGATGACGGTCTCTGATAGAAGCGGAAAGCTTCTACAGCCGCACTACCAATTATGTGAGACTGCAATTAAGCACAGTGACAATGGGCCCTTCTAATCTCACAATTGTGTTGCACCTAGTCGTCCCCTCACTTCCCATTCCTCCGACTTGTGACTCAATATCAATATCAGTGCTCCATCTTAAAGGACGTCCTAATTTTGAAGATGCATTTGAAGGAGTACATGTTACTATTTATTTTGTATTCAGTAGTTATTTATCTAAGATGATGAAATGCAGCATCAATCTCTCTTCAGCGTTCATGTAGCTTCTCATATTGCACTGTTTGCATTCTTTCATGACATTTCACTATGGAATCAAATTCATTATGGAATCAAAAGTCACTCTTTATTGGTACACTATTTTGTTCTATATATACTATATGTGTGTATGTTAGAAAAAAACAGTATGATATCCAAACATTCTTGTCATACTATGCCACATAAGCAAAAGTAAGCATATACACATATATAACACTGTTATGCTCATCTGACGGAGATCATAAAATGCAACAGTAAAACAATGGACGGCTGTGCAACACATCATATTGAATTGATGGCGCTTTAAAATGACAACTTTAAAAGTGCCATCAAGGATGCCTCATTTGTTAAATGCCAACAACAGGGACGCTCTGTAGTCCGAACCGAGACAGCAAATGATTACTTCTTCCAACCTTGACTAAGGCAGAGGATACCAGATTCCTTTTCTTCCTACCTTTAAAAAAAAAAGCTCCAACTGCTTAAATGCAGCCAGAGAGTATTTTGAATAAATTAAACTCAAAAGCCGGGGCTTTCAACAATTCATCTCAGGTTAGTCCTCTGCGCAAATCTACTTGAACAAAAGGTGTTGGAACTTTCACAAATGTGTATCCATGCCAGCTTGTTTTACAGGTTATTTGTGGCAACACTGGTGTGGTACATAGAGCACTTACTTTGATATTTAACGTTCTATGGCTGTGTGTCTGGCCTCTCCGTCCAGAGAGCGCACTATGGCACGTCTGGTTGAATCACTCATTCTCCATAGTGGCCACAATCAGCTCCAATGGCCACGGCACAACTGGAACATGATGCAGTTGCGTCCGGTGGAATCTTGTGGTGCGCTTGTCGGTGTATAGATTAGAGGTGTTCCCTCCAGATGCTGCCACCTTCGTCAAAAAGTGTACAGATCGTCTTATTAACGTTATCGCATTTTAGCATTGGGTTTTAATCTAAATTATTACCAAATAGTGAGGGTGTACAGATCAACAAATGCATGTCAGAAAATTGATTCAAGAGTTTCAGATAATACAATAATCTGAAATCAACTCAAATTGTGAGGATATTCTGATATAAAATCAAATAGCTCCACTTGAGCAGTTTCTGTGTTAGGCTAATGTCAATCAAATCAAACACTTGCTACAGATGTCTGTCATTAAAGCTGCCATGAAATTGGAATTAAAGTTCCGGGAAGATGTGTACTTACGTGGAGACTACATGCTGCACTACAAGGGGAAACTAAAACGGTAGCCAATCAGGACAACAATCCTGCCGTTTCTTTCCATCCTATCAAACTGCCTTGCTCTCCATTATTAATAGCTCATTGATCCCTCACTGTCCTTTTTCACATCACATTAAAGAGGTAATGTTGCCATTTAAGGCCTGGACAGGGAAGGATTATGTTATTTGTGGCACTGAAAGGCCTTTAATGTGAACATTTTGAGCAGTAAGTGTTGAACTTTGAAGACAGCAGATTAATACTGAACATAAATTTTTTAGGAAATGTTAAATTTGTACCAACAGCAAACTAAGACATGTCTTACCTGGGGCTGTTTCTAATATAAGCCTGGGTTTCTCTGCAGTTGGGATAATAAAGGCTACGGACACTACTTGATAATTTAAAGTACGGAGAGCCATTCAGAATAAACCCGAGCCTAGCAGCTGGCCCTAAGAGACCCTTTTTAAACTACTCATCGTCCACTCTTCTTTAGCACCCACTCCTACCACCACGGCTAAGCAATGGCTTTGTTGCACTGCGTCCCCTCAGCCTCTCTTGTGTCCTGGCATGTTCACAGTGTTGGCTGTGAACCAGGCATGGTTTATCTCCCTCCATGTGGAGCACGCTGCCTCTGGCATAGAACATCCACCGGCATGTCTGGACTGCCAAGCCGTTCCTGCCATTTGGTTTAAACACCAGTGAAAGCTCTGTCAAGGCTGCCTTTCAATGGATGTGGATAATTGCAGATGTGACGAGCACAGCAGATTTTTCTCCCGAGCCCCCTTCATCTGACCCTGAACCCGACCCAGAACTGCTTCTGACAATGAGGAATGCCGGGCTAGGAGGATAATGTTTCTGCTTCGGTGGGCCTGCTCTCTTTGTCAGTGCGGCAGGACTTCCTATGTAGCAGGGAAACAGCTGGAGAGATCAGCATGTCCTGGCTGGCTCCCAAGTGTACTGTCTGGGCTGCATTGATCTCACTGACCTCGTGAAGCATGTGATCAAGAAGAACATATCTCACTTAAAAGCCAACCAAGTTATTAAAATAAAATGTTTTTAACATTTTTAATAACATTGACAATTGTCTCATACTGCCTCTACTTACAAATGCATAAAATACAACCAGTGTTATAAGCCAGCAAGTCTGCTTATTCAGGCAGACGGGTCCATTGGAATATTGTTAATTTGCTTACATGGTTATTAATAACCCAGTAAATAAACTGAGAAAATGGAGTACTTAGACAAAGACGGTGACTCTGGGTGAAACAAAAGTTTATTCATTGGATTTGTCAGTAAAAGTACTCTGTGGGAACCTGTATCAGTGAGAGATCTGCACAATAGCTTAAGATGACCCCACCAAATGTTTCTTGCTTATTCTCGTTTTCCCCCAGAGAAAACATTGAAACTCAGCGCATCGAAACACAAACACGCAGGTCGGAAGAGAGAGACAAGATCAAAGATAAGAGTGCAGCAGGTAAAGAGATTTATGAAGCCAACCTGTAAAAATATGCTTCTTGAGTTTGTCATATGCTGCAATTGTACTGTTGAAGTCACTTGGTTGCTTGAATTCAAAATGACTCATATCACAGAGAATCAGGGGAAAAATAAAAAGCTTTCTCTCAGACTGCATCTATCAGATGTTCTAAATGAAAAGCAGGAAGGTCATGCTTTGTGCTAAAGTTCAAATATTAAAAGTAAAAAATAACCCATTTATGTGTACAGACGCTTTGAATATATGTTTCACATACCTGCATGCCAGGGCACAAGGATGCAATGTTTTATAATCTCACTTTATCAGATTCAAAATATAGTGCCCTGTTGTTAGCTCAGGAGTGGCTGGAGAGACATTGCTTTAATGGAACTAAAGTACAGTGGTTCTCACTAATGCATCGAAATGGTTGTCAACAGGCTTTCAGCTGCTGCCTCACAATTAGAGCTCGGTCACTAGTCGGCGTATGGCTAGCTTCCCATCGCACTGAATTATAATGCTGTCAAGTGTCTGGTATCGCTTATGAGGTTGGCAGCACACATCTATTCCCAAAATATCTGGGCTGGTACTGACACCGAACAGTTAATGCATATTCAAAAGTCTGTCACAACGGATCGGCAGTGAGCTGAATCCGTGTCCATATTTTCTGTGTGCAACTAAACGGACTTTGACACAGAAAGCCGAGTAATGTATCTCACCCAGATTTTTGATTCATCCTACATACGGATGTCCACATGAAGGATGTGTTAGTTTTAATAAAGCCATAACCATAGCTCATTAACAGCAGTGTGAGGATGCTGGCTCCTTCGAAACATGCTTCTTAATGACCCCCGTGGGACAAATAATCTGAATATGCAACAGTGATTTTTTTTAATGTAGAATAGCACGGTCTCCAGGGCTTGCTGTGAATTGGTAACAACCACGCATGAACCTTCAAACCTCTCCCAACACATACATGGGTGAACACGCACACACCTGCACACGCACACACAGAGCATTGCCATGGTTAACAAAGAAGGGTCTCCATGGAAACAAATCTACTCCCGAATGTAATTTTATTTTAGCAAGGGCTTGAGAAGATTGTCCAAAGTACATTTGGACAATCTTCTCATATGTATATATTTGTATCAGGTGTATACAGTTTCATTGTATATGCAAGGTACACATTAAGGTTTCTACACATCCAGGCTTTGAGTGTTTCATAGATGACAAGTGTTTAAATGGCAGGAGTTGGAAGATGTTTTATTCCCAAACATATACAGAGATGGTGGGGTTCAGTGCCACAAATACACAAAAACTCCCCCCTTCTTTATTCTTCTGCCAAAACAAACCTGTAAACTTGTTATAGGGTCCTGTTTGTGTGTCACTCTTACTTGAAAAGAGTGCTTTATACAACTGTGTGATGCCAGTTTGACAAGCTTGCTTTGGGTCTTTGGAAAAGAAGCAACATGGCACATCCCACCAGTGTACAGAGACATATAGAGGGAGTACAGACAGCCAACGAGTAGGTGTAAAGAGGGTTCAACTCAACACATAACTCATAATTCAACAACAAACACTTTAATGATTTAATTATGTTTTATTGATCTATTTTTCTAGTGATGCCAAGGACCAAGAAAAAGAAAGTGGAAAAGATTGACAACAAAAAGAAGCTACACAGAGAAGAATGGATGAAAATATTTCCCCATTTCAGAAATTATGTAGTTTGGTTTCCATTCATCTGTGCATGCCTGACACAAACTTTGATATAATAATTGCAGAAGGCAGATGTGTCAACAACATGGTCTTATTGACCTCCTTGGAAGGCTAAACATTATGCTAATTGTATTGCTCTGGTTTGACCTGCAGTGAATCACATGATCATGAAAGAATCCTTTTTCTTGTCATGCGCTACCTCACAGGTCTGCTGAGGATCTTCCTGAATAAGTACGGTCATGTGCTGCCATAGAGTATTACTGATAATTGAGTCGAACTAATTCCTTCAGTGCTTCAGGATAAGGATAATTGAATTACATGTATGCTGTCTTTCTCACATTAATGGTAGGCATCTGATTGTAATGTGATTATTCTGCTCTGCTATGAAAATTAAAGTGCGTCAGAGTTGTTTCTGTTTGTCAGTGACAATGTGTGTTCTGTGCTCTGTGTAACAGATGTATTTCAGCTGTGGCTCTTGCCTGTGAGACATACATGGCGATGGAGGAGAGACCCCTCTCAGCTATTCACTGCTCTGTCCATGTATTCACCTGTCGCTGTGCATGTGTCAGGACAGAGTTTTTGAGATGATTTGAAGGAATGGGCTATTTGGTTGCTTGTTAGTCTGTCACTCTGGAGAGATTGGCTTCAATAAGCATCATTAACACGGCTTATTAGCTTCTCTCAGTAGATCATGTTTGAAATGTGGCCTGTTTGATTTAGGTTAATTTGTGTAATAATGTAACTGTAATGTGTCTAAAGTCTGATTACATTTTCTCACTGGATAACAGCATTAGAATGTGAACGTGACATGGCATTTGTTATGTTTGGAAATGAACACCATAAAGAGGAAAATCAAAAACATGCCGACATATAAAGCAACATGACAGTTTCCTAAATGTGTAATGTATCTTATATATAATGAAGTGCATCTGACATAGGGCTGTACAAAAATATTGATATAGCTTAATATCATGACAATTTCTGAAACGATCGTGTATCGATATGTCTGCATATATTATAATAAAACAGATTTAAAATGTTCTTTGAATTGCCTCAAATCTGAAGTGTATTGATTATGCAGCATATGCTGGCACTAAAGACTCTTTGACTTTCCCCTATATATTTACTCGTAATCAACTCAATCGATTAATAATGATGTCTTTCACTTTTTTTTCTCCAAATTTTGTTTCAATGTTATTTTCCTGCTTTCCCTTCCAACTTTCTGTTTCCAGTTAGAAAATAAATTAATTTAATTTAATGATCTATTATTAGCACAGTCTGACATTGTTGTCATCTGTTCCTTATGAGATCAGCCTTATTGATGTAACAACCACTTTGCATACTAGAGGCCAATCATGAAAGAGATGATTGAGAGATGGAACAACACTTCTAATGTTGGAATATCAATTTGAAGAAGGACATGACTGCAATCAGGTGTGTAATATAAAAAAAGATATCTGTTGAAGCTACAGTAGAAATTACTGTTTAGATAAAGAATAAAACTTGTCATTTATCAATGTGCATATATAGCTAAATCCCTTTAATGTACTGTAACTGAAAAAAAAAATTAAGTCTCTGCAATGGTCATTAATTTGGTCTTTTCTGGGCAAATTTGTTAAGCTTTTAATGCCACTTCTATCAGGGCAAAGCTACACATTTGATATTAATGTATGAGTTGAATAAGGAAGCAATTTAATCCAGAACCAAAGCGTTTAACACTCACTAATGTCAAAACTAATCCAGAAATCCAAGTTTATCCCAAAACCCACATGGAAGCAATCCTGGTGTTGATATCCCCATTCCACCGTTGCACATCATGAAACTCATGTACGATTAAACGTGCGAGAGCAATTGCGTGATATGATGTTTATCTGTAATTCATCTGAAATCACTCTGACTACATTTAAGCATTCTAATATTTTAATACTATGTCTCTTAATTGTATTTATATATCACTGCATGTGCATGATGAACTTGAATCTGCTTCACGAAACATCTGTTTCTACTTTGCAAGGGATGTGTTTTGATTGTATTTTTTTCTTTTTTTAACACCATACAATAAAATATTTAAACTATATGATAGAATAACTTTCAACAAGTAGTAAAACTGTATATCCAGGGCAGTAAGTGCAGGTCTTTGTGACATGGTGAAAGGGTTACAGACCACGCAGAAAGGGAACATTTTGAAGAAGCCAACTAAACCTTCTGATAGCCAAGTTTGCTTAACACTACACAGAGCAGGGCGAGGAAAGACCTTCAGAAAGTCAGAGCAGAGCATCTTTGCCACAGTCTGAGCAAACGGAAAGTCAATATCCTATTGAAAAGGCAGAGATAGTTCCATGGAAACTGTTTGGAGTGGAATTGAAATAACAAATGTCATTACATGAGGATGGGCAACTGCAACTGTTCAGTGAATAGTAGGACTGCTGCCTGCGGAAGATAAGCAACTCGGTTTTGATGTCGACTGATGGTCCAGACGGAGCAGACGGTCTGGTCACTGGGGAAATTGTCTTCACTTACTTTACTCCCAATTGTTTCCAAGTCCCACCATTAAAAGATAGAAATGGTTGACATAAAGCCACCATTCATGAGGTGATAATGGATACCCATTGTACAATGGATAGGGGTTTTCATTTTAAAACACACAATCATTTCAGCTTTCGACCACACCCCCATCATTCACGAGTAAACTATTTCAGGTTTCACACTAATTGTGTTTGATAAAGTTAGGTGAAAAACTTTTTTAATTAATTGCAGATTAAATACAGATTTTTAGAAGACTCACTGTGTAAAACAGTTGAAATTGTATGTACCATGAGAATGACAAATGGTTGGCATTCTCATGAACATAGTAACAATATTCTTGTTCCCAGTAATGTGTGTGTGTATATATATATATATATATACATATACACTTTTGTATATTCGTATATGGGAATGGAGAGAAAAGATGAACGGAGACATAGTACGGACGGTGTGGCCAGTTTTCATGTCAACATACACAAAGCAGATTCATTCTTTTTTTCCCCCCATTTGCCTTGGACAGACGACTCCCATGGCTTTTTTTATTTGGTCCTGAAGGCTGAACCTGCGTCATAAAGATGAGATTTTTCTGTCATTGTTAAAATATTCAATCAATGATGGACCATATTCAGTTAAAGCAACCTCTGGCTCACACATTGTTGCATCAGTATTAACAATCAAATGTATTTATAATATCATGATAATACATACAAATACATACTGATAAAATATACAGTTTTTCTGCCTACTGAGTATTTATACTTTTGATTAGGGATTTCAATGCAGGACTTTAACTTGTAATGGGGGTATGTCTACATTCTTGTTATCAGTACTTTTACTCAAAAAGAGGAGCTTTCTTCCACCAATGTATCTGCACAATGAATGAGTATTAAATATGTAAGGGGGGCATTGTCAAAGAGAATGCCTGATGATGAGTTGAAGAGCTGCAGGTTACAGGTGTTATGGTGTGGTGTGTTCACGGACCCAAATGCAGCGACAGGACAGCAGAGTTCTTATTTAGACCAGGGTTTTATTGCACAGGTGAGAAACAGGAACAAACAAACAAGGTCCGGGTGCAGACAGTACAGAGAGCGAGCTGGTGGAATGTTAAATGGAGACGCGCGCCCGCGCTCCGCTCCGGGCCGTAAGGTGGCCGTGAAGAGTCCGCGAACTCTTTACCGATCCGAGCCGGAAGGTCGCTGTAGAACGTCCGCGAACTCTTTACTGATCCGAGCCGGAAGGTGGCTGTAGAACCTCCGCGAACTCCTCTGATCCGAGCCGGAAGGTGGCTGTAGAACGTCCGCGAACTCCTCTCCGCTCCAAGCCGGAAAGTGGCTGTTAATGACGGGTAGACTGGCAGCCAGGGTCCTCAAGCCTCACAGCTGATCTCCGTGCACCGAGCGGAAGGCTCTCTTCATGCAGGTGAAACCCGAGGCTCGACACTGGCAGGAAGGTAAAAGCAAACAGAGTAACAAGCGGGGAATAACTCACAGGAAACTATGGACTACTCACGGGCGGAGATGCCAGGTTGGCAAACGGACGGACTGACACCAGAGGTGAGGAAGACCGGAGTATTTATCAGCAGGAGGTAATCACGGCAAACGAGAATCAGCTGTGAAACAGCTGATCAGGGAAAGAGGCGCAGCTGTGGGCAGAACTCACCCGGTTAGGCACAAATCCTCACAGTACCCCCCCCTCAACGGGAGCCTCCTGGCGAACCGCCAGGTTTATTGGGGTGCAGGCGATAGAACGTGCGAAGTAGTTCCGGATCCACTATCCGGGAGCGCGGGACCCAGGACCGTTCCTCCGGACCATACCCCTCCCAATCAACGAGGTATTGGTAGCCTCTCCCTCGTGGACGGACATCCAGAAGACGGTCGACTGTGTATACTGGGCCACCCTCGATGAGACGGGGGGGTGGAGGGGGTTCGGCCGGAGGGTTCAGCGGACTGTAGTGTACGGGTTTGAGAAGGGACACATGAAAAACAGGGTGGATCTTCAAGGACTGCGGGAGCCTTAGCTTCATCGAGACCGGGTTGATAACAGAAACGATGGGGAACGGGCCAATGTATCTGGGGGAGAGCTTCTTGGATTGAGTCCGTAAAGCTATGTCCCTGGTGGAAAGCCAGACTTGTTGGCCGGCGAGATAGGCTGGGGCAGGTGTGCGATGGCGGTCAGCCAGACGTTTGTTCTGTTCGGAAGACCGAAGTAGAGCGGCGCGAGTCTGTCTCCAGACCCTCCTGCATCGCCGATGGTAACTCTGGACAGACGGGACAGCAATCTCGGCCTCTTGGCTAGGTAGGAGGGGAGGTTGGTAGCCCATGGAAGCCTCGAAGGGGGAGAGACCCGTTGCCGTGGAGGTATGGCTGTTGTGTGCGTACTCAATCCAGGCCAGGTGACGACTCCAGGAGGAGGGATTGGCCGCCGTTAAACAACGGAGCATGGCTTCTAGCTCCTGGTTAAGCCTCTCAGTTTGCCCATTGGTTTGAGGATGAAAGCCGGAGGAGAGGCTAGCTGTGGCGCCGAGGCTGCGGCAGAACGCCCTCCATACTTGAGAGGTGAACTGGGGGCCCCTATCAGAAACAATGTCCACCGGGATGCCGTGGAGCCTAAACACATGCTGGACCAACAAGTCTGCGGTCTCGCGTGCAGACGGGAGCTTCGGAAGGGGAATGACGTGAGCCGCCTTGGAAAACCGGTCCACGATAGTCAGGATAACCGTATTGTTCTCGGAGGGGGGAAAGCCAGTGACGAAGTCCAAGGCCATATGTGACCAAGGTCTGTGGGGGATAGGCAGAGGCCGCAACAGACCGACGGGGGCTCTGTGCGAGGCCTTGTTACGCGCACAAGTGGTACAGGCTAGGACGTAGGCTCGGGTGTCATTGTCCAGAGAGGGCCACCAGAAGGAGCGCCGGAGCCAGTTAATAGTACGTCTTATTCCTGGGTGGCCAGAGAGTCGGGAGTCGTGGGCCCACTGCAGAACACGGGAACGGGCGGAAAGGGGAACAAACAGGCGACCAGGAGGACCACCTCCAGGATCCGGCTGGGCCTGCTGAGCCTCCCGTACTGTGGACTCAATCTCCCAGGTGAGGACCCCTAGGACACAGGCGGGTGGCACAATCGTGTCAGGGGCTGGGTCTACCTCGTCCCCGGAAAACTGACGAGACAGGGCGTCGGGCTTGACGTTCCTACTTCCTGGGCGGTAGGTGATAGAGAAATTAAAACGGGCAAAAAACAGAGCCCAACGGGCTTGGCGGGAGTTGAGTCGCCGGGCAGAATGGATGTACTCAAGATTCCGGTGGTCGGTCCATACGATGAACGGGTGGACTGACCCCTCTAACCAATGTCTCCACTCCTCCAGAGCCAGTTTGACGGCTAGTAACTCCCGGTTGCCGACATCATAGTTCCGCTCCGCCGGGGAAAGGCGGCGGGAGAAAAAGGCGCACGGACGAAGCCTAGAGTCAGTGGCTGAGCGTTGGGACAACACTGCTCCAATTCCAGTGTCGGAGGCGTCCACCTCGACCACGAACTGGCGGGTCTCGTCTGGTTGGGCAAGTATGGGGGCTGAAGTGAACAGTTCGTTGAGAGTGTTAAACGCACGGTTGGCCTCGGGGGACCAGGAAAAATTCACCTTAGAGGAAGTGAGTCTGGTTAGAGGTGACGCCGTCTGGCTGAAGTTCCGAATGAACCGACGGTAAAAATTTGCAAAACCGAGGAACTGCTGGAGCTTCTTCCGGTTATGGGGCACCGGCCACTCGGCGACCGCTCTAACCTTCTCGGGGTCCTTGCGAATCTGACCCTCCTCAATGATAAACCCAAGGAACTGCACGGAGGTCACATGAAATTCACACTTCTCGGCCTTGAGGAAGAGCTGGTTCTCCAGAAGACGCTGAAGAACCTGACGGACGTGGAGCCGATGTTCCTGAAGAGTCGAGGAGTATATCAGAATATCGTCAATGTAGACAAACACAAACCGGTTGAGGAAATCCCTGAGCACATCATTCACTAAAGCCTGGAAAACGGCAGGGGCGTTGGTAAGACCGAATGGCATGACTAGGTACTCAAAATGCCCCAGGGGAGTGTTGAACGCCGTCTTCCACTCGTCCCCCTCTCGTATGCGAACCAGGTGGTAAGCATTACGGAGGTCCAGTTTGGTAAAGACCGTGGCCCCGGGTAGGGATTCAAAAGCGGAGTCGAGCAGGGGCAGAGGGTACTTGTTCCGGGTTGTGATCTGGTTTAACCCTCGGTAGTCAATGCACGGACGAAGACTCTTGTCCTTTTTGGCCACGAAGAAGAACCCCGCTCCTACCGGGGAGGATGACGGGCGGATGATTCCGGCAGCGAGGGAGTCGGTGATATAGGTCTCCATTGCCACGCGTTCCGGACGGGAAAGGTTGTATAGACGACTGGAGGGTAGGGTGGCGCCAGGGAGCAGTTCAATGGCGCAGTCGTAGGGCCGGTGGGGTGGCAGGGAAAGGGCTCGCTTCTTACTGAACGCCTCGCCGAGATCCGCATACTCGACGGGGACAGAGGTGAGATTGGTTCCGGAAGTTGCTGTGCTGGGGGACGGAGTCTGCCGGGGCACGGCGGACCCGAGGCACCTTGAGAGACAAGTGGGGCTCCAACCAATTATTCTATTCCCTGCCCAGTCGATCTGAGGGTTGTGATCCCGGAGCCAGGGGTGACCCAGGACCAGCGGAGTCTGGGGCATCGGGAAGATGTAGAGACGGATCTCCTGCCGGTGGTTTCCAGACACGAGCAGGGTAATGGGACAAGTCCGGTGAGTGATGCTTGTCAGGGGGCTTCCACCCAGAGCGTTTGCCTGAAGGGGGCATTCCAACTCCTCCAACGGAATCCTATGGGCGGAAGCAAAGGAGGAGTCCAAAAAACTCTGTTCTGCTCCAGAGTCAATGAGCGCCAAGACCGGCAGAGAACCGAACGGTAGGCAGAGTTTAGCCGGGATTGTGAGACGGGGCTCTGGGGGGGAGACCAGGGTGGAGTTGCTCGCCAGTATTCCCACTCCTACTGACGAGCCCCCTCTTTTGGGCGCACGGGGCAAACAGAGATACGGTGACCCGACTCGCCGCAGTAAAAGCAGGCACCGGAATCGGCGCTCTCGCTCTCCCTGGGACAGGCGGAAACGGCCCAACTGCATGGGTTCACCCCGATCCTCGGAGGGGGGACCCGAGAGAGGAGAGTGCTGGGCACCGGGGCTGCGGCGACGTGGGGGACCTGGAGACCGGAGACTGGAAACGGTTGAGGGCTGGTGAACGGGTGCCGAAAATCTGCTGCTCCGCACTCCCCGACGTTCCCGCAACCGAGTATCCCAGCGGATGGAGAGAGCAATCAGGTCCTCCAGCGTCTTGGACTCCTCAAGAACGATAAGTTCGTCCTTTAAAGCGTTCGAAAGGCTGCTGAGGTAAACCCCCTTCAGCGATCTCTCCTCCCAACCGGACTCAGCAGCCAGGATCCGAAAGTCAATGGAGTGTTCCGCGGCGCTCGAAGCGCCCTGGCGGAGGCGGAGAAGGTGTTGAACAGCATCCTGAGAATATGACGGAAGGTCGAAAGCGCACTTAAACGCGGCCAGGAATTGTTCGAAGGTAACCGTGTCCAACGGGTTCTGAGTGAACCAGGCCTGGGCCCAGTCGAGCGCTCGGCCATGTAACAACCCGGTCAGATAGGCCATCCTAGAACTGTCTGATGCATATGTGCGGGGCTGTTGGCTGAACACAAACGACGTTTGCAGGAGGAAACCCCTACACCCCCTTGTGTCTCCATGGAAAGGTGCAGGCGACGGGACGAAAGACTCACGGACTGGTTGCTCGGTCCCCGCCATCTGATCTTGGGTGGAGGGGCAGGGTTGCGAGAGGCCTTGCACCATGACACCGATCTCAGCGACCTCTCTCCTGAGGGCTTGGTGTGAGCCTCCAAGATCGTGCAGCAGGTGGGCTTGCTGTCCCAGCAGAACTCCTTGGTGGGTAATCGCCGTCCGTAGAGGCTCTGTAGGAGTCGATCCTGCTGCGGCTGCTGGGTCCATATTTGGTCAGTCCGTTCTGTTATGGTGTGGTGTGTTCACGGACCCAAATGCAGCGACAGGACAGCAGAGTTCTTATTTAGACCAGGGTTTTATTGCACAGGTGAGAAACAGGAACAAACAAACAAGGTCCGGGTGCAGACAGTACAGAGAGCGAGCTGGTGGAATGTTAAATGGAGACGCGCGCCCGCGCTCCGCTCCGGGCCGTAAGGTGGCCGTGAAGAGTCCGCGAACTCTTTACCGATCCGAGCCGGAAGGTGGCTGTAGAACCTCCGCGAACTCCTCTGATCCGAGCCGGAAGGTGGCTGTAGAACGTCCGCGAACTCCTCTCCGCTCCAAGCCGGAAAGTGGCTGTTAATGACGGGTAGACTGGCAGCCAGGGTCCTCAAGCCTCACAGCTGATCTCCGTGGACCGAGCGGAAGGCTCTCTTCATGCAGGTGAAACCCGAGGCTCGACACTGGCAGGAAGGTAAAAGCAAACAGAGTAACAAGCGGGGAATAACTCACAGGAAACTATGGACTACTCACGGGCGGAGATGCCAGGTTGGCAAACGGACGGACTGACACCAGAGGTGAGGAAGACCGGAGTATTTATCAGCAGGAGGTAATCACGGCAAACGAGAATCAGCTGTGAAACAGCTGATCAGGGAAAGAGGCGCAGCTGTGGGCAGAACTCACCCGGTTAGGCACAAATCCTCACAACAGCTGCTTACTGGAGTTTGTGTGAATCGGCCACCCTTTAACACACAATCAAGTAATTTTCAAAGCAAACCCCTCACACCATGCTGACATCAGGAGCTCTGCTGCTCAAGTCATAGCTTGACTCAGGTATCTTCGGTGTATAGAAAATGCTAATAGCCTATTTACTATTTCAATAGATGTCCATTGAGGAGGAATCTGAAAAAAGGACTGTATTACAACCGTAGTTTTGTTTTTTAGTTTGCAGAAAGTTGGCTTTCTCTGGCAGTTTTGAAATATCCAAAATAGGTTTATGCACTTTGCTGAAGGCTTTGATTTAGTTTCCCATTGTCTTGGGATATTTCAGGATATATTGCCTTCTATCATTATGCTGTTTTGTATGTGGCCATGGGAGAGGCAAAGTGTTGTGAACTACATCAATTCTATTTTTACAAATCAGATAGAATAATATTTCCAACGTTTATTAATCATTTCAAATGGCAATAATCACTGTCAATGCAGTAAGTAGTGGGACACTCATATGGAAGTCGGGTTGGTGGGTGGGAGTGAAACATGTTCAGCTTGGATAGTGGAGACCTGGGGTCAAATACTCAAATACAGTCTCATCACACACACACACACACACACACACACACACACACACACACACACACACACACACACAGTGTGCCTTGACCAAATGTGAGTTTCTGAACCTCAATCATAATTTAACTATATTCTAATCAAAACACTATAGCTGTGAATTGAGAAATAATGCACTGACATTTTACAACAATGTACATAACCCAACAATGTGGAATGAATTCCTGACAGTATAACCTTTCTAACTTAAGTGCAACGTATTACCTCTGCACTAGCAGTATGAAAATAAATATGGGCAAGGTGACAATAAGACCATCTGCAGATACAAAGAAGACAATCTCACAATTGACAAGTATCAAATCTGTGTTCGGTATGTCAAGATTCATCCTACCTAAAAATATACGCCGACGATTTGAGGTCCTGCTCGCGGGATCGCTGAGCCCCGCCAGCACCGGGTGGTCAGCGCTCTTCACACCGGACGCAGCGCGTCCGGTGTGAACACGGCATAAGCTAATTATTTTCCACCGGAGCTTTAGCTAGCTGGCTAACGTTGCGTTCTCTCCTACTGTGTTCAATGTGTTCACTCGCGCTCCCTTCTGGCACGCGCACCTGTTTGCAGTTCACTGAATATCATTCATTTTGCCGTATCGCGCTCACCATTCATTCATCTCAAACCGTAACGTTAGCCTAGCTTCCAAGCCCAAACGGCGTGCCTATTGTTTTGCTCCGGTTGAGCTACATCCGGCGTGGTGCTCGTGGAAAAAAAATAATTTAAAAATGAAAATGCGTTAACGCCGTTAATAAAATTGACGGCGTTAAAATTGGTTTGCGTTAACGCCGTTAATAACGCGCTAATATGACAGCACTAATATATATATATATATATATATACACACAATATATATGCACCATTATATGTGTATGTCTGTGAAACCAGTGCAAAAAAAGCAGGGTTGTCATATTTTGTGTGACTGTAAAAAATACTTTACAGTGAAGAAGCAGAGTAAACTCATGAGCAACAACAGCTGAGGTGGTGACGTCATCAAGTCAGCTGCTGTTTCAATTGCAGAAAGACCGTCCTGCGTCCTCTAGTTCTTTGGAGTTTGGACTTGAGAGTCCAGTCTCCAAAGTCCAAAGTCCAAAAGAACACAAGTATGTTCTGAGCATACTTTGTATTGAGAAACGGCCAGGGTGTTACACCTACACTACCGTTCAAAAGTTTGGGGTCACTTAGAAATTTCCTTATTTTTCAAAGAAAAGCACTGTTTTTTTCAATGAAGATAACATTGAATTAATCAGAAATACACTATACATTGTTATTGTGGTAAATGACTATTCTTGCTGGTTTTTAATGAACTATCTACATAGGTGTATAGAGGCCCATTTCCAGCAACTATCACTCCAGTGTTCTAATGGTACATTGTGTTTGCTCATCGCATAGAAGACTAATGGATGATTAGAAAACCCTTGTGCAATTATGTTAGCACAGTTTAAAACAGTTATGCTGGTTAGAGAAGCTATAAAACTGGCCTTCCTTTCGGTTCGATTATACTCTCAAAATGGCCGGAAAAAGAGAACTTTCATGTGAAACTCACCAGTCTGTTCTTGTTCTTAGAAATGAAAGCTATTCCATGTGAGAAATTGCGAAAAACTGAAAATGTGTCTGGGTGACCCCAAACTTTTGAACGGTAGTGTACATGTAAAAAGGAAAGACTAAACTGGTTTAAACCATGCCTAGGCCATCAAGCGTTGACATCATGATATTTGTTTTAAACCACAACACTGGTGCCTCATTGGACGAGGCCCACTGGAACCCGACTGACCGACAGAGTGAGCCAAAGAACTGCTGGTCGCAGCTATAATGTTTGGACGTAGTTTGCCATTAGCTGCAATCAGGAAGTAAATGCAACGCAGAAAAGTCCAGCTGAGCACTTGCGGCCTTAGGTGCAGCCAGATCCTTCAGAGGGTGCTCTGACACCATACCAAGCAAAATAACATGACATGTGACACAGCACAAAACAGACCTACACTGTGCAGCTTGTCATTATTAATAATAACCATATTGTGTGTGAGAGATGGAATGATTGAATCAAGATGCATGTTTCTCCTGGCAAGCTGTCAAAATAAACAGAAGTTGAAGCATGATGGGGAGACGAATTTGCTGTATGGCTAACGGTATGCTTCTCATCCATGACAGTTAATGCTGCATTTGTGGTTTAAATGATCATTTAGCTATTATGCCAATATGTACAGACACACACACACACACACACACGCACACACACACACATACACACACAGACATAGCATTTGACAGCCAAGAAATGACATGTTAATTGCAGCCGCTGGTTAAAAAGCCTAACAGCCATTCAGAGTAAAAGGGAGAACTCAACAATGGATGATAGGAATTTGTCTTACTGCCAGAGCTGTCGAACTAGACAAGGAGGCTCAGCAGCTGCACAATGTTTCAATGAATATGTACATTGGTGGAGTTAATGTTTTTATGTTGGCTTGCAAGATTAACAAAAATCTCAATTGACAGTCTCACATGTATTCTTTATTTCTGTACGTTTTTGTGACTGCTGATCAAAGTCATATATTGTTTGGTGGAGAAAGTTTTTTGCACGTCACTACACATAGCAATGTACTTATAGATATACATTAGAAATCTTCATGCAATACATTTGTTTACAATTCATTCATTTGGAAAACAAAAGATAGATGCAATTAAAAATGTACTGATTCTAAGTCTAACAATACCAATTATGTGGAAGTCATTGGAGTCCAGATTTAATTTGTGAACCCCCCCCCCCCCCCCCCCCCCCAAAAAAAAACCCTGATAACTTCACATTTTGATAGAAATTATGATAATTGCATTCCATTGCCAGTCCATGACTATGTTCCCTGTGGCGCTTCATTTGAATTAATCAGGATTACACACACATGGTTTAGATGATGTTCTCTCCTTGTAAAACAGTTGGTTTTAGTAATGTGTGGTGTGAACACTGGCACACAGAAGTTTTTTCTCTTAGGTCAGGTCTTTGTGGGCCATTAATCTACTTTCAGAATGTCATGGCAGGTGTACTGCTGAGGAGCTTAATTGATTTGCAATCGGTAAAAGCGCACCATAACTCCAGATACCGACAATGTCCTTTTCCTACAAACAACATATGCAAATTTGTGTTTGTGCTGTTGTTTGTGAGGGCATGTGTGTGACAACAACTTTGTCTCTCAAACAGACGTATACAATAGAAAAAAATAGGCAACTTAAGAAAATTCACAAACCCCACTGTGCTTATTTTTCAAATGTTGTGTTAATACAGAAACTATAGTCATAGTATTTATTTACATATTTTTCCTAAGTAAATATTTTTCCTGAGTAAATATGTATGTGTGCCTGTATACAGTGTGCAAAATACTTTATTGACACTTGTCACTTGCAATTGCCCAACAGTATTCATTAGATAAATTACAAAACCACAAATATGAATACAGAAAAATATGGTTGTGGTGTTTCGGCTTGTGTTGCAATTGAATACCCGGTTGTGACAGCTAACGACACTACCAGAAAAGTGGACTATTTTTTTAAAATTTCATAACAAGAATACATAGGGGAAAAGGTTAGTGACAGCGAAACACAAGTGTGTGTGTGTGTGTGTGTGTGTGTGTGTGTGTGTGTGTGTGTGTGTGTGTGTGTGTGTGTGTGTGTGTGTGTGTGTGTGTGTGTGTGTGTGTGCGCGCGCATCGGGTTCAAGTGTGTCGGGTGAGACGAGAGAAATGAGTGTGTTGTGTGGATTCTGTTGCAGGGCATTGGCTTGTTGTTGCGTAGTTGTGCAGTTGTGTGCCTTATTGTTAACGATATTAGCCTTGGTGATGTGTGTGCAGGGCATGTGTAGGCTAGCTCAGTGATTTGGCTTGCCTCAATGAAATTTTGTGTAGTAAGACTTCAGTTTGACACTGGAGCACTAGGTACACTGACCGAAGGTAGTAGCGGCTCGTAACCCGACTTCTTCAGTAATGCCGAAATAACATATAATAATAATGAGTTTTTGCATAATTCCTTTAAGTATTTCACAATATATAATATTGCTATTGTGGATTATTTTCTTTATATTACTTGATTTGTATTTACTATGTGTCTCTTGTGTGCACTGCTGCTGTAATCCTGCAATTTCCCCACTGCAGGACTAACAAAGGTTTATCTTATCTTATCACATTTTATTTTTCTTATATTTTACACAATTTATTGGTCGCAGTTGATGTCTTCATGTTGGGGTCTTTCCGCCTTTACCAGTCAATTATTGCAATGGGTGAATGGGAGCTTATATTCATGCTGCTACTAGTTGTACCAAATGTTAGAGCAAGATGGGCATGAGGTAAGTGGGAAGGACGGTGTTATTAGAAATTGAAGCCCGGGGGTCTGAAGGTCTCCATGGAGGACAAAGCTAAGGGCAGAGGGTGTGGATTTGATGAAGACCAAGTGAATGAGCCCAAGAGCCAGGTTTAAAAAGAACAGAAGACTCAATACTCCAATACTCACGAAAATGAACACAGCGTGACTAAATGGAATAGAAAATCAGAGGTGGTCACTGATTAAGTTTATCAAGGGAAGAGGAACTGAAAATATGTGACTGTCTTTATATTATATTACATCATGGCAATACTCACGTGCTCTCAGAGAGGGAAAGAAGAGAGTACAACAAATGTGACAAAGTATTTTGAATTGTTGATATATTGTACTGGGAAGAATTCATTAAAAGTTGCTTACAAATGCCTCCCTTAAAGCTGACAGCTCAGTGGAGCAATACAGCGAGTGCAATATTCAAAAAGCTCTTTACTTTGTTACAGATTTGTTTAGAGTAACAGAAAACAAATTGGGCTTTGTGTGTACGATTGCATGATGCATGAATAAGAGGAAGGGAGAAAGACAGAGAGGAGGAGGTCTAAGGAAACCCTTTTCATTCCTGCATAGACAAAGAATCGGACACTGAGGCAGAACATGTTCATATCATGATACATGGCATAATAATTATACGATGTAAATTGTCAGCACCCCAGGGTCTGATTTAGATCTTCATTTATGTGCAGTGGTGCTTAACTCACTTTTATATACATATGACATAATGGTTATTTCAGACAAAGAGCAGTGTTTCAACCTTCACCCTAAAAAGAGAAGGGTTCTAAACCGGACTATAGTGCGTATAGTCTTGCAACTTACACCCTGTAACTTGAACCATTTACCATCTACCATGTCTATTAATATAGGCATGCAACTTAGAGACATGCAATGTATGAATCTTCAGTTAACCTAAGCTGCACATCTTTGGACACATGTGTATTAGAAAACAATGGTGGCAACCTCACAACAGCCAGAAGAGTTCCTTTGTTTGTTGTATTTGGCTAAACAAGAAGAAGAAAAAATCGAGAAAAAAAAAATGGGGAGTGCTTCTGCTTACCCATAATAGGTTTAAGGATGGGGACCAGAGTAGGAATGTTAATAGTCTGAGCAGCTATTTGGTCAAAATTATGGATACGCTGAAATGATCTCCTGATGATGGCCCTAAATATGAATACTCAAAAGTATTTTACAAAGCAGGGTATAAATGTCTGTACAAAGTTTTATGGCAATACATCCAATAAATATTTCACTGTGAACCACAAATGTCAACCTCACCGTGGCACTACATGTCAGTGGATCATCAAAGTCACTGTCTGGAAATGTCAGATATCTTTACAAAATGTTTTCCAAATATAAGTATGTTGACATATTTCACTGGGTAAGTGAAAACGTTGACCTGCTGCTGGCTATAGATGAAAAGTCAGAGCTTTATCCTGGGTGCCATGGGTATCCAATGGTTGTCGGTAAAAAAATAAAAAATCCTCCTATCTGAGCAAAAATAGAGTCTTCATAGTTAGACAGCAACATCTGTTCTGCCAGCTATGGCTTCCATTTCAGCTCAATGGAGACAAAACTATCAAGTTGCGCAGAGGGTGCCAATAAATTACAAATATGGCAAAAAACATTTTTACCGCAATAGTGCATTAAATATGTCTGCATGGCCTTGATCATTTAATAATGATTTGCAGAGCCAAACTGAATAGCCACACCTCTCCTGTGTACTTCAGATTGCATGTGATCTTTTTATCCTAGCTGCAGGTACTTCATTAGAACAGCTGTCAGGAGCTTTTGCTGGAAATGTCTTCCATCTTGTCGTGACATTGGTATTTGGTGTGTTGGGGGCCTCGACCGGCAACTCTTCTAAATATTCTCACCAACTTCCATGCTGTTCCTTTGATTTATTTAAACTCTTTTCTTCCTAGAGCCAAAGGGATTGTGAGCAGTCAGTCAATTATGTCACTATGCAGGAGGGTATCCACATATGTAACTCTGCTACTCTCTGGGCCGTCAATGCATGATTGACATGTCCATTCATTAGCGATCTAGATTTGACAGAATGGCAACTTGCCAAGAGTGCTGAAGTGTTCAGGGCAGAAGTATTTTGTTCAGTGCCAGACGGGAGGCATCACTGGAAGTGGAGCAGAGTCACTCCAAAATTCTCTATTTTCACTATCAAATGATCACCCCCTGTAGCATTGAAAGGGGCTTGAAAATGTAATTTCCTCCTTTACAAAGTAACTGTGGGCATCTTGAATTCATGTTGATTCAAAGAGTGATAAGTTCTCAAAAGTAAAATGTGTCAAAACAATAGAAACTCTTCAAAACCAGTCATGCAGCATTATCCACTTGTCTGCTTCCCACCTGCATACTCAGAATGTTCCAAAGAGTAATTTCACCAAAACATGGTTAAATACACTGCTTTCATATCGCCCACCTCAACCCTCCAAAGCTTAGTGTGCGGAGTTTGGTAAAGGATGATGACTGAACATACTGCTACTGACACAGTCCATACACACTGCAGAAGTGGGTTGACCATTTCTCATGGATATAAAAAGTTGTGACCATTGGATTTTATTGAAACTAGTGCTGCACGATTATGGCCAAAATGATAATCACAATTATTTTAATAAATATCGAGATCATCATTTATTGTCACAGTTATTGATGGATTTTACGGACAAAATATATACTGTAGTTATTGCACTTCCGCATTTAAATAAAGAGAGAATTGCTTTCACTTCAATGCTGTATATTGTAATGTAGAAATGTTTGCATCAAAATAAAACTAAAAATAAGGTTCTTCGCCTGAATTCGGTGCATGTTTGTTTTGCCAAAACCAATAATAAAGCTGCAACATCTAATAAAAGTGCAGCGGCACTACAACTCCACAAAACCAAAACATATCGATGGTCCCCTTGAGGTTTGCTGGCAATATCGCAGTGGATCATGCTCATTTCATTGTGGGAAGCCAAAATTGTGTTAGACATTGATATTGAATTAATTTTGCAGCCCTAATTGAAACTGACCTTAGCTACTTTCCCAATGAAGAAGTAAGTTGCATTTTAAAGCCACATCGCAGATGGCAACAATCAGTTAGCTAAGCTTGTTAGCTGGCTTGCTAACGGAGTAGTTTATTCGATAGACTTCTTTGTAATCCCCCTCTCAAGTTTCTGTTTACACTCTGGCGAGGATGGCTTCAAAACAAGGATAGTCCAACACAACTAAAAAGCTGCAATAGCTTCTTCCATTTTAAACTCACCCTCAAAGGTTAGCTCTGTTTAGAGAGCTGTCTAAAATGTTGGTCCAAAATAATAAAAAGAAAAAACAATCCATTTTGCTGAGGTCTAGTGCAGTGAAGGGTACAAAGTCAGCTCCCTGTACGAAAGTATGCATTAATTATATTTCTCCTCTTGTTTATTATTTTCTTTTCTTTTAAGCCATCTCAATGTAAATATAATTGCATTTATTCATTTTGTTTTACATTATATTGCGCTCATAAGTTCTGGTGTTGAGAAAAAGTAATCATGAACAAAACATTACCAAAAGCACAATGTTTTGTAAAGGACCTCAGCAAATAGATGGACATTTAGTTTGTCAGTGTGCTTGTTCAACAGATCATATCTGAAAAAAAGTAAGAATATTTAAATACTATTTACCCTTTCGATGGACAGTAAACAAAATACAAATAACAAAATAAAAAAATATTAAACAGAACCGTTACCAAGCATATCAAGCAAGGAATTGCTTAAAAAAATATGCAAATCCCAATTGGCATCCCACAACTTAACTCTCTAAAAGAAGGATTTTGCTTTCTACGCTTGCATTTCTTTCGCTTCTCTCTCTTTAACCCCGCCCTCCGTTCACTACGACCAATCATGGCAGGTGAGACTGAATGATACCTAGAGTAACCAATCAAATAAAATAGCTCAACTTAAAGGCCTAAAGGCAAAAACTGTGTTTTTCCGTTTTGACTTTAACTTACAGTTTTTTTTGATTGCTTAAGCACAATTTTCAAAACAGGGCCCGTGTTTTCAAAACACTACACACAATTAGCACAACCACACACCCAATTAGAAAAACACTACAGATCCTTAGCAAAATTAAACACTCTTGTAAAAACTATACACTTCTTTTTAAAATCCACACTTTGTTACCATATGAAACACACACGTTTCACATTACTATACTCTGTTTGCACGAGTTACACTCTGCTGTGATAAACCTAAAACACTTTTAGCACTTCTACTTCCCTATAATTAGAGTAGGCTACTATCAACAAAGTACAAATATAATGTAAATTCACCAAACACTACACAAGACCAATGTTGCAGACTGAAGAAACTCATTTATTTCTCAACACGCCCAAAATGTTGACATGGAGATTCATAATACTGTAACCAAACGTCACTTTACGCACAGAGTGTTATATTGTAAGTTAAAAAAAAAAAAAAAAAAAAAAAAAAAACTAGACATTGTCTCTTCGCCTAGCTGGATCTGGCCAGAGAATTTCATCAACATCGCAGGCAATGTTGTCATTAGCAAGACACCTTGGAAAGAAACATCTTGAATGACGAATCCATCCTTGCATTGCTGCTACCTCCATCTGGTCACAGGCCTCCTCCATGGCTTGGATGAGGGGTACCTCAGCCTGGAGACGGAGGTCATATACCTTCCACCGCCATGCCGAGAAAAACTCTTCTATAGGGTTGAGGAATGGAGAGCATGGTGGAAGATATAGGACGGTGAAATGTGGATGTTGCTGAAACCAGTTCTGAACCAGAGCAGAGCGGTGGAAAGACACATTGTCCCAGACAACAATGTATTGCATATGATCGATTTGATTTGCTGCGGTTATGTTGTGCAATTGGTCCAAGAATGTAAGTATGAGTGCTGTGTTGTAAGGGCCCATATGGGCATGGCGGTGGAGGACCCCATTCTGTGTAATGGCTGCACAGAGTGTTATATAACCCCCACGTTGCCCTGGGACATTGACTATAGCCCTGTGGCCAATGATGTTTCTTCCCCTCCTTCGTGTTCTCGTCAGGTTGAACCCAGCCTCATCTACGTAAATGAACTCATGCTGGATCTCCTCTCCATCCATTCGTAAAACTCTCTGAAAAACAGTGTCAGGAAAAATTGAGTAGTTCAGTGTAGATCTAGTATACATATTACAGTACAGTAAAAGATTATGAGACAGTATGCAAGATCACGCTGCTAAAGTGAATGCATACCTCTGCATAATCATGCCGCAGTCGTTTCACCCTTTCGGAATTGCGCTCGAAAGGCACTCGATAAATTTGCTTCATTTGAATATGGTTTTTTTTGGGAATGCGTGCCAGTGTTGATGTTGAGACCTGATGGATATCGTTGAAAATGTCGTGGTTATTGACAATGTTAGCTTGGAGCTGCTTGAGTGTTATAGCATTGTTGGCCAAAACCATGTTTACTATCTCCCTCTCTTGCTGTTCTGTGAACATAGGAGGCCTTCCCCCTTGTCGTCCCTGACCCTCAATCCTATGTAGAAAAAAAAACAGTATACAATAGTACAGTAATTTCACAGGAAAAGGTAACAGAAGTGCTGATAGTGCATAGAATACAGTACTGTAAGCAGTTACTGAAACCGTGCAGATGTTTTTGATATGATGATATTTTTACAATACCTATTTTCCAGTCGAAATGTTCTCATCACACTTGCCACTGTATATCGGCTTAGATTTGGCTGTACTCGCAGTCCAGCCTCCCTCAGCGTCAGGCCGTGGTTGACAATGTGGTCAACCAGTGTTGCACAGATCTCATTTGTCAGATTCGGTCCTCTTTGTGCACCTCCTCCTCCTCCTCCTCGTCCTCGTCCTCGTCTTACTCTTTCTCTGACTCTTTCCATTGTGCTTGAAGACCGATGAACTCACCTGCTGCTTTTTATAGTGCTTATACACCTGATTGGTGTGTCTACAATTAAGCAAATGAGTGTTTGCACACCTGATGACTGTGTTGAACCAATTGGTTGGACGGTGTGGTAATTTCCAACCCTGTCTCCTAAAAATTACGTTCCCCCAGAACTAACACGCATTCCCAATTACGTTTGATCAGAAACGTATCTCCTCCCTGATTATGTTTGTGTTTGACGTATTACACATACGTTGATTATACACGTATACTTTGATTAAACACGTATGTTGATTATACACGTATTTTTGTTTGATTGTTTTTATGTTTGTGTTTGACGTATTACAAATACGTTTATAATCGTGTGTTTGTGTTATTGTTTTCTTGCTTTATTTAAGCATTTATTTAAGCATATTTACATTTTTAAACTCTGCGGAGAAAAAAGAAAGGAGGGGCGGGGTGAGGCCAGTGACGGCCGGCCGCGCCGGGCGCCGGCCGCACCGGGAGCCCGAGAGTCGGCCGCACCGGGAGCCGAAGGCCGTTTGCCCGCCGTTGTTAGGCCGGTAACGGGCCGGTCTTCAGACCGCTTGCACCGGGGCTCGCTCTTCAGACCGCTTGGCCGCCGCCGTTAGGCCGGCGGTAACAGCCTCCTTCGCGCCGGCTCCGGTCTTGTCTGAGTCGGGTTGTTTGTGAATGCAGCCCAAAGTGTGTGATAAACTCCATCTAGTGCAGTAAACCACTGCGATCATCAGCAGACACTCGGTTCTGTGTGGTCATATCAAGTGCAGAACCTGACGTGAAATAATTCAAATGTGCGGAAGGAGTCACGGGACCCAACATCCGGTTTTCAAAATACTAACTGATATGAATGTGTTCAGAACATTTCTGACCACATCCACACATCTTAACTGTAACAATCCGTTGTGTTTGACACATTACAACATTTCTGTAAGACCAGTACAGTTAAGATGTGTGGATGTGGTCAGAAATGTTCTGAACACATTCATATCAGTTAGTATTTTG
Organism: Myoxocephalus aenaeus; assembly: GCA_038501785.1. Taxonomy (NCBI): domain Eukaryota; kingdom Metazoa; phylum Chordata; class Actinopteri; order Perciformes; family Cottidae; genus Myoxocephalus; species Myoxocephalus aenaeus. The sequence continues at coordinate 418,139 of JBAMJR010000132.1, forward strand.
AAAACCGGATGTTGGGTCCCGTGACTCCTTCCGCACATTTGAATTATTTCACGTCAGGTTCTGCACTTGATATGACCACACAGAACCGAGTGTCTGCTGATGATCGCAGTGGTTTACTGCACTAGATGGAGTTTATCACACACTTTGGGCTGCATTCACAAACAACCCGACTCAGACAAGACCGGAGCCGGCGCGAAGGAGGCTGTTACCGCCGGCCTAACGGCGGCGGCCAAGCGGTCTGAAGAGCGAGCCCCGGTGCAAGCGGTCTGAAGACCGGCCCGTTACCGGCCTAACAACGGCGGGCAAACGGCCTTCGGCTCCCGGTGCGGCCGACTCTCGGGCTCCCGGTGCGGCCGGCGCCCGGCGCGGCCGGCCGTCACTGGCCTCACCCCGCCCCTCCTTTCTTTTTTCTCCGCAGAGTTTAAAAATGTAAATATGCTTAAATAAATGCTTAAATAAAGCAAGAAAACAATAACACAAACACACGATTATAAACGTATTTGTAATACGTCAAACACAAACATAAAAACAATCAAACAAAAATACGTGTATAATCAACATACGTGTTTAATCAAAGTATACGTGTATAATCAACGTATGTGTAATACGTCAAACACAAACATAATCAGGGAGGAGATACGTTTCTGATCAAACGTAATTGGGAATGCGTGTTAGTTCTGGGGGAACGTAATTTTTAGGAGACAGGGTTGGTAATTTCACAGTCAGTGCTTTGGTATTGCAAGGACGTGACTTCATGATAGATTTTTGTGTAATGTAGCTCAATGTAATGTATGTTAAGTGTGTTTTGCAACAAGTGTGAGGTTGACAATGTGCTTATAGTTGTGCAAATATGTGCTGATGTTTTGCTTCTTGAGTGTAAGGTTTTGCTGATAGTGTACTACTTTTAATTTTAGTGTGTAAGCAATCCAAAAAAACTGTAATAATTAATCCCCTTGTCAAACGGTTGTTTGCCTTCAATATTGTTGAGAACTTTTTATTTACATAACTTTAACTATTTACATCCTACCTTATTTAGGAATAAAATAAAGTATCTCTCATTTATCCACTTTCCTTATTAAATTAAAATACATTCAGTGTAATTACCTTACGGAGTTATTTCATCCAACGTATTACTACACATTTAATCTACCATCCCCAAGGCAACCCCATGTACTCAGCCACACAAACCCACTCATCGTCAAGCGTGTTGTTTCCTTGCAAAAAACATTATATGATAGAGGGATTAAACAGAAGCCACACTGGCCAGTTGATCTATCTGAGATGCTGTCTTTCGGTGTGTGTGTGTGTGTGTGTGTGTGTGTGTGTGTGTGTGTGGGTGTATGTGTGTGTGTGTGTGTGTGTGTGTGTGTGTGTGTGTGTGTGTGTGTGTGTGTGTGTGTGTGTAGAGGAATCAACACTGAAGTGAGGTTCAGAGCACACTCTGTAAAGAAAGTGAATGAGCGAGGAGGAGGAGGAGGAGGAGGAGGAGGAGGAGGAGAAAGGCATTATTCTTGCACAGAGCACTGCCACATGGTTACTGACCCTTCTGGTTTGAAGTGTGGATGTGAGTAGATAGATACATTGTTGATGATATGAGGACACAAATGGAAAACAGAAAACCAAACACTTGTGGGCTGAAGGGTAAGCTCTGAGAGCGACACATAAAGGTTGGCCATATGTGTGTGTGTGTGTGTGTGTGTGTGTGTGTGTGTGTGTGTGTGTGTGTGTGTGTGTGTGTGTGGAGGGATAGGAAAATGAGAAGCTATACAATTAAGAGGTTGTGAGTGAATCATGACAAAAGGTTATAGTTTTTATTTTGATGTCTATATATTCAAAGCAAATGGACGTATTTTATTAATTTTCTTTGAGAGGGGATTCCCCATTTTGAGTGTATTGCAAGAACCACGGTCAAGGTACGTTTCATCAAGGGAAATCCCAACAGTTGTCAATATATTCTATTTTCCCACATTGTTATTGAATATCAAGTGAAACTTAACCAAACTGTACAAAGGGCAGGTTCTCAGCAGATACTGGATGTTTTCGAAGTAAAATTGTTTGAGAGGCAGAGACTCAGGAGCAGAGGAAACAGACAGGAGGCCAGGTGGAGGGCAAAATCAAAAAGGTATTTTACTAAACAAAATCACAAACAAAAATAAAGACTGGTACGGGAAACAGACACTAGATAACTAACAACTACAACTCGAAGGCACCATACAGACATGGGAGACAAAGAAAACAATCCTGCAACTGACAAGGGAAAGACACAGGGTGCCTCTCAAGCCTCTAAATTGCATCCCCGTTTCCCTCACTTGCGTCCTTTCCTTGCGTCTTAGTCCCTCCCACCAGGGATGCATGAACAGACGCAAGGAAACCAAGGGAGGAGAGAAGACGCGAGGAAATATGTTTTAAGAGACATGAGACCTTTCCTCTGAAGCGTCACGTGAAGCGACTTCGGTTTCTGATGACTGCGGCCGACTGACAGCTGATCACAGCTGATCAGCTGTCAGTCGCTTTAACAGCTGACGAGTTTTGTCCGGAGAGTTTTTAGCGAACATTCCAATAAAAATGCACTTAAAATATTGATAAAAATGATTGTATGTTTTCAGTTGATTTAATGGTGTTAAACTACTAGACTACAGACAACAATGTATTGCATATGATCGATTTGATTTGCTGCGGTTATGTTGTGCAATTGGTCCAAGAATGTAAGTATGAGTGCTGTGTTGTAAGGGCCCATATGGGCATGGCGGTGGAGGACCCCATTCTGTGTAATGGCTGCACAGAGTGTTATATAACCCCCACGTTGCCCTGGGACATTGACTATAGCCCTGTGGCCAATGATGTTTCTTCCCCTCCTTCGTGTTCTCGTCAGGTTGAACCCAGCCTCATCTACGTAAATGAACTCATGCTGGATCTCCTCTCCATCCATTCGTAAAACTCTCTGAAAAACAGTGTCAGGAAAAATTGAGTAGTTCAGTGTAGATCTAGTATACATATTACAGTACAGTAAAAGATTATGAGACAGTATGCAAGATCACGCTGCTAAAGTGAATGCATACCTCTGAACTGCGGCCGACTGACAGCTGATCACAGCTGATCAGCTGTCAGTCGCTTTAACAGCTGACGAGTTTTGTCCGGAGAGTTTTTAGCGAACATTCCAATAAAAATGCACTTAAAATATTGATAAAAATGATTGTATGTTTTCAGTTGATTTAATGGTGTTAAACTACTACTTATATTAATAAAGACAAAGTTATCATGAGTGTCAGAGTGGAGATGTTTTCTCTGTCGTCTGTTACCGTTTAATAAACTGCATTGAGTAGTTTTATACTGTGATGTGTTCTGCTTATACGCGCAGGATCCATTTCTACCGGCGGAATGCGTCTTATTTATTTATTTATTATTTATGTCGGTATGTTTTAAAATTCTGATTGTGACATCATTATAAAATAACCCACAATATGGATATAGTTTCTCTTCATTACGTGTTATAAACAAGTGTTTCCTCGCTCTGATTTTAATTACATACATAAAAGTATTTTTTTTAATCTTTGAAGACAGTTGTTTGTGGTCCTTTTGTTGTTCAGACCTACAATGAACATATTTTAACCAGATTGTGAATAAAAAAACAGATTTAATATATAGCTTGAGTTTAATCTGTGATCGTCTCTGGTATGAAACTCCAGCGATCAGTCCGCTCAGCTGCAGCGTCCAATCAAATAACAGATGAAGAGCGAGGGGGCGTGTCCAGCGTCAAAACACTTCCTGGAAGCCTGCTCTCGGGGCTCCTCGATCATGGCTCCTCCGATTTCCCTCCTCGCTCCTCGATCCTCGGTCCTCCGAGACGAATAAGAGCTTTGAGACGGGGCGTCAAGATGGCGCCACAGAACCACTTCCGGTTCAATCGAGGAGCGAGGAAACGACAATTTAGAGACTTGAGATGTACCCACAGACTAAATACACAGGGGAAGACAGGCAAAGAGGCATAGGCGGAAACAAGGGGCGGGGCTTTACAATCACACTGGGGAAAGGCACACGAGGAGGGAGGAGTCTGGAACGAGAACAGGTGAAGGGAATAAACAATCAGGAAACACTGGGTGTTACAAAAATAAAATGTGTGTATGAAAAAAAAGAGGACACAAATGGCTGGATTTACAACTGGATAGGACTCAGAAATGTTTTTATTTTCCTTTCTGAAATTAACAACTACACTGACTATGAAAATGGCTATAAATACAGCCAAAGCCACAATTCGTCCACTTGAGAGTTGATAATGCATCATCAAGTGCAGCACTAGTGTACTTCTCTCAATATTATGGCTGCTAAAAGCAAGTCGTAATGGCTTTGAGTTATGCATTTTTCGACACATAACTCTCCCTCCCTGAAAACAACTTTGGCAGGCAGCAATGAAAAGTCCCAACCGGAAACTGAATCACTTGAATGCAGATTCTTGGCGGCCCCCCATGTCCCCCTTCCTCCTTCTTCTATTTACAAAATAACAAGACCGCTCCAGTTCCGCCGACCGAAAAATGCAACATGTATACTTCCTTCAAAAGCACTGCTCACAAATTAGTGAACTTCACAGCCAATGTTGAAAGGCCATAATTTAACTGCTGTTTTGTGAAAATGTTGCTGATCTTGAGCTAGGTTGCCTCGTCTCTTTCTCTACGCTGACACTTGAAACATTTTGGAGATCCTCTCCTGAATGAATCAGGAGAGGTAATAGGGAAGTGAGCCAGAAAGAGAATATACAGTCAGTAATATAGAGACATCCAAAGCAGTTGTGCCATTACCTAAAGGAATCAAGTCCATTGACTTCTGAAAACATTCTCCAGAGAATCCTCCATTTAAAAGCAGAGTGCCGTATGAAAACAGTGCACATTCGGGTCAGGCTTGTCCATGCTGTCAATTGAAAGTCATGAAAACTGTTCAACATTTCCCCCAAATTAATATATTGGGTCAAGTTACGGGTGGCCCTAGCTTTTAATTGCTTCAAAGTTGCCAGGCAACTGCTAAAGAGGCTATTCTGGCGTGAGTATGTGCACTCATATTTGGCAGGGAAACATAAGTAGAAGACAGATTTTGCTACTTCACATACACTTCTTGTGCGCACGCACGCACACACACGTGTGCACACGCACACACAGTTTGATCAGTTTTTATTACTGTATTGATACCAGATGACCTTACAATGTGTAATTATGTTCTCCATCTGTCGCTCAGTTGTCCTCGATACCGCTCATTATCATGAGCACAGCAATCACACCGCGTCTCGTTATTTTCATCATCCTCCCCCCGAACTGCTTTTACAACCTCTCACTTTTCTAAAAAAGCTTCTCTCCCGGCACATTCTCCCCTTCTCTCCATTTAAGCTACTTTTTGTCTCCCCCTTCATCTCATCCTGCTGTTAGCTTTTCTCTCATTCCACTCACCGCCTCCTCCTTTAACCCACTCATCTTCCAAATCAGTCTTTCATCCCCTTCTCATTTTCCCCGCCCTGCTTCCATGCCTCACATTTTACTTGACCTATGGTTCTTCCCATCTACTGTTCTTCCCCTGCTTTTTGCCTCTCTTGACCTGCATCTGCTACTTTCCCTTCTTCTTTATAGTTATACTTTTCCTATATACTCCGTCTTTATCACCTTTTTCCTCTTTTAGACTCCCTACCCCCCTCTTTTACTTTCCCTCCTCTGTTTATTCCCTCCTCTCTTGCTTTGTCCTCACCTCTGTTTCAGGCTCACTGTTTGTTCTCAGTTCTCTCTGAAACACTAGCGGAGGCTGTCTGAGGCTCTTACCAACCACAGTAGAAGGCTGCATTAATATTGCATGCCACTGTCTTATCGACCACAGCAATGCCAGGAATACAGAGCCGGCTACAAGACAAGTTAGCGGCTAGAGTGGCTGCTCGCCACTCTAGCAGAGTCAAGATGCAAGCAGAGTCAAGCAGACAAACACATGCAAATATATATATACACACATATAGCGCTATTGGTATCAGCCAGATTTGTGGCTTGGGTTACATTGGTTTAGGATTGTGTGGTGCATTGAGCCTAAAACCAGGCGCACAGATGAGGTTTCCTCCCAATATCTGTCAATGAACCTTGAAAGAAAGTCAGGAGATAATTTAGAGAAGAGATGGACTCAAGCTGCAATCCCTGAATGTGAAACTGTGAGGACTGAAAATTGTATGAACTGTTCTGTTAAATCAAACTTTAAACTTGAGCCTAGTTGTGAACTTAAAACAAAGAGGATCCAGATTTCTCTACAATGATTAAAAGAGCACACACACACACACGCACACACGCACACATGCACACACACACACACACGCACACACACACACACACACACACACACACACACACACACACACACACACACACACACACACACACACACGTGATTGCTCTGCGCATGCCTGCAGCCTGCCTAGCTTTTCCATCAGCTGGACCTATCATAGCTTATTATCAGCTCCTTTGAACCGTGGGCTCAGAGCATGATTGCACTCTCAATTAATGGCCGTATGATGTACTTTGACAGAGCGAGTAATGACAAGTGCTTTGCCTGTGTGTGTGTGTGTGTGTGTGTGTGTGTGTGTGTGTGTGTGTGTGTGTGTGTGTGTGTGTGTGTGTGTGTGTGTGTGTGTGTGTGTGTGTGCACGTATGCAGGCATATGTTTTATTCGCACATATATGTTCTTCTGTGTGTGCACATTTCTGAACATCCATGCATGTCCTTGTGGGTCTTTCCATTACAGTAGGGGTGTGTGTGTGTGTGTTTGTGTGTGTGTGTGTGTGTGTGTGTGTGTCAGGGTTTTTTTAACCAGTTTAGGCTAAATTGGGGGAGACATATGTGGCTATGCATAGAATGTATTTTCAAAGGCACCCTTTTATCTTTGGCCTTCATAACCAATGGAATCTGCAGAGCGGCTGTAGAAGGTTTTGATTATTTCACTGCACTGTCATCTCTGATGGGCCTAAAGATTAAACCGAGCACCTCTCAAGTTGCTCTACTTACACTCGTCAGAGGAAGATAACATTCGGGAAATTTCGGGGTTTGAATATTAGGTTAGGCATGCAGACATAAAAGCTTTTCTAGCCGTGTGTCTGTTTGTATGCGTGTCCATCCAAAAAGATTACAAACAGAGGCCAAAGAGGATTGACACACGGGAAGATGAAAGCGCTCCAGTACCTGGAGAAAACAGACAGCCTGTCACTGCGCGTGTCTGCGTCTGTGCATGCGTGCACCTCTCAAAACACAAATACAGATGAAAGCTGGTATGCTGTGTTACACTGCACATACAAATACAAACACAAGGTGAGAGCCTGCTATCATTCCTTTTACCTGCGAGAAACTCATGTTGGGGTCAAAGAAGAGCTAACAGCCAATGTACAGAGATACCATTTAGTGACAGTATGATGCATCCATACTGTATTCAGTCACATTTGTATTGGACAAAGGTACATTCTAAATTATAACAATGTCTGCAAATGTCATTTTGTAAAATGTAGATTGTAGAAACTTGAATACTTTTACAGCAATATTTAAATAGATTTTAGAAAGATAACTATGACCTGTTTTACTTCCTAAGACTAGCTCTAAGCAGTTTAGGATACATTATTAAACAACAAAAGACAAGATTATTTTTTTTAATGGAAAAAAACAAAATATATGACTTAAACAAAATAAAAGGATAACATTTACAATTGTTGATGAATTACATTGACTTCAGGGTGGTTGAAATTATTTGTATGATATGCTGATATGGCTCATTAACAATCTGCAAAGTATTGGCAGCAATAAAAATGTGGTCGTGGTATCTCTAATCGTTATCTTTTTTCTCACTATAATTGATTTATATTTTTTACACATTAACAGAAATATGGACTCTTGAAGTCCTTTTATCTGGGATCATTGATTATCCCATATGCCCATATGCCCATATTAACCGAACAGTGACATGGACCAACAAAGTGAAGAAATAGTTTGTCTACAGTCAGTTCTGTCGGTCGGTCACTGAATTCTTGTCTAAGCACTGTGGTGTGTGCTGGGGTATTGCCAAGCTTTCTGCCACCCTGCGATTGCCTTTGGTATTACAGGTCAGTATAATCCACAGTGGATTACTACCGGGTAATTCTCCAACGATTAAAAAAAGATTTCCTCTCCAGGGTTTTAATGAGAATCTCCAGTGTTTGTTGTGTTGACTGCCCTGTGGTCTCTGTCAAACCTGTGTGTGTGTGTGTGTGTGTGTGTGTGTGTGTGTGTGTGTGTGTGTGTGTGTGTGTGTGTGTGTGTGTGAGATAATGTATCTCATGTTGTTTCTTCTAATGTCTTCATTTTCGTTGTTCTGTTTGTCCTTTATTCACTTGCAATATAGTCTCGAAGAAAATGAAAAATTCAGGAAAATGGAGGAACATAAATGAACTGACCTAAAACTTTTCTGGATACATTCCATACTCATATATGAAGCTACTTACATTTAAATTCATAAAATGTTTTAGTTTGCAGTTCATGTTGTGCATTTTTCTTAATAAATTCATCCAAAGCCTTAATCTAAATTATCTAAATTCACTTGATGTGAGTGTTGAGTAGATTACATTTAATTTGTATTGCTGGAAAGAAACAGAGACAATTTACCAGAAAAACTAATTGATGAATAATCTTCTCACTGGAAAGACAAAAAAACTGACAATCAGGGTTCATGTTGAGCGTTCTAGTTTCATTTGCAAGCACATCAGAAATTGCCCAAAGTTAATTTTGACTTGCCCCCATACAAATTGTTTTACTTAATAAGCAGGTATCAAACAATAACAAGACTGCAGTTAATTGTCATCTGCAATTTGTATTTAAGCACATGTACTTGCATCAAACTACGTAATAGGTTACTATGTATCTTTGTTTTGACTTGTTTACTTTCAAATTCAGTGAGGCTTAGTGCTAAATTTACCGGAACTTCATCATTATCGCCATCGGAGATTTTGGTCCCTTAGTATTGGCAGTCGTGCAAAAAACGATTTCCACGCATTGGTAGATGCAACATAACAGTCCCTTAGTGACCACAGAGGTTCCATCAGAGCCAAAGATGTGAACTATCCCGTATCCTGTCACTTTAACAACCGCTCACTTCCCATTTCCTCCCTCAGGTTCCGGGGCCAGGCCGGCGATTGCTATAGGCGAACTAGGCGACTGCCTAGGGCGACAAATGGGTTGGGGGCGCCCTCACAGCACACATTTCAGCACTGTGAGCAATTCGCGACCAAGCGACCGGGGGGCGATTCAGCTGTGAGTTTTCTCATCAAGTACAGAGAGACACGCATATTGAGAAACGGGTGCTGTAAACATCTTAACGCTGATTGGCCAAGACACGTCACATCAAAGATGTTCTATTATGGAGATGACAATAACTCGGCCAAAAATCTGATTTTTTTGTCGAGAAAACGGGACGCTGATTGGCCAAGACTCGACACGTCACATCAAAGATCTTCTATTGTAAAGATGGCTCACTCCAAAAAAAAATCGTTTGTGCGGTCTGAAAAATGTGCGCGATCTGAAAAATCTATTGCGCGGCCACTTTGACTGGCCCGTGACATTTGCAAAAATGAAGCGGTCTAAACCATCTGGAGCACAGGGACGAAAACGAAAAAAGGAAGAAGAGGAAAAGAAAGTCAAGTATAGAGGTAAGTCTTCTCATCTCAGCCATTAAGGTGTCAAACGAAATACATTTAGTATTGTGCATCACCTAATATTGGACGTTTCATTGCTGTCACTTAGGCTAGCTATAGCTAGCTAGCAACTGTTACTTTGCTAATTTGCTATGTAGGCTATTACTAGCAAACGTAACTTCACTGATAACCTACATGGATGTACATGTCAAAAGACCAGTATCTGGATAATGTATGCTAGTTATGAAAAGTACAGTTGCTGTCTACATTCATTATAAATGGCATAAATTCTGTTTAGTGAATTCACAACTAGCAGGTGCATACACACACAGTAACCATTTGGGGGATAGTGGTGGTGTTCACCCTTCTGTACAGTTCCTCCCCAGGAATATACTAAAACAATACTCAACAGCACTGTTTCTGCGGTGGAGACCTTCAAGTTTCTGGGATCCACAATCTCCCGGGACCTGAAGTGGACCGCCAACATCAACACCATCCGGAAAAAGGCCCAGCAGAGGCTGTACTTCCTGCGCCAGCTCAGGAAATTCAACCTGCCTCAGGAGCTGCTGATCCTGTTCTACACCGCCATCATCCAGTCTGTCCTCTGCTCCTCCATCACTGTGTGGTTTGGATCGGCCACCAAACAGGACAGAGTCAGACTACAGCGGATCGTCAGGTCTGCAGAGAGAACCATTGGTTCCAGCCTGCCCTCCATCCTGGACTTGCACACCGCCAGAGTCAGGAAGCGGGCTGTAAAGATCACCACAGACCCCTCACACCCTGGACACAAGCTGTTCCAACTCCTCCCCTCTGGAAGGCGCTACAGAGCACTGTATGCCAAAACCACCAGACACAGAAACAGTTTCTTCCCACTGGCCGTCACTCTGATGAACAGTTAAACAGACTCTTCATCTGCACTATCTGCACTTTTTTGTTGTCTTACTACTGTCTTTAATGTCCTTTTTATATTTTTTATATTTATCTTGTATATTGTGTGTGGAAAAAAGTACGAGAGCCAGTGAAACCGGAGTCAAATTCCATGTATGTGAAAATTTACATGGCCATTAAAGCTGATTCTGATTCTGATTCTGATGTATATGTGTTCTTTGTTTTGTTTTGTTTTTATTTTTTATTTTTGTTTTAAATTGGCCAGATGCACTCAGGCAATTTTTTCAGAGGCCGGCACCTGCTGGAGAAAGGACGCCTGATTCGCCTCCCTCTGAACTTTGTAAGTAGCCTACACAACTAGTACTATTGTTGCTGTTTGTTTTATTGTTATTATTATTATCAATTATTACTTTCATAATCACATCACATTAATACTACTAATTGTAATCAGTAGCATTATTTAGCCTTGTAGCAGTGGTGGCAGCAATTGTAATTTATCTACTACAAGTTACATGGTCAGATAAAATGTATTTGTACAATGCAACTATGTGGTAGGATTGATAGAAATGACCAAATGCAATTGTGTAACGAACAGCATGGATGAACTCTGTGTATTCTGCCCTTGCTTCTTTAAGTTAGCTTAGCAGATAGCTAACAGCAGATCCATAAAATGAAGACCCAGGAATCCGGAGTGGAGTTTAGGTTTTTAGTTAGAATCTTGGTTTTTGTAAAACTGTGAAAAATAGAACATGAAATGAGCTTACAAACAGTTCATATACATACACATGAATATAAAGCTCTGATTCAACATACAGCCATGATGCCAGAAAAGGTAAGTAACAATTAACATATAACTCCCTTGCCCAGTTAGCGTCTAAGCTAATATTAACATTGATGTCAATGCAGAAATGCTAATCGCGATTAGCATCTATACAACACAAGGTTGTACTAAAACGGTAAACACACAGAGAATATATCATAGAAGATATGTACATGCTACATACATATGTACTTACAGACTTAGATCTTTAGAGGCTACCAGACAGTAGAATCAGAACTAACTACGGTAAGAGAGGAGGGATAAACAAAGATGCAATTACATTCTCTACCACTTGGTGTCTCGAATGCAACACATGAAAATGTGGGGCAGAACACTGTGTTTAAATACAGCTGCAGGAGAAGGGACATCCAGTAGTACTCAAGGGGCCAGGAACACACAGCCTGCATCAGGTGAGTCTATTTAATAGTATTTATTCAAGCCACATCCATACTTTAAAGTACAATAGAAACATGTTAGCATGTATTAAATACAATAGCTTGTTTTCATGATCATTTCACTTATTATATTAAACACAGCTTGTCTGGCTATACAATTTGCTTGAATACAGGTGAAGGTGAAGGGACATCCAGGACCACATCAAGCACTCAAGGCACCAGTGAAACTACACTGCCGCCTGCAGACACCTCACCCTCCGCAATTCCTGATATCCAGGGAGAACCTATAGATCCTGCTGACTGGCCAGCCCTCTGTGTTTGTGTGTAAGGGAAAAAAACCTGTCAAACCTTGTTAACCATAGTCATTCCCTATACAGCTTGTATCATGTTTTGAGGTTTGTTCAATAAACATATTTGAACAAAAGAGTGTTTTTGTCACAGTTTATGGAGTTAATTTAATCCTAACTTTGAGTGTGTAATAAATTATTTTAAATACTAAAAAAGAAAATGTTCTGAAACTATTCTGGTGTTTGTTGTGCATGCACCATTTATTGTTGAACTGCAATGTAGAATAGTAGAGTTATAAGTGGGTGAAAAACTGCTATGCAAAGTAAAGCAGTTAAGTTAATATATGGGAGGGGGGGGGCGCAAAACTCAATCTCGCCTAGGGCAACCAAAGTGCTAGAGCCGGCCCTGTCCGGGGCATTGGGCAGAAGACTCTTCACAGAAAGGTTGATGCTGACAGGAAGTTACGGCAGAGAGAGCTGGTTTGGATCCAATCTTTAGGAGCATTGCAACCACTGGGTCTTAATGAGGACTTTGACACAAGTGTTCGGCATCAAGTGATGTCTGTTGACCTTTCCTACCTTTACATTCACGGGTTACCCGCCTTGAATAAGGTTGCTGTTCGAAAGCTCGCTTTTAGTGTGCGGCTGCTTGATAACTTTTAGATAAAAATAATCCAGGTGCTTTCCCTTGATGGGAAATGCATGAATGCTGCTCAGCATTTAGTATGGCATCATTACACAGAGTTTATAAAGTTTCTCTCAGCACGCACAGCGTCGCTGTTATCATGCCTGTTGCATACAAAATACTTGTTTTGAACTTCATTATTTAAACTAAACTGGATGGAGATGGGATAGATGCATGGAGAAATATAAAATTAACACACACTACTCTTGCTGGTGATGATTACTGCTCTGGTCAAATGATTTACACATTAATTTTCTAATGACACATGTTTATTTTAATTTCTTTATTGTGTAGCCAGTTGTGACATTCTGGCCGGTACTTCAAAAGTACTGCCTTTCTTTCACTTTTCCCTCTTCACTGTGTTACTCAGAGATGTGGAGTTGGTTGCCATGCCTGCCTTTCCTGTGGCTTTAGATTCTGTGGCATCCGAACTTTCGCAATGCTTTGCCCTTGACACTTTCTCTCTCTCTGCATGTCAGTATGTGGAGACAAGCCGGCAGACCGCGACTTCCCGCCTCTTTCTATGTGTCTGCATCTGTGTGTGGGCATTTCCATGTGTTTGTGTGTGTATGCATGCATGGCTTTGTAGTGGTGGTTGTGCTGGGGTGGAGCATGGAGGGGTATGCATATGTGTGTGTGTGTGTGTGTGTGTGTGTGTGTGTGTGTGTGTGTGTGTGTGTGTGTGTGTGTGTGTGTGTGCGTGTGTGTGTGTGTGTGTGTGTGTGTGCCAGACTGGCCCCAGGGTCCTGAGCCATCACGCTTTATGAGGTATGGCAAGGTGAGAGCAAAACATCTGCTCGGCCAAAGAAAAGCCCTGGTCTGGGACTCATGCTGGGTTTGGGCAGTTTGTGTATATACACACACACACACACACACACACACACACACACACACACACTTGATCTTGATTTTCCAATTTGGCGACACGTACACACAAAATATAGCTCATACATGTATGAAAGTACACACTCACATACATTGAAATCAAAAATAGCCGGGTTACAAGCCGCTACTACCTTCGGTGGTTGTCCCTGGTGTAGCAAGCTAGCGCTGCTGCTAGCTCCCCGCTGCTGCTGCTACTGCCCGCGTCCCCTCTGCCCGAGTCGGGCGTCGAGCCGGGGCTGGTCCCGCTACCTTCGATGGTTGTCGGGGAACTAGCGAGAGCTAGTGGAGAGCTAGCGGAAGTTAGCGGGGAAGTAGCAGCAGCGCTAGCTGGATACAGCGGGGAACTAGCGGGGACACCCACCGAACGTAGTAGCGGCTTGTAACCCAACATTTACGGTACTCCCAGCTTTCTTTTCACTGATTCCCCTTTATAGTTTGGCTCTTGTTCTCTCTCATTCCGGCATTTCCCTCATGTCAAGGGCATTGGAACAATCCCCTAGTACCTGCCATCATGCACCCCACCCCCTTCTTCATCTTCCCGCCGCCCTTCCTGTCTTCTCAGAACACCCCGGAGAGGACTGCCATGTAAGGTCTAGTGGAGAGAGGATAGACACAGAGAGCGTTCAGACCGCCTCTGACATCGGAATCACTGAACCTGCCCACATATTCTCTCCAACCTTGTCTGTCAGACTGCCTGTCTGTATGTTATATATATATATATATATATATATATATATATATATATATATATATATATATATGTGTGTGTGTGTGTGTGTGTGTGTGTGTGTGTGTGTGTGTGTGTGTGTGCGTGAAGAGCAGCTCTGCCTTTTTTTGTTTTAACTCCTTTTGCATGCAGGCGAAGTTGGCTGACAAAGTAACTTTTCTTTTCTGTCTCTGTGGGGGAAGATATGTGCTTTCTTTCTGGTTTGGCATTTTTTGGCCCTTGAGTAAATCTACTGTAGCAGGTTGAGTGTCTCTGGTTCATGGCACATCAGTGGTGCTTATGGGCTGAAAGAGCTGCAAGTAGCACTAGCTCCAGCTGTGGGCGTCCCTGTGTGTTCCTCCTTTCTCAATATCATATCTGAGATCCCAAGATTTGCCCTTGTTGTCCCTTTGACATGCCTCATAATTAAAGCTGAAAATAAGAACATGGAGATAGACCAAATGATCAATCTCATCGTAATTGTTTTGCTTTCCAAAAAGCATTTGCCCTGTTTAATATGCCTTGCCAAGTACCCTTGAAAAGGTTTGGTTAAATTACAGTCATCGGTTGAATAACGATTGATATTTTCTATTTTAACTTCAGCCGAGTACAATTCCTTTCCATCTTCCATTTGCCTGACTCCCCGTCAACACAATTTGTCTCCTCTGTCTGGCTGGTAATTGTAAAAAAAAAATTCAAACATAAGCAAAAACTGCCCTTTTCTGACTTAAATAAATAAAAAGATGCAATTCCAATCTGTGCATGCAGAATGTCAGTCAAGTGACATTTCAAATGACAGGCAGTATGTCACACCTATAGGTTTAATCAATGTGTGCCTAAAGGGAATATTATGGGACGTTATTATCCCGGATGAATTAAATCTTTGGTGGCATTTTTTCCTTTTATAGGACCAGAGGTGGACCGTCAGGGCCTGCTAAGCCTTCTCTGCTGGCCTAAACAGAATCACAAAGTTTAAATTTGTTATTATTTTTTATACATATATATACTTTTTTTTATATAATTAAAAGTTAGCTATTTTATAGTTTAATTGACAAATGCACTACATGTATTATAATGATTTTTCCCTATTAACGTATTTTCTCATTGCACAGCTCCTGTGTTCCTCTGCCTTCAGCCTGCTGCACGGCGCGGCCGCTGTTTAATGATCTGGTTAACAACCAGTGGCCGGCCAATAGAGGGCAACGGGACCTGTCCCCACCCACCTTGAGCCACCAAAAAAATTTATATATATATAATATTATTAATTATAAAAATTATAATAATATTAATATACATATACAAATTGTGTTTGAGCTATGGAACGTACCCAATAATATTTGTAAAATAGGATATCTATACCAAATATATGCTTTCCTGCTTGTCCCCTCTGCTAGTGCACCTCTCAGCTGCCCCCGTGCACGTCTCTGCTGCACTGTGCATGTGGTGGGGCTAGATCGATTTTGCCCAAGGAAGACAGGTCTAATACGCAGTTTAGCCAATCACTGATTAAAGAAATAAATGAATGACATACAATTTATCCAATCAGCGCCCTAAAAAGGACTTCCGGAGGGGCTATTCTTATCTTGCCCCAGGCTGCGCGTTCCCGTGTCTCTGTTCTCGTGAGGGCTCATGTGTCTCTTTCTCATCTCGCGTGAGAGAAGAACTTGGGCGGAGAAACTCCTGGTGAAACAACTGGTCCCAGATCAGCCACCTGAACTTAGCATAACACAACAGACCGGCATGAAAGGGAAACAGCACATGCAGAGCTGTATAGACTGGTACACGAGGAAGGCTTGGCTAGCTGGATGCAGTCATGCTAATGCTGTATTTTGCTTTCCATGCGTGCGATTCAGCATGGACATAACGGAGTAAAGAACACTGAGACGACGGACATGTCCACCATCCACTGCCAGCTGGTGCTCGTGCTACATCGATGCTAACGGTAACGAACAAGAGCGGTTTTTCGAGTACATCACTATCCAGAACGCGACCGCTGACACCGTCGCTACAGCGGCTGAGCACCATTCTCCCACACGGACAAACTGATCGCCCAAGCTTACGACGGGGCTGCCGTCAATGCTCACTACATGTCCACTGCTACGTGCATCAGCTGATCCTCATCATGCAGCACGCATCCCCAAATGTGGACATGCTATTCAACCAGCTGCAGAAGAGGAACATCGACCCTGTCTTCATTAAAGGACTTGTCCAGAGGTTCACAGACACCATTCAAAAAAATCACCTGCGTTAAGCTAAGCTAACTGGTTTCCTGTAAAATGAGATGCTTTTATTTTGAAGGTGGCTCGCAAGCTTTAAACGGAAGTCGCAATGTGCGCCGTTTGAATGTCAAAAGATACTGAAAATATGGTCAGTTTTGTATACAAATTAGAAACGGCAACGGTGTTAGCATTCTGCGGAGTGGCACAAGGTTAGTTAAAGTTGTAATAACTGTATGTTTTAAGGAAAGTGTGTGTGTGTGTGTGTGTGTGCTAATGCAAACTAGGAGTAAGCAAACATAATTATCGTTGTTGTGCCTTTGTACACAGCTCTTACGTTGGTTTTGGGAATTTATCAATACATTTGAAATCATCAGTCAAGTGCAGGACCACTTATCTGTATGCTACATGATATATATATATACAGTATATATATATATATATATATATATATACTGAATTGTATTAATAAGATGTCCTTAGTATGTCAAAGTGTTGGAATAAATGTTAAATATTTAACTGCAAAGTAGTAATGCGTGTTTGATACCTTTTTTTGCATTGAATCATACTGGGATGTTTGCTGAGATTGATTAGATGGCCCTACCAAAAAAAAAAATACACCAGCCGCCACTGTTTGTGATCCAATTCTTTCATTTAGCCCTAATGTAATGATTGGACTCCCTGCGTGTCTACCTGCCTGTCTGCAAGTACTAACAATAGCCATGTTTGAGTGATATGTTTACGTTCACAATGATAAATTTGGCAAACTGGCTTTGGATGGAGGCCTAAACGGACAGTGTCGCTAACTTGGCAACTTTCTTGCTAGTTTTAGCAACTTTTGGAGCTAGTGCTACAAGCTGGGCTTTTAACAATGGACGACATGTTGACAGATCCCAAAACGAGTATTCAATACACCCAGAAGGAAATGGACGACCTGAAATCAGCCAATACAAAAACCGCTGGCTGACTGCAATAGTTGGCAACAGGACACAATGAGACAAAACAAAAATCCAGGGCATCAATAAGAAAATGGACTATTGAGAAGGTCATTCCAGCAGAAATACCCTGGTTATTGATGACACGGTAAAAAATGAAGGATGGTGTTAATGCGTACTAATTATTGGATGCCTGGTGTAGCCAGGAACTTAGTCAAACAACTTCTCTCGTTCTCTAAATTTATTTTCCTTGATCACAAGTAAAGTAACACGTGCTGCAATCGCGATAGCAGGGAGTCGTCCAGTCAACACGCAGGTTGACCGTCCAAAACACCCCGAACAGCCAGAGGTTCGGCTCTTTAATACACGGTTTTCCGTCATGAACATCTAACATTTCTATTGGCTCTAACTTGTCTAAGAGGAGGACCAGTCTGCTTCCCTAATGTCAATATACTGATAAACAGGTGTGAGTGTTGTAGTGCAAAGTGTGGAACCTTGAGAAACGTTTCTCACACAGTTCTCACTGACAATATTTGTTAAACTGACCTCGCACAACCTGAACTGTCATATACATAAGAATAATGAAATGAAGAAT
Source organism: Myoxocephalus aenaeus (assembly GCA_038501785.1). Classification (NCBI taxonomy): domain Eukaryota; kingdom Metazoa; phylum Chordata; class Actinopteri; order Perciformes; family Cottidae; genus Myoxocephalus; species Myoxocephalus aenaeus. The sequence goes on from JBAMJR010000132.1 coordinate 436,212, forward strand.
ATCTACAGAATATAACGATTTATATTATCAATAGGCAGAAGTTGAAGAAAAGGTACAACTATTGCAGTCAGAAAAACTACAGCTCACGAGAAGCCGGGAGTTGGAGTTGGAGCTGGAGCGTGCGCATTAAATGGGGAGGCCGGGAGCTGACGGCAACAGACCACGGCCGGTAATCGTACATTTTCTTCGACAAAGCAGCTGCTCCTCAATATGCCAGGTCCAAAAGGAACTAACATCTTTATCAATGAGGAATTTAATGAGGCTGTCCAAACAAAGAGAAGGGATCTCATGTGGGCAGCGCGTGAGAAAGGGGACATAACTGACCTTTAACACATCCTCCCACTAATCAACTACGCAGTAAGTAACCAATCTCCAAGGTGAGTTGCGTCATTAAGCCCTGCTGTTGCTATCTAACTTTTTACTGCTTGGTGGTATGTTAATATGGGCTCAAATAAAAATACTGTGATATGAATTTTTGGCCATACCGCCCAGCCCTACTCTGAAGTGATTCAAATTATATTGACTTCTCTGTCAGCTCACACATGTGGGCATGGCACATGAATATACAGTCATCTACAAATAGTATGAAAGGCCTACAGTGGGTATGTGTTTGAATAACGCTGCAGAGTTGACTTGTTTTCTGCTGTTACACGTTCTATTTGCCTTGTATTGACGAGCAGACTCAGCCCGAAGAAATATCATGGAGCAGCAGTCGCCCTGTGGACCCACCACTCGCAGGGAGAATTATCGGGGTCGGGTGCTATGTAGACCGGGCGGCGGGCCAGGCAGGAGACCTGGGCGAGCTGATCGCCGGCAGCATAGACTAGCTCTAGGGACGTGGAACGTCACCTCGCTAGCGGGGAAAGAGCTGGAGCGGTACCAGCTAGATATAGTTGGGCTCACCTCCATGCACAGCACGGGCTCTGGAACCAAGCTCCTGGAGAAGGGTTGGACTTTGTCCTTTTCTGGAGTTGCCCAGGGTGAGAGGCGCCGGGCGGGAGTGGGGATACTCACGAGCCCCCGGCTGAGCGCCGCTATGTTGGAGTTTTCCCCGGAGAACGAGAGGGTCGCCTCCCTGCGCCTACGGGTTGCGGGGAGTAAGGCTCTGACTGTTGTTTGTGCTTATTTCACAACAGCATTTCAGATTATCCGGCCTTCTTGGAGTCAGTGGGAGGGGTCCTGGAAAGGGCGCCGCCTGCCGACTCCATAGTCGACAGGCGGGAAAACCTGGCGGGGCGTGATTGGGAGGAACGGCTTGCCCGATCTGACCCCAAACGGTGTGTTGTTGTTGGACTTCTGTGCTAGCCACAGTTTGTCCATAACGAACACCATGTTCGAGCATAAGGTGGCTCATAAGTGTACCTGGTACCAGAACACCTTAGGCCGGAGATCAATGATCAACTTTGTAATCGTATCATCTGATCTGTGGCCGTATGTCTTGGACACTCGGGTGAAGAGAGGAGCAGAGCTGTCAACTGATCACCAACTGGTGGTGAGTTGGATCAGATGGCGGGGGAGTCGGCTAGAAAGACCTGGCAAGCCCAAACAGGTAGTGAGGGTGAACTGGGAACGTCTGGCAGAGGATCCTGTCCGGGAGGTCTTCAACTCCCACCTCCGGAAGAGCTTCTCACAGATCCCGAGGGAGGCTGGGGCATGGAATCCGAGTGGACCATGTTCAAAGCCTCTATTGTGGACGCGGCTGCTAGGAGCTGTGGTCGGAAGGTCATCGGTGCCTGTCGTGGCGGCAACCCAAGAACCCGGTGGTGGACACCGGGGGTGAGGGAAGCCGTCAAACTGAAGGAGGAGGCCTTTCGGGCCTGGCTGGCCCAGGGGTCTCCTGAAGCAGCTGACGGGTACCGGCAGGCCAGAAGGGCTGCAGCTGCGAAGGTCGCGAATGCTAAAACTCGGGCATGGGAGGAGTTCGGGGAGTCCATGGAGAAGGACTTTCAGCTGGCCTCAAGGAAGTTCTGGCAAACCATCCGACGGCTCAGGAAAGGAAAGCAGGGTCTACCCCAGGCTGTTCTCAGCGGGTGGGGAACTGCTGACCCGGACTGGGGACATCGTCGGGCGGTGGAAAGAGCACTTTGAGGAACTCCTAAACCAGGCCAACATGTCCCCTGGAGAGGGGGCAGCGCCGGAAGACTTTGGGGTGGTTGCACCCATATCCCTGGCAGAGGTCGCTAAGGTAGTCAAAAAGCTTCTTGGTGGCAAGGCGCCGGGGGTGGATGAGATCCGCCCTGAGATGCTGAAAGCGCTGGACATTGTTGGGCTGTCTTGGCTGACACGCCTTTTCAGTGTCGCATGGGGGTCGGGAACAGTGCCCATGGACTGGCAGACCGGGGTGGTGGTTCCCATCTTCAAGAAGGGGGACTGGAGAGTGTGCTCGAACTATTGTGGTATCACACTGCTCAGCCTCCCGAGAAAAGCTTATGCCAGGGTGCTGGAAAGGAGTCTCCGACCGCTTGTCGAACCTCAGATTCAAGAGGAACAGTGTGGATTCCGTCCCGGCCATGGAACAGTGGACCAGTGGACCAGCTCTTTACCCTCGCAAGATTACTGCAGGGGTCCTGGGAGTTTGCCCAACCAGTCTACATGTGCTTTGTGGACTTGGAGAAGGCTTTCGACCGGGTCCCTCTGGGGATTTTGTGGGGGGTGCTGCGAGAGTATGGGGTGCCGGACCCGTTGGCACGGGCCATCCGGTCTCTGTACGCCTGCAGTAGGAGCTGTGTTCGTATCCTTGGTAGTAAGTCAGACACGTTCCCGGTGGGTGTTGGCCTCCGCCAAGGCTGCCCTTTATCACCGGTCCTGTTCGTGACTTTCATGGACAGGATATCTAGGCGCAGCCAGGGGGCGGAGAGGATCTGGTTCGGGAGTCTCGGGATCGCCTCTCTGCTGTTCGCGGATGATGTGGTCCTGTTTGCCTCCTCGGACCGTGACCTCCAGCATGCACTGGGGCGTTTTGCAGCCAAGTGTGAAGCGGCAGGGATGAGAGTTAGTACCTCCAAATCTGAGGCCATGGTGCTCTGCCGGAAACCGGTGGATTGCTCCCTCAAGGTGGGGTCAAACTGCCTACCCCAAGCGAAGGAGTTCAAATATCTCTGGGTCTTGTTCACGAGTGAGGGTAAGGTGGAGCGGGAGATCGACAGGCGGATCGGTGCGGCTGCAGCAGTAAAACAAGCGCTGTACCGGTCCGTCTTGGTGAAGAGGGAGCTGAGCCGGAAGGCAAAGCTCTACATTTACTGGTCGGTCTACATTCCAACCCTCACCTATGGTCACGAACACTGGGTCATGACCGAAAGAACGAGGTTTCGGATACAAGCAGCCTAAATGAGCTTCCTCCGTAGGGTGACCGGGCTCAGCCTTAGAGATAGGGTAAGGAGCTCGGACATCAGGGGGGAGCTTGTGTCGAAAGGAGTCAGCTGAGGTGGTTCGGGCATCTAATCAGGATGCCTCCTGGACGCCTCCCATTACAGGTGTTCCAGGCACGTCCAACTGGTAGGGGACCCCGGGAAGACCAAGGACACGCTGGAGGGATTATATCTCCCGGCTGGCCTTGGAACGCCTCGGGATCCCCCAGAATGAGTTGGAAAGTGTTGCGGGTGAGAGGGAAGCCTGGGTCGGCCTGCTGAACCTGCTGCCACCGCAACCTGACCCCGGATAAGCAGCTGATAATGGATGGATGGATGGATGGATGACGAGCAGACGTCAGTGAAGCCGATAGACACCCCGGAACAACCGAGCTGAAATAAAAACACAATGAAACCATTAGTCGGTCATCAGATAATTGTGATAACTCTTTTCAGTGATGGTGCAAAAGATCACTGTTTCAAGCTTCACACAATGTTTTATTTCCTGCTTTTCTTTCTCCTATTTGATTGTAGGGTGAATATTTTGTGATTTAGGACAAGGATGCTCCGACTAATCGGACACAATGTTATCGGACTATTTTCAGTAAAAACATCTAGTTGTCGATTGCGGCAACTGTGTGTATGTACGTGTCCGCCCTCAACAGAGGTGGCCACTGACTAGTTTTTTTTTGTCTTCTTTTTTTTACGCTAATAACCACTGTAGGTGACATGGAAAAATGTACTTGAGCATCTCAGATTTTCAGTCAAAACAAGACAATTGGAAATGACAACTTGGAATCAGGTAAGTTTTTCTGAGGTAAACTTTCCAGGCAGTAAATTGATTAGGTAGGTAGGTAGGTAGGTAGGTAGGTAGGTAGGTAGGTAGGTAGGTAGGTAGATACATACATACATACATACATACATACATAGATACATACATAGATACATACATAGATAGATAGATACATAGATAGATAGATGACTCATCTAATGTATGGGTAGTTATAGGTCTGTCTGTCTTGCATACAGAGAAACATAAGCATAGATACAAGTCTGGTTCCCTTGCGCTCCACACGCTCGTCATTGCATTAGCCAAGCAGGTTCATGAGCCCATCTTTCCATACATTACTCACAGTAAAATAAAAGACATACACACCCACAGACCTTGCATTTTCTGTTATCCTCTGGCTCCATACACTGGCCTCTGTAGAGATCTTCTTTTTGAAGAGCAGTTCTGTCACAGAACAAGGTCTAACGGCTTAGTCACACTGCCTCTGTGAGAAGTGCGTGTGCGTCGTGGAATTTTTTGTTTTCAGCGCTCATGTTAGCAGGTTAGAGCAGCCACACGGCCTGCGTGAGCAGTGTGATTTAAGTGCAGCCCGTGTCTTTTCTCGAGATCAAGGTCTCATTAACTTTCTCCACGTGTCATGCACAGTTCACAGCAAAACTTACCTTTTTACAGTATATTGACATCATACCAGCAACATTACTTTACTTTAAATGTCTATATCCATAGAACACAGACAGGAAAACAAATAGTTAAATTTAAACGAAACACTTCCTTTTGCTGTTTCAAAATAAAATGTATTTGTTAACACAAGGCTTTTATTCTAATATATTTGCAGGACATTGTTGTGAAAAATAGAGTTCAAGCTTTTAAAGTAAGAGTGTATACAATTTAGGAAGATTTATTGGCAGGTATTGAATATGATATTCATAACTGTTTTATTTAGTGTATAATCAACTGAAACTAAGAATTGTTGTCATTTCCGTAAAATTAGAATAATTAATGTATATGTAGACGGGAAGCAGGTTCTCGTCACAGTGTCCACCATGTTGTACCGCCTTGTTTCTACAGTAGCCCAGATGGACAAACCAAACACTGGCTCTAGAGAGAACCTTTTGTGTTTATATATTACCTGACGGCCACCATAGCAGGCATGGAAAAAGACGGGTCAGCCGAGTTGGATGCAATCTGCACACTGGTCCTTTATTTGTGAATTGTTATCATTTACAAATGAGCCCACAAGTATATAAAAAAAATAGATATAAATTACATTTATTACGAAATTAAATGAAACCTTCTGGCCATTATGAAAGGCAAACTCTATGAAGAAAGAAGGGCTGGCAGCAGTGGCAGCAGTGGCAGCAACGCTGTCGGTGTGAACGCCACTACGAAGCAGTTCAGCAAGGCAGCTGCCGTGCGCTGCTCACACGGGCTGTTTGGTCCGGTGTGAGACTGCATGAACGACATCTGATCAGGTTTGGAAATGAATTGATGCGATTACTCGCTCACTCACATTAAGAACAAAGAGAAGGAGAGCAATTGGGGTGGGTTGACATCACAAGAACGATAGAGCTGAAATTTAATAGATTGAGAAAGAAAATCGAGGGTGTGGCTTGAGGAACTTTTGATAAATGTGCATCATGACTGTCGCTGCGGTGGGCCGCCGCAGTGAGGGAGTTAAGTGGCAAATGCAGATTTGCTGTAAATAAGTGGCTACTTGTTGCAGAAATTATGCAGAGTTGTGGGTGTGTTTGAGTGTGTGTGTGATGCATACACATGTAGCCATAATGGAAATCACTCAAACACACTAGGAACTAGGAATTTTAACAAACTGATGGGTTCGTTTGCTCCAATTTAAACAGCTTCTCTCACAATAAACACTCTAAATTGTGTTTTTCACCTACGCGCATGCCACTCTATATCAAGTGTGTGCCATCGTCATCTGAGTCGACATTAGAGTCGACAAATTAGAGACAATAATCATTGAAGGTTTTTTGAACAGCTGGTAGGAGGCATGGAGTGGAGGCCTGGGAGGGAAGGCCCAGGTGTTGGGGTGATTTCCAGACAGAAAAAGGATGGGCGAGAATTGTAAACAAGAGATGTGCAAAGAGTGAAAGAATAGAGGTTTTAAAAAAAGAGAGCCAAGAATGAGGAAGACGACAGAGGGGTAGAGGAAGTGAAAAGGCACCGAAGAGAAGAGTAACTTCATCCAAAAGGTGCTGAAACAAGCCAATTGACAGAGTTTTCAGCCCACATCTTGGAAAGCAAGATGACACACACAAATACACATAGACTGGCTGGCAGAACATCACATTATGGCACCTAGATTATCCAGCAAGCATCTGGTGAGGCAGCGAACACTGTCTAGCAGACCATGCAGGCTAGGCTGTGTGTGTGTGTGTGTGTGTGTGTGTGTGTGTGTGTGTGTGTGTGTGTGTGTGTGTGTGTGTGTGTGTGTGTGTGTGTGTGTGTGTGTGTGTGTGTGTGTGTGCGCGCGCGCACATGCTACCATCCGTGTGTCCGGCTGTGTTCATGTATGTGTGTTTATGCATTAGTCAGGTATCCGTGGGGACAGATGCTCACTAAATAGTATTATTGTGTCTAATTGGGGATTACCAAGTCAATGTGTAGTGGTTGAGAGTATTTTGTCTCGGCTGTTGACAGGTCTCAAAATATGCAGACGCACAGGAGGCAGAGAATGGGAACATCCGGATGAGCAGCATATATGGTAAAACTGGAAAAGATTACAATACAGGTTTCATGGAAGTCAGAGTCTGTCTTTGATGGCTGATTTGTTTGTCAATTAATATATTGTATTTATATTCATCATTCATAAAAGTAGAGTAAAATTGCCAAATTTTAACTCATTCCAACAAACTGCGAGGAGCTGTTTTCGGTTCTGTTTTCCTGCATCAATCAAATACCTTTGGGTTCAGTTAAAAAAAAAGAGGCAATTTAAAGGATCCACCTGGGTGTCTACGGAACTGTGATAGGTGTCATTATTTACTTATGTTCATTTCGAAAGGGACAAATAGATAAAGTGTAGACCAATGCAACATACCACATCATTCATAGCCTAAGCTAGTTTGCAATGCCCAATAAGTACAACATATTGAGCTCTAAAACAAAATCCAACTGTACTTTGTCAGGAATGTTCCTGAGAGGAGCTAGCTGGTCTCTCAGAACCAGAGAGCCTAAATGTTCTTACTTAGATTATAATAATAGCAAATGCAATGAAATTACAAAAATGTAGAGTTTCTTGCTGTCTATTTCAATAACAGAAAATATGGTTTTAACAGCTGCGACCAGCGACTCTGTACTCAGTCGGCCAACAAAATATCCCCCACCCTTTGGCCACACCTTTCGCCCGAGGTGGCTGAACGTGTGCTTGGCAGTCTAGTGTCGGGGTGTGAAGGTGTGTGTCTGTTTTCACGCCAACTGGCAAAAAAGGGGGTGTGGCAGTGAGAGTGGCCGACAACACAAAGACGCATTACTTCTTGTCAAATCGCCGTGCCATGGCCCCCTTTGTGGGAGGCATCACTGCGTTCAGCAGAGATCCTTTTTAATTAGTTTGTCATGCCCCTTGCAATTCAGCCCCACCCCTTTCATAACTAATTACTCATTTGTTGTAGACTCTTGAGGGAGGAATCATTACAGTCCACAAAATTCCTTTTCCAAGGCTGTGGGTTAGCCCCACCCCCAATATGACTTCATCCATGACTCAGCTGTAATTCAAATACTAAACGGTTAATTAAATCAAAACCAAAATATATACATTCATTGATACTGAAGAAAAATTCAAAAATCCTGGGAGGTGGTGCGGTGAATAAGGTCCAGAGTCCAAAATGAGTTATAATAAAAACAAACAATTTTTTCTACATGCGCAAGTCTAGATTTGACAAACTAAGCTTTTAAAACACTACAATACTGAAAATAGGTGGTTTTCCAAACTAACAAAAGAGCTAAAAAAAAAAATGCATGTGTTTACACTTTGCGCATGTTTGTGAAGTAAACTGGACATAACTCTGATTATTTTCGAGATATCCTCAATCCATCTAGTTTTTCAACTGCCTTTTTGTCTATTGCTGTGTATTCCTGCAAATACACCATTTGGCATATGCTACTTCTTTTAGCAAATATAGTTCCAGATCTCTTGAGAAATTTTGTTGATTTGTTCAGTGTGCACTTCACCATATGTTGCCACAGCATTTCAGTTTATTTTATTCAATCAAATATAATCTTCACTGCTACTCCCAAAATTATATCCCTCTCCATTTCCATGCACGTTTTCTTTAGCCTCACTTTTCTCTTGGAGGAGACTTCTTTTAGAATATCACAGCGTACAAGCCTCTCCTGAACATACTGTACATCCCTGTGCTCAGATACACACATGCACCGCTGCACACACACATGCAAAAGGTGTTAGCATGGACATGTACAAATCAGACATGAAAATGCACACCCCCACACACACTTTGATCTTCACACCCACCGTCCCCATACACACATTCCCAACAATCGCTGAGACAAATCGCTGTGGGAGCTGCCTCCACGTCTCCGAGCAGGCAGTCATACAGTGCCTATCCGTCTAAGCCTTGACACACAGCAATGTAAAAATAACACAGCGGCACTTAAAAAGACACCAGGGGAAAGGAGACAAGGCAGCCAAAAGCACTACTGTTTATGTCTAATGGGACACCCACATATGCCAGGAAAGGGGTATTTGTCACCAATCCACTGCGGGAACAATGTTCAATCCACTGCCTTGATGGACTCATTGGCTTCCAAGAACAACAAAACAAAATACATATGTATATATTTTTTTTAAGATAAATTGCGCTCCAAATAAAAGAGCAAGGCCTGGCGAGATTACATGTGATGCAAATCAATGAATGGTGAAGGACTAATGGAGTAGTTTGACAATTTGGGAAAAACACACTGTGAGAGATTGAGATGAGAAGACATGGCCACGCTCGTGTGTGCGAGCGTTGGACGTATTATGAAGTTGGGGCCAGTAGCCAGTTAGCATAGCATAGAATAAAAACGTGAAATAGGGAGACGGCTATGCTGGCTCCGTTTGAAGGTAGGACAATCAGACTAGTAGCAGTAAACATTTTAATTCTATATTTTTAGAAGTGGCAGAAGAAGTACTCATATCTTACAGTAAGAATACTACAGTACAAGTAAAACTAGACAAAGTAATTAGTATGTTGTCAAATGAATGTAGTGAAGTTAAAGCACAATACTTCCACCTGAGTAGAATAAAAGGAGAAAGTTAAAGAAAATTAAAATACTTAAATTAAGTATGAGTACCTACAAATTGTACTTAAGCACAGTACTTAAGTAAATGCATTTCATAACCTTCCAGCACAGCTAAATGTTCACAGGCGCACAAAGTCCCGTGTTCCTTGTTGCTCTCAAAGTGCACCAGATGATGCATTTAATTTCACATGAACAAAATGTTCCAACGTGCAATGGCCATCCAGAGGGTCTGTAAACCACACACCAGAACCCCACCAAATCCAGTATGAAACACTTTCATAACCTTCATAACAAAGTACAACCCTTCCCTCTGAAATTAACAGTAGTGAAATAGAAGTATAAGGTATACAATGGGGGGAAAAAATAAAAGTGCCACAAAAATAAAAGTATACCTCAACTACAACAACACTAACCTCAATAACTTTACCTAAATACAGGAAGATAGTTCCTACGACTGCTGTTTATTGGATTTTGTCCTCTTAGGAAGGAGCTAGAATTGTGAATCCCCGCTTTCCCAATATGTATGCTTCAATAAGCTAAACTAGCTAGCTGCAGTCTCCAGGTTCATATAAAAAGGAGCGAGGTATCAACATCAAACTCTTTTGCATGAAAGCGAATAAGCGTAATTCCAAAAATATCATGTACATTGTAATCATACATGTTTTACCTTGGATCCCACAAAGGGTTCTTGACATCCTGCGTGCCGATTGTTTCCTGACCTCGAATACAGAGTGTGCATGTTCACCTGCACGTCCATTGCCAGCGTGTGTTTGTGTGCAGCAGAGCCGAGCGGGAGCAGGGCCGTATGGAAACACGGGAGAGGCTTTTTGCACCTCTTCACACCTTCTGGTCTTTCCCACTGCTTATATTGCCGTAGGGAGGAAGGAAAAGGTTATAGGGGAGATATGAGCTATAGAGAACAAGTAAAGAACTCTAAATGGCTTTCTGATGCATGCTGTGTGTAAGGACGCTCCAAGGACGCAGAAGGTATTGAGGGGGGGTTTTCAAGAAATACCGGCGCATAGAGGGAAATAAACAAACCTGGATATACGGACCAATACACAGACGCACGCAGAACATACATCCAGCCACATAATATTCATCCATAAATAATAAGTCATATATTGTTATATAATTCTTGAAAGAGGCTGCTCGAATGCAATCCGTAACACATGCTGTACGTGGTGTGTTGTGTAAACAGCTTTTGTTTCACACAGTGAATCCAGCATGCTAAATAGCCCTCTGCTGGTGTCTGACAACTTTCTAAATGAAGCTCATTATGTCCTCATTGATTTTTCATATTCCTTCTCACTGGTAAATACACCCAAGGTGCTCCTCTTACACTCTGCCCGCCGCTCCGCCCGGGCTCCCTCTCTCCGCGGTACCTGCGCTATATCTATCCGTCTGTCCGTCGTTTCTCCGGTTTTGTATCAGCCGCTGCTCGAGCAGCGGCGAACAGCAGACCACTTAAGGGAGCTGAACGGTTTCCAATTAGCAAAACAAATACCTCCGCTCACTCTCACCCTGTCACATAGTGCCTCAGAGAGCCTGGGCGGCCATTACAGACAATTAGAATTTAATAAGCCCAATATGCTCACTGTACTAATGGAGAGGGAGGAGGGAGTGCAAGAGATGTGCCCTCATCATCTCTCTCTCTCTCTCTCTCTCTCTCTCTCTCTCTCTCTCTCTCTCTCTCTCTCTCTCTCTCTCTCTCTCGCTCTCTGTTGCTATATATTTCTTATTGCTCTAAATCCTTGTGGTTGTCCTGGCAGCTTGTTCTTATTTGAATAGTGTCGGAGCTTTGGGTAATCTTAGTCCCTGTACAACCCTCTCGCTCTCTCACCAATATAATTTTCTCACCCTTTTCCCCACCTTTTTCTTCTCTTGGCCTTTCTTCATACTCGCATCCATTACTCCCTATCAAACCCTTCTCACTCTTACTATTCATTCATTTATCCCTCATTTCTCACCTTTCTTGTCTTGCCCCCTCGGTCTCACTCTCTCACTCTTGAATATCTTTTTTTCTTTTGACATTTCATGCAATTGTATTCATATTCCCTCCATCTCTGCTCTCTTTTTACTCTGAATCAACTGTACATCTTCTTCTCTAATTCACTTTCTTACTCTTTGGCCTCATCTTTCCACTCTGCCCCACGATCACGCCGTTTTCTATCTCTCATCTTTCCTCCAGCCTCAACCTACTATATATCTCCTTGGTCTCTGTGTCGCTTCTCGGTCCCCCTCTCTGTTTTGCCTGTGTAGTGAGAACATATGAAATGAGGTGATACAAATGGCATTTTATGGGGCTGTGCAGCACAACCAGGCCGAACACGGCAGGCAATCATAAAAGCCATTGTCTGCTGCTCGTGCCATTTTTAATGTGTTCCATTTGATTTAATGCAAGCGGTAGGTGAGGCAAGAAAAGGAGGTGAAGCCTCGGAGGTGAGGATGAGAGGGAGGGGAGGGGTAAGAAAGGGGATAAAGAGACAAGGTTAGAGAGGAGAAGGAGAGAATAACAGGAGAGAGCGGCATCTAGGTCGTAACTGGAGTCCTCACTTCTGGGTTGAATTAATAAGGGACAGCCGGGCTGATATCTAATTTCTAGGGAAGAAATGCCATTTAGAGTGAGAATGGAAATGGAATACATGCAGGGAAGCAAGCTGCGGTAGAGGGAGAGACGAACAGAGTGAAATATTAAAAAATAAATGCAATATCCAATGCACAAAGTGATTACACTGCCAGAGGGTGACATAGGTGTGAGCATTCTGATGGCTTTTTTGTGCGTATAAAGCCGTTCATTTAAAACAGGCATATTTACATCCAGATGGGGACCTCGTAGCCCCCCCCTCCCCCACCCATAAATCTGTCGTTAGTGTACAAGATTGGATGCATGATTCAAATTTCAGCCACTTTTATTTTTCAAAGTCCATTTCTGTCAGTGTGATTGGGGGTGGAGAGGTTGTGCTGTTTGCAGTAGATTGAAGTGCCACAGCAGTTAAATTACACTTGGATGAATAGTCCAAGACTGATGAGTTTCTTTCAACATGCCGCTCTCACACAAAGAGATACAAATGAGCCTGATCAAACCTTTGACTGGCCAAAATAAATATGTTTTGTAAGGCAGGCACACAATTACGCACAAACTAATAGTCCATTCTCGTGTTGTTCTTTTTCTACATATAACCCTGCTTCTGTAACAGTCACTAGTACCGGGGCACAGGGACCCAAAAGCATGACACAGAGACAGATGGACCAGGACAGTTCGGTTTACTCAAGTTCAGGCAGGGTCAACACCAGGACATTAGTCATAAGGCAAACAAATACATCCGTAGTCGAGAACAGGCAGCGTCAGAACAGCCAGATATGGCTGTTCTTGAATAGTGAGGGACTGATGAGGGGATGTGCTGCAGGTGAGATGGGCATGGAGAACCAGGTGAGGGGAAGGAGAGCTGATGCTGGCAGAGTGGGAGGATTTGAAATGACAGCAGAGTTAGCAAACAGGCAGGTGGGCTGAAGACAATCTATGATGATGGAATGTGTGACAGCTTCAATGTCTTCATCTTTTGTCTTATTATGGTTGTCAGTGTCATTACCATTGTGATTAGCGTAGACATTGATCATCATGTAATGCTTTAAACTCTTTCAATTTGTCATATGCATTGTCTAGCATTTCAGGTGTATAACTGCATATGTGATGCACTGACATTGTATTCAGATGTGATTCATCCTGACTCATGGCCAATACTTGTATTTGCGCTAGAAAAAATCGTTATCTCCGACTGGTTTACCGTTTACCTCACTATATACAGAAATGCTTAGAAACCTAAACTCAGGGTATGTACCAATACCACTGATCCAATACCTGGCATATAGTGATACATAAGGCAAAGTTATGGAGGAGGGATCACTGTATCTCTGAAAATTGACTGAATGCATGTCACTAATTGCTGTAACGTGAATGTCATTATACAAATGTAAAGGAATTGATGAGGAAACTGTTTAAGAGTCACATCTGGTTGATACATAGTCATTTTAAATCACGCTAAAATCCCAACTATTATCACAAAATCCTATGTTTGGACCGTTGCTTTCACACTACAAATGAACCACTCCAAGAGTCTGCTTGGAAGTGGACCACCTTTTCAAGTGGTCTAGGTCCGGTTGCTAAGTCCGCACCAGAGCTAATTTGCACACCGTACTACTATGGGTTAAATTTAACCAAACCAAACAGGTTGGCTGGGAAACAATGAGGTTAAACATCAGACATGCAGCAGCATTTTGGACTTGCAGTCCAAGATGACAAGCACCACCAACGTCAGGAAGGGGTGGATGTAATGTATTGTTCGGGGCACAGGGACTGTGTATGGCTTGGACAAACTATAAGCGACCCTCGACGACCACTTCATGAGTTTAACACAGAAACATGTTCAGATGGACTTCAGATGGACATGGGATGCAGTTTTCTATAAACACTGTCAAGCGTTGCATTAACATCTACATAACTCATGGTTACTGATATTTTAATGCAATTTAATGTATTTTTTCCACCCAACATGTCCCCCTCCCTTCTTTACCCTAGTTAAGACCTACACTACCGATAATGAAGAGTCAGATAAATGATGCAGATATTAGTCCTGTAATGCTACTTGTCAAACAGCTGTAAGCTCGTGGTTGATCTGGTTTGGCTGACATGACCACAGTGATCAGTGCTTTTGGCAAACCCTTGTCTCTCAGCCTAATAGCTATATACACCCTGAGAGCAGTGCTGTGATTGTCAATGAGCACTTCAGCTTCCAAGCACCATGGGATAATTAGCTTGCTTGCCCTGCCTGCCAGACTTGGCAAAGCCCTCCCTGGTTTCTTTCTCTCTCTTTTAAAAAAAAATAGAATTTCTACTTTGTGGGTCTGCTGATTTTATTTTTTAAGATTCTGTTCAAATATATTAGATTTACGATGGTGCCAAAATTGATTACTGTGGTAAATCAACAATCACATGAGGCTATTTATTAATAATTAACTATCATGTGTGCTTTGATAGGATATTTCTACTCAGTATCCCCAGGAATGAGGTCTATATTGGATGATTCTGCATCCCACGACATTACATCCAGTGTCCATGTCCGGTGCCAATGCAGGAGGTAGTGTGTCCTTTGTGTAGCGAGGTAGAAAATACAAGTGTGGAGGTCCGTGTGGTGGATAGACATGTCAGACTTTCATGTGGAAGGCAGAGTCCATGCAGAGTTCACATTTCAAGTTATGTATGTGACTGTAGCAGTAACTACAATGTTTCCCCAAACAATAACCAAGTGGTTTCACTGACGATACCTAACCCATAGCTTATTTGGCATCATAGTGATCTTCTCTGACCTAAACCAAACTGTATTTGTCATGCATAGGTATTGTAAAACGCAAGAATCTACAACAACAAAAAAGTTGTAATTCTTGCGGAACCGTCCAATAATTATGTTGCGTTCTGGCACTTTGGGTTAGAAAAACATGTTCTATTGGAGATGAGTCGTGAGAATAACTACTTAACCTATGGAAATATCTTGCCTAATTACTTACCTTGGGTTTGCCTCAAACGTTGTTTAACTTAATCTGGGAATGTCAAAACAAAGCTTTCTAACTAGCTTGACTGTTTAAATGTACTCACTTTACCTTACCTTACCTTACCTTTTGATGCATCTCTTGGAAACAAGCCCAAGTAATTTGGTGTCAGAAAATGTGTTTGGCAGAGACTGAGTAGAATATGAATGATTTGTTGTGTGTTAAAATAACAGTTCTGCATTCAAAGATCTGCTTAGCTGCTGATGTAAGCTTGTTTTCTCCCTCTCACCCTCCTTTAATCACTGGATGTAAATCAAACAGAGAAAGAAAGGACTAATTTAAACCTGCTTGAAGAGTTTGGGTCCCCATGGGGACTTAATAAGGTGGAGTGTCTTGCTATGATGAGAGTGTAAGAGCGGATTAATCCTTTTTTTTAAACATTGTGAAAGAAAAAGAAAAACTTGAAGGCAGATGATTCATATAAGGGAGTGCTGTTTATTAGCAATGGATGTGCTCTGCAGGCTACAGAAAACCAGAGTCAGCCAACTCAACCACACAAACTGTACGCACACACACCACTGTGCTTACCATGCCTGAGGTGCAACTATGATTATAATTTCTGGTCGCCAAACTAGATTGATTCAAGTGGTGTTTCCTGATTATGCCCAAGGCCATTTGTTTATACATCAGATTGTATTTAACTTATTTGGCAACTCACAAGGGCTTGTAGGTCAATTTTTAGACACAGAAATGGCTTGCATACTTGCACTGTTTTCTCAATGAGAAGATTGGTTATTAGTAGGGATACACAACCTGGTCCATGAGCCCCAATACTGACCTTGTTAGCCAGATGAGATACATTCACATTAAACACAGTTTGTTTTTTTGCTCATGTTTTACCAAAACAGCTCAGCACTGTTTGTATGGTGTGTGTCTGTGCACATGTATATTGTTTTGTTTGTTGTATTAGACCAGTTGAACATTACTTTGGAAACAACACTCTATAAAAAAAGTTTTTACTGTTCATCCTACATTTTACTTTAATATGTGAACCTCATCCTGGCTCTAGAGGAAAAGTCAGGGGATCACCAAAGTCAGTAGGATATATTGTCCTAGAACCATGAATGTTTGTAAAAAAAAATCATGACAAACATACCAAAATGTTGGTAGATATTAAAATATTTCACTGGGTGAATTCAAATGTTTGACCTGCTCGTGGCAGCAGAGGAAAGGTCAAGGGATAACCAAAACTATTTGCATTCATTCTTGGGGAAGCATGAATGTCTTCATAAAATATCAGAACATTTTATGACCACGTATATACTTGATATTGACAGACACTCTTGGCTTAGATATCCGTAACTGTAACGGGAGAGGAAAAAATTGGTTTGCTGGATCTAGTTTGGAGAAGTGCAAAGTTGCCCGACAGTCGACTGCAGGTGCACCATGGGTATTTTTTTGTTCTGTACAGTTCTGAAGCAGTGTGTCTGGAGTTGAACTCACCCCTACAGGCCTTTGCACATATCCTGCCACAAGTCTGATGTCCTCTTCTCAGGTTTTCCACTGTCCCTTTTCTGCGGAGAAAAAAAGTCCACCCCCCCTTGTGAGGGGAAGATAAAGCGTGACTGCTACCTCAGCTGAACTTCTGAAGTTCGCAGAGAAATTTGAAAAATAGGTACACTTTCAATAGACATAGGCTCTGACGTCAAATATATATATATACATACCGTATGTCTTTAAAGAATATGCATTCCTCTCTGTGCCTTTGCAAATATTGTATTTTGTTTAAAAATACTGTAATTACACCATTTCCTTTAAACGGTCACTTACTCTTCTAATCCTGTCAGGATGGATGAATGAGTCACTGTTCATACTTATGCTCCTTAGAGATTAGATGGTTCCTTTTCCTTCATTCAATGATTAATTTATGTGGAGGTTGAAAGCATCCTCGTCTGTGATCCACAATAGTCAAAAAACCCAAATAGCTACATCAAACAGCGATCGCATATGCATGAATTTACACTCTCGTCCCATTCTTCAAAGCAAGAATATGAACATTATTGAACTATTTGCTATGATCCCTGTTTACAAAGCTAGCGGAAGATGAAAGTGCCCTGTGTTCATATGTGATAGGGAGGAGATAAAGGGAGAAATACAATGGAATAGAAAAGAGGAGGGGATAAACAAGCTTTTCTTGAAAACAAGAAAACACAAAACAGCGGAAACGAAAGAAAGACAATCGGAGGAGACAGGGAGATACTTTGACTCAGTGCAGAAATGCACCGCCGCCCCGCTCTTACAACACCCCGTAATCATTTTCAACATATTAAATTTGGATTAACAACAATAGCTGAATTAGAATACTAGGTGTCAAGGAAATTATTTTCACCTCACTAATGAAATTCATGAAATAATGCCTGCCGCGATTCCAACCTCGAGGTAGATTCACTGTCTCACACACACACACACACACACACACACACACACACACAAACCTAAAGGGGTTGATTAGGAAGTAATAATGGAGGTGCTGTCGTGTTATTCATCACTGTATGAAACAGAGACATGTAACATTCTTTACCTGCAGTGTCTATGATTAAATATGGAAATGTGGGTGTAGCTTCTTAGGTGTAAATAGATACATACAACAATGTTCCATGTTTAGGTTAGGATAGTGGCCTCGACGTACACCTAAACAGACTACGAGGGAACCACGACATTGCCATAGTCTTAACAGGAGGGAATGAAGGCAAGGCTCTTGAGGTAAGTACAGCAACAGGGGCAGACGCAAGTGTGTGTGTGTGTGTGTGTGTGTGTGTGTGTGTGTGTGTGTGTGTGTGTGTGTGTGTGTCAGACCTACATGCAAATAAAGTATCAAGAATTCAAATCCTTTCAATACAAGGCACTCAGGCATAATCCACATTTAAATCACATATATTCATACCAACCTAATAAAAATTAATTGAATGAATCCACGGTGGTGTCTCTGCCTCTCCCGCTCTCCCTGAAATGAGCCCTCGCTTGGCTACCTCATACTGTGATGTGCGGAATTATTTCATGAACTGCCGGCTTCTCTACAGAGCGGAGCATTCACTGTAATGTTGTGAAATGTTAGGACACCTCTCCATGCGCACTCTTCTCCCCCCAGTCTCAGTCGGGCCCCGCAGGCCGGCGCCGTGATCGTATGAGACAGCGTGTGCACGCATGCGTGTGTGGTCATGGAATATGTATGTGTGCATACTTATCAGTTTATGTTTGTGTTTCTCATGCTGAGAATGAGTGTGTTTAGATACAAGTTCACGTCCGCTGTGTGTGACCTTATATATGTGTGTGTGGGGGTGTCCAATTGCGGTGTGACGGTAATCCCTGTACATTCGCCAGCCAGTTCCAACAGAGGAAACCTAAATCAGGCCGACACGCTCCTGGCACACCCTGCACCACTGCCAAATTATTCGTGACAGTATCAAATGCATCCCGTTGGGTGTTCGACAGTAGTCCAGTTCCTCTGACCTCCTCCTCTAGTGCAAAGTCTAGAGCGGAGAGCGACACATTATATTGGAAAGAGAAAGGATTATTATTGAAATGGGACTGGTGAAATATATTTTTTTTTAATATGAGAAACAATCATACTTTTGTATGATTATTTCTCATATAAAAAAAAAAAAAGATAAAAGCAATTACTGTTTGACTGAAATTATCTCAAATTAACCAAGTTGAAAAGCAGAGGGCAAATGGAAGTTTTGGGGGAAACATTTCTATGAAAAAAAATATCAAAGAATGTGATCCAAAAGAGGAACACTACTTTTCTATTAGGCTCACTCAAGGAAATGTTTGCAGTTTGAGCTCTTTTGTTCTATTAGTGCACTTCAGTAAGTATAGATAGTAGATTGTAAAGCTTTTCCGAAAGATTTCCTCCGTTACTGTAGTGGCTCATCAGACCTTCAGATCCAGGCTATGCTGCAGTTCAAGAGAAGACCCCCTCTCTCTCGTATCCTGAAAGGTTATGCCTTTCTTGCTTTCTGCAATATTGTGAAGGAAAAAAAACACAGCAACATAAACACATTATTAATAAAAAACATTAAAGTAAAAATGTGTGTAGATTGTTGCAACATACATTCATTTTGTGTAAGAAGACAGAATGTTCCATGTGCATTTCAAATGTGATCACTTAAGTCCAACAAAGAAGGCAGCAGTGTGTCTGCCAAAAATGCTTCCTGATTGCAAATGAGCTCGCTGGAATGCAAAGGAGTCCCAGTAGATTTGCAACTCAGTGCAATACCATTATCCTCAAAGTCAGCATCATGATGAGCAAGGAATGAACTGGCTGGTCAGTTCAATGTGGTTGTACAGTACCGTTGGAGACTCAATCAAACTCGAAACAAAATAGTATATATTTTTTTTATTGTTAGTTAATTGTGAGCTCATCCGTTCAAAGGACATTGCAGTGTATGGTGCTTCCATTTGCCGGTGAGTGTGACCCTCCCCCTGAACTTGCTCCCCAGGTCGCTGTCGCAAAAACAAACCAAACACATGTTAGTCAACCTACCTAATTAAGTGATGGTAAATGCAACACTTGTCACGCCAGTGAAGCGAAAAAGGCATATGAGCTGACATATGACACATGGTTCAACATTTGCCTACAGTCTGACACAAACCTCTGACCCTCACGTAATATGAATATTATGTGTGGATAAGCAGGTAAATGTCATCATGGCAGTCAGAAGGTCAGAGATTTTGTTTCAAGACAGATCCACCAGAATATAGAATTCAGTCAGTTATAAAGGATCCCTACAATAAACATACTCGACTATAAGCATATCCACTTACACATGTTGATGTTTGTTATGTTTTGACATTAATTGGCTCGAAAATAATAGTTAAACTGTGAAGTGAGCTTTTCATAAAACACATTCCAAGTAGAAGTTTGAGGTTGTTTTTAAATTGTGGTTGTTATTCTAAGTGTGTGTTTAATTTTCCCTTTTGTTTCCACCCATGCTGCTCTGCTTTCACACTTACCGTTGTACTAATTTGTGGTACGCTTACCACAGTTACCAAGGAACAAGGTTAGTGCGAAATTTGATGAACCCAAGGAAAAGGGTGAACAGTGTGTTACTGGGCTTGAATGTTACCATCTGCCCATACATTAGGGATCCATTTTAATTTCAGCTACCAATGTTTAACAAAGTGGGCCCTAATTAATGATGTGAGGGCGCCCACAGGGTTGCACCTGTAGGCCCACAAAGTGTGGCTCGACAGGAACCCACCCCCAAACACACTGTACAGGTGGACGCAGATACAGTGTCTTGGTCTGTTCGGTAAAAGCATTTATATCAACACATTTTTTTTAAACCAACCTGCAACTCTAAAGTTGGGATTAACTTGATTTCATTCGCCGTGCCAATGGGGGGAATTTTACACAACCTTTTGTTTCAAATCGTAGGATTTTTGCATGAACATTAAATTAAGCAATAGTCAAAAGCAGTCTTAAATATAAAACAATCTTAGTTAATCTGCTTCATCTAGACTGTGTGGGATTGATATGATCAGATAAGAATTAAAGTGGCCCGGCAACATAAGCAAATAACTTCACAAAATGTCACCAGATTCTCAATCAAAAGTTCCGAAATTATGATTTGCGGATGTAAGTTTGTGTCATCACCTTTTTTCTACTGAGCACCACCCGTTCTCCTAACCGAGGACAAGCGCACAGACAAAAACACAAAAAAACAGATATCTCTAATGTGGAATTAGCAAAACTGTGATGACACCTTTCCCTGCAGAAAAGTATGTGTTATTGTATAACCCCATTGCTTATCGTTAGACACCGGTTGGGGAATTGGTTAGAGGTCCTTAACCTGCAAACAATTGCACTGAATACTCCTTGGCTTTCTGATTAGATCTAAATTACAATTTTCCGATCCTTTGGAACCATATCCAAAATCATGATCTACTGGGTCATAACAATGATATTGCATACTTTGACTGCAGATTCTTCAAGATGGCAGAAGGTCCCCTGAAATAGCATCAAATACAATCAAACAAAATCAGACATCAACCTCCATCAATCTTGAACTACTGAATCCAACAAACAAAGACAAATTATGTCTTTCTGTCACTGATATAGTCGACTAAACTCGTGGATCTTTACCTTTGGCCACTTTGGTCTGAACTCTAATCCCCTTAGACAAGAAAGTCTAACTTAATTCTTCTTCTCCCAAAATACTGTGCTTCCTTAACCCTCCCATGAGATGATTATCTAAAGGTCAGCGTGCTCTCTTCTCATCCCTCTTTCCATCATCCCGGGTTTTCCACCAGTTAGCACAGCGGCATAAAGAGCATGAGCCCCCCCGAACACTGACTGAGTGCCTATCACGGCTCCCCACATCAGCCGTCGGCTTTGCAGAAACAGGAGTTCTGCTCGAGAAATGAAGTATGGATTTCTAATTTAGTGGGATGGTTGGAGATGTGGGTCAAAGTTTCATTTATTTCAAGGCGCCTCAGCGCCCATCACACATTCGATCACCCTTTAGTTGAGAAATACATATTGGGCCGAGCTTATAATGGATAAGCCCATTGACGGTTGGGGTAGATGAGAGGTTTGCATTATGTATTAACTTTATCCCGTGAATGAGTAGCTGTGAAGATAATCACAATCTGATGATCGTCATTTCTTTTGTTCCCAATGTGGCCTCTCGAAATGGTTGTTGCATAAACTGCGCACTCTCCATCTTTTGTGTGACACAGAAAGGGAAAGAGAGAAAGGAAGAGGGAGAGAAGCACATATCCAGAAAGAGAGAGAGAGACTGCCAGTTATAGATAGATGGATCTGGTGGGAGATTAAAAGAAAACAATGCTTTTAAAAACTAAAAATCACAGACTACCCGCTCTGATTGCACAGGCAGTGTACAACTTGCCTATCAAACTACACCCCATTCTTTTAAATTCCCATTTTCAGTCCTGCCTCGCACATCACAGCAGCATTTGCAGCAGTCATCCTCGACTGTCAGCCATTTTCTCACCGTGGCGCCGAGCAGGCTGACGTGTGATCTGCCTGAGAGGAGTTCTCGCACCTGCCTGGTTCAGGAGCGGAGGTCAACCCCAAAGACCTTCTTTTTTCTGGTACTAAATTTAGCTCGCTGACATGTGTGAAAGTTTCCATCACCCTCTTAGTCATGGCAGAGTAGAATACTGACCCTCTAACAACAGTGAAGGACACTGCTTTTAGCTGGTTTTGTCATGCTATCGAGCATTATGGTGCAGTGGAGAAGTCAACATTCATACTCATCTTAAATCAGCAATTCATCCGGTGTCACAGGGTTCAGGCCCTGCAACACAGTGCTCATTTTGCCGTTGTTAAACCAATGTTAGAGCCAGAGACTAATTGTTGAAACAGCGATGTAATGAAAAATCAATTCATCGGAAATTGCGGAGTTTCATTACCTCTGAGAGAGTAAAGAACAAATAAATATCCTGCTGCATTTGGAGTTGTTGTACAGTCTTTGTATTGACTGATTAATAAGCAGTACAGCCCCTAATAAGAAATCATAACAAAATGCTTCAGGTGAAAAAAAAAGAACAATCCAAATAGTTATTCAAATAAGTAATGTAAAACCCACTGTAAATAGCAATCACAAAAAAAAAATCACAGCTAGAGCAAAAAAGGGTTCTGATGATGGTTGTATTGCAATTTATTGCATTGCCTTTAGTGTGATACTCAGTAATAAACATTATTCTATAGTTTTTTTTTCTTCCAAAACATATAAACTTTAAACCCATAATAGAGGCAAAGGGCATAAAGAGAAGAGAAGAGGTCTTTCCTGCAGTGTCTCCAACACACACATACAGCAGCACTCACACACAGACACCTCCAAACCCACAAAGGGAGACATTATCTTGAGGCGATGGATCATGTAAATGGCATTTTGTCTACATTATGAGAATGTGGAAGATGTTTTTCTGCATGACTGAGGCGCTTATCAAGTGGGACTGTCTGTACCACCAACTCAATATATTTCATCTTCAGAGATGAGGCTGGGAGGCTGGGAGGCTGGAGAGAGTGAATATTACTGGATGTTTGTTTGGATGTTTGTGTGCGAGCTATGGGGTATGTGTGCAGTTTGGGAAATAAAATAACTGTTCCCAACCTTATTGGCCTCTGAACTTAAACACAATATGGTCTCCAGCAACTCCACCAAACTGCAAGAATGTTGGACGAACTTCTAAAATAGTATTTATTTATTAACACCAGAAACTAATCTAATCTAAAGGTCACTTATACATTTGAACCATTTTTCTTAATTACATTAGTGGTGTAGGTTGGTCTAAGGTGCTATATATAACATATTGCAAGCATTTATATTACCTCTCAACAGATATCAACATGGCAAGCCAGTGAAGCACACTCACATGCACTAAAAGCATTTGCGGCCGGTCCGGCTATGGAAACAACACAGAGTAAGGATTAACCACTTTTACCATAACTCTGGTTATATAAACCATGTTTTTCATAACCGTAACAATCCTGCATTTTTGCCTTTTGAAAACACGTCTCGGGAGACACGTTTGTGTATGTGTCGGTTTGTTTTGTGTGTGTGTGAGAGATTAGTGCCACTCACCTGAAGCCTTTAAAAAAAGAGCTGTAAAAATAAAAAAAATTCCAGCCTTATTTCCTCAAAAAAAGTCCCTAACAGTGTGGGAGCCCAAGTTCATGGTCCCAGAAAGTGCTGAAGCCTTGGGCAAGGGGTGCTGTAAATGCTGAATGGGCTGTACTTGTATAGCGCTTTTCTAGTCTTTAACAGCGCTTTAACACTACATGACATCATTCACCCACTGATGGCAGGGGCTACCATGTTATCTGCTAACTAACATGCATATACCGTAGTTGGCACAGATACAGGAGCAATTTGACTTTGACTTGTGCTAGGGGAGCTGGGGATCGAACCACCAATCCACTGATCGAAGGACGACCCTGCTCTTCCACTGAGCCACAGTCACCCACAAAGATTGTAATTGATGGGAAACACTGCTGCTACATTAATGCTATGAATCCCGTACATACATCTTTAATTTAAACGCACAGATAAAGTTAAAGAGAATGTAAGGAATCACACTAACATGTATATATTTAAAGATTCAACAATACAGTAAGGACAATACTTAAGTGGAAAATAACCTGTGTAATTCAAATATTAATAAGAAATGAGGATTGATCATGTTTTTATGTTCTCTTTGGAGGCTTACCTGCAAGCCTCTGAAATTAAAAAATAACTCAGAAGTTTCTGTTGAAATCAGTTTTGAGTGACAGTCTAATTAAAGTTTACAACCTGTAGCTAAAACCGAAAAATAAGATCAGCTGCAGAAATACTGGAGTGCTTATTGAATATGTATCTACTTGCAGCGTTCTGACTTTTGACGAATATTGTAGGTCCTGATTCATGATATAAAAGAGAGTGTAACTGCTGGATTCTGAATACTCAAAGTAACATGCAATCAGTGAGATTATTTTGCTCGAGAAGATGTATCACTCTTTGAATGGACTGTGTGCTTTTGCAAGTTCAAAAAGACCAACAGTCACTGAATGATATGTCAGAAAATGTTTTAAAACGTCACGTTAACCGTTGGAAAAAGCAAAACATTGCAAGGAGAAAAGAAATCCCTTCCTCCTGCTACATAATATGAGATGAATGGCAAAGTTGTGAAAGATTCCCATGTGGACTTCAATCTACAGGCAATCTACACATCACAATGGATATAAGAATACAGAGTTGGTGGTTTGAGAATAACAAATACTGTCTTTGGCTGTTGTGAGGCAGCCATATTTGTTTGGTCCGTATTATTAAGTGTCAAGTTTAAGGTTGACCAGAATGCTATAGTCTAAATCAGTATTTAAATGCATGTTGTTCTGAATGACAACAAAAAGAGGAACAATACTGAAATGTGATGATAACGATGACGATAAAGAATCTTCAAAAAGCTAAAGTGCACAAACTGTTCTCAGGACCCCCAGGTCACTAAGTGATTGGACTCGTGCCTGGATAGACTCAAAGCAGATGAGACACAACCACTGGGTATCAATCTTGATACTTAAACCGATTTATGAAGTATTAAGACCCCCGTGAGGACTGAGCCGACTAGGTTTTATGACCCCCACACCAGTCCGAGAATCAGATAAGACACAGAGACACATCCAATTCTGAATAAAAGACTAAAGGAAACTGAGTTTTGATGAAAAATAACATGAACCTGAATTAATGTTATGATAGCTAACATGTCTTTAGTCATAGGAAGCGTGCTTTCAACATTGAGGTCGACCCTATCCCCGAGACGGGTTCCTTGAGATATAATCCACATCTTTGATTCAATTTGCTTTTTATTTAGGTCAGTTTAAATTTTGCCATATGAATTGTATGTATATGAAATAATAAGTCACTGTGGCTCATGACAAGAACTCCATAGCAACCCTGATATTAAAGACTTGATTCATTTATATTAGATGTTGTTTTCCCTGTTTGTACAACATTGGATGGGTTCATAGAAAATATAATGTTAAATGATGTTGCTTTAACTAATGTATCTACAGCTAAAGCTGAGAGCCATCACTCTTCTTCCCCTTTCTACAATAATGCATGATATGTATAAAAACTGTATATATATATATATATATATATATATATATATATATATATATATATATATATATATATATAAGGCTGGGCAAAGTTGAATTTTTTTTACTGATTAATCGCATAATTTTTCTGAGATCAATCGCGATTAATCGCATTATGCGCCAAATTCAATAATGAAGTAAAAACTAGTGTATTGCGCACTTTTATTTTAAAGTAATGTTATCAGAACAATATAGCAGGCCCTCTGGAGCAACAGCAAGTTAACAACAGTATATAATCAAAAATGTATGCTAGGGAAGAAAAAAAAGATGTATTTTATTTTTTTAATGCTTCTATATGACTGGTCATTCAATTAAATATTGTATTTATTTTCAGATGTTATAGACTATTTTATTCTAATGTAAAACAGCTTAATATCATGCTGAAGAAGAAACATTTGCCTTTTATCAGGGAACAACATAAACGGTTCAGTAGTAAGGGTCCCTGTGAGGGACAAGCCATTCCTTCTTTTGTCCATGTTCAGTTTGTTGCTTAAAGATGTATGTTAAAGACCAGCAATTGATTAACTTCATACAAAAGCAATCAGTGCTTTTGATCTTGTTCAGTTCAGTTTTTCTTACTCAGTGAGAAAAGTCCAGTCTGTGTTGGCTTGAACAAGAGCACTGAAGTCTGGTTGAATGAGGTGGAGATGAAGGACAGCTGACAGGTATCTCTGCGGCGGCTTTGCGCATGCGCGATTAATGCTCTGTGAGGCGGAGCGGCTCACGGCAGCACCCGCTGCTCGCTGAGGACAGAAACTGCAGAACAAGACGTGCTTTCCCGTCAGACAACAAGCCGGTCGCTGAGGTCGCGCGCGCATACGTAAATCGCCTTCAAAGTAAAAGCAGTGCGGTCGTATTGCATTTATGGCGTGCATCTTATTTCTTTCTTTTTCTTTTTTGATTGACCTCACGCAGTCCGGACTGGGAGAGCCGTAAGATGCCCAGATCTGAACTGTGCCATCTGGGAGAGATTTAAAGTGCAGCACCTGTGTGCGGCAGTGATAAGCCCCTCCCCAATGCGAAAAAAAAAAAAAACGAGTTGACGCGCATGATCAAATAATTAACGGCGTTAATAGTTTGCTGCGTTTTTTTTACAGGGTTATATTTACACACACACACACACACACACACACACACACACACACACACACACACACACACACACACACACACACACACGTATAGACCAGTGGCGGGCCATTTTCTACCTGCGCCCTCTGTGCCGTCTCTACTACAGCTGAACAACCTAACCACCTCATTCTGAGCTACAGGTTATTATTTGTTTCGTGTAAACACCTCATATTCACATAACACTGCAACATTTGACAAGTGAAATACAATGTTACATAAGCACAACACCTACAAATACACTAACTCCAGAGTAAAGATACGTCAACGTAATTAACACAATGACAATAACACATTCACAAGAACCAGTCTGAGGAAAATGAAATAAAAACCGGCTTATAACCCAAGCTCTCCTTAAAACCAGCTGCACTGAAAGTGAAGGCAGATCAACAGAGGAAGACAGGAGCTTTGCAATGAGAAAATAAGCTAATAGGGAAAAATAATTATAATACATGTAGTGTATTTGTAAAAAATAAATAAATTATAAAATAGCTATAACTTTGTGATTCTGTTTAGGCCAGCAGAGAAGGCTTAGCTGGCCCTGACGGCCCACCACTGCTATAGACATATGTAATATATACATAAATACATTTCTCTCTATTCCCAAGCCCTCCCACAAGCTACATGCATGCCAATGATATAGTCTCATGCTTTATGCTTATAAAACTGCAATGATTGGACTTGATTGTGAACATCTGCATGCACCTCTTCACTTAAATATAGAAATATCATCATATGTTTAGCTCACTGCATTAAGTGGCCATATCTGCATTATCCAATCCAGCTGACCTAGTCCAACCTCCTTCTGACGTATGACTCCCCTGCACAAAATGGAGTGCTTATGATTATAGCCAAGATATTTTACTGATAACAATTGCCTAATATACGGAGAGAGCAATTGTGTAAAGCCCAAAGCAAATGATAGGATGCTGTAGAGAATTATTTATCCACACTCTGTTGGCGCAGGGGTGGAGCTGTCACTGTTGAGATGCAGGATAAGAATCTGCCTTGTTAAAAAAAAGGCTGTTTTGAGAGTAGTTGTGAAGTGTTGGCACAAGAAAGTGAGAGATCGAGATGAGCATCTGTGGCTGTTGGAGATGGGCGGGGGCGGCTGAGGTGATGACATGGGGTTTAAGCTATGAGAGGTGAGAAGAGGTTGACAGAAGGTAAGAAGAGGAAAATAAGTGTTATATGCAACATTTGTAGACAGAAGTTAAAACACTAACCTTCAAGAGAAACACGATAACCTTTATAACTGCAACTATATTAGCACCGTTGTGCGATACAGTAACATATAAATTCTAGTGGCGGGCCATGCATTTTCGACCTAGGCCTTCTGTGCCGTCTGATATTGTATACATATATACGCACATGGTGGGATGCTGCGTCATTAACGAACAATGCATGTAGTTCACATCAACAAGATCCAGTCACATTTAGTTATAACAAAGCATGACAAAACAATTCAACAAAACTGCGGCACTAAAACACAGCGCACACACAAGAGCACGAGCCGATCAGAATGCCGAATTTTTTCTTTTTTCTCAACTCGACCCGTGCAGCTGATATGTGGATTTATCCGATTCTAAATTTAGCAGCAGTTGCAGAGACATACGATACAAAATTCACGTGAAATATTCCCAATCTCTGTTTAGGCCAGCAGAGAGGGTTTAGTTGGCCCTGACGGCCCACCACTGATAAATTCACACTTAGGACAAGACAGGATGTAGTGATTGAGAGCCTTAATACCAAACCTTTCAATTTCCAAACCGGGACTTTCTCAGCGGTCTCAACCTGTCTCAGGAAATACCAAGTTACCATCACAGCCTACTTTTAAAAAAGGATATGAAATAGATGTATAATGGAAGTTTTGCCACCAGATAGAGGATAGTCACCGGTAACTATTCAGCTATTTAGTAGTAATGCTAGTAATGGCCAGTGGTGTATAAAGTACCCAAAAGCCGTACTTGAGTAAAAGTAAAGATACCTTACTGGAAAATTACTCCAGTAAAAGTAAAAGTCACCTATTAAAATACTACTTGAGTAAAAGTCTTAAAGTATCTGATATTTTCTGTACTTAAGTATCAAAAGTATTTTTCTGATATAAAATGTACTTAAGTATTGAAAGTAAAAGTACAAGTACATGCTTTTAATAAAAAAGCAAAGGGTCAGAATTTTGAGAATTATGAAGTTTATTCTTTTAAGTGCTGTGGTCACCGTGACCAAGGACAAGGAGTTGTGTTGATACAATAACTGGGTTGGCTGGGATCCATCCATATATATTATGTTCAACATAATATATTGTACCTAAGTATACTTTTGCATCTACTATGAACTTATCATCATAATTCTCCAAAAAGCAATATGACACTATGAAGGACTTGTAACAGTGTGGTTATAAGTATGCTCATTCCGCCCGCCGTGGGTCTCTTGGTACCGGTCTGTGGGTCTCTTGGTACCGGTCTGTGGGTCTCTTGGTACCGGGCCACAGAAAGAATGAATGAAACATTTCAATTAAATAAAAAAAAATCAAGGCCGGAAAGATGTTTTATTGTGAAAAATGACCGCATACATCCGTCTGTGGTAACCTCAGACGGAATCTCTTGACACATGTCAAGATGTTACGTTACTCTAAAAATGAAACGTAAGTCTGTTACAACTCTGTCGGTGATCTGGAAACCAAGGCAGAGTATCCTGAGATCGCCAAAAAAGCATGAAAACCTGCTTCCATTCCAACATCCTGTCTTTGTGCAGCGTGTTATAAGTTAAGCAGTAGACTGGACTAAAGGTTTAGTTAGGAGTAGAGTCAGTAGACTGGACTAAAGGTTTAGTTAGGAGTAGAGTCAGTAGACTGGACTAAAGGTTTAGTTAGCAGTAGAGTCAGTAGACTGGACTAAAGGTTTAGTTAGCAGTAGAGTCAGTAGACTGGACTAAAGGTTTAGTTAGCAGTAGAGTCAGTAGACTGGACTAAAGGTTTAGTTAGCAGTAGAGTCAGTAGACTGGACTAAAGGTTTAGTTAGGAGTAGACTGGACATAACGAACACACGTCAGGTGTCGTTGTCTCCCGTCTCTCCGAGGTCGGACCCGGTCTGTGAAAATATTGTCTTCACGTAACCGGTCCGTGACGCATAAAGGTTTGGGAGCGCTGGACTAGAGGATGTAGAGGGAAAATGCAAAACATTGTGATTCGCAAAACCTGCTTGGTGGAGTCTGTGTTCCACCACAGTCCCCGATGTTTTTTTTTTTTTCTAAAGATAGATTTGATTTTGTAGCGAGTAACGAAGGTTTCAGGGGAAATGTATCGGAGTAAAAGTATCATTTTTCTTTGCAAAATGTAGTGAAGTAAAAGTAAAAGTAAACAGAAATATAAATAGTAAAGTAGAGTACAGATATCCCCAAAAACTACTTAAGTACAGTAACGAAGTATTTCTACTTCGTTACTATACACCACTGGTAATGGCTAAACTGTACTTGCATTACTGGCTACAGACACCTGGATGCTTGTCTCTGTTGTGATACACCTGTCGTGATTACAAATAGTATTATTGATTTCTGAGTACTGGGTGCTAACAGTGTCTGCCTTACGTTTATAAGGAAATGGAGGTGCTGGTCAACCAGTGCCAGTGGATGTTTTATAAGTGAAAGGAGATCAGAAAACCTTTATGTATTTAATTTCCTCCAGCAAGGATGTTATGTTTATGGTTTGCGTTGGTTGTTTGTGTGTCAGCATGATTATATAAAAACTACTAGCCCCAATTCCATTAAACTTGTTGCAAAGGTGTACCATGGACCCATTACATTTTTAAGCGGCTTGTAGAAAATGTCTAAGGCTTTGGAGTGCCACTCTAGTTGGAGTTTTCAACTGCCGGCTGCACAGTTGATCAATGTTTTAATTAGAAGGTCCAGATATTGTCTGTAGCTCATTCTTTAGTCTGCAGACAAGTCTGCATGATACATTGTATTTGCATGTGGTATTCTGAAAGTATTCATCACTTTTGCGGCTAAACTTACCTATTATTAGTTTGGCAGGAAAAAAACTAATCAAAGGTAAGCCTGCATGTCAAATTGCCTCTACTGTTAAAGGAAACTGGCAGCTATAGGCCAATGTCATGACTTTTAAAACATCCCTTTTGTTAATGCAATCCCACACACCCAAATTCAGTCTATAATATGGTAATGTTAATGCATTAAAAAAGAGGAAGGCCGCTGGCTGATGCAGGTTTAAAAACATGAGGTACGAGAAGCACTGAATGTTTTCTAGATGTACAGTATGTAACTGTAAATATATTTATTTCTTGAAATGTATTTATTTCTTGAAATGTATTTATTCATTTAAATGTATTTATTCATTTCAAATGTATTTTCACGAGAAACACTATGTAAGCGAAACTGGATTCACTTTACCAAAGGAGAACGTCTCCACCATGGAAATACAATAGGAGCAGAATGCCGAGGTCATTTGACGAGTTCAAAAGAAAATGTTGTTGTGGTGACAACACACATCAGTGGGGCCATAAAGTGTCTCATACATTGTTGTTCCACCGCTAATCTGATGCCTGAGTAAAAGGGACAGCGGGCACGGCGAAACATCACGCACACACAAACCGCCAGCAGAGTCAGTTTATAAACAAAGACGGTTACCCAGAAGTAGGCCTCTACACTCTTTTCAACGGCAACGATTATAATAAATCAATTGCAGCCACTCTGACCATCCTGCTACATCGAATGGAAATGTCCGCTCTCCGACTATCTGACTACACAAAGCTTTATTTAGGAAACAAACTAAAGTAAAGAGATACGGTTAGTCAAATGGGGCCTTGGGAAAGGTACATCTTCCTCAAAAGAGTAAAAGTAGTCCCCACCAATTCTCCATATCTGTGTCAACAGGTTTTTGCATTTTCCTGGCTCCTACGCAATGTTCCCTCTAATTCTTTTCAGCACTGAGCACATTTTTTTTTTTCTGAGCGCACATTTCAGCACTGTGAGCAATTCGCAACCACGCGACCTGCCGAAAATAACCACAAGCCTGCGTTAGCCATAGGGGATTCAAAGAGATGACAGCAAATACATCAATATGTATACAAGGTTGATATTTATTCAATATCCTTTATAATGGCTGGACTTTGTCAGTTTAGTTGAACTTAAAGGATCTTTGTTGAACTTCAATAAGGGGAGGTTATGACTGGTTCACTGGTTATGACTGATAATGATATATATAAAAAATAAAAGTATCAAAGGTGTTTAGTCATTTCTCAGCAGGTACAACATTTAAGTGGAACTTCATTGAAAGAAAAATGCTAATGCAGTGCTTAACAATAATTATAGGCCTATTAAATTGACATGGTGTCATTTTTCCTAAAGGTAGCCTATATAAACAATTTAATAACTGGAGTGGTTTGCAACAAACTAGGCTACAAAACATGTCATTTGAATGTCATTGAGGGAGATAGGCCTATCTGTCTTTTGCCTCCGAGCAGAATTTGCAGATCACGCCACTCCTTTCTTCATATTTAAATATGTCTGAAAGTTTCATCCTACCTGTGTCAGTTTGGACTATTTCATCTAGCCACTCATGTTTGAACGTTAGGCAGACCTTTTTCTGGGGCACCTGCTCTGCCTTTCTTTTCGCCATGGTAGCCTATAACTGCTTGAGCAGGGACCGCCAAGAGTAGCCTAAACAGCGCCGGCCCTAGCTCATGTGGCGCTCTAGGCGAGCTTCACTCCTGGAGCCCGGAGGAGGACAGCGGGGGTGGGGGGTGCTAACGGAGGCAGAGCGCTAGCAGAGATACAGAGAGCGCATGTCGAGAAACAGGACGCTGATTGGCCGAGAAGACTCGACACGTCACATCAAAGATCTTCTATTGCGGAGATCGCTCACTCCTATCTCAGAAACACTGGCGCAAAAAAGATTTTTAACCCCTGAAAAAAAATCGTTTGTGCGGTCTGAAAAATGTGCGCGGTCTGAAAAATCTATTGCGCGGCCACTTCGACTGGCCTGCGCGGCCGCGCACGCACGCAGCTTAGAGGGAACACTGCTCCTACGTCCTGCAAGGAGCCTTTAGAGTTTGTTTGGGCATGTTTTGAAGCCTTGAGTTTGGCATTTGGCCATCGCCGTCTTGTTTTTATGCAACCAGTGGACAGAAATGACCATACTTGCACTGCGGAGGAGTGACGTAAAGACGACGTATACAGCTCTATTAACGGTACTGACCCATCAACACCAAAATAGTCCCGCCCTAAAGCATACCATGCTTTATCGTCTTTATCGTCTTTATGTATTGACTCTGAATGGGACCATCATTTACAAAACAGAGATTATGCTGTATTGAATACAACTGAGGACATAAACTTGTGTTTACAATGTTTACTAAGAAGTAGGGTTGTTTTCTCAGAGACTTACACACAACCAGAGGGGTCGCTCCCTGATGACCAAGACAGAAAAGGCACTTTCGCATTGGTTTCACTTCTCAGAACCGGATGTTGCTGTCTGATTTAAACGATCGACAGTCGACTAACTTATTGCTCTTACCAGGGCTGGCGATTGCTATAGGTGAACTAGGCGACTGCCTACCGCGACAAATGGGTTGGGGGCGCCCTCACAGCGCACATTTCAGCACTGTGAGTATCAAAGATGTTCTATTACGATGACAACACCTCGGCCAAAAAGGAAATTTGTCGAGAAAAACGGGACGCTGATTGGCCAAGACTCGACACGTCACATCAAAGATCTTCTATTTCAAAGATGGCTCACATGCGGTCTGAAAAATGTGCGCGATCTGAAAAATCTATTGCGCGGCCACTTTGACTGGTCTAAACCATCTGGAGCACAGGTACGAAAACGAAAAAAGAAAGAAGAGGAAAAGAAAGTCAAGTATAGAGGTAATTCTTCTCATCTCAGCCATTAAGGTGTCAAACGAAATACATTTAGTATTGTGCATCACCTAATATTGGACGTTTCATTGCTGTCACTTAGGCTAGCTATAGCTAGCTAGCAACTGTTACTTTGCTAATTTGCTACGTAGGCTATTACTAGCAAACGTAACTTCACTGATAACCTACATGGATGTACATGTCAAAAGACCAGTATCCGGATAACGTATGCTAGTTATGAAAAGTACAGTTGCTGTCTACATTCATTATAAATGGCATAAGTTCTGTTTAGTGAATTCACAACTAGCAGGTGCATACACACACAGTAACCATTTTGGGGATAGTGGTGGTGTTCACCCTTCTGTACACTAAAATGTATATGTGTTTTTTGTTTTGTTTTGTTTTTATTTTTTATTTTTGTTTTAAATTGTCCAGATGCACTCAGGCAATTTTTTCAGAGGCCGGCACCTGCTGGAGAAAGGACGCCTGATTCGCCTCCCTCTGAACTTTGTAAGTAGCCTACACAACTAGTACTATTGTTGCTTTTGCTGTTTTTGTTATTGTTATTATTATTATCAATTATTACTTTCATAATCACATCACATTAATACTACTAATTGTAATCAGTAGCATTATTTAGCCTTGTAGCAGTGGTGGCAATAATTGTAATTTATCTACTACAAGTTACATGGTCAGATAAAATGTATTTGTACAATGCAACTATGTGGTAGGATGATAGAAATGACCAAATGCAATTGTGTAACGAACAGCATGGATGAACTCTGTGTTTAAATACAGCTGCAGGAGAAGGGACATCCAGTAGTACTCAACCTGTACTTAACCTGTCAAACCTGTCAAACCTTGTTAACCATAGTCATTCCCTATACAGCTTGTATCATGTTTTGAGGTTTGTTCAATAAACATATTTGAAAAAAATTAGTGTTTTGCACAGTTTATGGAGTTATTTTAATCCTAACTTTGAGTGTGTAATAAATTATTTAAAATAATAAAAAAGAAAATGTTCTGAAACTATTCTGGTGTTTGTTGTCCATGCACCATTTATTGTTGAACTGCAATGTAGAATAGTATAATTATAAGTGGGTGAAAAACTGCTATGCAAAGTAAAGCAGTTAAGTTAATATAGGTCTCTTCAGTGATGTCAAGTATTGTGTGTGTCTGTGTGGTGGGGGCGCAAAACTCAATCTCGCCTAGGGCAACCAAAGGGCTAGAGCCAGCCCTGGCTCTTACTACCAGTGGCCTATAAACTGCTCTCTTTAAACAATGTTGGGCTGCAGAAACATGCATGCAGGCTGAAATGTAACCGTAATGTTCTGTCAGGAAATGCAGTGACTGAAACCAAGTACGAGTAAAAGAGTATAGGTTAGGAGAAGTCCGAAAGCCACCAGGCTAATTCATGCAGTGTAAAATTCTACATTCAGAGAACGTCGGAATAATGTTCTTGAATAAGAACATTTATGTGAACGTCGCCGCAAGTTTTTTTTTTTATTACTTTAGTGAATACAAATAAATACATCTAAATAGCCAATAAAGAGGTTATTGTACTATGATTGCACAGTTGTCCCTGTGCATACATGAATGTCTTTATACATAATTTAGTGTGCATCATTACGAACAGAAAACACTGGGATGGGTATTACAATGTCTTCAACGTTGATTTCAACACAAAAGGGGACATTCTCTTCTAATTGTAGCCTATTCAGGGGAGCTGGATATTTAAACCTTGGGAATATGCACACCCCACACAAGAGCAATATCCTCGCAATACTCCAAACCCTTTTCCAGACTGCCTCTGGTCACAGAAATGGAGAAAAAAATGACTTGGCCCCACCCGTGTGCACCTGCGACTGGAGCTAGCACATGCATTTATACTTGCGCCAAGATTCACAAAATGCTGGCTGTGCTCGGCCCACAAAATCCCTGCTCACTAGTGGGACAAAAGACGGAAACCAAAGATTGTTGGCCTTGTTTCTTTGTAGAGATAAACAATCAAATTACATTTGTCCATGTTTAGTATGGAGATGCACACAAAGTGTTCCCCTATAAAATGACCGTAAAGCAGCACTGCTAGATCATGAGGCATTCTTAATTATGGGTACAGAATATGGAGGGCAGGGATACAAATTCATGGAAATAGCTGCTCACCTGAGTTATCATTGCCAAAGGACTATTACGGCAGTAGAAAGTGTGTGTGAAATCTGGGGGAAAATGTAACTAAGTGAAAATGTTCCAGCACTATTTTAAGTAGGGCACATGTATTTCTGTTTACAGAAAGGACTTTGATAACATGAAACTTCAGTTTCTATTCTTCTGTGTACTCATCAACAATGTTTTAAGGCCATTATAGAAAATGTTTTGCTCGGAAATGCTGAAAATGCAGACAGAAATTCGCTGATGGACTGCTCCTTTACCTTTTGAATTGCAGGGAACATGCGTGGGGAAGTAAGTGACTGAATGTTCTGGACATAATTTAATCATCTGGGTCTTCCTGACACAGTGGTCCTCTGTGTGAAACACTTGTTAAGCCAGCTCCTCTTTTACTTACTGTAGCAATGGCAAGAGAGTACACATTTGTTGACAATAAAACTGAGGGTTATAAACACCGACGTCATTTTTTTTTTTACACTGAAAACTCAGGAGATGGTGTGACTTTTTAATAGAAATGCACCAAATGCAATGTTCTTGGCTCATGGGTCTGTCATGCTGATGCCAATGTTTACTGATTATGTTTTTCTTTCTAATAACTATGATTGACGGCAAGGCTCCAGACTGGAAATGAAACCTATTTTCAAAGTTATTGTTTCACTGTAATGTTTTTGTTAAGAACTCTAATTGGTACTCGGTATCGGCAAGTACTCAAACGTACTTGTACTATATCTGAAAACATGTGGTAGAGATACATCTCTACGGATAAAGCGACATGAACCAAAAATCCTTTTTGAAATTGGCCGGAGGAGAACTAGTGAACGTTAAGAGCTGAACAGATTGTACAAACTTACATTATGATGTATTCAAGCTCTGTTCAGTAAAATGTACTATTGGGTGAAGGTAAATTATAGCGCTTTCATGAAGTGTTTAAATGTAATCTTGTTTTCATTTTGTTTTTGGGGAGAAATTTGAATAAACAGTTATTTGAAGGATCTGTCAGCACAGCAATGTATAATACATATTGGAGAGGGATTATGAACCCTTTAAATTCCTAACACTAGTCCTAGGAAGCTTGAAACTGAAGCAGCACTAATAGACACAAGTTGCAACGCTTTGCCATCCATCTCAGCCAAGAATGTCTGGCTGAGTCCTTCCTGAGTCATGTCATGGAGATGAGCCAAGCTGGAGCCCTTGTTGCCATCGTTTATGTCGGAGCGTAACCCTCGCGGGGGTTGGGCCGAAAGGGCCAAGCGGTAGCATTATGCCCCAAGACGGCAGCCTGAAAATGCGACTGTTTAGCGGGCCATCAAACGTGACTTTAAGCTACGTTGACACTCGCACAGACAGGAGGCGAGTGTGCACCGTCCACACGAGGAGGAAAAACAGCACACGTGTGGCAGATTAATGTGACGATTTATTGACATGAGCCCCTTCTGCACACCACGGTACAGAGAGCCGCCGGTCACGGCGTCCCGTCCGCACAGCAGGTGGAGGCCGGGTTGTTTTTAACGAATCAATATCAGATCGGTACTCAGAATCGGCTGTGTCACATGTTCATTTCTCTAATTTGAACTATGATAGCGTTATATGTTATCTTCACCCAATACTAATTTTGAATGAATATCAATCAATCAAACTTTATGTCAGACTCAGGGTCCAGATAAGACGGGCATTCAATACAATATGTTACATACAAAAGCACAATAAAAGTACATGGGCCTACCAATACCTTACAAAGAGACTGCTGTACCAATATCTCCACATCTGGGACTGGTAGCGTGGAGTACTAAAATCAAACAAAATGTTTGATAAAACCACACAACAACACGAATAGAGCATGAACACATCGATGATCCACGTTAACGTTAGCTGTTAGCTCTGTTATGAGCAGGCCTGTGAGACCCTGAGCTGTCGGAAGACGAACTGGTCACTGCGATTACTCTGAGCAGCATGCATGGGAATTAATTACAATATAATAAGTGTCTGATTAAGTTAGTTGTTCCAAATGTTTTTAAATGTGGCCCTCCACGGCTTATTTTGGACTCGCAGTTGGGACAAATTACGAGCTTAGTGTCAACCCCAATCATGGTGAAGAACTTTCACACCAATGATATATGTGTGTGTGTGTGTGTGTGTGTGTGTGTGTGTGTGTGTGTGTGTGTGTGTGTGTGTGTGTGTGTGTGTGTGTGTGTGTGTGTGTGTGTGTGTGTGTGTGCTGAATTGAACCATCCTGCAGCAAAAGTGTGTGAATGTGACTGACCTGGTTTACGATCATGAAAACTGGCCGGTTTCAATTGACGGCCAATCGATTGGTACATCTCTACTTTTTGATAGCGGCTTCCTCCAGAGCATTCAGGGGTTCAGAGCCCCTGTAGCCTGTAAAAATCTACTTACAATTACAAAATAACATGAAAATGAGGGTACCATAAAGCAGCACCTTAAGTCGCCAAATGGAGTCAAGGTCCAGGAGGTAGAAGACGATACAATAGATTAGCACATCACCAAATACTCAGGTGGATCATCTGATTTGAGTGCCCCTAGTGGCAGAGTTGTGATCTTGTATTGCATTGTATTCTGACTTTACATCTGACAAGAACCCATTGACCAGCGCTTCCTCCTCTTGCTCACATATACTCTCACATGTCTCTCATTTTAAGTCCCCATTCATATTATTTCTTCATACTTTTTCTGCTTTATTAGTTTCGTCACTCTGCTTCTTTGATTCTGTGGCCTGGGAATGTGGATTTCCAAAAATGGAAGTCAGAAAGAGTGACATCTGGATTTAATACAGATTCATTATTTTGATTGATGGTGCAAGAATCCGCCACTCACTGCAGACATAAGAAGATTCAGATGCATGCTTTATGGTTTATAAAAACCTCAAAGGAAACTGTTAAGTCCCTTTATAGATCTCCCTGGTGCTTTCTCTTGTCTTTCAACTTGATCCTGACAAATGGACCAGAATAGTTTCCTCTGCAAATAAAGTTAGTCAAAAGGCTTTCTGGAATTCTTTCTCCATTTCTTATTGGCTGTGTTGTACTCTGAGGCATGATCGATAGGATCAATATTGCAACAGAGATACATGTGGGTCTTTAATCTCCCAAACGGAGAAGCGTGAGTGGAATATCAGACACATGTGGGCAGTTAAGGTTGTGTGCTGTTGAGAGATTATGTGGAGAATTTTAGTTTGGGTAAAGACATTGACAGTGTTGCGAAAAAGGAAAAAAGGAAATCAGCATTAGGATTGCGGTTGTCAGCTTTGTTTTCTTGATAAATCTTAACACTTTTACCTGTGGAAATGCTGTATATGCAGATCATTTAATCACAGCATACCCTATTTGCAGTGGTAAGGCTCTCTGGGAAATATCACGACTCCAAAAACTATTCAGAATGAATGAAAAAGCTTACTTTGGGTTTCATGCATATTGTTGAGGGACAGAATAACCGAGTGAGAGTAGTCTTTCTTGGGAACTATAATAGTATTACCCTTAGGCCTGACAGTGAGTCATTAAACTTCCTGAATTACATATCATCGGCAGGATATTCTGGACACCTGAAAAAGAGAAAGGATATCAGGAAGAGCACCCTACAAAAATAATTTCTCATTTGCCATATTTTTTTTATCAAGCTGTTCAATTTGCTGGAACAAAATCCGGAGGAGAGTGCATCTGGGCTGATTAGAAGCAGAGGTGATCATTTATACTTTAGCTGGAAACATTACTTTTTCCTCTCCCTGGGAAAAAATTTACCTACCCATTAAATTACAAAAGACACTTTTCACCAGAAGG
Organism: Myoxocephalus aenaeus; assembly: GCA_038501785.1. Classification (NCBI taxonomy): domain Eukaryota; kingdom Metazoa; phylum Chordata; class Actinopteri; order Perciformes; family Cottidae; genus Myoxocephalus; species Myoxocephalus aenaeus. Next base: position 475,773 of record JBAMJR010000132.1, read on the forward strand.
GTACAAATCTGAAAACTCCTACAAATGTTGAGCTAATGGCAGTTTGTTAAAAAAAGATCATCCAATAATAAGTATTACATTTTTTTTGTATCAATATTAATTGATTAATATTTCCTCGACATACATTTTGAACTCCGCCTTCTCCTGTAAAATCTTCAATATTTCTATATATACACACAATTATTTGAGCATGCGTTAACAGCATGTTTTTTGTTTTGTTTTTTTGCATTTGGAGGGGCTTAACACTGCAGCACACAGGCAAATCTCTACCAGACGGCGTAGTTCAGACCTGGGCATTTTACGGCCCGCGGGGGCTCTCCCAGTCCGGCCGGCCCGCGTGAGGTCAATAAAAAAAGAAAAATAAATAAATAAGATGCACGCCATAAATGCAATACAACGACACTGCTTTTACTTTGAAGGCGATTTATGTATGTGTATTACGCAGCCTCACCGACAGGCAGTGTTGCCAACTTGACGACTTGGAGACTGACGTGAAAGCACGTATTGTTCTGCAGTTTCTGTGCTCAACGAGCAGCGGGTGCTGCCGTGAGCCCCTCCGTCGTCCCAAAGCTCTCACAGGCGGTCAGTCTCACAGGAGCCTCGCGCTGCAGTCCACTCCCAGCCGCAGTCTCCGCGTCCAGATTGAACATTAATCGCGCATGCGCAAAGCCGCCGCTGATCTGACCTGCGGTCTGATACACTACGGCAGAGCACTTTAAGTCAGTATCACTTCTGGATTTGTATTCTTCTCTCAAAGAGGAGAACTTTCCTCACATGAGGAGGCATGCTCAGAAGATGTTGGTTCTCTTTGGATCTACCTACATGAGAACAAACTTTCTCAGTGATGAAGTTCAACAAATCCAGATCCAGATCCTCTCTCACTGATAATCTGTCAGCTGTCCTTCACTCCACCTCAGACATTCAACCAGACTTCCATGCACTTGTTCAAGCCCAACACATACTGGACATTTCTCACTGAGTAAGAAAAACTGAACTGAACTGGAAAACATCAAAAGTATGTATTGCTTTTGTATAAAGTTAATCAATTGCTGGTCTTTAACATACATCTTTAAGGTAAGCAACAAACTGAACATGGACAAAAGAAGGAGTCGAACAGACTGTTTATGCTGTTCCCTGATAGACAAATGTTTCTTTCTTTCTAAAAACTGATTTCTATATTATATACAGTATGTATATATGTTAACTTGCTGTTGCTCCGAGAGTGCCTGTTATAATGTTCTAATAACATTACTTGAAAATAAAAGCGTGCAATAAACTAGTTTTTCATTAATTATTGAATTTGAAGCATAATGTGATTTATCGCAGTTAATCACAGAAAAATCATGCGATTAATCAGTTACATTTGTTCAACTTTGCCCAGCCCTAATATATACACACACACACACACACACACACACACACACATATATATATACACACATGCATACACAACCGGTGTACACTGTTTACACAATGTACATTATTATTATTCAGGGAGATCCCTATTACTGCTTTGACAAAATGAACACAACACACACAGCTCTTTTCTAATCTTTAACTCTGTATTAACGTCTCACCTCAAACCTTAACATCAATTGTATTCTCACTAATAATAAAAGCCATCCAATTATTTATAATAGTTTTCTCTTCACGACATGTCAACATAGTGCAGAATCCCAGTAGTAGTCCAGGGCCCCATTCCTCGTACGTGGTTCAACTAAATCGATCGAATGTCCTATAATCCATTTTAAATTACCCCGATGATTGACGTCAGGCTAACTCTGTTTCTCAAAGGCTGATCCGCGCTAAATCAGTCTCGGCAACTTGAACCAGACGTCAGTCATCTGGATAATTGCGCGTGCCCGTTCCTCTTCAAAAGGGGAAATAGTCAAGCACTGAATCCATGATCTTCTAACAGTACAATGGCAAATAAACTCAAAGGACAAGCCAATTTTTTCTCCGCTGACGAGCAGGAGATGATCATGAACGCATATAAGGAAGTCAAGAGCATAATCATGGCAAAGTCTAAAGCTGCATTCGCAACGCTTTTGCAACGCTTTTGGTGTGAACGCAGCTTAACACCACCGCTGTAAAGGGCAAAATATCAGACAAGTTAAATGCATAAGTGTTGGGAAAATGTATCGGCTAATTTTAAGTGCGTCATCACCCCAATCAATCAGATTGATATTTATTTAAATGGCTTTCAGAATAAGTAGATAAAACAAGCCCAAAGAGTATCTAATTGATACAAATTAATATATACTTATGAGGATATATGTACTGTTTGTGTATCATGTACTATATGTGTGTATATACATGTCTATGTAGATTACCATATAGAGTAACTAGGAGTTTGAATATGTGTATGGGTGGATCAGTATGTATGTATTATTCATAATCAGAAATTCAATCAATTGAAGGCGTGAAAAGAAACTGTGTGTGATTCACTCTATTCTTATCATGAGTCCACCTTAATCATGTTCTACGATAATGATATGTATGGTGTACTAATAACACTGTCATATAATTATGAGTGCTTTCAACACATCCATAAGTTTCTTAAACGCTAAATAAACGTTACGAACAGCACGGCATGCAGCGGCTTTCCCGATGTTCTCTGCATCGCAGACACTGTACAAAAATGTACCACTCGCAAAAAAGTGCAAAGCTGTGATCCAGTCTATGCATACAGTATGTGAGACGGCCAATGCTCGGCTGCGTCGTGTGGTGTTCAATGTAGAAAAAAGAAGAAAAAAACACACGTTTGCCATTGTAGAGACACTTTCTGCCAGTGGCAAAGTGATGTCCTTTACATAAAAGCAACAGCTTTCTCTGCCTGCATACACTCACAGCAGTGAGCCCTGATAAATGATTCATGCACATATCTTTCTTTCCATGTGCTATGTGGCTTAGTTATAGAAACCAGGGTCTTTGTTGTATTTGTACAGTAGGCTCACAAATGGTCACTGCGCACATGACATACTGTAATTATGCTGCTATGAATACTGCACATATGGCTTTCGGATTCTGGCAGTAATGAGGACTTTGCTTGTATTGAATGCTCGTTAAAAAAAAAAAAAAGGACAAAAGAGGGCAGATTTTCAAATGTTTTTTTTTCTTCGAAAAAGGTCACAGGATTGATCCCATTTTCATGGTACCAGCATGCGCAATAGGTTGTTGACATATCTCAACAGCTTTTGCATTGCCATACACAATGTTGTACACACATGCATTGTCTTCAGAGCATGACTCATATTGACTTTGGTGAACCTGTGACTTTTCCTCCAGCGACACAATATGGTAGAATTATTTTATTATTATTTTTAGTAACGGAAATACACAACTATTGGATGAATTTCTATGGAATGTGACACAGATATGAATTACCCACTCAGGAAGAACTGTTATAATTCTAATGAACCCTTAACTTTTCATCTTGATCCATCCTCAGATCAAACATTTATGTTGTTGATCACTTTGCTTTATGACCAAATACCTGCAAAGCTAAAGACAATCCCTTCGGCCTCAGCTTGACTTTGTGTTCAGTGCTAATTAGAAAATGTCAGCATGCGTACATGGTAAATATGGTACACAATATAACGTCTAAACAAGAGCATTGTCATTGACATTATGTTAAAATGTGAAGGTTAGCATTTTGTTTAAAGCTCCACCATTTGTACTTTTCATTTCCATTGTTTTGAAAAAAAAATCTGAGAAAAGATTGTCTACAGTAAGCCAAGCACAAAGGATCTATGTTCATTTAATCTCAGCATTAGCCTCCCTGCCTCACACACATATATACAAACATTGTTTTCCTGAGAGCAAATTGCACCTTGTGTGACACCCTGGCAGGAGACAACATAGTTCCAATCGCTTTAAGCAACGCTGTAGGTGGCTGTCTTCTGCTAACTGACTCCCCTCACATGGCCTGAAACACAACCATACGCATGCATATTCGTGCATGCATGCGCACGCCCACGTACTCATACCTCCAATGTCACAAGTGCAGAGCAGGGCGCCCCGGGCACTAAAAGGGGGAGCTCGGGGCCCTCGATGAGCAACAGAGCACAACGGACAGAGAGAGAGGGGGGAGGGAACGACAGTTAGGCAGGGAGAGAGAGACAGGGAGGATGAGGGGCAGCGCTCTGAGCCACAGTGCAGTCACAAGCGACGAGTGATGAGAGAGGACAAGGTCACAGATCATAGACAAGGGAGATATGGGCAGTCATGTATGGCAACATACCTCCTCAGCACCACTCCCCCAGCCACCATTTCACAGCGAGGAGCGCACGGAACCCGATGACGAACACCTGTGGATATGCTCATGGCCCTTTTTTTATCAAAAGTTTGAGCACACACACCCAGAAGACACAACCATCCCACACAGAATTAAATAGTTTGATTTATTTATCTATTTCTGCTCAGGGCACAAAAACCTTTGTTGATATAACATGCTAATTTATGCGTGTAAATATTAAAACTATTCTAGCTTTTGTTAGCTTATCGCCTCAAATGCGATGCCTATTATTTTTTTCTCAGAGCGCTGATTTCAGATCTGTCTTACCCTTACCAGCGCCCCTGACAGTCAACAGTAATACACAAGAGCTGACCTGAGAACAGTGCCTGGAGGCAGTTTGTTAAGCTTGCTCCCTGGTGAGTGCTTTGCAGACGGGTGTTGCCCAGAGTTGAAGTCTATTAGTTCGAGTTTATTTACAGCCAAATGCCCAGAGACCCGCCTCTGTAATGTTGTTTGGGGGAAAATAAGAGCCGAAATTGAATGAAAAGCATCACACCACATGCATAATTCATGGGTATCATTATCAAGCGCATGCAGACGCACAGATGAGCGCACACATAAAAAATAACACACTGAACACAGACTCACGAATACAAACAGGCAAAATAACGTACACACACAGGTCATTATGTGTGCTTATTATAAGGCCTTATCAGTCATTTATCCTCGTGCTGAAGTCAGGCCAGTTTTACCAGCATGGGTCCTATTTAGGCATAATAACACAACAACAACATCACAGTGAGAGTTGTGGACGACTCATAGCAAGGCAGAGAGAGCAGGGAAAGTGGATGTTTAGCAAATCAAAACTGGCACTAGTGAAGCAAATTGTCTTTGTTTCCCCCAGAGAGGATCCTAATGCGTTTATATGGGTGATCTCACTCGGCAAGTTTGACAAGGAAATGTGTTTGTCTGTGTGCATGTATGGACAAAAGAAAGCGGCGAAAGGAGGGTAATGAGAAAGGCGAGATGAAGGCAGAAAATTAGAGTGTGAACGATTGCAGTTTTAGGCTTGAAGGAAAAATACAGAGAGCAAGAGGTGAAATTAGTGTATTTTCTCTTCTGAGCAGAGGCCCTCTCATCTCCCTCTCTCGGGCCCTTTTGACCTTAAACTCTCTTTGATGTACTTCTACCAACCAAAGCTCATAGAGTCCCTGCACATACTGTAGGTACACAAAATTACACATTGAAACACAGCACTGTAGTTTTACAACAAATTTACTTTAATACTCAGATATATGTGTGTGTGCACACGTTTGCGCACGAACGCATGCCATGCACATAGTTGGGTTACCATTATGAGTGCTTACTGAAGCAGTACCCTGGTAGAGAGAGAATTCAGCAGGATTCTCTAGTAAATAGTGAGAGATTCTGGTCTCATTCAGCAGACAAATGAAGCGTGTGCAGTCTGAAGGGCACATACACCAACACAGCCGATAGACACACTGACTTCTTTGCAAAGCTGGATGTACACACACACACACACACACACACACACACACACACACACACACACACACACACACACACACACACACACACACAGTGCTCACTGCACTGTGACACTCTGCAAAGGAATAGAGCTGCAGAGCACTTCTTAATTGATATGAGCAGCCAGCTGTGTTAGCCAGGGCAATGGAGGGCAGAAGAAAAGGCAAGAGTATGGGCCGGACATGATCTAACATGTACCCCCACACACACACAGTACCTGTGAACATTTTGACGGCAAACAGTAGTTGTTAAGTCTTTCAAACTCCACCAAAAATCGTTCACTGATTGACTGGGAATATACTTCACAGTCTACGCACTGGTGAAACAGCTGAGGGAGCGAGCGGAAAGAGAAAACTACAGAAAGGAGGAGGTATTAAATAGAGATGAGAGATGAAAGTGAATGGAGACGAAGCTCTAATGCTTTTCCTACTTCCCTCCTGAGATCTGTGAGCAAGTGTGCGCGTGAGTGCGCAAAGAGTATAGAAAGCTCTCTGAAAAAGATGAAGAGCGTTTGTTTGAGACGTGCTCTTGTTATGTAGCGCGCAGAGTTCGCTGGCTTCTCAATCTCGCTGAAACTCCCACTGCTCTTTCAACCTAATTGAAGCCTGCGCGCTGAGACACTGTGACGTGTGATGTGATCAAAGGTAAACACGGGGTGAAAGAATGATATAGCATTTCCAAATCAATTCAACATTGTGGTATTTCTCATCTTTACAAATTCATCGGCGTCAACGTAAATATGAAACTAGCAGGAAGTTCTACTGAATTTGGAGGCAATAAATAAGTCATTATATGTTTCTGGGATCTTTTTATACTTCTGATGCATAATGTTTCAGAATGTGCTTTGGAATTTATAGAAACATAAAGAGTAAGTTTATCATATTTTACATTGTGAAGAGGCTATTAGGCTGCCTTACAATGAGCATGGCCGCACAAGTACCATGCGACCTCCTTGTACCTCTCAGAAAGCATGAATTCACAAACAAATAATGAAGAGAAAAATATTTCATTTTGGTGGTAGATGTTCAATTAAATGTGACATTTTTACTTTGATGCATCCTTCAGTTCCGTCAAACTTCTACTGCACGTAGCTTTGGTGGCTACTTTCAGATCAATCTGCAGACCTATAATAACGCTGTCTCATCCGGCCTTGAACTCATGCGTGTGCTTATGTGTGTGTGCACGGTGGTTGCAGGTAGAAGCTCAATCCGCCCGTCTGAGTAAGAGAAAGCAAGGGAAGGCAAGAGAGGCAGAGACAGAGAGAGCCCCTCGGCTCCAACAAACCTTTATCCTTCATGCTTTATCCTCAAACACTGCCTTTCTCAAAGTTCAAACACCTGGCAGTAATTCTTACATTCTGATTTATTCCTCCTCCATGTTTCCACCTTGGTTTCATCCTCTTTCCTCCCTTGTGTCTTCCGTCTTTCCTTCCTTCCTATCTGACCACTTTCCCTTTTCCTTTTCCCCTTCTTTACCCCAAAGTGTCTTTGTTCACCTGCTCAATAACTGAAGTTTTATCCTTTTGGTTTTTAACTATACTTTTAACTCTTCCTTTTAGGAAACCCAATATTGTGACATCAACTTTTGAATCGGGTCGAAATCCCAGAAGCTCAACCTCTTATTGCCTTTCTTTTTGCATTTCTTCTCCAGATTTTTTCATCTAAAGTTAGCAGCTGCTAATCAAGATGAAGCCATTTGAGGGGGAGACCAATGCACACACACACACATAAGCATGCAAACACACAAACACACACGATAAAGGCAGGGCCTTGGGGTTGCCTCGAGCTGTTTCCCAATCAACACCCCTTGGGAGAAGAAGAGAGACCTTCAGTGTCTACAGTGGGAACTCTGAGTGGGCTTCAGACGAACACAGACACACGCACACACAAAGAGACACATACCTCAACATCTACAAATAGACTTTTCCACTGAAGAACACATTTAAAACCGTATGACATCTGAGGGCGCCTCTGATCAAACAGGCAACAGTCTGAAGTGACTCATGCACATTCATACACATGGAACAGCCTCCATATCCCTGTTGGAAATATACACATTTGCATTACACAGTCCAATGAGGCTTTGAACTGAAAAAAAGTAATTATATTTTCAAATTATATATTTCCATCAGCAGAGGTTTTGTAACAAGAGTACCGACCGTGTGTTTGATGCATTGAGTGTGAAACACTGTGAAGTATTGAGAAAGTCGATTCAGATTTCTACATCGTTAGTCTAGTCTGGGGGGGAATGTGTTCAAAGTTAAGAGACAACATTAAACATTGACGTAATAAAAGCTTGGTACAGTTACTTGAACAGAAAAACAAAACGTTTTGTAGAAAAAAAACACGTGTATATACCGCGAGTAATGAACTTTAGAACTTTAAAACATAATTAAAACATAAAAAAAGGTATTGATTGTATCGAAAGATTCCAACCGTGCCTCGCCCTATCCACCTATATGTATAATATGGGTGGAAACAAACTGTTTCCTGAATTGATTATTGGATGTGGTGACAAATAATAAGTTATACAAGCATCGTGTAGCCGAATAGTTACAGTGCATGCCAAGTTATTTAGGGACATTTGTCAAACCCCTCTCTTTCTCCCCGCTTCCAGTCTGCCGCCACACCTACCTCTACATCTGTCAAATGAAGGCGAAAATGCCCAAAATATTATCTACAAAATAGTCAGTTAATCATTAGGAAAGTATGCACAAAGTGAACATTTATGCATGACATTGTGAGTAAATTGGGTATTTGAGGTCATTGATAAAGAAAGTGGATTTGCATGTTGGCACGTTGCAAGAATGGTGGCGCCTCGTCAGAGCAGGCGTTCCCCGGAGAATGAGCTGCAGCTAAAAGACCTCGCCCATGGTACATTTGCCAGTTAACTACTACTCCAGTAATGAAATCAATCCTTGTCATCACCCTTTACATTTTAAGTCAAGTACTCGAGCTGATTCTCAATACTGATTCTCCAGTTCAGGGAAAGGGTTGCTATGACCAACAGTGATTAAAAGTGTGACAGCGATGCTTTTGAATTTGAGGTTCAGTATTTTCCTAATAAACCAGATGGTTGATCAAATATTGAGTGTTTGATGTTTATTATGGGTAAATTAATAGTTTTATTAAACGGAAATTGAAAATGTATCTTTCGAAAAATTTATCAATTAGTCGTTAGATTAATACATTTAAAAAATCATCCTAAGGCACAGCCCTTTATTCAACAAATGGCTAGACAAGCAAATAATGCTGCAGAACATCCAGACCTCATTGGGATGTGAGACGGGAATAAACATGCTGACATTTTCAGACCGTTTACACCAGGGGTCTCAAACTCAATTTGGCTTGGGGCCACCGCTGGTATTGTGATCTCATCGGAGGGCCACACAGAAAGCTCAATATATATTGTTTACATTCATAACATATTTTCGTCATACAAAAGGCAACCAGCAGTTTCTGTACATTTTTATAATAGTTTTTACAGTGAATATATATATATATATATATATATATATATATATATATATATATATATATATTTAAATAACTTATTGAAACTGCACCGAACCAACAAATGCAATCCCTGAATACATTTGTACTTCATTCTATTTCTTGCCAGACACCTGGCAGCGCTTTTGCTCACAGCTGAGCCACATTGACCCTGATGGAGGTCACCGTGGAAACCCTGATGGAGGTCACAGTAGAAGCACTGATCGAGGTCACAGTGGAAACCCTGAGTACAGCTTCACGATAGGCATCACTAAGCCTGGACCTGTACTTGCATTTATTAAAGTTCATAGTCGAGAAAGGTTTCTCACAGCTTCCAAAAAGGTACATTACCCGACTGATCACTTTTGTCTGCTCAGGGAAGGAAACATACTCGGGACTGAGAAATGACTTCATACTACAGATCAAGCTCCATGGGGTGTGTGCACATGAAACATTAATATTACAACAGTTTTTGTTTTCAAAAAAAATATTTACTATATATTTGAGTCAAAATATGTTCTATAGAAAAACGAACTTTTTACAATGTTTACCCATTGTGCATGTTTCAGTACAGTTTTCAGAACAAGAACAACATATGTACTCTGTATCTATGTGTGTACTATGTACTCTGAATGTATGTGTGTACTGTGTACTCTTTACCAGCGCATGGTCGTGTGTGGAGTCGCACAGAGTAAAACTGAACAGCTGAGCAGAGCAGAGCTGCCGTCTCTCTGTGGCCAGTGTGGATTTTTTTAGTACACTGCAAGTTTTTTTTTCTCTCTCAGGTGGTAGTGTGTTTGTCTGTCTGAATAAAAACCAGTGTATCTTTGCAGCGTATGTAGGTCATTGGGTAGTTTGGGTAGGTCATTGGGTAGTAGGTCATTGGGTAGTTTCACAAAAAATGTCTACTGACACCTGAATCAACAAATCACGTTGAAAGGCGGAGCTCGACACAGACGCCTCAGGCTGTGTGCTCCTATGAGAGGCGTATGATCACACAGAGGAGTGGGGCGGAACCTCCGGACTTTGGCGCATCTAGCAGCATCTGAATCTTTTTTCTACTCCGTTTTTTCACGGAGCTATTAATAGAAACGTCCAGTAAACGTTATCTTATGGGGCCGCGCGCGCGGACCTCAGAAAAACGCGCGGGCCGCACTAACACTAAACTTTGATGTCAAGTAGGGGGCCACACAATATCGGCTCGCGGGCCGCAATTGGCCCGCGGGCCGCGAGTTTGAGACCCCTGGTTTACACCATTGTCTTGTATGTTGTTGGTTCATATTAGTATATTTGATTGATTTAAAATTAACAGCAAATGTACTTAGCCTCTGCATGTCCTCAACTTATAATTGATTTGTCATTGACACACCGATGCATAGTGCACATATGATCAAGGTACATTGTTGCAGGTAAACTAGGACTTCACAGACGCAAAGACAGTAAATATATATGCTAATATACACTAGATGAATCGGGGTACAGTGCGACAGAGAATACATCATTATTCATTATAGGAATCCAAGCAGCATGTAATGCAGTATTGTTGCAAGTGCAGAGGCAGATGGCGAGTGTGCTGGGGTTCAGTGGAGCATTGCACCATGAGGTGGTTATACTGAGTCGGATCAGATGGAAAAATAAATCATGAGCAATAAGGAGCATGGACTAAATCCCCAAAGGGAAAATGGTGTAATATTCAAACGCAAGTTTTGCAGATTGTGCAAACAATGCCACCTCATAATGAATGAGTGGGCTAAACTCTTAAAGTAGTGGGGCACTATAGAAGTTCACTCTTTTGAGGAGAAGTGTGGCAGGAGATGATGAAGACTTCAGAGAATCTGGAACCCATTGGAGGGGGGATCAGTTCCTCCAAGACTGGAGTGGTCACTGCCAACATACTGTCTCATGCTGTGCATTTCAACCAAGTGGTAGAAGAGGCCGTCTCAAGTCAAAGGGCTTGTGAGCAGTCTTTTGGGGGAACGACAGAGAAACTAAATGGCACAAGAAAACACTTTGATCATATACAATGTTCATCAAATGTCTGATTTGTACATTAATGGAATAGTTTGAAATTTTGGGAAACACCGATTTTCTTTCTTTCCAAGAGCTAACAGCCAGAGAGCTTAGTTTAGCACAAAGCCTGGAAGCAGGGGAACACAGTGAGCCTTATATTGTCTTTGTGTAATCTGTACATCAAAATGAAAGTTTACAATGTTGTGGTAGAGCCTTGCCATCACAGTAAAGGTATGTTCACAAACGCAAGGCAGATTTTCAATTTGAGCAATTTGCTTGAATACGTCCGCTGGTTTTTTTTCGGGAGTATTCCGCAAGTCACAAATATTAGCCGAGCTTACCCCCATACAAACCTTATGCTGCGTTCACACCAAACGCGACACGATTTTTCGCGCCGCCTTTACCACTTCAGTTTACTCGTGCGGGTGAAAAGAGGGCAAACGCGCACCAAACGCGCAATCGCGCCACGACAAAGGGGCCGTGGCTTATCGCCGTCGCTTCTCTCCGTGAAAGGAGCTTTCATTTCCGCTATTGACCATGGAATAAATAACCATTACTCCTGCGTTATACTTGTTGTGGAAGTCCCAAACATGTCGGAACATCAAACACCCTCGTGTTTGGGTTCATAACACCATCCGTAGCCGCACACAGCTCGGTGAATTTCACCGACTCCACCAGGAACAGCGTCTGGCTTATCTCCGTAAAACGGATACCGTTTCCGCCATCCACCATGGAAATAACCACATGTTCTGCTTTATACTTGTTGTGTAAATTCCACATACGTCATCAAACATCAAACGCCATGGTGTCTGGGTTCATAATATTATCCGTAGTCCCAGCGTCTGAATGATGGCCGCTACCAGCGCTACTTCTGGCAGAGCAGCAACAGTTTGATTCAGCAACAGCAAGACGGCGGTGGTGACGGGTGCAGCTTCTCAACACTGATTGGCTGACGCAACTATGACTCACGTGATTTTTTTCGCCAGAGTTGGGATATTTCAACTCGTGCGAATTTGCGCCGCATCAAACGCTCTGTTCGCCCCACGTCAAACGCTCTATTCACGACAATTTCGCGTCTTCGCAACCTATCGCGTCTGTGCATTGACTTTGCATGTAATCTACTCGCGCGAATAATTTGCGCCACGTTTGGTGTGAACACAGCATTAGGAGTCGTTTATATCCATCATTAACCATGATCCAAATAACAGCTATTGCTGCATTGTACTGAGTGAGTAAATCACAGAAAAGACGGTCTTCTCTGTCGGGTGCCAACAGAGGGTGAAAATGAATTAGTCATCCATTTTCTGATTCTCTGTGACGTCAGCAGAGTCTCAATGCTACGCCAAACAGTGGCAAGGGAATCTTTTCAGTGAGTTCTAGCATTTTGTGTTTTTTCGCATCGCCCAGCACAAATTAGCGTCTATTTCTGTCTTTGCATTGGCTTTGTATGTAACTGTGCCGCACAAAGGATACACCTCAGAGGTTTCCAGGCGACCAGCGAAGACTTGGGGATGTCACGACACAGTCAAGGGTCCTGCAGACAATACCCTGCACAATGATGGCATGTTACTTTTTGTATAAAAAAGAAACATTATTAACATGCCATTTAGTGATCTTTAGAGGTGCTGCTTTACAGATATACATTTCATGGCAATCTATGCAATCATTGTTCAGCTATTTCAGTCTGGATCAAAGTGGTGAACACTTGAGTCGCAGCACAGCTTCCCCTTCTGAGTTTGTTCAAACTGTAGCACTGCTGTAGAAGCCACTGTATGGACTTTCTTAGTGTGAAAGTCTGACCTTTAAATACCGTGTCCCCATTAGGCCAATCGATATGATTTTTCAAACGTCAGATCAGAGTATGAAGATGCATCACTCCTCCAACTTTCATCAAAATTAGACCAGAGTGAGATATCTCCGGAGATGTCAAACATGACAGACGAGCATCCAGCTTCATCCATTGTGCCCTCCGATGTGAGAACAGTAAGACAAAGCAATTTCAATTCTTTGTGTCCTATAGCATCAGACAATAAATCACGTCAAAGTTGTGGTATGCTGAAGTAAAAACACTTGTCTTTGAGTACTCAAAAAACAGGTGTGCTGGTACTTGGATGCATGAATGGAGAAAGGGAAACCAAGTTGACAAAAAAAACACCTTTTACCACCAAACTACTCTCAGGAGCACAATGGGTAGCTGTAACCGCCGTATGAGAGCAGTGCAGAGCAGCAACCATCAGCTAACCAGTGTTGCAAGCTCACATGCACTAACAGCATGTACGGCCGGCCCGGCTATGTCAACAAAGCAAGGAGAACCCTGGGTAACAACACACACACACACACACACACAGAGAGAGAGAGAGAGAGAGAGAGAGAGAGAGAGAGAGAGAGAGAGAGAGAGAGAGAGAGAGAGAGAGAGAGAGAGACTTCATTCTCTGTTTAGGGAGAGATTACTCCACTATATTGTTCCAGAGAAAATAGTGGTTTGCTGCTATTCGGGCTGTGCAAAATATCGATACAGCTGACATTTTTTTGACATAGTAGTGTATGGATATTCCTGCGCCTAGTATCAATAAATGAATACTAAAAAATTTAATTAAATTCAAACAGGACAATTTGGGGATGTTTTAAGTTTTTAAATATGTATTTTTGTTGAACGACTTTCTCCTCTACTCCTGTAGATGTTGCTGCCTAGCTCCTACGAAGCTAAGGCCAGTGTGCTCTCGGCCTGTCACATACAAAACATGGCAGCACGGAAACAAACAGAAGCGGGTTTTGCAAGAAAAAAACTAAGAGCGCCTTCAGTTTTCAGAGCCGACGTTTGGGTGCACTCTGATTTCAAAAAACAAATGAGGGAGTAATGACTTGGATAAAGCAAGTGCCATTTGCAAGCTTTGAAAAGCGACAGTAAACTATTCAGGAAGCACAACCAACTTGCGGTATTACTTAACAAGACAGCTGAATTAGCAGCACAGCAACCTCAGCCGAAACCAGCAGACTCAAGGCCAACTACTCTAGGGTGACCAGACGTCCTCTTTTTCCCGGACATGTCCTCTTTTCGAGACCTAAAAAAAGCGTCCGGCAGGGATTCCAAAAACGTCCGGGATTTTGCTACGTCGGGGAAAATAGTTATTACCCCCTTACAAGTTTTGGAAATGGTATCTCCCTCACGTTCCACCTTCTTGCGCAAGCTCTGACTGTAGAGAGAACTGTCATTGGTCGACCGATCTCAACGTAAATGTAAGTTCACGGCATGCTACACACTACTGCTCCAACCCCCCCCCCCCCCCCCCCCCCCCCCCTCCCCGCGACAAGGGTCCTCCACCCCCACCCCCCCCCCCGCGACGAAGTGTCCTCCTCCTCTCTCCTCCTCCACCCACCGGAACGAAGTGTCCTCTTTTTCACAAACTCAAATCTGGTCACCCTAAACTACTCTGGATGCCACCAACAACAAGCTTGGGCAAAGAAGATAACGGAGTCGGTGGTGCATTTCATTGGGAAAGATTTGCAGCCCAATACTGTGCTTGAAAACCACAGCTTCAGGCATATGATGAACACTATAGATGATGAACACACCATGTGATCCCAACTTGCCGACACATGACGGATGTAGCTGTACCCAGGATCTACGAAGAGGTGAAGAAACGTGTCAAAACATTGCTCATTCCTGCAGAGAGAGTAGCCCCGACATGTGATGGATGGACGTCTGGAGCCAGTGAGTCGTATGTCACGGTTGCGTCACACCACATCTCTGAGGAGTGGGGACTAGTTTCCCGTAGTTTGCAGACACAGATGATGCACAAGAGTCACACAGGCGGGCAGTAACATCGCAGAGTTACTGAAAACTGCACTGAAGGAATGGGACATCAATGGGAAGGACCATTTTCACTCCACCTTGAGCTGATTGATGCCCGTTTGACTTCAGACTGCATTTCTCTCTTGAGACTGTTTTCCCCAAAACAGTGGACACTAAAATACACACACACACACACACACACACACACACACACACACACACACACACACACACACACACACACACACACAGGTATAACCTAAATCAGCATTCTGTCCATCTTTGTCCTCTAATATACCCTCACGCATGATCCCTTTTGACTTTGGATCTTACAATCTCACTACATTCATTTATTGTATTTCAGGAAAAGAAAAAAAAAACAAATAAGGGAAAGGCTCCTCTTCAGCTGGGATTTCAGGATGGATTTGAAGTCTTAGCCAGTGGAAATCCTACTGTAAAATTATGCTAATCTCTCTCAGAGAAAGGAGAGAAGCGTGATCCAAAAAAGTGCATTACATTATTTCTTTTTTTAGGGGAGATGAAATACCAAGACAGATTCAAACGAAGAGGATTTTTTTTTCGCTGAAATTGGATAATGGCATCTCAAAGGGCCAATACACACAAAAGGACACACTTAAAGTTGAGCAGGAGACAGTACCAACTCCTGATTATGGATTTTTGAGATAGGATGATCTTCAGTAAAGTCACAAAGTTTTGTTAAAAAGCCGTTGAAGCGGTTTTCTGTCAAGGCAGAAATATTCAGAGTACCATTCCTCTCTAAGCTTCAATCAATTTAGGCTGCTTGGAGAGATTTCAGACAGATCAGTAGAGTGTGTAGGCGTCCATGTCACAATATGGACTGATGCCATGCTGAAGACGTGTACTTTGTGCTACATCTGCTCTTCTCTGATGCTGAAGTTTTGAAGAGAAGCCACACACGGCTGTCAGGAGAGCGCAATGGATTTTCCCAACGACAACAGGTTTTGTGTTTTAAATATCAGTTCATGTATCTCTTTCACATAATTGTTCTGCCACTTGTCATAAGTAGACTACTTTCTACAGCACCAGCCTCCTATCTGTATTCTTTTAGCAGTTCAATTGGATCCACTCAGAACTATTTTTGGCTTTTATTGTTAATATAATATTAACAACCCTAAAGCACACTATGCCTCCTTGCCTTTTACAATGAAGGCGATCATTGTTATTGCGCCCACTTGCAACCTCAATTAAATTTAGAGGCTGTTTTGTCCTGGCTTTAAAGAGCCTCTGACTTCCTCCAGGGGCTTAATCCCATAAACCACTATGACCCACTGACATCATAACTTTAAGCCTCGAGGCAAGGCGATGTCAGCCAATCCTCCAGAGGAGGCTAAATGGATGCAGGTCTCTTTTGAATGTGTGTGTGTGTGTGTGTGTGTGTGTGTGTGTGTGTGTGTGTGTGTGTGTGTGTGTGTGTGTGTGTGTGTGTGCATTTGAATCTGCGGTGTAAAGCCATCACCACTTGACACTGAGGTGTTATAATGGCATACTATGATTGTAGTTTTATTTTATTTTTCCCTGACAGGCAACCAAAATGAGATTTCGATTATAGTTTTGCTCCCACAAAGTGTTAATCAGAATCAATGTTCTGGTATGTGCAGTGGGAGCAGCGCTGTGCCCAATGTCTCATAGCGGGAACTTATGAGAACTTTGTTGTGACAATAGAATACAAAAAATATACAAACAGTATTGTCAACATAAACCTGTGGCCCAATCACTGTATACAAGATGTGGACGTAATCACCGTGACGTCACCCATTGGTTTGTGAACTGCAATTTTTGCATTTTGGCCGACGCCATCTTGGTTTTTGGTCGTCACGTTTTTTTGGCAACCAGAATTGACACTTGAGGTAATTGGAATGTTAACAAAAATTCCATCATTGTAGCATTTGGTCGCCCGATACTAGTTTTGCATTTTTGGTTTGTAACAAACAAACCAAAAATGTAGAAGCAATTTTTTTTCTCCCCAAAGCAAAACAGTCACACCCCGTTCCACTAATCTACACATTTTGGTAATCCACCAAGAAATTAAATTAAACATTGATGTAAACAATGCAGGATAGGAAAAGTAAAAATAAATATGGATATGCCAATGATTCATGAGGAAAAACATGCATTAAACATGTGTGTTACACCTCAAGGACACTCACAATGTGTGTCCTTGAGGGTTATGATGAGTAACAGTGAACATAAACACAAAACTTGTTTGTTTACAAGAATGCTCAACAGGGCACCCTTTAATAGCCTCCACAGGCAACACAAACACACAAAAATACAAGAAAAAGTTGACCAGTCACAGTTCTTGGGGCCGCCAAACAACAATTGACATTTAAGGTGAATTGAGGAGGAAATTACATAATTGCCATGATATTAATCTTCAGTAATTTACTGTATTTACTGGCTAAAGTCAAGATGATACTTGAGCAAAGGTATACAATATAGTTTTTTGCAAAATCGTGTAACATTTACAATTCATATTTATAAATATATATTTATATAAAAAAGCGTAGAAATTATTTGGAAGTATTTATAATTCATCCAGTTCAATTGAAAACTGAAAATAAATATTGTTGAGATATTATCTGATCGAAATTTCATTAAGTGAAATGACAGTCAGGTGTTGACTACATACAGACGTTGGTACAATACTAGACTACTTCAATATGTATTGCACTCAATCATAGCGCAAGTTAGACATTATTCTGATTATGTTCTGGCCCTTTGCATGAGGTAATTATCTCAAACTGGACCTCGCTGAATATTTATTTAATACCACTGCTGTAGAGGGACAAAAGAAACAGCTGTTACTTTTGTACAGTTACACCCAACTTGCTACACTGAAAAACGTTCTCACGGCAAATTTTACTGTGTTAAAGGACGAAATAATCTGTCAAATAATCATGACTATGACACATTAAAAACAATAAACACAACTTGTCAATGTCACAATAAAAAGATTGTTTGAGTAGTGAATTTACCTTTTGTGATCCCCAAAAACAAAACACTCACAGTATAACGTGCTAGAGATGTTTTGCGGCGCTATATATATCTCTGTGTTACTTTCGTACCACGTTACTTTCATAATATGTAACTTTCATACCAGCTCTCACCTTTTCTCTGTAGACATGGCCTATTTAATCAGACCTTTCAAATGAACTCAAGCAATAAGCTGGTTTTACTTTTTTCTATCTCCATCAAAATATTGTCTGTTTAATGAAATAACAATTATTGTTTCTGTGTGCCCTTCAAACGTGATTTAACCTCTTATCGTACCCCTAAAATCAGCAATAAGGATGAACATTCTAAATGAGCATCAAACTTATGTCTCACAACTTGAGAAAATGCTTGTTGTTTCTTATATTACATATTATATTAACTACATTTATATGGAAATGAATAGATGTAATTGATGTTTTAATGGAAACTATATCATTGGGCTTTGCCATGGGTGATCTGTTTGGCATGCCAGGTCAGATATTGTGTGTGTGTGTGTGTGTGTGTGTGTGTGTGTGTGTGTGTGTGTGTGTGTGTGTGTGTGTGTGTGTGTGTGTGTGTGTGTGTGTGTGTGTGTGTGTGTGTGTGTCCTGTTTTTCTAATGTATAGGCTGTGTAACAGTGTCATTGATGTACCACCCCAGACTTGAGGGCCAGCAAGCCGAGGATTAGCCCCGGGAACAAAAGGGGAAAACACCAACGTGTTTCTGTGATGTTCACAACAGGGGATTAGAAGGTTCCCATTGACAGGATTAAAACAATACCTACAGTTTTTCTGTGTCCGTTTTATCCCAGCCTCGTTTGTTATATTAATAGATAATGCTTTTCTTGACTTTCCCTGTGTTTAGAGCTTTTCTCTGCTCTCTTTATCCCATTCCTTTCTTTATAATGGTTAACCTGTGTTTTGGTATTTCCCCTGCTCTGGTAGGATTATTGCAATCCTACCTAATCCTGAAATGCCACCTTAATACTATGTTTTTGAATGGTCTTGTTATTTATGAAGAAATGCTTGTCATTTCTTTTATAGTTTTTAGTTTTTGTTGAATAATACATTTATGTCTAGCAAGACTGCTACCTTATGAAAAACAAGAGTGAAACTTTTTTTTTTTAATGGCTAAACTTTAAACTTTAAACAAGGAAGAATATGTGATTGGTTTAGTCTGACAGAAGCAATATAATCAACTGAAATCAATAGGCACACTGGAACTGATAAAGTCAATGAACAATGGATTACCTCAACACCAAAGAAAAGGTTGAGACTCATGGTAATAGTAATCTAAAAAAACATAGAAGGGCATAGAATCAGCGGCAGTGATGCGCTTACTGGAAAGAAGGACGATGGACTTCCTTCCCAATTTGTGACATGGATTATAGGATTTAAACAATACACTGTGCGGATACTTCAATGGAAAAAAAAATGAAGTGTGGACAAGAGTTGGGCTTATTACTATCTTCTCACAGTAAGATCCAAATGTAATTAACAACTGAAATATTGAGTGATAGAGTTACAATCAGTGTGACAGCCAGAGATGATAGTGGATGTTGACACAGCTGATATGTAGAGATGAGAGGACTGGGCTGTGACCACACTGATTGGTCTGATGTAATTGGAATGTTGACAAAAATAAACACTGGTTCTGGAGGGCACCAATTATTCTAAACGCTAGCCTGCCAGGCAAAAGCAATCACACCAGCACAAGTCTGCAAGCTATCAATAATCACTACCCAGCTCACCACTCCCCTGACAAACATCCAAACAGAGATGTTTACACATAGATAAGGTTCCATGACAAATCCCTCCGAGAAAACAAAACAGTTCTTATGCTAGGATGCAATAACAGGAAAAAAAAATCAAACGGCAGAAGTAATCAGACAAAGATCAACCTCCAAGGCAGGAGTAATCAAACACAGAACGCCTGCGGGGCAGACAAGGCAATAATCAAATGCAGACTGCCATCCAAGCTTGTTCACTGTTAGGCCGCCGGGGTAATGATATGAGGATGAAGACATTCCTCCATTCAGGAGCTATTGCCGAGCAGAGCGGACAAGAGTCAACCATGCCTGGAGGGTTGCTCCTGGTTACCTTCTGATTGCAGAGTGGGAGAAAAGTTTCAATGAGATATTTCTTTCTGTAAAACAAGAAAACCAGTCACATAAAGACACACCCGCCAATTACTTTCAAAAAATGCTTCTCTTGTAGCAAAAGTTGCCTGATGCTAAGTAATATTTGTGTTTTCTATTCCATCTGTTCACCAAACTGTCATTCATTTGCCTATTTTTTGACCTTCAAATGTATCATTCACTCCCTCTGACATAAAGCATCTCCAGATTGACACTTCTGGGGAGCTGTGGGGGACATTCACTGCTGTCAGACAGACTCTTTCTGACAACTCAGCACTAGTGGGCATGTCCAATCTCTAAGACCAGTGGAAGGACAACACCAATACAGAGGGAAGAAGGCGCTGAAATGCTCACTCTTCATTTTGGTTTTGATGAGATTCAATTTGTGCTTCATGTAATACTGACTGTTCATGCTTACAAACCTCTGTCTTCGTCTTTATCCCCATGTGTGTGTCTGTGTGTGTGTGTGTGTGTGTGTGTGTGTGTGCTTTGTGAACTGCGCCATCACTCTCCTATCATCCCCATCAGCTACTCGTGTCTTGCTCTTCTCCCAAATCGTCCTGACCTTCCTCAAATAAACCTATCAGCTGTAATCAAGAGCTATCTTGTCCTTTCTCCTACATTCACTTTGACATATACACGCAGACTCCCAGACACACACACACACACACACACACACACACACACACACCAGTGTCAACTTTTCATGCAGGTCTTTTACTCTCCCTTGTGGACCTTTAAGGCGGAGGCAGTCTGTGCCTGAGTGCTCAGTGGCATCTGTAGCCATGCAGGCCCCTGTCACATAGTGGGCCACCCACCAATGTCTGAATATAATATGATGTTCAGAACATAGGGGATATTTCAATTTAGGAATGAGATATTTAGTAAAAAGGTAGTCATCTTTGTATTTGCATTATAAAGGTCCTAAATACCAGGGGGTGGTTGCACAAAACCCCCTTAAATTAAGATTTTCCTTAAATCTAAGCTAAGAATTCCTTAAAAATAAAATTGGTTCTAAAAAACATCCTTTTAGTCTCCATAAAATGTTAATTTAGAAAATGAATGCTTCTCTTATACTTAAGCATTAGGCATACTTTTAGAAATCCCTTTAAGTTAGTTTAACTGTTAACAAACAAAAGTAAGGAAAAAGATCTCAAGGTGCATCTGACTCCCATTTAACCGCAATATGGCAGAGTTTATGGCAATAAGTCAAGAAAATGAATGCATCCGGAGAAGAGGATTGTTCTGCAACCGGGAGAACCCAATCGATTTTACACTTTAGATTTGACCGGCAGTCAATTCATGATTTTTTAATGCTGTGGGATCTTTCCAGTCAGTAATAGACTCGGTAGGCTTTTTGAATTCATGCCAGGTCACGTTTCCTTCCACGTTAGTCGTTTTCTGTTTGCTGTTATATGGGGATAACATTTTATTTTTAGTATGTGCTTTCTTTTATTCTATTCCTCTGACCTATTTTGATTTTGTGTCGTCTTTTCTTCTGCTATTTGTTTTTGACTGCTGTAAAATCTCTTTCATTGCATTAAATACCTTCATGTTTTTCCTAAACTAAGGAAACGTTTTAAGGGATTCTGTGTAACACACTAAAGTTCAGCTTCGAGAAATTAAACCTTAAGAGTCTTATTTAAGGATAAAACTTAAGGTGTTTTGTGCAACCGGTCACTGGTACTGGTTCAAAAGAAATGCTGCACTTTTAATTATTCTTTCCATTCTGTCTCTTGAGGACACAGACACACACAGACACACACATTTAGACACACACACTCGGACTGTATCTCCCACAAGCACTGTGCTCTCTGCTCCCCCTCAGTCCCAAGGCCAGATTACCATAGACAAAAAGAGAGAGAGAGAGAGAGAGAAGGAGGGAGCGAGAGAGAGCAGAAGGAGCTTGTTTTTTGTCAGTGGGTCACACGGTGGCGGCATGGTTAACTAGCTAATATGATTAAATTTAGCAGAGACATAAGTCACATTGTCAGCCCACATCAAAGTCTACACGCTACTGCAAGAGCAAAACGAGCCCTCTTTGCAAACCACAGAGAGAGATGAGGACGCGACGAGCAGATGAGGAAACGGGTGATGTTTTAAACATAGAACAGAAACAAAATGGAAGATAAATATGAGGCAATGATGAGGCAAGAGAGGAAGAAGAAGGAGTATTAGCATAACCCATCAAGTGGACTCTGTGACCTCAAAAGTCGCAGTCAACAGCAAACCTCTGTCTGTTTTCATCCGAGCACTAATAAAGAGCCATTGACAAATACTTATGGTGTCGAGCATGAAACCAGCTTGCTGACCTTGTGGTTTGATTATCTGCCTTGAGACTAAGAGTTTGTGAGCTCACTTCTCAGATGGTTTATTGCACGGCATGAAACATTCAAAATTGCTTTTAGAGTCGAGCGCTCCATTTGACCTGTGTTCTGCTTCAAAAGCACACGGCAATAAAGATATATGTCGCACAAAGAAAACCAGCTGCATATCACAAGTAGAAATGCAAAGCATTAAAATTATGGTTTTCTGTATTATGGCCTATTGAACACATTTCTGTGTACTTTACTTTTCACTTTTGTTGCAGAACATATCATTTTAGACATAATTCATGCGTCTGTAAATTTGAAAATCAAATTAATGTGTGACATGAACTTGTACTCTGACTGAACTGGCATTTCCTTTTCACTTATTCATTATTCAGTCCGTCATAGTGGTGTCAATCACAAGTTTCATCACAAGACAATATTATATAAATGATTTGGACAACAATGCAATATTTGCTGATATCACAAAGTGAGCTATGAACGATACCATGCATTTCAATTCAATTCAGGGGTCTGCGATCAATATGAGGCGATATCAAATGCCCTTCTCAAACAATTAGTTACATATATAGGAACTCACATAAATAAACAAAAATTTGATTTGTCAAAGTTATTATTGGACTCTGGTATGAGCCGCTGGCTCGCTGTCGACGTATTGAGAGCCGGTGAGAGGCAATAGAAATGCTCCCAATATCGGATCTTCAAAGGTCACTTTGAAAACATTCAAAGTGACCTTCATCATGAAACATCAAAAGTGATTTCTTTCATTGTTGTTCATAAATGTGTAATTTCTTAAAAATATAGTTTTTCAAAACGTTATTGAATTGTTTTGTTAATAATGTGCATGTTTGTTTTGATTGTAACATTAACAATGTATCTAAGTTAAATAATGTTTTACGTGCTAAAAGTGGCATTTGGTTAAATATATATATATATATATATATATATATATATATATATATATATATATATATATGTTGCATAGGGACACAAAAAGCTTGACCCAGCCCTGCTAGTTGGTGTCTTTTGAAGTCAGAGGAGCTGCTGGACAAGATGCAAAGCATTTGGCCAAGGAACCAATGTAATGGAAAGATCTCATTGCAGTCTGATGAAGAGGAGTAAGGAAATAAGTGGTTAACATTACTAACGTGATTTAAGCTGTTGTGTAGTTTTGCCTCAGCATAGTTAACGTAAGCTTGTTTAAACTAATGTTACCATTAAAATAAAACAGACGTTAGCTGATTACATTATTAATAGCAATGTTACCTCATCGCCTTGGGTTAAAGTCCCAGTTGCCGCAGCGGCTGTCGTAAGGTCAGAGTATGTTTATAACACAGAACAGTGTGCACAAAATATGTAGTCGTTTTCATTGCCGTTCATCGTAACATTAGGATGACATTATTCTTTTAACTCATTTTTGCTTAATATGCCTTTCCCTATTGCATTCATATTATCTCCATTCAGATCGATGTATTTTTACACCCAAGGCTGACAGTGTGTTCAAGTTAGCTGTTTTTTGTGTTTTTATGGCTTTGTGTCTTCTAGTCAATAAATAGTGACTGACGACTCAATAACTTAATTTTCATATAGCACAGAAGCATTAGCAGCACCAGTTACTAGAAGCAGTGAACGTAATGTTTGTCATGTCAATGGAACAAAAACGTTGATTGAAATGTAGCTATTTTTCACGTTAACTTACAACAACCTGTACAGCTGCATTGATTGTGGAGTTTCTTTGCTGCGGTTTGTCTGGCTCCATTACAAGAAGATAATTCAATTATTTCTTCTGACTACAAAGCTTTTACAGTATTGACTCAGTTACATAGCACACTAGAGTGATTTTAAATGCCAAAAAATGTAAGATCTTTGCAATGATTTAGAGGTCAAGAACCAGGATATAAATGCTTTAGAAATATAAAATAATCCATCACAGTGAGCATTTAGTCTGTGTTATTTTTTAACAGATTTGTTTGATTTTTGTTCAGTGTGTGATAATACAGTTAAGGACCTGGACTCCCAATACAAAGGTAAATCCTAATTGGTCTGTTCAGGGAAACTCCATCTCTAAATGTTGAGTGCTGCACAGGAGCCTTTCTGATCCTTGTTACTGCCAAAGCTCTATTGTCAGGCAGTCCGCCAACACTTTGGTCCAGACTGAAATATCTTGAGAGCTATTTGATGGATTGCCATGAAATACAGACAAGACCGGTATAAACCAGTGTTAATCATGTCAATGAAAATTATGATGAATGATGGACACTGTGTGTGAACAATTGAACGAGCCTTTTCTAATACTAAGAACATTACTTATCCCCTTACTTCTAGACTAGTGTCACTATGAGGTTGCAGGTTCCTCGAAGAAGGATTTTTTTTTTTTACTTTAGTTTTCATCGACACCCTGAGGGTAAAAAATTTAATTTGTCTAATAACAAAAAAAAATAATTTGTCCAATACCTTAGAATACATCAAAATAGTTATACTTATTATAGTGCCAATTAGCAAATGTTAGCATACAAGCATGCTCCAATGGTGAACATGCTAAATTACCATGAACATTATCATTATGAGTATAATAGATCGCTGATAGTTCATTTAGTTGAAAATAGTACTGTGTCAAGTACAGTCTGTTAGAAAATCTGAAAAAGACGAACATGGATTTGGTTGATGAAGTCTATCAGTCATTCATCACGATGTGCTGCTTTGTGATGCCTTTTGGTGGCAGTGCTTCCTTGAATGCATAACCCTGGTTTAAAACCAGACAAAAGAAGGCTTTCAGCTACTGGTGGTGCATACATCCTCTGCTTAGCCAAAAGAGTATTGGAATACATTCTATTTTAATTTGTTATTTTAAGGTCATGAACAGATACACAAGCAAAAAAAAATAGACTCTTCCTCCCTTTGTGTATCTTCATGTACTAGGCCCCAAACCCAAAATGCAGACACTTGCCTTCCTATTTATTTACGTAAATAGACTTGAGCTGTAAAAAAAGTCTCTGCCAATTTGAGTAATGCTGAATGAATAGAGCGGGGCTCTCAAGCTAACTCACATTTAAAATGAGCCTGCTAATGCAAATAGAAAAAAATAGTCTAAATGTTGTTGCGTCAGCTGTCTTACTTGATTTCAATATTCTTGCTTGATTTTTAATTTTTTTTAGATTAGATTAGATATTAGTCTCGCAGTGGGGAAATGTACAGGATTACAGCAGCAAACAGGGTAAAGTGCACACAAGAGACATAGTAAAATAAAAAGTAATATGAATAATAAACGATAAAAAAACAGTAATAAAAACTGAATATTATATATATATATATATATATATATATATATATATATATATATATATATATATATATATATATATACAGACAGAATAAATATACCTGTTTTGAACAGTGTATTAATATTGTACAGAATTTGCCTGTTTCAGCATACACAATATTTGATGAAGCCTTAACTGGGAATAAGGATGATCCACAATTATCACCACTCCATAAATATAATAAGACGAAAAATGTACACACACATGCACAGTCCCCTGATGGTCGATAGCAAATCATGGGGGCGTTGAACCCTCTCGAAATAAATTGGGTTGGAGTCAATACAAAGGACTATTATACTAGTACATTTGATTTCAGCTGAAAATGTGGTACGAATTTTAAAGTGATCTGAATCTCCAACAAAAAATAAAATGATCTTCTGAAAATCAAGACAAAGAAAAGGAAAAGAACAAGACTTCTTTTCAACAACAGGTGCCAAGGTGCGACGTTGT
Organism: Myoxocephalus aenaeus; assembly: GCA_038501785.1. NCBI lineage: Eukaryota > Metazoa > Chordata > Actinopteri > Perciformes > Cottidae > Myoxocephalus > Myoxocephalus aenaeus. Next base: position 502,105 of record JBAMJR010000132.1, read on the forward strand.
CGTTTTTGTTTGATTTTCCTCATTTGAAATGACAGTAAAAGGTGTTTGTGCACAGCCTGTGAGGTACTCCCCCAGCATTACTTCAGTGAGACCGGCTTTTTGTTCACGGCTCATTATCACACCCCTGAGATTGCCAGCTATTGACATTCATGATATCTAAAAACGGTCGGTAAGCTGTTTGGCTGTACATATTGTGCAGTTTTGGCACTACACTGTGTCACTAGTGAATTATCCCTCAGCTAAAATGTCTGCAGTGATTGCTAGCTGAGCAGTCTGCCCTGGACATGTATTTACAAATGCATTCATTAGTTTTACAAGGTTTCAGCTGTAGGGCTCATTTGTTGATGTTTTGTTTTAATTTTGTGTTACTGCTGATTTTGTTCTTGTGCCAATTTAGGCTGTGGAGACACAAATGCATACTAAATTGCCTCTTGATATTCAAAATTGTGTTTCACATGATAACTTAACATCAGAACTTGTTAACACTTGCCAGCTTGTGTTGATGTGTGCAACTCCACCAAATCATGACATTAAGCATACTTTGGATTGATGGAAAGGGTCAGACTCACTTACTTTAGGGAATAACTTTTGGGAAATCTGCTTATTCGCATTCTTGCAGAGAGTTAGGTGAGTAGATTGATACCACTCGTGTGTATGTCAAGTCAATATAGATTTGCTGCTATAGGCCTAGACTGCTGGGGGACATCTTAGGATACACTGAGCTCCTCTCTCCTCATCTCTCTCTCCTTCTGGGTGAATTCATGTCTCTTCAATGCACATTACTAACTCTACTTCTTCCCGGGAGCCTCTGTGCTTTCTCGCCTCTCAAGTTTCCATGGATCGTGGCTGTCTGGAGCCGGTCCTGTTGGATCAAGTGAGAAACTTAAATACAGTTGTTTAACCCTTGGAACACTCAGGTCATTTTCAGTCGATTTTCTCGATTTGACATAATTCCTTAAATTCACCTTTTAAGGCACTTGCATATAAGATATATACCCATGTTTTACATCATAAATTGCAGAACAATCTCAGCTCTCTATATAATAAGGCACCATTGTCATAAGGCAAAAGTGTAAAGAGAAAATATGACTAAAGCTGAAAAATTGAATCTCGATTTTTGGAAATTCTTCATATTGCTTGTGAAAACATAACTTTACTCAGGTGGTATATAGGTTTTGGTGATGGAAATTGGTTTACCAAAGGTTTTAGGTTCACAAAAGCAGTGAAATATATGAATACAATGGTAGCTACATGTAAATAAATGTCTAAAACTAAATGTTGTATTATCGTTTTTTTAGTAGAAATATGGTCTTTCACACCTTTCACCAAAATGATAAAAATGGGACTGAGAAATGACTTCATACTGCAGATAAAGCTTCATGGGGTGAAATGAAAAATGACCATCACAACAATTATTATTTTTTTAAATAAAAATATGTATTATAAATTAAAAATATATTTATACAATATACATGTTCAGAAATATAAAACAGATTGTTAAGCCCTCCCACAGCTGGTGGGGATGGCTGTGCTAGAGGTGCTGGTGGTGGTGAATCCTCTCTGTAAAATAAATGACTAGTCAATACTGAGTTCATACAGTTTGAATAGTTCAACAGGTGTACATGTGGAGCTGTGCTGTGTACCTACCTGGTAAACGTCGTCGTCAGGCTTCCACGACGGTGTAGGTGCTGGTGGCTCGAGCGAAGCTGCATGTTGTCCACTGCTGCAGATGAATCCTCTCTGTAAAAATAAATGACTACTGGTCACTACTAAGTTCACTGAAAGAAAGTTACGATTGCACACCAAAACCCGTAACAGAGATCCAGCAGGGACTATGCTCAGGGCCTGAGCTAACTGTGCTAACGGCTAATGTAAACAACCTACGTGCGTACCTGCGTTACGCCAGACTCGAGCAGCAAGGGACGAGCTAAATGTGCTCACTCTGCTAGCGTAAATATGCTATTGCAACACAAAGTTTAGTATCTAAATACACTTACCCATCTTCAAATGGATCCCTTCTGTCTGCATATTCCTCTTGGTCGCAGGAGTGAAAGCCTTCAGGGTCATCCTCGTCAGCAAGATCGGCGCCACAGCTTCCTCCGTTGTAAAGTGCGTCCTTTGCCATAATCTCTCTCTTCTTTATGAGTGAAAAGGCCAACGTCTTTACAAAGTTCAGGTGTGTAGTTACATGCTGGTTCTTTGGGAGTTTCTTGAGTGTTCATTGGTTCGTTGATTTCACCAAATGTTGACGGACATATGATTCAACAAATCACGGTGAAGGATTTTGTGTGACGAGACTTTCTTGGCACAGCGTCATATGACACGCCGATGCCCCCAACTCTTGCCTGATGAAGGTAAAATGTTGCTGGGCGCAGGCAGCAGAAGCAGGAAGTCTCCTCTTTCAGCTAGACGTAAAATTATATTTCTGCGATGTATTATCGCGAAGCTATGAATATTTTAGAAACGCAGAGAAACGTAGAGTGTCATACCGCGCTCTCGCGGCCCCCGTGGAGGAAGAGTTAAAGGAGATGTTCTCAAGACAATGTTAAATAGACACCAGAGAAAGGATTAATAACGTCCTAACACTGCTTACATCATTTACTACTAATAACAAGATCATTTTTTACTCAAATCTGTGATACGATTCGAACCGTGAGTTTTATGATCTGTTGCACCCTTATTCTAAGGTAAGCTAACCAGCTGCTGGTCCAAGCTCCACAGTAAACCTACACTATACAATATAGTACCAATGGTCTCATCTTAATTCAATATTGTGAGCGTCTAAAAACAAGCCAAACTACTAACTAGCCGTTTTATTCTCGTTACCGGTCTTTATGCTACGCTAAGCTACGCCAATCTTCGAGTCTACAGATAATGCAAGTGCCTTTAGTGTTTCTTGCATCTTTCAATTCCTTTATTTATGATAATATTTCCCTCTCTATACTACCTACAGTACCTATCCACTCCCCCTCTCCCCTCATGTGCAATAATTCCTCTCTCCTCTCCCCATGTAGAGTGAAGGGCACAGAGGACTGCCAGTCTGGTCCTCATTATAACAATATGTGCAATACCTTTTACAGTTGTCAGAGTGAGGGGGTAAATCTGGCCACATTGCCCCCTCTGGCAGGAGACCTGTCACATCAATGACCGGTGCTTCTTTCTGATTTGCTGTCGCCGATGGATACAGACTGATTCTAATCTGTGGCCGAGCCCTCTGCACTGAGATAATTAAAAACATCACTTTCACAAGTTGGAGCACTTGCTTAATAAAGTAGTTTTTTTTTTCTAGCATGCTATTATTTGTGCGTGCGTGCGTGCGTGCGTGCGTGCGTGCGTGCGTGCGTGCGTGCGTGCGTGTGTTGACAGGTAAGACAGTTTTGACATGTACTCACCTTGGAATGTGATGATGTTTGAGAAAATGTAGAGAAAAGTGACAGTTTTTTTTTATAAATCTTTGTATTAAATTACAGTGAAAATGATCAAATCATGTAACTGGCATTCCAGGGCTTTAACAAGTTGAGTGACTCTAACAGTTGGGAAATCATATATCTAACAGTAAGGCTCACTGATTATGAAATCACACAGGATTATTGAAAAGTGTTCATTAGAATTTCAGTAAATGTTAATTGCATCTAATGGGAAGAGATATATTGAATGGAGACAAAAATACTATAAATGCAATCCACAAAACAATGAAAAACACACTCTGACAGAGCTCATAACCAACACTGTAAATCAATGTATTGATCCATCGATTGTCCAATCCTCACGTTGCTTCAATTTACTAGATTGTACATCACACTAACACAAAACATATCAGGCAGGTGCACAGGCACAAATACACACACTTTATATCTCTCACCCTCACACACGAACGCACACAGACAGGACTGACTAGCATATTTCACCAGGAGATGGAAAAAATGCTCTATAACAGAAATGTCAAGGTGTTTTAAGGAAGAAATATGCTTTAGCACACAACAGCAGTTGATGAAATGTGACCTTGAGTTCTTCTTTTTCCATTTTTGTTGGATCAGAATAATGAATGGTGCTGGGTCAGGAGAAAACGAGGAAAGGGGAAACAGCAAATCGAGGACCCACAAAGAGCAATTTTTATGGTTATTACTTTCAGTTAGCAGCGAGGAATACAACATGTGTTTTAAATTTGACACTGTATGCATGCGTTGCTAGATAAAACTGAGGCATCCAACAACTAACACAGATCATTCTCTGTTTATAATAACTCGTACTAATTACTGCACAAGATCGATAAAACCTGCAAATTGAATGGAACTGTTCTTTTAGCACAATTTATAGGGAGAGACATGTGTGTGTGTGTGTGTGTGTGTGTGTGTGTGTGTATTGTGGGAGGAGTTCAACTGAGTTGAAACATCTGAATGTGTTTGATCATTTGGCCAACGCACAGCAAGTGACCCATCAGGGTTTCTGAGACTGTAATGAGAGCTTTGAGGGTGGAGAATTAAATGAAATAAAAATACCAAAATTGGAGCTAATTGCGTGCTGATCCTCTTGGGGGCATTTTACCTTCAGAAGTTTCTTTTTCATTATATGAGCAGTAATTTCCCTTTTATTTCTTTGGCCAAATATATGCACTATTTACTTGAATTTGTTGTGTATTTATCAATGTTTGTTGCCTTTTACTTATAGATCTCCATAATGGAATTGTTCCATAACGAGTATATTCAAACAAGACTGACCCGATATGGATTGGGCTGTGATGTTTATGCCTACTGTGACGACCCTCCACCTCCCATACACTAGGTGTCCCTGTTGCTGTGCATGTGGTGGTCTGTTACAGGTGCTGAATGGAGGGGTGGAGCTGTTCATGTAACTTATGTTTGTTGAAAATAAATTATTTCTTCTTCACAGTTTGTTTCTCTGTTTTGTTGCAGTCTCTGAGTCGGGCTGTGACAAATCGAGCGTAAAGTCAGTCAGGACTTGGGAAGACGATATGTTTTCATGCTGAAGTTTATGTCTCACTGTCCTGCTCACTGATAACGTCCTTGTGTTCATTGTTTGGGGCTGTCAATCGTGGTATCAGCTCCTCTCTCCAATAGCACAGGGAAACCCCTGCATTGTTAGTCCATCATGCTGCTGTCTCTTTCATGCTCTTACGCGCGCCCCTCCACCTCCCCATCACCGCCCGGTCTACACAGATTCATCAGGCTTCATCAGCCTCCTCAGCCACCACCACTAGTGTCTGCTCTCCAAGGGGGGATTCATCTTGCTGCTGTTCAGGGCAGATGCCCCTCAATTACAAATATCCCTGGCGTCTAAGCACCAAAGACTCTTTGTCTTGTCTTTGTCGGTCAGGACTTTATCATCACACATCAACAATGAGCTGTTCTTCATTTACTTGTCTTTCCTGAGTGAAATACATTTGACATCTGGCAGGGGAGACCATGGACTCTAGACAGTTAAGTGTCATGTACCATGGTGGGAAACTTAAGTAGTTGCTACTAAATTATTTTCATTATCTATACAGCATTTAAAGTGTCACTTCCACCTCTCTTGTGATTGGTTTGTAACATATACAACATTATATATCAATGTTGTAATGTTGACAACCCTGTTTCCTTCAAATTAGGTTCATGCACTATTCATTTGCAACATTAAATACATTTAGTAATAAGCATAATGCCACCTGGATTATGTTTTTTTGTCAAGGTAATGAAGAAACACTGTTTTACATGTCAATTCTGAAAACTTACTGCCAAGATATTTCATTGTTTGTACAATATCAGTCAATATAATACAATATCTGCTTGGAGCAAATAAAGCATATTATTTGTATGGCTATATTTCGAATTCCAGTTGGGATTGGTTTTGGATTTAAATTCAAATGAATAACAGTGACTTGAAGAGCAATGCACAATGCAGGAGGCGTGATATTTACTGAGGCGGTTATCAGATTGCGAAAAGTTACAACCAGGCGTCAACCTCCAGTTCTGTCGAGGGAAGTCAATGTGGAAGTGTCTTAAACGTACATTCTCTCTACTGACCAGCAGAGGAAGTTCATTGGTTGTGAAAAAAAAATGTTGCAACAGACGGCAACTTTTTTAGATTTTGCATATGGCGACTGCGAAATCGCCAAGCTCGAGGCTTCAAAACGCTGAATACAAACCAATGAGTTACGTCACGATGACTACATCCACTTCATATATGCAGTCTATCGTTACAACACTTCAAGAGTTAGAAAATGATGCAGAAATGTAACCATCTCCAGTCAGCACATTTCTAGAGCAAAAGCTTGACCACTATTTTGCAGTTTCTTCACTGTCATTTATCTCTGGTTTTAAGTCCACTCCAGTACCTCTCTCCCAATAACTCCATTACACACCTTACGCATCGGCCTTTCTCTGTTATGACTTTCCCAGGATCCACTCGCTCCTCCCTAACCTATATGCTTACCTGTTCGCCCATAGTTTTCCATTTTGTCCCCCTCCTGCCTGCATTCAACCTATCCTTTCTTTCCCTCCAATCTCCTTTCCCTGCGGAACCGGGGCCCTACCTCATGAAAGAGTCATCAGCAGTGCATAGCTCTTAACAACAGCTAATCTGTTTAAGCAGCCGCTAAAAAGGTCATGGCACTGCTAGCGAGGGACAGAGGAAGGGAGAAGGAATGGTGTGGAATAGAGGATTTAGAAGTAAGAATAGGAGGCCACAAGAATAATCTGTAAGGGAAGGGGAGATGAAACAGCTGGGAGCGAATTTTCGTTATGTAGAACAAATACAATATTTTCTCTTATGGAGTTGCAAATACAAAACTATGCATTATGCCGGTAAAAACTGGTGCAAAAGATATCAGTATGTGTTTAAATGGATTCTCTGGTACATGATATCAACCAAGTCTCCTGAATCCAGCTTCAGTTCAATGGGAAAGTGATTTGTGAACACTCACAGCCATCAGATCCTATTATGGGCCCGGCATATTTTCTCATAATGACTGTAAGGAGACATCCAATGGTAAAATCAATCATAGATCTATGCACTTATTGAGAAGTCATCAGAGGCAGAGAGGAAAGTGAGGGGGGAGGATCAATATGACATAGCAACAGTGAACACACATTGTACGGACAGATGGCAGAGGGCTGCCGGTTAGGTCAGCTGAATGGCTGATGCTGGAGTCGAACAGGAGAGGAGCTAACGATGAGATGAACATATACTATGGCAATAGGCTTAATCATTATTCCCCAAAATAAAATGGCTGAGTGTGTGCAGTTTTCTTGCCTGCATACACCGTAACGTGCCAATCGCAGTAAGCTTAGGTGGTGCCTCTATTTAAAAAAAGTACACATCAATTTAGCATTGCACTTCTACAACATTGACTGGCTCATTGTGAACAGGTACAAACCAAAAAGTTAACACTGGGGTAAGGTGGAGTTTGGTTAAAACATATATCCTTGATACAAATATGCTCTCACCTAAAGTGTGATCAGTGTTTGGGACCCTGAAAAGCTTCAGGTGGGAAGACACGAGACTTTATGAAGCTATTGCTGCCTCTAATACCAAATTATAACATATTAGATAGACAAATAACACCCACGACTAGGTGAGACATATGTCCCCGTTTCTACATAACAAATTTGTCACTGCATCGAAATTTGATTGGGTGGACGAAATATGGAATGGTATTTTGTCCACCCATTCTAGTTTGTATGTTTCGATACAAAACTGCAGTAAAGTTTGACAGAACGGATACTCAGCTTCAAAAAATGGCTTAATCTAACAAGATAGTCGGCAAGTCTGCAATACTGATGGCACAGACCATCATGTCTCCTATGAACCCCCCAAAATGCTCATTATGAACGTTATATTTAGAGAAGAATAATTATACAATGAAACAACATGCACCTCTACAATAACTTTGTATGTGTGCTAAAAGAAGCTTCATTCAGTTATTAAAAAGTAATTAATATCCCTTACGTCTTATTTCAAACCATCATAAATGGCATTTTTTCAGTCAAACAAGGAAATTAGATGCGAACAAGGTACCCGTTCAAATATGACTGCCCACTTCACAGAACTTTTTAGGGGCTTCACTTTCCAAAGCAAGACTGCATGCAAGTCCACACATTCAACCACACACATGCATGCACACACTCAGTCCACTCACACTACCTTTTTGAAATTCTTCAGAGCAGGTGGACTTCCCACTTCCCAACACAAAACTAAAAGACAAAAAGCCACTCCAGAACTCAACGACTTCTAGCCCCCCATGGGATTTAGCGGATTAGTTAGGAGTGAGGGAGCGAGAGGAGAGAAAGACTCAAGAGTGAAAGACATAAAGAGGGAAGTAAGAGAGAGAGATTGGCTTCCCCTTTCTATTCCCATTGTGGGCCATGGGCCTTGCCGTCTGAATAGCTATGCTAATAGGCAGCTGAAAGTACGAAGAGATAACACAAAACCCACTTGACTTCCTGACACCTACTTGAGTGAGGCCACAGCGTTTTCCATGGCTAGTTGTTATTCATGGGGCCTCAAAGTAGCTTGTCTGTCAGCCTTAGTGTGGACAGCTATTTTGTCTTCTTAGTAGAATAGTCAGGCATAGAGCAGGTTCCCTTCTCTGTGGGTTACCGTTACAATTGGCGGCTTAAGTATTAATTATCATTTAAATGCTTGTAGGAATGAAGAGGGTCTTTTTGAAGGTGGGAGTGCATATTAAGGTCTTGCTGTGGTTATGGAGATTTACCTGATCTTTGGCAGGAGGTCACTAACTGCTGAGATGTAATCATCTGCAGCAGCTGCAGGGTCTCGACAAATAGCTGCATTTAACACGAGGTATCCAAAGAACCTGCATGTCGAACTGACACAACCCACAAGTAGCAGCAGTAGATGGTGGTCAAGAAGAACATCACTTGGAACATTTACTATAAGTATGCAGTTTTCACACATCCAGAACTGAAAGACAGAGAAAGAGGCAAACGTCAGCTGTGTTCAACAACTCGAACAGAAGAACATGAAAGTTTATGGAAAACTACACTTTTTACACAGCCAACGAGCCGTCCCAAAAACCATTGATCTATGAGGGGAAAATCACCCCTTCTAGATAAAAACGCAGGCAAACCTAATGCACTGCAGGTTGTTACCATGGTGAAAAACATTTTCAATGATATTTTGAAGGGACAAAATCTACCTCAGAGGCTATTCAAAGTGAAATGATTTATTTTTTTCTTATTCAAGCTCGTTCTTTCAAATATGAGTGGTTTACAATCAAAGTGGTGGCAAAATCTCTTCAGTACTTTTGTGCGACTTAACAATATGTCCTCCAAAAGGTTGAGATGAAGTTTTTCATGTCAAGTCCAGCACTGGCAGTGTTAGCCTCATCCACATTTAGATTAATTTATTGCAGTCCAAAACCTCATTTGAATTGTGTCAGTTTTTAAAACACCAAAGTCTGTTCAGAATCAAGGATGCTATTTTTTAATGAGGACGAGGTTTGATATGTCGAAGAGGTAATCCGTATGTGTACACGGTGTATAGGCAGCAAAGAGAGTGACATGGCATGGACAGTTGAGTTGATTAAAGGGGATGTGATGGTTCCTGATTAAAGGGTAAGTTTGGTCCCATATCTTCTGGGCTGTGACAGCTTAAGATGGCAGCTCACTGTCATGGAGTGGAGGCTCACACCCATCAGAGGGAGCAGTAATGAGAGGAGCCCTCTTCTTGGCACCGATTGAAGATGGTGGAAATATATTTCTTTTCAGCTTTGCAAATCATACCATACAGTTGTGTTTGATCAACATTCAAACAGCGTCTTCCTTCTCCGCACGGCTTGAATCAATGATTGGTGTCAAACAGCTTCTTTTTTTTCTAAACAGCAGAGAGGAGAAAAAAGTGTTTAAATTCCATGTGGCCAAATTTGGAGATCTTTCATCTAGCACAAAAATGTTATTTCAATTTAGTTTTTCAGTGACAGTATTTCATTGCTTCTGGGCATCCTGTTCAAACGTCCCCCGTAAATGAAAGAAATTGCATCAGCCAAAGCTTGAGATCTCTCCAATAAAGAAGAATCACTTAAATGCTATTGCACTTCACGTCAGAGATTGTGTTGTCATTTTGCCCTCAATCACAGCATTGCTTTGATGCTGGTCTTCTTGTTCGGAAATACAAAAAAAAGTCCCTGAAAGTCTTTCCATATTTCAGATTCATTCTTTTATTTTGAATTTGGATACAAATCATTATGTTGTTCCACGTTCATGTGTAAATTGCGCTGATAATTACTGGGCTGAAATCTATGTCTGGGAGCACAAAGCTAGCCCTCACCATCATTTCACAAAGGAGGCAATTTGCATCTGCTTTCACTGCGGCTGCTGTGGGGAGCCCCTGAGATTCAAAGGTTTAATAATGCGTACAACTACAATTCATTAGCAGCTGTTCAGGTGGCTTTTGAAAGTGTGTGAGTGTGGATGTGTGTGTGTGTGAGAAAGACTGACAGTGTAAAGCCCTGTTCGCACTATCTTCACCATGCGTAAGACTGCAACTAACGATTACCTTCTTATTGATTAATCTATCGACCATCTGATTGATGATTAATAATTTGGTTAACTTACCAATTAATAATGACAAACATCATTATCATTAATCTTTTAACCTATAAAATACATTTAAAAAAAAGCGTAAAAATGTATTCAAGCATAAAGTACGTATTTGATTTCCCAAACTGTCCCTAATAAAATGCCAAGAGTTAAAAAGCATGTATTATTGATAGAAATGTCCACCAGTTCAATATAAATTAAGCCCAACAAGTGCAAAAAATATATATTTTGGGCATCATGCACATTAAAGATGACTTCGAACATATATTCAGCCCAACATAAACAGTGCAAAAAGATTTTAAGCTACTGTACCATTCACTTTAAAGATTAAGTACAACATAAATTCAGCTCAACACATATAGTGCAGAAAAGATTTTAAGGCATGTATTCAGTAATTGAAGTGTTGGTTAATTGAAGTGACGGTTTAAAAGAGGTTGATGATCTGACAAAAGACATCAGAATTTGCACTGATCGTAATGAATTCTTCTCAAAACTAAAAAGACATTAGTATTACATCTGATGAATGTAGGCATGTCTGTATGCTCTGAAATCGTGCAGAGCTTGAAGGGCCCTTATCTGATGGCAGGAACTTTATTTTGTGAAATCTTGGGTCACGGGCAGCTGCGATAGTAGATATATTGTGTGCATCATCTCTGAAGTTATCTCTTGTGCTGCAGCAGACTGGGATACCTCGACAGTTGGTCTCAAATTAAAGGTCAAGTTTAAAGGTCACAATGTTTCTTTAACTTACTTAAATGTATACTGAAAACTAAAATTGATAGGGATGATTCAAATTGAATGTCACACTAGAGATGGTCAAATGCTTTGAGTGCTAACAGTTACATGGAACACATTTGAGATTAATTATGGTGCGCCTCAAATGTGTTATGGTAGATGTGATCTGTTAGTACCCACTAAGAGGATTTTCAAACTAAATCTCAATACAAATCTGGATACACACAAGGTCAACAGGCCCCATTAGACGAAGATGTAAGCCAAGTGCAATGTATTCACTCTCCTCTCCTAATAAGGATCAAATGTTCTCAGGGTGTTTTTGATGTTGTTCAGCTGACAACATGAAAGCAACTGGGGCCGTTTGAGAAGCACAGGTTATTTGTAGTTCACTTGGGATTTCAAGGTAAGAGGAAAATTAGAGGAATCAAAAAGAAAACAAGAAACGAATACTTCTCTTAAACATTGCAAATTAAACTTTAAGAGAAGTACATGCCTTTTGATATTACTGATCAGTGTCTGAATTCAAAAATGGCTTGCACACAGACTGCAGAGCAGATTGAGGAATACCCTCCACTGAACATGAACTCCCTTAATCTAATTTTCATTATCCGTGCTAGTGTTATCTGCATAACAATCCCTTAAAAAGAAAAATAAGTAAATCCCATTTTGTATTAGACCTTTAAAGTTAATTCCATTATTATGAATCTTAATGAACTTAACATTTTGCTCACGTGCAGGCCATTGACAAATTGGAGATTTTTTTTTTTTTTTAGTTGAGCCTGACCAATGAAATCATTTTTTATGCTGTTATAGTGACAGGGGATATGTTGAGGCTGTTCGGCTTGACTATTTATCACACAATCTCCGACACAGAGGAGAACCACTGTGCTCGTTGCGCAGCCTTACTTTCCTGCCAAATGCTATTTTCAAACAGCTGTGAAGTCTGAATATCAATGTGTCTTGAAGAAAAAATGCATATGTTCACCTAAAAACCCAGAGTGAGCAAGAGATGCGTGGTGACCGAGAAATGGAGGAAAGGATAGACAGCACTGGAAGAGGGGTGAGACAGGAGGGCTGAAATGGAAACGTCACCATGGCACAATGGAACTATATAAATCTAAGTGAGTGCATTTGATCATGGACGTTTGACAGAAACAGGGATGGAAGAACGTGGTTGACGGATGGGATGTGAAGGCAAGGAAGTGTAATGCCATGATGTGACTAGCTACGGACATGTTGTGATTTTGTGCACGTTCAGAACACTGGCTCTTTGTCATGCCAAAGTACAGCGGTGGCAAGGGTACAGCACTGTGATATTTGCAGCTCGCTCCGGTGACACATGTAGTGACTTCAGGCCATGCAGGTTTAGTTAGAGTCTGACTCATGGTCATGATGTAGCGTCTCATACAGTGATAGCTTTGAGACATATGAGCTGGTATTTCCAGTGCCAGACACGGGCCGCCATTTCCTCGGCTGGATAAAAAAAACATTCCCAAAGGAGAACTCTGGATTGATTGTGTTCTTAGGTTTAGACGCAGGTCTAAACCAATGCTGTCAAACCAATTCCTGAAATGCTCCGTGACAAAGAATCCAACAAAGAATAAAAAAATGAATTGCTCTCATTTGATTTATTGAGGGGTGCTGGCCTGTGTTGTGCATCAGTAACTGTGAGTCAGAACATAACCAAGTCAGATAGGTGCAACAGTAAAAATAGGCATATTTAACAGAAAGTAAATACCAGTTGTTTTGTTCAAATTTGAATGTTTAGCCAACTGAGTGCATTCAGATTATACCGATTAAAAGTTCTTGAAATCTTGGTTATGTGAAATTAAACCACAAGTAATAGAGCTTGGAGTGAAGTTTAAATTCAAAGCAACAAACAATCACCAGCAATTGACCCTTCACTAAATCCTGCCCCCCGCTGCTTCTCCTTTAAGCTGTCAGAGCTACCATGGAGCCCACTGCTCTCCCTGGAATATTATCACATTTTTGGAAAAAAATAAAAGTAACGCGAACTGCCTAGCGTTACAGATCACAGCATGAACCACTTCATAACTTGTGCTTGTTCTTGCCACTGACAGGCTCATATTGTTCATATAAGTGTTCGACAACATTTGATCAAGATAAAACTCCCCAACCCCTCTTGGTTAGTCTTTCAACCATCAAAATGATCACCAATTTCACAACAACCTCAATTACCAGCGTTAAATGTGAAAATACAACAGCTATCCCCCCGCAGCCTCTCTAATTTCTGACCTCCTTCTCGCTCTCTCTCCAGATATTTTCACACTGAATTAAGTGAGAGATATACTGTAGCTGCTATTTCTGGTTAAATAAAAAGGATTTTATTCTTCAACAAGAAATCATTTCTCTGTAGGGACCCTTTATATCATTTACCGTTATGTGCATTAAAAAGCAAAAGCAGCATGTGTGCATTAAGTATACCTTCAGTAGCAAAGAGGTGTTGACGTGCTGTACTCATGTTAGCTCCACAGGTTTTACAAGTGCACTATTGTGTTAGACTCATGTCTGAATGTTGGTAAACTCCATGTCTGACTGCTACAATACAGACTTATAGTCTTTTATAGTTTCCTAATTTATGTTGTTTATATGTTGTTCTTTTTTAAACTTTTTAACTGTTTTGCACTTTATTATTATTATCACGATTCACTTTATGTCGAACAGAAGAGAAACGTACTTTCAATCTTCTGTATGTTTGCACAAATGGAAGACTTTTGATTTTGACAAGAGTCTATGGAGGAGACTTGGATTGTTGTCGGACGCTGGTCAGAGCTGGCTAATGTTATGCTATGATCTGGACTTATCAAAGGCTCAATGAAGTCCATCAATTTCCTGTTGCTGTTATGGATCAGTTTTTCCACAATTCCACAATTATATTAATCACGCTGTAACAAATTTCTGTAGTTTTCAGAGTAATATTACCGTATAGTATACGGTAATATTACTGTGAAAACTACAGAAACTTGTAAGTTATATTCTTACTGTAGAATTCCTATACAGCATGTTACTGTAGATCTGCAATGCATCATGGTCAAAATTCATTCCCGGGTGAATCTTACTGTAAATAAATGTCGCTGTGAATCACAATACAGTCATTTTGAGAGGGAATACACCACAATCCGTTTTAACAATATTTTCAACACAAATGTCAGGTTTAGCTATCACGCAGACAGAGGGGGAAACGACATTGTATACCCTCCGTTGTGTTACACAAAGATGACAGTAGACTATAATGTCGTGTGCCGATGAACACTTGCTACAACATTTTGACCAGAGTCCACTTCAACAACAGCAAGGTAACGAAGCTCATTATTATTCCTTCATATTTCCTTTTTGCCAGGCATTTTGCAAATGTACATTAATTACAGACAGCACAGTCTTCTCAAGTAAAGTTACTGTCTAACGCTACGTGACTTTAAGAGGGAAGTAAGGACACACTTTCCTGCACTAGTAAGTTAACGTTAGTGTTAGGATGGCCATATAGCGGCTGGATTTCGGTAGCAGGAAGCTCGACACAGAAGTTTACATGGTGGCCAACCAGGTGTTTATTTCACCAACATTTAGACCAATATTAAGACAAACAGGACACGGCAGCGTGTGGTCCCAGCAGCAATGGACCCAGCTCTATGGCCCGAGGCAGCTTTATATAGCCTGCTACTGATTAGGCCCTCGACCCCACCACAGTATTTATATACATTCCTATCCACTAATATCAATAATCTGCATGATCTCTATTGGTGCCACACGTCACCCTAGAGATCATATAAAGCCAGAAAGAGGGAAATCAACTTCACGTCAAAACAACAAACCCCCCTCTACTAAATATCACGCGGTCTCTCCCAGAACCATAAATTGGTGCTCAGGCTTTTTTTAGATGGAACACCCTGGAAAGGAGACACCAGAGGTAAATTACTTGAACACATAGCATCTTTGACCATGCACCAAGGAACATTTTATACTCCAATCATTTGAGTGAAGGGTAATGGAGGGTCTTCATTACGGTTAGTGTTACTAATATTACCAAAATATAGTATTTGCTCATTAAATTGTGATATAAATCATTTGGCTTCATACAGTTGATAAATGGCATGCATTTAGTGTAACTTGTAAATGAATTGGAATCGTTTATGTGTGACGCTGTCGCCGTGTACGTCTGTGTTGGTGCGCTAGTTAGCTAAGGCTAGCTCCGTTTGGAGAAGTTTTGACTCTTTTCTCTCTTGCAAGCTACCGTGCGGCACAACGTGGCACGAGTAACGTTACCGAGCACCAGTGAAGGTGAACCAGAACGTTGTGAGTGAACCAGAACGCCACAACAGGTTAGACAGCACAACAGGTAAGACTTTTACACAGCACAACATGGCGTTGTCGTGTTCAGGTCTAAATCTGACTGATTTACAACTTTAATCAATCATAAATATTGTGTTTTACATCGGATTGCCACAAGACCTTATGCTATCCTCCACACTAGGCATTTGAACATATTGCTGATCACATCCCCCCCACCCCCCCTCTCACTCACTCACTCACACACACACACACACACACACTTGTTCGCAGCCCCATATATAAAGTTCTACACATTTCAAACCAAAAAAGCAGGTGTTTGTTATGGGAACATCTCTATCCTGCTTCATGTGCCCATCCCCCCACGTAAACCACACCTTTCAGACTAAACAAAGCTTATCTTCTCACTTTCCCCCTAAATACACCTGGAACATCAAAGTAAGGGTTTCTTTCATGTCTCTCCTTATAAATATGGTAATATTGTCTGTTTATTTTGTGTTACAGGAAACCTCCACCCAGGCTGATGGTGAGGTCCAGGTGTCCCTACTGAGCACTCCAAGGCTCATCAAGCTTGGTAAGATCCCAGTAGATGTAGTGTTTCTGTTAGTTGGTTTCACAACAGATGACCGACAACTTGATGTACATTCCCGGGCCTTTATTGTCTGCCCGCTTCCATACATGTATCCCTTATATGCTCTCTGCTCACTCGCCTATATCATGCATATCTATGCTCGCCAGGTGGCGTCGTTCTCACCATGAACATCACATTGCCCTTTTTTTTTCAAAACACATATATCAACATAATGCCTATACATTATGAACCTGGGCTTGCTCTTACATATCTAGCAAAACGTCAACTGCCCTATTTACTGTACTGAACATTACACTCGTCTAAGAGTATGACAAATCTGTATCACCAGTATTTCTGAACATTCACATTCTTCTCAAACTTGGCTACATCAGTCCCTTTGAATTCACACCAGTTCAGATTAGTGTCCCAGTGTATAGTCCTGTAGGTAGGCGGGAGGACGTCTGTTGTGCCTTGAGGGGTATCTTGGTGTTGTTGTGACTGTAGAGGCATCACTGTAATCACAATCATCATCATCATCATCATCATCAGGATCTGGTGGGATGTCCAACAGTTCTGGAGTGATCTTCTTGAAGAATGAAGCATTCCTGACAATGAAGTGCCCATTTCTGGCTGCTGTGATCATGGAGCCTTTGACTTTGGTCACTGTGTATGGCTTACTGTTGTACGGTGTGGTGAGCTTGTTGCGCTTGTGTTGACGATGAAGCACAGTGTCACCTTGAGTCAGAGTGTGAGGGGTAGCGTTACGATGAGAATCTGCATGAGATTTCATTTTGGCTTTAGCCTTATTGTCCCTTGCTCTCACTTCAGAGTCTGAACATTTGCTTACAGTGTGAGTGAATGAAGGAATCTTCGTGTACAGCTTGCGTTGGAACAACAGTTCGCCAGGGGAGCTTTCTGTTGTGCTGTGAGGTGTGGATCGATACTCACGTAGAAAGATGTTCAGTTGTTGTTTCCAGGGAATTCCCTGTGTTTCGGCCACGCGAATAGCTTTGCCTAGTGTGCGCATGAATCTTTCAGCTGTAGCATTAGCTTGAGGCCACAGCGGTGTTATCCGGCGGTGATGGAATCCTAGATGGCCTGCAAACTGGGAGAACTGGTCACTGTTGAATGGGGGACCATTATCAGTTTTCACAACTCTGGGGATTCCAAACATGGAGAAAACTTTGTCCATGACCGGAATGACTGTGTTTGCTGATGTTGACCGTATGCTCTCTACAACTGGGTAGCGTGTATATTCATCCACGATGACAAGCAAGTACTCTCCAGTTGGAAGTGGTCCATAGAAGTCTGCACTAACACTATGCCAAGGAGCTTCTGGCAGAATGGACATTTTTAGCGGCTCAGTATGTGCAACTGGTGTGTTGGCCTGACATGCAAGACAACTACGTACTGCTGCTTCTGCTTTGCGATCAATGTCTGGAAACCACACCTTGGTTCTGAGTAGTGATTTCGTTTTGACAATGCCCTGGTGTCCTTCATGGGCTAGCTGTAAAACTCTATCTTGTAGGGCCATGGGAATTACTATTCTGGTGCCCCGCAGTACAATGTCAGATGCATGTGATACTGTTAGTTCACTGCTAACTTGTCTGAACTGCTTTAATATGTCAGCATGTTGTGACTTGTCAGTTTTGTGCCATGTGTTGTGTCTAATGTGAGCACTAACCTCTTGAAGAATTGGGTCTGCAAGTGTCTCTGCTTTGATCTCTGTTAGTGTCATGGCTTTAGGTGTTGCCTGGCTTGCGATGAAGTTCACGTATTCCTCTGCTACTTTTGCTGCACGTGTACTTTCACCGGTCTGAGACAAAATGGGATGACGAGACATGTAGTCAGCTGGGTTGTCAGATCCCTTTCTGTATTCCACCTTGAAGTTGTAGGGCTGAAGCCTCAGTCCCCATCTCTCAATTCTAGCAGGTGGTTTGGACCTGGGATTGTTCCATATGATTTCCAGTGCTTTATGATCTGTCACCAGAGTTAAAGGATGACCATAGATGTACAGGTGGAAATGCTCACAGCCCCACACTATGGCCAGCGCTTCCTTTTCTGTTTGGGAGTATCTCCTCTCCACATCGCTGAGAGACCGACTAGCATATGCTATCATGTACTTCACCCCCTTTTCATCCTTTTGGCAGAGGATAGCACCCAGTCCAACAGGGCTAGCATCTACAATCAGTTCTGTCACTCTGCCTGGGTAAAAGTACGACATCGTAGTGTCACTCGTTAGACTGTCTTTCAGTGTCTGTAATGCAACTCGCTGCTCCGGGCCCCATACCCAGGGTGTGTCCTGTCTGGTGAGCTTGCGCAGCGGTTCTGAGATTGAGGAGAAGTCTTTGATGAATCTGGAACAGTAATTAGCCATTCCCAGCAGACTCCTGATTTCACCTGGATTCTGAGGGTCTGCAGCATGCTGAACTGCAGTGACTTTCTTGGGATCTGCCGAAACACCTCCTGCTGAGAAGATGAAACCAAAGAACTCGAGCCTTGACTTGTTGAACTCACATTTTTCACGATTGAGTGTGAGACCGCTTTCTCTGATTCTCTGAAACAATGCTCTGAGGTTGTTGTCATGGTCAGTCTGGGAGGCTCCGTAGACAATGATGTCATCACTGAGGTTTTTCACACCAGAAAGACCTTGCAGTGTTTGGCATATAGCATTTTGAAATACCTCGGCAGCAGAAGATATACCAAAACTCAGTCTCTTGTAGCGCCTCAACCCGAGGTGTGTGGTGAAGGTAGTGATGTACCTGCTGTCTGGATGTAGCTCTAACTGGTGGTATCCAGCTCTCAAATCCAGTTTGGAAAACATAGTTGCTCCATTTAGCTCATGTATCACATCGTCCATTGTGGGAGTGATGTGCCGTTCCCTCTCTATAGCTGTGTTAGCTCGCCGCATGTCAACACAAAGTCTGACTTTGTCAGGGTCTTTAGGCTTGGGAGGTGCGACAATAGGTGAGACCCATGGTGTAGGGCCAGTGACCTCCTCGATGATGTCATCTGCCTCCAGTTTCTGAAGCTCATCCTCGACCTTCTGACGAATGTGGAACGGTACCCGTCGATGGGGTTGGCATGTAGGTTTAATATCAGGATTTATGTGAAGCTTCACCTGAAAGTCTTTCAGTTTTCCGATCCCTTGAAACAGTTCAGGATGACTCTCCACCAGCTCATCTGCGACTGTGCGACCCTGTTGTGTGGATGATACTGTTGTGACTACTTTAATCAGTCCCAGTGCTTTGGATGTTTTCACGGTTACTGTGATGACAAGTACAATATTTTGATAACTACTGTAATAACAATGATAGTACTGGGATTATTACTGTAGAAATGACTACAAACAGGTACTGGGATTCATTTTACAGTAAGCATACTGTGAAATATACTACAGCTACTTACTTGCTAATTGCTGCCAGCAAGTTACTGTAAGAGAATAGAGCTTAAATGCATTTTAATAAATATTCCCAGTGCAATTTCCATTCGCCATTAATTCTGTAATTTAGTCCAGCAGGACTCTGCTGCTGACCACTGGCTGCTGAGAGCTCATGTTACTTCCTTTCCTTCATACAATTCAAAAACAGACTTCTTGTTTACCATGTAGATTTATGGGAGAAACTTTCTATCATACCCAGGATAACGGTAGGCAGTTAGTCTTGAGCCCTAATCCTGTACCTACGGCTACTGTAGTATTTTAGAAAAACACAGTACCTCTTCTTGTGACATCCCTAATATCAGTCTAAGAGGAAGATTAGCTTTACTCTGAAAATGTCATATGGATGAGTTTAATCAATCTGTTATTTGACAGAAGGTGCTATGACAAATACACTGGTAGTGATATCTATGCTTTGACATGAGGTGGTCACATCTCAGATCTCTTAGCCAGTTTACAGCCTGCCAGATAAACATGAAGAACTGGCTGAGCTAATACACATTTTTGAGCCATAATGTCATAAACAAGCTGGAAAGTGCTGCTTATCTTGTAAGGCAGGTCACTTGTCATTCAGTCCCAGTTGACGGTAGCAGTGACCTGTCAATTATGAGTAGCAGGGAGCTGCATTATAAAGCTATGAAATATGAGCTAATTGCGCTGAATGAAAGTGTGACACCATCCTCAGCATGAGACTGAGGTTTAAGAACAGAATGAAGCATTAGTGATATAAGAAAGGTAAACACGTTTATCTCATGCTGCACTGTTTCAAAAATATATCTATTAACTTAAATTTGTGTGAGACATCTCTAATTTACAAAACTCACAGCCTCAGTCAATGTCCATATATCTAGGATTCTACTTTAAGTTAATATGACTTTGCCAGTAAACAGAAGCATGTGCAACCATCTGTTTGAGAGTACATCAGACCCTAAAGTAATACCATCTCATGTCCAAAAATCTGAACTATTTATTAATCTGTAATTTGACATGTCATGTGTGCTCGGGATAAGATCCAATACTGTGCTTATGTACTTGTCCTCGTAAAATTACTCCAACACAACCATACCAGATACCACTTCTACTAATGTCAACCTCTAATCAGTTTAGTGTGTATTACCTTATTTTTCACAAAAAAAGGATGTCCACTACAAAATGATAATTGTCTCAAGCAAATGCATGAATAAATAATTACAAATATTATTATTCCTGTATTTTAACAGCATTTTCCTAAAAAAACAACGTGGAGACTCAATCATCATTTCTGACCCTCTATAAGTGTGTGGCAGTGTCTGTATAGCAGAGACCCGGCTTTCTGCCTGGATTGTCTTTCCTTCTCATTTTGCTATGTTGGTTTCTGAGCGTCAGCCTTTGGGCAGTGGGTGTGAAGCCCCCAGCCAATAACATGTGCAGGTGAGGTCGAGACTTTATCAGAAGATAGCCACCAGGTCACATTGCTGTCTCCCTCTCTCTCTCTTTCCTCTTCTCTCTGTCTGTTTCATGGATGTATAAAGTGCTGCAGGTCTCTGTAGCTGTTTGACCCAGAGCGGGGGTGACACACACACACACACACAAAGAGAGAGAGAGGCCACAACACAGCAGAGTCAAGTGGACAGGATAAAGCATTAGCTTCAGCTGCATTCATTCAAAATACAGCAATGCGTCAACTTCGCGTAGATGTGAGGTCGTGTTTATTTGTGTTTTAGAAAGTAACCGTAGTAGCTAGCTATCTAAATAGCCAGCCCCTAAATAAATAAAATGGAACAAAATGTATTGCTTCATCAACAAATGGACAAACAGACTTGGCGGAACCAGAAACTCACTAAGTAGCCAGCCATCAGCCAATTGAACCACTTCCTGATGCTGCAGTTTCCGCAGAAAATGCACACAACACCGGGCCATCTCTTCATCTCTCTACGGAAATGTTGGTAATGGCCTAAACTATTTAGGCTACTACCAACATTTCCGTGAAACACTTCGCACATATTGTAGTTCCCTAGAGCCCAATGGCACCCAATAATATGGCACCCAATAACACAGCAAGATGATATTTTCGACGTGTAACTTTAGCCCACTACTCTGTGATGTGCGTTTGCCTTCAGTCTTTCCTCTTTTTTTGCCTCCAGCGAGACACCGTGATGTAATTCTGATGTTGGCTATAAAAGGGTCTATAACTCAGAATAATTCATGTTGATGCATAATTAATAATGTGGGTTTACTATTACTTACTTCATTAGCTATTGGGGATAATTGGGGTCATGCATATATCTAAAAAATGTAATTGTTTTAAACGATGCATTCGAACACTGATTGGAGCAATTTAGGCACGTGTGAGCAGACATCACAGATAAAGTCCTCTTATCCTCCCTACGAATCATCCATGGCTTCTTATTGATTCTTAGCTTTTTATGGGTGTTGAGGAAATCCTTTCATTTCCTTTTATGTCTTCTAACAATTTGGAGAGAGGGACGGAGTGTGCAAAATAAAGGGCGACTGAGAAAAAGACGGGTGAAGTATGCCAACAGTTCTGGGGTCGCACAGGTTGTGAGAATGAGGTAGACTGTTGGCATTGTTGTCTGAGCAGGAGCTTGTCTGAAATTACGTTGTTGTGGAGCGACGAACAAATACACACGAACACACACCTTTGTGCAAACCAATTCAGATATAATGCACGGATGTCCTCTACGTTTCATCATCAAAGCCCTACCAGGCTGCGCAGGGTCTGAAGGGGAGAATATGAACCGGATAAAACAAATCGTTTGATGTGTGAAAGACAGACACTCCAGCTCCAAAGTACTTAAGCTTCCCCTCCCAATGGACGAACGAGAGAGAAGGGTAGGAGCGAGGAATGAGTGCTCCTATCTTTTATTTTTCTCCCCTCTTCCGTTCATCACGAGGAGTTTCCAAAGTGTTGCGTCATTGTTTATGCAAGGTCCCAGTGTCAGCACGAGCAATGTCAATTTAATAGGCAAAATAAAGTCCATATTGACAGACATTTCAAAGGCGTGGCGGAGCGGTAAGGGAGAGAGGGACGGCGGAGACGGAGCAAGATATTGTGAGTGATTGAGGAATGGAGCGAACAGGAAATTTGATGTACAGTGTATGTGTTAAACCATGGCGGGATGAGGAGCAAATTGTGTGATGCGTTTCATGTTTGGCACCGCTTTGATATCGGCTCAACATCACAAAGTGCGTCTTATTCTGTTTCCCATCTATTTTTCCAAGTTACTTTTGTAAATCTTTTGATACACTCAACCGTATTATT
This sequence comes from Myoxocephalus aenaeus, assembly GCA_038501785.1. Classification (NCBI taxonomy): domain Eukaryota; kingdom Metazoa; phylum Chordata; class Actinopteri; order Perciformes; family Cottidae; genus Myoxocephalus; species Myoxocephalus aenaeus. The sequence goes on from JBAMJR010000132.1 coordinate 524,976, forward strand.
GGCTGCGAAAATCACCCGTTGGGACCAAAATCATTGTCCCATTGAAATATGGCTTTCCACGGCCGTTATTCACTATCTTGTAGTGAAACAGATGGCAGATTCAATTTCTTTGTAGATATTAAAATATTCACCAAGCTGCCATTAATTCTTTGATTGTCTGGCTTGACAAAGGCATTTTAACTGTGGTTAATTTCCCTTCAAAGGAGTGGGTTAGTCTCAATGAGTTATGAGCATGAATATGGCTCTTTTCATAAATCTTTTAAGATGAAAGGCCCCCTCTGCTCCCCTGTCAAACACCCATGGCTACCTGACCCTTTTAGAGTGCAGAACGGGTTTTTAAAATATGTAATTGAATTGTTCTCGTAGATGACCGGGTTTTGAAGATATTCATATGTAAACCATGAACATATTCATTTGATGTTTTTGCAGAAGTGATGTCTGATGTTGTGAATTGTTTTGCGTAAAATTATTCAGCCTATATTTAGCTCACTGTCTCAGGTTGGTGTTGGTCAGAGCTCCCGGTTCCCCATCTGTGGTGTGTCACACAGAAATTTCATTATCGGCCATTAATGAAATTCACAAGCAGAATTACCATATCTGCAAACACTTGCTAATGATGACCATAAGACCGGAAAGATGAAGTGATGAGATGAGCTTTGTTGGGGTTATGAGCATGTTGACCAGATGCCAAGCCACCTGCTTCTCGACTTCAGCCAGAAAACAAAACCGCGCACACTGCAACAGCAACAAACAGGAGGAAAAAGAATCCCCAGTCTGATCTCCTTAAAATCACTAAAAGATCACAGATCTTTTTTTTGGGGGGAGGGGATTCATTGAACATTTTAGAAAATTCTATTTTTCCTTCGAACTTGCATTTCATTTCAGGAGTTGGAGCACTGCACCTGTTAATTAAGCCTACACCGATGTGTGTTAGGTCGCGGGAGCCTTCATCAAGCAGGATTAGCAAGTTACTCAGATGTCAGAGACATAAATGATGAAAGGGTTCCCCCAACTGCCTATATGCTTCTTTCTCTATTTGCCACCATCTCTCTGTGCATGATCCCATTGACTCCTCGTATTAACATGAAAATTGGTATCTGGATGGGTTATCTGGATAAAGACTGCTCATAGGTATTGCATTTACACCTGGGTATTAAGTAATCTTGTCATCTCCATTCTGCCTACATATGAGATTAGATGTGCAAAGGTGAGGAAATTGGTGGACAACAAACATGGCACATCCCTGGTCAAAAAGGTAGAGAAGCAGAATATGCTAAAGACCCTGCTACAAAAACAAGACATGGGCTTCGTGACAGATAGTCATATGCTGAAAGTATCATTCGTCCAAGTTGTTGGTGTCTTTGCTTAGCTATATTCTCAGCTGATAGAACAAGTAGATTGGCTTCCCTTGTCAGTCATGTGACTATCACATTGTATGTCTTACCAAAAAGCACAAAATGCTGATCTACTGATCGCATATTTTACTGAATATGGGCGTAAGACTGTCAGTAAAACTACACAATGTGATGGTTAATGCTAGCCACATGCGTAAAGAGGGATCCATATTATGGATCGACAGTGGTCCATTACACCACTAAAAGACAAAAGGTAGAGTTAACACAGCAAGGAATGGAAGATGATAAGTATGTGGCAAGACTGTACAGACTGCATTTACTCCTGGCAGTGATTCAATGACAATGAGAGTGAGACCGCCTCCAGATGGAACCACATGTTATTACCAGGTAAGTTAAGGATTCCAACAGATGTGTCTTTGTCAATTAAGTTCTACACTGGCACATTCATGCAGATAAATACAAAGAGGCAGCCAGTCTCTTGTCTCACAAGCTGGAAGCTTGTGCATGTTTACCAAGCATACAATTTACATGCTTAGCTTCAATATGTTTTGTTTTTTATTTCAGCGTCTACTTGCGCCCAGGTGAGAATAGTCACACGGCATTCTACTCTTTACACCCGGCCATTTCCTGAACGATGTTTCCATGCAACATGCATCGTTAAAACATTGAGTATTTGGAAGCTGTCAGCCACAACCAGTTTTTCTTTGACTTAGTTTGCATGTGCATATTATCATTTTGTATGGTTTTTAAAAAGTTGATTTTTTTTAAATATTTTTAAGTTGGACAGTTTGTGTATTCGTTTCGAACCCTCAGTTTACAAGCGCCACCTGGAAACTTTTAGCAGGACGCCATTCACAATATGTGACGAGTTTAGCACAACTATCAGATTGGCGTGCAAGTCAGCCACAACATGGCGGACAAAACAGAAGGCAGGAAGACTCGTCTGCACACACAGACGGCATAGATGTGCCAATCACCGGGATGATAATAGTTTGGGTGCTTTGAATATTTAAATAGAATTGGTGGAAATACTTAAAACGTTCCTGTTAATTCACAAGTTATTTGTATTAATAATTTTTTGTATTTTTAATTTAAGAGATAAGATATGCTTTTCAGTTTTATAGCCTTTTGTGAGCGGTTGTCTTTTGGGAAAGTGTTCAGTTTTTGTTCAGTATGAAACCGAAGTGTTTGAAATATTTTTTATTATGAAAATAATTGACCAAAGTTGATAGTGGGGAATACTCAGTTACCTCAGTCCTCAGCATGAGGGTTTGGCCGTCTTTGACACTTGCACTACTGATCAAAATAAATGAAAAGAAACAGATTGTTATGGGGTGGGGTATGAAAAAGGACCCAAACGCCAGAGCAACAGTTAAAAAAAAGAATATTTATTTACAGAAACTAAGGACAAGCCTCCAACAGGCCGAGGGGAAAAGATCAAAGAACACAAACAGGAATCAAAAAACCGTACAGGAACAAAAAGCAAAAAAAAACACAGATCCGACAGGACAAACACGGTCTACTCACAGTAATACGCAGTACAATCCCACACTGAGGCACAAGACAAACAGGGTTTAAATACACAGGGAAGGGGCAGGTGATTAGACACAGCAGGAAACAATTAGAAGACAGGGCAGACAATCAGACGATCAGAGGGCAGGAAGTGCAGGGGAACAGAGGACACAAGAGCCGAGGACCTTCAAAATAAAACAGGAACACAAAACACACCAACATCATAACACAGATCCTTGCATTTGAACCGTGACTCCTAAACCAGGGCATGAACTGAGACATGACTTTTGTGCACCGTTACACCCTTAGTACACAAGAATGGTCAAGAACATTTATTGGAAGAAATAAAAATGTATTTCTTTATATTTGGTTCTTTCACTTAGTCTCCCAGCTCCATCTGAGTTGTTATCTCCCGTACGCTGATGACCCAGATCGGCTCATTTATCCTATTCAGGAAGCAAGAGATTGATTGTACCTGTGCCATCGCTGTAATTATACTGTCATCACTTAATCAACCTTATTGGATTCCTCAAGCGGTCACAGCCCCTGAGGCTGGAGCTGGGAGAAAGATTTACTTTTTTGGACAGAAAGAGAGGGCGAGTGAGAAAGAGGATGGGAGGGAGAGAGAAGCAATGGGGTAATAAGGACAGAGAGACATCAAATAAGCACACAGTGGTGGTGAAAGAGTGCTACAGTTACAAGAGGATGTCAGAGATGAGTATGTGGGAACAGAAAAGTGGACCAGAGAGAGGCACGCAGAGATGATGGGGAATCAGGTGGGAGGGTGCGGACATAGACGCTGAGTGATTGTTTCCTCAAGACTGTCTGCCCTGTCAGAGAGGAGGTAACAAATGGTGAGGGTGTCACCTGCAAAGGCAGTTTAATAATTCATTTGTCTATGGGTCTGGGCAGAAAGGGCTTCTTTGAAGAGCAGGGCACAGATGGTCATCAGAGTGAAAGAGGTACACACACACATGCACATTAAAAAGGCCTGTACCGGAGACTGGCTCATCACCTGGGTGCACACCATATGCCACGGTAGCTGACAACCTGCTCTCGAGGCCCATCCTGAGAAATGCACATAAACACATATGCTTGTGTACGCACACAAGTCTTTCCCGTTTTATAACGGTTCCACTGCTGCCACTGAAACGATCCTTTCTTGCATACTGATGTGCAGTTGTGTTTGTGTGGGCTGTGAAGATAAGAATTTACCAGCTGATAGAAATGCCTGTCTTCCCCTACACAGTGAGCCACATCAGTGCACACACACCCAAAGTCAAATACAGGGAACGCAAGACAGCCAGGTATTCACACACTGAAGTGCAAACACACTCATGAGGATGTGAGGAGGAACGTAAACTGTGCTTTCTGTTAATCCATCATTGTGTGAAATTAGCCTCCGTAACGACAGCATTCCCTCTTTTGCCATTTCACATCTGACTAAGCCCAATCCAAACACTGAATCAGCTCTTAAAATCTAATGATGCAACACCTACTGTACCAACCAAAAAAGCCTTGCATCCTGCCATCTTGTTAGGACACATACCTGTCCCCCATCCAATAAAACAGCAGCCCACCTTTCATTCAATTACTGTACTGACTTTAATGGTTATGAGTTTTCTTTTTCTGCCTGGTATGCGTTATTCCTCTCCCTGTGTGGCTTGCAGGTGATTACTTCAAGGCAATAAAGGTCTCATTGTGGGTGCTGCAGTCATGCAGGATTCCTAGTTTGATGTGATATCTTAGAGGATTTTGATGTTTCCACTTTAAAGAATAAGGCATAAGAAACGACCTCACAAAAGTTATTTCAGGTTTTGTTTACGACATGTACTATACATTGTTGCCGGTGTACAGTGTTTGTTTATGTATCTTGCACTGTATCAAGAATAGACATGCGTCTTTATATAAATGTCACGTCACAACATACTCAAATAGCATTCCCTTAGAAACTTTTTGCGTGACAGAGATGCGTCTTTCAAAAAGTCCACGACCTATTAGAGCAGAGAAGCTGGGGTAGCAGAGGGTAGATATGTGGGGAACTTCAACTCAATAGAGAGATATATATATATTTTCAGTGGTGATCTCTGCAGTTTCGAAGCTAATTTTGAATTAATTACTGCTGTCAACTGACCGACAATTAACTGAAACAGAATGATGATGATGACGATTGAAACATTTAGGTAATTTACTTGCTGGTTCAGATTTGCTGCTTTTCTGTTTTATATCAGTGAAAATGTAATACATTGGGGTTTTAGACTATTGGTCAGGCTAAACAAGGAATTTGAAAACATCATCTTGGGCTCTAAGAACGTATTTGTGAGTATTGTAAGTAGCATTGCTCTTATTTTTCTTTTCTTTTTTGAGATAGACAAGCATAGAGCAAAATTTCCCCAAATAAGTCCTGTGGGGTAGAAGTTAGAGCGGGATTCTTTCCTAGTTGTCCTTCATTGTTCTTTTTGCTCCCTTTCTTGGGCGACATCAATTGTCATGAAAATGCACTTCGTTTCACCCGCACTAAACCTGCAGCACAAGCAGACAAGAACTCCATGGCGACAAAGTGAAATTATAGGTACGGGGTAGGTGAGAGGAGGGAAAAGCTGCCACAGTCGTATAATCAGCAGTGACAAGCAATCACTTGGGAGTTTTATAAAAGCAGAAATGTGTAATGTGGAGGAGACCAGGCAGAAGAGTGAAAGATGATGCGGCCGAAGTAAGGAGGATGGGAAGAATGCACGGATGACATGATTACAGAAGGATGAGGCGATGAGCCTGATGAGCCTTAAATGGGATGCAATACAAAAGCAGGAGAGGAGGATGTGTTTGAATGGGACTAAAGAGGAGGCCGAGTGTGCCGCAAGAAAACAGAAGGCAGGTGGTGGTTAGCAGCAGAAAGGGGGCTAGGTAAGTGTACAAGATTGATTGGTGATTGCACTTGGATTTTGTGGCAGAGTGTGGAAGCAATAAAGAGCAAGAGAGAGAGAGAGAGAGAGAGAGAGAGAGTGTTGTAAAGCCGAGGGAATATAAACTCCCAGATGCCAGGTATTTTTTCTACCGGGAGGCGAGACGACAGGAGTCTAATGAGTTCCCTCATAGCCGGGCGGGTTTCATCTTATGAATCACACAAACGGTCTTACACACACACTCGTACAAAGGCTCACGTAGCTGTAATGAATTACAGGGCTTGCAGCCTAAAACCTTGGCCCTGTACCTTATCACATGATAAACGCATACATCATTTTGCGTGGCGGATCGATCCCTCCACAACCAGTTGACACAAATACACATGGAATCGAATGCTCAGTGACTTATTCCGTCACCCGCTGTACCCTTGAAACTCGAACGACATCCTCCAGAGATTTGCTCATACAATGGACAACAATATATTGACACAATCCAAGCAAAACCTTTAACTCCTGCTTTGTCTTCCAAAGGTTTTGGGTGTGTTTTCCGTTTGGTTGTAATCAGAGTACTAACACAATTATAGAACTTAATTAGATTTTTTGGCCACAAATAGAAATGGTCACTTGTTTAGATTATCACTCACAATGCTGAGTTCATAACATACACTGCCAGAATATTGTTACAACAAAGCATCACTCACACTAAAACGGATACAAGGATGACACAATAAGAAGTTTTGACACCACGGTTTCAAGGTTTCCACCAGAATATTTCAGAAATGCCTATAGCTAGTGAACTAACATATGTATTACTATCATCAACCATATCCTTTTACTTTGTAAAAGTCATCTATAGTGGTTATTTGCATAAGATCACACAATTAAAATTATAAGGAAATGAAACATTGTATTCTTATTGATTAAGACTTTTGGAATTAGCAGTTTTAATTGTGTATTATAAGCTGCGTAAAGCAAGTGTTAGCAAGTTGAACAGGTCATATTTACCCCTCCAATATATGTTTAATATTGCTGTGAAAACATATCCTACAAACAACTGTATGTACTATATATTATCACACTACACCATAGATATTGTAGCTTCTTCAAATAATTTGAAAATGCATCTTTTTTTAACCACTATTTTGGACTTCCAACAACACTATGACTTTATCTCTGCTACTGTATTTTGTCATTTTGTGATCAAACATAGGCCATCACACACTGCAGGTGTTTTCCTTTACATTTTTCTCTTTCTCTCAGGCAAACAGAAGATAAGCCATCACAAAGAGAGACAGAGTGAAGACCCAGTGGTAGCGATAATGCAACATTTGGTTTTCTAAAGTGGAGTAATAAGAAAGGGTTTAAACCTAAATGACTTTCAGATGAGTAAATTGTTATTATAACCAGCAAAATAGCTGTTTGTCCAAGAAAACGTTAACTTCTTACAACTTATCAGAATAATATTAGCTTGATATCACCATTTTGATGATTTGAAAATCAGACTTTTCAATCCACAAGAAAATGTATAATAATTGGTAAATCCTGGAATGTATGCGTATAGAAAAGTGGGATTTGTCAATTACGATGTCTTCATGTTGATACTGAAGGCTCAGTTATATAGTGAGTCAACATGAGCAGAAGAGGGCCTGTATATGTGGAAATGGAAAATGTACTGAGGAGACATATTAGTACAAAATACAGTTTAAAGCATTTGTTAAAAAAAAAGAAGAAGAAAAAATAAACTTCTCTTTAGAGCAGCGGAAGGCATAACAGGACATGCTATTTACAGACTAAAAGATGTATGTAGCAAATCAAGGGCACAAAGTAAATGGGAAATGAACTGTACTTTTTTGTGTCTTTCGACCACTCAAAGCGCATTAACACCACATGTTGTCATTCATCTATTCCCACACATTCATACCCTAATGGCAGGGACTACAATGCAAGGTGCCACATGCCCATCAGGACTCTGTCTAACCATTCATACACCGCAGGCACAGCTTAGGAGAGCAATTGGTGTGGGGGGGGGGGGGGGGGGGGGGGGGGGGGGGATCACTTTGATGTCTCTTATTGATAGCACTTTTGTAATTTTCTGTAATTTTTGTAATTTAACTCTATTGAAGAAACTGTACTTTAGTGATTATTGATTATTGATTCTTGTTGTTCTGAGTTTGTACTCATGATTGAATGCACTATTGTAAGTCGCTTTGGATAAAAGCGTCAGCTAAATGACATGTAATGTAATGTAATCACTTCTCATTGGTTGACAGTACTAAGCACACAAAAGGATAACATGGGTTAGAGTCGTCAGGCGAGCAAATAACAGAAGCCAAAGGTATTCATAACAATAGCATATACAACATACTACTGTTAACGTAATCTACTGATGCCCGTTGGGAGAACGAAGACATGCATGCACAAATAGTCCAGGCTTTTGTGAGTTAAAATCACATAAAATACAACAAATACACCGCGTTCCACATTATTAGGCAAATTGTATTTAAGGGTCATAAACATTCATTTTTTGGTTTTTCAATGAAACTCATGGATGGTATTGTGTCTCAGGGCTATTTGGATGATTGAAATCATCCAAATAGTAATAATAATAATTAGTTTGCCAGGTGAGCCCAATCAAAGGAAAACTACTTAAGAAGGATGTTCCACATTATTAAGCAAGCTACATGTTTCAGGCAAAATGGGGAAGAAAAAGGATCTCTCTGCTACTGAAAAGCGGCAAATAGTGCAATACCTTGGTCAAGGTATCACAACATTGGATATTTCCAAAAGAATTGCGCGTGATCATCGGACAGTGAAGAAATTTGTCACCGATTCACAGCACAAGCGGGTTCGTTCAGACAAAGGCAAAATAAGGAAGATTTCTGCCAAACAAATGCGTAGGGTTAAGAGAGCAGCCACTAAAATGCCATTGAATAGCAGCAAACAGGTGTTTGAAGCCGCTGGTGCCTCTGGAGTCTCGCGAACTTCAAGATGTAGGATGCTCAAGAGGTTTGCAAGTGTCCTTAAACCTGTTATTCGGCCACCCCTAAACCAAGCTCATAAGCAAAAAAGGTTGCAGTGGGCTCAGGACTACATGAAGACTAACTTTCAAACTGTTTTGTTTACGGATGAGTGCCGTGCAACCCTTGATGGTCCTGATGGATGGAGTAGTGGATGGTTGGTGAATGGCCACCATGTCCCAACAAGGCTGAGACGTCAACAAGGAGGTGGCGGAGTCATGTTTTGGGCCGGAATCATGGGGAGAGAGCTGGTAGGCCCCTTCAGGGTCCCTGACGGTGTGAAAATGACCTCGGCAAAGTATGTAGAGTTTCTGACTGACCACTTTCTTCTGTGGTACAAAAAGAAGAACCGTGCTTTCCGTAGCAAAATCATATTCATGCATGACAATGCACCATGTCATGCTGCAAAGAATACCTCTGAGGCATTGGCTGCTATGGGCATAAAAGGAGAGAAACTCATGGTGTGGCCCCCATCTTCCCCTGACCTTAACCCTATTGAGAACCTTTGGAGCATCATCAAGCAAAAGATCGATGTGGGTGGAAGGCAGTTCACATCCAAGCAGGTGCTCTGGGAGGCTATTATGGCATCCTGCAAAGACATTAAAGCAGAAACTATCAAAGAACTCACAAGTTCAATGGATGCAAGAATTGTGAAGTTGATATCAAAGAAGGGGTCCTATGTTAACATGTAACTTAACCTGTTAAGATGTTTTTGATTCAAACTTTTCTTGATTTCAGTAAATATGACCTCCTAGTGCTGCAAATTCAACAAATGACATTTTTTTGTTCTTTACAACCTATAAAATATCTTGAAACTCTGAAATTCTGAAATTCTGCATAATAATTTGGAACACTGCATTTTGAGTTTTTTATTTTTGAAAAAAATACTGTTATCATTAGGAGGTTTGTTCAATAGAATTTGACTTATACTCTAACAGTTGATGACTTGAAAATGATACTGACTGACTGTGCATTACTATTTAGGAAAATCTGAGCAAAGTGTAATTTGCATAATAATGTGGAACGCGGTGTATGTACTGATTTAAAGAAAAAAAATACCTTCCATTGTATGAAAGGAAGGTTTTAAAAGTAACCTACTGTAAATATGACCCTACCAAAAACTTTTTTTATACGATTTTAGTGAACATACAAGCTACACTGTTGTGCATATTTTTTGTGATGATAATTTATTATGATCACATCATTTGCCTAGTCCTTTTCTTCCCAAATATGTTGTTATTCTACCCAGATCCGTGCCTATTCAGATATGGTTCTACCCAGATATAATATAATAATACGTTTTATTTGTATAGCACTTTAAAAGATACTCAAGGCACTTTACATGGTAATGACAAACAATTGAGGCAGCAATAAAACAAGAAAGATGACAATAGTGAAAAAAAATATATATATATAGTATCACAGGTTAAAAGCAGATTTGAAAAAATGGCTTTTAAGTACTCCTTTGAAAGTGGCGAGTGATGGAGAATGTCTGAGGTGCTGGGGGAGAGAGTTCCAGAGAGAGGGGGCAGCAATGGAGAAGGCCCTGTCCCCCCAGGTCCGATGCTTGGACAGAGTAGCCCCACTATTCCAACCTCCTTATCCTCCGTAAGGAGGTTGGCGTCTACGGATCTGAGGTTGCGGGTGGGAGCGTGTCGGTGCAGGAGGTCTGAAAGGTATGAAGGAGCTTAGGGTTGTGAAGGGCTTTGTAGGTGATGAGGGGAATCTTGAACTGGATTATTTGCTGATGGGGAGCCAGTGGAGGTTCTGGAGGACTGGGGAGATGTGATCTCCAGTGGGAGATAGGGTTCTTACGGTCATGGAAAACCTGGAAAAGTCATGGAATTTTAAAATGGTTATTTCCAGGCCTGGAAAAGTCCTTGAAAAAAATTAAATCCCAAAAGTTTGGTAAAAGTCATAGAAATGTGTTATATTCATATGTTCATGTCGTTCATTTACGCTGAGTTTGAAATAATTAATATGCTTTTAAAAGAAAGATGCTCAAAATATATAATATAAAAAAATATAAGCAGGCATACATACAGGCATCTATCTATATAAATGTTTATTCTTTTAATCAAACTATTGTCTCTCATTCATTTGTGTCATTTAAGGTATACTGTATGCTTTTGAATTCTCATTGTTAGTTTAAATACTACATTTTCGCACTTTTTCATGTTTACACCCAGATTTCACAAAATGTTTGGTCATGGAAATTTGGTTTAAAGTCATGGAAAAGTCATGGAAATCCATTGGTCAAAATGTGTATGAACCCTGGGGAGAGGAGACGGGCAGCTGAATTCTGGATGTATTGTAGTTTGTTGATGATTTCGGTGGATGTGCCCTACAGGATGCTCTTGCAGTAGTCCAGTCGAGAGGTGATAAAGACTTAGATAAGTGTTTCTGCGGCAGAGGAGGAGAGGGAGGGGCGTAGACGGGCAATGTTTTTTAGATGAAAGAAGGCGGTGTTTGTGATGTGCTTGATGTGGCGTTCAAAGGAGAGGGTTTGATCAAAGATGACACCAAGGTTATTGACATGTGCGGAGGTAGGAACAGTGGTGCCATCGATGCAGAAGGAGAAGTTGTGGTGCAATTTGTTTAGTGATTTGGGGCCGATGATGAGGATTTCAGATTTGTTGCCGTTGAGTTTGAGGAAGTTGGTTTGCATCCAGGTCTTTATATCTGTGAGGCAGTTGCTGATGCTGGAGTAGGTGGTGGGTGTGATTGATTTGGTGGAGATGTAGAGCTGTGTGTCGTCGGCGTAGCAGTGGAAATGGAGACTGTGGTGGCATATGATGTTGCCAAGGGGGAGCAAGTAGAGAATGAAAAGGAGGGGGCAGAGTACTGACCCTTTCACATCTGCAGTAATGTCGTGGCTTTACAGTCACAAACACTTACACTTTTGAGCCCCAAGTCCCCCCCCCCCCCCCCCCCCCCCGTAGCCCTCTGTCCACTGGGCCCGCGGTTTCGCGTGGTGACACTCGAAACGTTTCTCTACGTTTCTAAAATATTCACAGCACCGCGATAATACATCGCAGAAATATAATTTTGGCGGAAAGAGAAGACTTCCTGCTTCCGGGTGCCTGCCCAGGCAGAGCCCAGCATAATTTTAACATCATCAAGCAAGCGAAAGGGCAGCAGTGTGTCATCTGACGCTGGTAAAAAAAAAACGAAAATCCTTCTCTGTGATTTGTTGAATCATATGTCCATCGCCATTTCGTGAACTAAACAACCAATGTACACTCAGGAAATCTCAATGGACTACCCACTTGAGCATATACACACGCTACAGTTTTCAGTCAGAGAAAAGCGACATCATGACGACAAAGAGATTCAACACGGAGGAAGCAAAACGCATGATTCTGGAGACCAGCGAGGAGGAGGACGAAATCGCATCGTCGTCAGAGCTCGAAGGCTTTAGTTCTTCTGAGGAAGATGGGTAAGTGTAGTTAGTAAACTTTGTTACGTGCCTGTAAGACTGCATGGTGCAAACTAGTAATGTGTACACTGTGCACGAGAGCCCGCCACGCGGTGCACACTGCTGCTCACGTTACTACCACAGTCATGATCTGAGTAATATTTACACACAGTCTGCTTTGTACAACACTCTGCTCACATTACTGAGTAATATTTACACATCGCATGCGGAGTACTCTGCTCAATCGCTACATCATCTTTCTTTCAACTGACTAGTCTTAATTTATTTTACAGAGAGGAGTACCAGCCGCCCCCACCAGCCTGGCCAGCAAAGAGGCAGCGCGTTGCACGACGACTACCACGACCAGCAAAGAGGCAGCGCGTTTCCCGACGACTAAAGACACCATCGCCGGCAAAAAGGGCGCGTGCTGCCCGGCGACTACTTTCACCACAGGCCAGGTCGAGAAAGACGGCAGCGTGTGCACCACCTGCACCTACGCTGTCCTGGAGGACGGATGAAGACCCGGACACTGCTCTCCCCGTCATCAAGTTCCAGCCAGCCCGGACACCAGGTCCACATCAGCACCTGCAGGTCATGGTCCTGTGCCTGTCTCTGCTGCTGCTGCAGCCTGCCCCAAAACAAAGTCAACGGCGTGTCGCAGGGTTTGCGAGCTTTGCAGCATGAAGAAAGTGCGAAAAGACACGGCATGAAAGTGCGAGGCGTGTAACGTTCCCCTCTGCCTGCAGCTGAACAGAAACTGTTTCCGGGAATGGCATGCCATGGCATGAGGATATGCCATTGAAGCAAAGCAAGCCATACTTGTATATTGTAAATAGTCTGATTATTTTTTGTTCTGTTTTATATTTCTCAATATATATTCTAATTTTTTTTTAAATATAATACATATTTTTATAAAAATAAAAAAAGAAGTGTTGTGATGGTCATTTTTCATTTGCACACACCTCATGAAGCTTTATCTGCACTATGAAGTCATTTCTCAGTCCCATTTTTATCATTTTGGTGAAAGGTGTGAAAGACCATATTTCTACTCAAAAAACGATAATAAAAGATTTAGTTTTAGACATTTATTTACATGTATCTACCATTTTATTCATATATTTCACTGCTTTTGTGAACCTAAAACCTTTGGTAAACCAATTTACATCACCTAAACAGAGTTACCACCTGAGTAAAGTTAGGTTTTTTCAAGCGATATGAATAATTTCCAAAAATCGAGATTCCATTTTTCAGCTTTAGTGTCATATTATATTAACTTTTTCTCTTTACACTTTTGCCTTATGACAATGCTGCCTCATTATATAGATAGCTGAGATTGTTCTGCAATTTATGATGTAAAACATGGGTATATATCTTATATGCAAGTGCCTTAAAAGGTGAATCTAAGAACATTATGTCAAATCGAGAAAATCGACTGAAAATGACCTCCAGTGTTCAGTGTGCTAGGGGGGGAGAAGCCCTTCTAGAGGCCTTAGTGAGGTCTGGTCAAGTAGTCATATGAACCCCAAATGAGTTCTAATACTTGTGTTATTTCATATAATTTCCAAAAAAACAACTTTTGTAACATATTTTGATCATAACTATGAACATCCAGCATGATATGAGCAAGATTTCCCAAAAATGCCTCCTTTTTGCCTCCACCGAGTTTTTCAAACTATATGGTTCAGGGCCTTAACAACATCCCACATACTAATAAGACACCTTTTTGCAAAGATTATGACCTAAATAATCAGAATATGCAACAACAATCACAATAAAACAAAGCATTGGGGTGTTATGAAGGCAACATTTTGTCATATCATTGCCCCCCTCCCACCAATGTTTAAATGCACACACTTACCATGAGCCTAGCCCAATGGCCGCAACACGATGATCCGCTCGAAAAGATGCAACAGCAGCGGGTTTTCTTACTCTGATACAACCTGCCACGAGAGACAAAAACATTCCAGCAGCTGTATATCTGACAGATCTGTTTTTCTTGCTGACTGACTGAGTGAAGGGTGAGAGGCAAGTGACGCTTGTAAAGAGAAGGAGATTCTGAGGAGATTCTGTCACTCTCCTGTGTGTGTGTGTGTGTGTGTGTGTGTGTGTGTGTGTGTGTGTGTGTGTGTGTGTGTGTGTATGTGTGTGTGCGTGCGTGCGTGCGTGCGTGCGTGCGTGCGTGGGTGCGTGCTTGTACATTTGGGCTGGCCTGTACCTTTAGTCACGCACAGCCAGGAATGCCCCGCCCCCTGCCGAAGCTTTAAATATTTCTCAGATTAAAGCCCAAAAAAATTATATCCGGGACAGCCCTACTTAGCAACTGAAAATATTGATTTTAAAAGGAGTTGGAGGGTCGGCTGGAGTCAGGAACAATTATGTGGTAATCACAGTGGCATTAAGTGTAGTTATATAGAATCTTAACCCACTCAAACTTAACCAAAAATGCCAATTATCATTAAGGCCCCGACGACAGCAAGTAACATATATTACACATTGCTTAGCAGACATTGAACTCTTCTCTGTTAATTACTGCATAGACAGCAGATGCAAAGTTTCTCACAATTCCTGAAATACGTTAACATAAATGGCACCTGTGTGTTTTTTCTGTGAATATACAGTAAACACGGTACATGCTGCTACTTCCACTTCTGCCTTCCAGCTGTTTATTTGAGCTGCATTGCCCCACCTCCCTGTCACTGCGTGAGATTAACCGTAGGCCTAGTAATAAAATAAAGAGAGATGCTCCCTCTGTGAAGCTAGCGCTAAATCAATGTGGTCCCTCGCGCCGCGCTGACAACCTCAGCCTCCTCTCTCTTTACTATGACACCACGAATATTAAATTATGTCAACGCGGGGGCCGCAAGCACAGAGGGGGAGAGAAAAGGAGGCAGATGAGCAGCGAGAGGTGGAGATCGTAGCCCAGACTGGTTTGTGAAAAATTAGGTGACGGGTTGAGGAGAGCATCAGACAGAGAAGTCCGGGTGGGAGAGGAGGGTGCAAAGAGGATGATCAGTAATGTGTAGCCGGAGGGGAAAGATCAAGAGAAAACGATGCATATGGGATCAGGTGAAATGGTCAGGGTGTGTGAGAACGAGGCAGAGGGCCAGAGTAAAGCCTGATTACCATAAAGGAGGAAAAAGGGAGAGGAGCAAGAAAGAAAGAGGGGATAAAAGATTCAAAATGTGGAGAGGGAGCAGACGAGAAGGAAATGGCCATCAGTATGGCAGCTGAGAGGTTCAAATCAGAGACCCATGGGTGCTCCAAGAGATGACAGACAGGCGACCTTCAGCCAGAGATCACACACTCTCTCTTATACTTAAATTACTGATATCTGCATCTTTTAGTGAACATCTACGGCATTGCCTTTAGTTATCTCTCTTCACAAAGGGATTCAGTCAAGTGGCTGTGGGGTGGCACGGCAATCTGTAAGGGAGAAGGTCACACTGTAGAGAGAGTCGCATTTAACTGGAGTGTACAGCAGATATACGCATTCATATATATATATATATATATATATATATATATATATATATTAGTGCTGTCAAACGATTAAAATATTTAATCGCGATTAATCGCATTTATGTCATAGTTAACTCGCGATTATTCGCAATTAATCGCAATTTTTTTTTGTTGTATTTTAATGCTCTTATCAACATGAAAAAGTGGTTTGGCTTGCTTTATTTTATTGAAAAACAACTGCCAAACAGGGCGGTACAAAATAAAATCACTGCACATTTCAGGTAAACAAGGGTTTACAAAATAAAATTATAGAGTGCACCAGGCATGAAAACGGGTCAGGGGTGAAAAAGGTGAGAAGGATATTACCCCTCTAGGGGGGTCCGGGGGCATGGTCCCCCGTAAGAAAAATTTAAATATTCCATATTTTAAAGCATCAATCTGATGCATTTTGAGATGCTTTTTTTGCCAACCTGGGGAGAGCTGGAGAAACTTAACTTCAGCCATGAGTCAAACATTATTATGGCCTCCTTACTAAGTATTATGCAAGCCATTTCATGCCAGCCTGTCACTGGGTCTAACATTTACAGTATATGAGGCACAATGTGGTAAGGGAGAGCATGGCTGCCTTTGTTAGCATCATTTATATCTTTGATGCAGAGAATGCATCTGGTGAATCCCTGCCTGTTGATTTTGGAGAATACATCTCCTAGATGAAAGGACACCTCTTGCCCTTTTATTGAGACCTTGCCTTCCAGTTTTAGCCACGACCAGTTCCAGCTGCATTTCAATCCAGCATCCAGCTGTTTAACAATGGCTGCATCCTTCTCCCCTAACACACTCATTCTGCAAAAATAATGTTTGTATTGGTGTTAACTTCTAGTTTAGCCTTATTCAGACCTGCCAACCTTGATATATAACCTATATATTGATAAGTCATTAAATACTCGTCATGCATTATATTGCATTGCATATAATGTGTGCTGGTCAATTAGTCTAAAATTAATTTTAGACTAATTTTTACCAGCGTACTTTGACGTCAAAATGCGTATCCGCTACGCAAATTGCGTACAGGTTGGCAGGTCTGCTTATTGATAGAACGGTGGACCACTTTACCTTCTGCCTTGTCAGTCCCCTCACCTCAAAATCTACCTCCTCAAAAACGGTAGCGTTATGCCGTGTTCACACCGGACGCACCGCGTCCGGTGTGAACACGGCTAATAATTTTCCACCGGAGCTTTAGCTAGCTGGCTAACGTTGCGTTCTCTCCTGCTGTGTTCAATGTGTTCACTCGCGCTCCCGTCTGGCACGCGCACCTGTTCGCAGTTCACTGAATATCATTCATTTTGCCGTATCGTGCTCACCGTTCATTAATTTCAAACCGTAACGTTAGCCTAGCTTCCAAGCCCAAACGGCGTGCCTATTGTTTTGCTTCCGGTTGAGCTACATCCGGCTCGCGGGAAAAAAAAATTGAAAAATTAAAATGCGTTAATTTAATAAAATTGACGGCGTTAAATACAAATATTTAATTGAGAAAATGTCAAACTTGTCCTTAAAAGCCAGCATTTAATGCGCGACTCAAAAATGACTAACAAAAGGGCAGATTTGCCAGCACTCAATGCTTAAATTACATTTATCAAAAATGTTAAATGGATTCACAATCTTTTAGAGCATGAAGCAGCTATATTTAATTATCTGAGTCATTCAAATTACCTCTATTGATCTACAACAATAGTACGAAATAATTTCTCATAAAGACGTATGTTACTCTCATGAAGCATTCCCTCAATAATAATCCAATAGAAATAAAATCAGTGTCCATAATCAATCAAATACCTGAACAAAGATATTTAGAAGCAAGGAACATAGTTGGAATCAGATTTGCAGCAATGTAAACTTGTGAAATGTTGGATTCTCTCACACTCACACACACACAAACATGTACACACACACACACACACACACACACACACACACACACACACACACACACACACACAGCCTTTAGATTAGTGAAGTGCAGACATATGAAAGAAAAAAAACACCAGCTTTTCCAATGTCTAGAAGAAGACCACAGAGGACTGTGGTGGGCCGATTCATGCTCGAAGTATTTCATGCCAACAAGAAACATCTGATAATATCAAATGTACGCATGCTGCACAGGCCACTGTAGAACGGGACTCGAAACCGGATTTTAATCAGCATAATTAAATCAGCTGCATCCAAGAGGACAGAGACTTGTTCTAGTAACGCCAAACATCTGTTGGTGACCTTCCCTCCTATTTCTGCAGTATTTCCAACCAAATCAACCAGTAAGCACACTGCCACCTCTGAATCACTCCTAACAGGCTTCTGCCAGTTCACACGCGGAACCTGTCGTCCAGCAGCCACAGTTTGTTGCCAATTAGCAAAGCCGTGAACAGCCTGACGAAGTGATACCGTTACACTGCTCAGTAAACCACCCATAACCATAAGCACACGGTCACAGGAGCGAGCTGCCCTACATTCAACCAGGAGTTGTTTTCGGCCTCCCTGTGTGCGCAGGTTCCATAGCAAGTAAGACATGGCGTGTAATAATAATAATAATAATAGATTTCATTTTTAAACGCACTTTTTTTTCAAAAGAAACTCAGAGTGCCACAGAGCCAATATATAGTAAAACAAATAAAAGCATGGTTAAAGCAACCCCTAATAAAAAATAATAATAATAATAATAATAATTAATAGCTGACAATGAATCAACACAAGGTAAAAAAAGAAGAAGAAAAAAAGCCAGGAGGATGACTGAACCTGGTGTGGAGTGCCAGCAAGGAGGGCTTCGGTTTTGCTGCTGTTTAACTGGAGAAAGTTGTTGCTCATCCACGCCTTTATCTCCCCAAGACAGGCGGTGAGACATGACATGGCTGCAGAGGGGCTTGGGGCAGTTTTGATGTAAAGCTGGGTGATGCGTTAGTTCATCCTCCAGTCACCAGTCTGGAGAAGGTGCGCTCTCGAGGCTGTAGTAACGTAGACTGAGCGAGCGAGCGAACGCGAGCTAGCTAGCTTTGATTTCTTGTCTTGTATCTGGCAACACTGGCCAACCCCGAGGAAGAGCCATTTGTGACCAAACCATGGAATTACAATTTCCAGGTCAATCACGTGATATTTTGAGTTTGAATTAAAATAGTGTGTACAGCAGATATCAGCCTAATATCGTATCACCTGAATTTAAATTACAAGTTAAAATACAGTCATGAATTATTATTTTCACTAAACTACTAGGAATATTCAGGCTATAATTAAACTTAAAAAGGAAATGGAAAAAGCTAGTTTGAAACGTACAATGATCATTTTAAAAGGACAAAACAAATGTGCTGCAACGGTGTGTTGTCACTGCTACTACGCTATCCCTGAACAGAGCTTTGTCTCATAGTCATTCTTTCTCTGCCAACAGTCACCATTGCATATGTTGTCCGTCTGTTGACAAATCTCAAGATGTGAAAAGGTCAAAGTTGGACAGGGGATATAAACTCGATATTTGAGCAATTAATTTTGGATTATCAAAGGTATCAACATGACTTGTTGATTAGTGGGCGATGATCTTCATAGCACACATTTAATAAAACATATCTTGTATACTATGTGTTTGTCTATTCTCAAATACTATTGCAGGGAAAGTGATAATTTGGGCCAGATGCTATGGATCACGAAGAAATCAGAGGTAGATATATAAATAGACAACAGATTGTTCTCATTTCCTGACGTTACTCATGCTCAAAAGGTATGTCTCTATGTCCATAGCAACAGGAGCTATACAATATAATAATAACCACAGCACACTTTTTTCTTGCACGTGAGTCTTTATCAACCTGATAAGCCAGGGGTCCCCTAGCTGTGCTGCCCAAAGATGTACTTACACATCAAAATACACTGACATTTTCCTCACACACCTGTCCCACAATACATACTTCCATCATACCATTTTTTTCCTGGTAGCTGGGCTGAACTCATGCATATGCAAAGTCTGGAGGTGTCACCTGAAATGACACGTGAGATCAGAATCGAATGCAAAAACATTCTCTGCGAGGATCATTTAGGATGCTCCACAGACCAGTTCATGAAGAGGAATGGAACTCGAGCTACCAGTTCTTTGACTGTATGTATGAGAACTTCTACGTAAATGTTCCTCCATGTGCCCTCATCATCCACCCCGATGCTCCACACCTTGCAAAATCCTATAGAACCACAGCATAATAAGACTCAAGACATTGGATAATATCAGACTTAATAATGAGCAATAACAATGAACACCATAACATTACAAAACACTAAATATAAGCCAGACTGAATAGTTGTGTTTTTAGTTTCTGTTTAAAAATATCAATATTGTCAGCAACTGTCAGATCCTCTCGAAGGCTATACCAACAGCTTGGAGCATAATGGCTAAAAGCAGCATCACCAAATGTCTTTGTTCTGCTTTGTGGAACAGCTGAAAGAGAGCAACCATAGCACCTTACGGTCCATAAACTAAAAGAATCTCCGAGAGGGAGTCTAGTGCAAGGCCATGTGGTGCCTTAAAAACGGAGAAAATAATTTTAAATTCAATACAGGTAACCAGTGTAAAGGTTTTAAAATATTAGTAATATGTTACCTCTTTTTGGTCTTCGTTCATATCTGACAGCTCAAATTTGTATTATTGGAGATGGCTTATTGTATTCTATGGGTAGACTAGAAAGGAGAGTGTAGTTATAATACAAGTGTGCATCAGTCTCCCTGTGTTGCTCAGAGAAAGAAATTGCTTCACTTTGAAAATGTTCTTTAAATGATCAAATGCTGTTATTGTGATATGTTGCGTGGATGCCTTGAATTTAAAATCTGAGTAAAATAATCACTCCACATTTTTTGCTTTTTGGCTGGGGTTGACTGATTCATTTTGGCAGCCAGTTTCTCTTTCTGAGCCTTTGAACCATCTATTAGTACTTATGTTTTCTCCTGGTTGAGCTGTATACAGTTTTGTGTCATCAAGGCCTTTATATCTAGAGCACAATTAAAAATGAGCCGACACTGCCACATGAAGTCAAAAGCTGTGATGTGTCCTGAAACCATGATTGAAACATTTAAAATTGAGTGTTTGAGTTTAAAAAGGTATATTAAAAGGTACTAAAACGTTGCCTAAAAATGGGAGATTTTAAATGGGTCTAAAAAGTTGTCGTTCAGATTTAAAATCATTTGGGAAGACACCAAGCTGTAGGGAGTAATTTACTATGGCGAAGTGGTCTTCAGATACAGAATTTATCAAAATAGTTCAAAGAATTTTAGGTTGGAATTGGGTCAAAGGAACATGTGGAAGGCTTCAGTTCTGTTCCTGTTTTGCAGAGTGTTTCAGCATAAACCAGGTCAAAACAATCAAACTTGACACACAGTGTATATCTACAAGATATTGTATATACAGTGTGCCAACATTTAAATGTTTTTGACTGACTAGTTTTAAAACTAGGATTCTGTAAAGAGGGTCTTAAATATGCATTTGGTGGCTACATAAATGATAATATGCTAAAAGACTGAAGTTAAAGCTGCACGTTCCAAGGTAAAAATGTAGCATCCTGATCCAAGACTGGGAAATAAAGAAACAGCCTGTTCCTGTGTAGAACTCCGAGGATTGTGAGTTTGGTGAGTTAAAATGTACGATTAGAGTTTTATTTCTTTTTTAAATAACATTGTGAATGTGTCTTCAGCAGTGAACGACATTAAAAGTGTGCTAATGCGGAGCTCATAATAATGTAGGCTACAGCAGGGGACTGTAAATACTCTTTTGAACAATAATACATAGTAATATTTGTTATCTGTCAAACTGATTCTTGTTATTCAAGGTCGACTAAGTACCATATTCATAAGAATGGATGGAGGTTTCCTATAGGCTCAGAGGTAGCTAGGGATATCTGCATTTATGTACTGAGGTTTATAAATCTTTTTTAAAATGTTTGTGTGGGAAGAGAAAAGTAAGCATTTAAAAAATGAAAAATCCATTTGGTGCCATAAATATCAACTCAAATTAAGTCTTTTTTTTATTATCTTGCAACACGTTCTTTGATTTAAAGGTTTGAATTAAAATATTAATTTAGTTAAAGAATTATTTTCACCATTTCAACCTTAATCGACAGCAGTGCGTCTTGGCAAACACCACATGTTTGAATGGCCAACACAGTCATTTTATTAATCTATTTTAAGACAAATCAAGTAAAAGCTCAACACAAGGACGAACAGTGTCATTGCTTGGCAGTGCTGCAGAGAGGAGGCATGGAAGAGACCCTGGCATGCCTTTTAATGAGGGGTCTTTGAGGCCAACTAAATGAATGAATGAGGGGCTTTCTGGATTCAACATTCCATCAAAAATACTCTCAATTTCCAATATTGTCTTTGGACCGTTTTTCTTTTCTTTTTCTATATCTGTGAAATACTGGCATACGAAGTATAAAGCATGCTGTGAAGCTTCACTATAAAAGTGGGAAGTGCAGTATAGTATTAAACACCTCTCTCTGCTTGCTTGAAGGACAGTGATTCACTCGACATCTCTGGAACTCTTAGATTTAAGCACAGCAAAGTATACTTGACCCACATAACCATTAACATTGCTCAAGAGGAAGGCCACTTCATAATGTACTGACGGATTTGCATCGACAAATGGTGGAACGACAACAAAATAGAACTACATGAACTGAATCTGTATCTGCTGCCAATGAACTGCCCTATTATCACTGACTTCTGCAAAGATCACAGTACTTGAGGTGTTTCACTTTTATCATTTGAAAAAAGTTTGATACCTAGCCTGACGTAAATTATCCTTGGCAGGGAAATAAAGTTCACTACTGAATAATATAAGCAATGAATGTGAGGTAACCTTTCAGTGTATTTCAAAATGAATATACTGTGCTTTGAAACACTTCAGATGTTGTGCTATTCAATGCCGTGTAGTGCAGTGGTTTCTGAAAATATGGTACATTCTACTTCTAAGTTTTGCAGGGTGCTGATTGCATTTTAGGAGAATCAATTTGGTAAGAATGTGTGTCCAGTGGTCTATTTGGGTTTCAGGCTACTGACAAGTTATATTGTGTAGTTTTGTCCTTGTGAGTGCTATTGTGGTCTATTGTATGCAGAAATAGAGGAATAAAATGTGCTCACTTCACACCTGTTGACTGTGTCTTGTTCAGTTCTATTCCATTTGCGATCACTCATCCGTAACCTGAAGCTGCCTCTAATATAAGGAGTCCACTGAGATGTTCGGAAATATGATGCACTGTAAAATCTCCTCAAACAGAACATAAACATTGATGCTGCCAGGATGGCTTTCTGGGATGAGCAGCTCTAAAACAATAGCCTCGTAAGAAAGTTGATGTTCTGTATATCTGCCATGTAGGTCTGTGCGCGTGTGTTTGTGGATGCGTGTAGAAGGGTGCTTTAGGCGTCAAACCTCTGAAGCATCAAAGTATTGTAGAAGAGTGTGCAGACGTCAGGATAAAGACAACGATGCAGAGGGTAAAAGATGGAACATGTGTGAGAAGGAGGGGGTTTGCATTTATTGTTTTTCAACCAACAGCCGAATGCTTCTTGTCTCTTTAAATTCTAAACCCTATCATTTACACATCATCATTTTTTCTCCTATTAAGTGTCACAACCTTTTCTATTCTGTCTCTCATTCCCCTTCTCTTGCTGCTAATGTGACGGTGAATGGTTGGAGGGCAGAAATTGTGAGGTGACTCACAAATATTTGTCATAAACAATTTCAAGCCCCGATGGCAGGCCTGCTGATATGTCAGCAGGGATGGCCTTCTTGATGGGAACATATCATTTATACGGACATCGTCTCACTGGTTTGCCACCGACCCTGTCCCCACTATTGTGTGCTTCTGTGTGTGTGTGTGTGTGTGTGTGTGTGTGTGTGTGTGTGTGTGTGTGTGTGTGTGTGTGTGTGTGTGTGTGTGTGTGTGTGTGTGTCTGTGTGTGTCTGTGTGCTCGCTCTGTCCATTTACTACTGAAGAGAGGTCCCTAAGGTCTCACTCTCCAAGTAAGAAATGACAGAGACGACAGACGGATCTCCGCTCGGTCCCTTTCTCCCTGCGTCCCACGTCCCTCACTTCCTCCCCCAACTATCTATTGACAGATCCACAGCTACAGCACCATGCACACAATGAATCTCAATGATCCGGCCCGCATCAGAAACCATTACCTGCATGGCACAAATGTACACTGTGAATATGAATCACTCGCAGTGGATGTCACTGACCATTTGAAACACACACACACATACTAAAGTTTGAATGCTAAATATCTCCTCTGTGCTGCCCGGCGCTCCAGTCCTCTGTCAGTCTCAGGGAGAATAGGGAGATCCATGCACAATGAAGCTCATGGATTATCAGCTGAGCATGAATGTCAACTATCGGGTCCACAAGTGTATCCATCATTCTCATACGCTGATATGTCAAAAGATCAGGCCTCCTTCAGCGGACCCATGCGCCTCTGAGTGATATGTGTGGAAAGCTCTTGTCATTTACACATGCAATCAATTATCCAAATAACATAAAAACGTGAGTTACATGTCCACACAGCACTGACTGGCATATCTCTCTGGATCAGGTGCTCTGTATATTTACCTGTCCTGCTGATAGTAAAGACATGATTTGATTGGATGTATTCAGGCATATTCATTATGTTTAAATTGCAGGGTTCCATGGAAAACAAACACAGCTCACATCATTCATAATTATATGGATACACTCATATGAGTCGATGTTTCGACAATCCACTGGGCTTACGTTTGAGATGCTACGCTATCTGTTTACTACCTCCCACCATGCACATCATTGTAATGCCCATTGGCAGGGGAGCAATATCACATAATAAATGTCCAGAGACGGTGATGGAGCTATTCTACTACTACTGAGAAGCCTTCATAATGTTACTACTACCTGTTTACACACTTTGCATGCATGCAAATGTTCACTACAGTTAAATCAATACAGTAATGAATGAATGAATATATTTACATAATGGTGTTTTGTGAAACGTAGTTCGGGAGCCAAGACCACGCCCCGTACTCGGCCAATCAGCCGAGCCGTACGTACTTAAACTCATCGAACCAGTCTCGAACTTCGACTCGGTTCCGACATGACGTGCGACGCACGAGCAAATCTCGTGCAGTTTCCCCGATGCGGGCGCTCCTCCCCGGACCTCCCGGACGGCCTTGCTGACCTGCGTCCCGGGGTCCCGGGGTCCCGGGGCTCCCTCCCCCTCACACTGCGCTTCGTCGCCGGCCCTCGGCGATCCCCGCGGCTCTCGGCATCCATCCTCCGACGGCCCCGGAGTCGCCTGCCCTCGCCTCCTAACGGCGGAGCGAACTCCGACTCTGGCGTTCCCCGTGCCGCTCTTCCAGCCGCCGGAGATCCCGACTTCCGCGTCCCCCGCGCCGCCCCCGGAGCCGGCCAGGACGCCTTCGATCTCCAAGCGCCAAGAGCACTTCCGGGTTCCCCGCGCCGCCTGCCGATGACGTCACGACGCATCCCGTGGCCGGAGAAACTCAGCCATCCACTGCAATCCCTTCAGAGGGCCAGGTCGTATCCCACCCTCTTCAAGCTGCCTCTGTACCAAAGACGTCTCACCTCGCAACTTCTTATCCAGACTTTACTACCTACCCACTGACTTTCACTCAGCATTTTTTTTTCCATTCTCGTGCTTCTGCCTCGCATCAGCCAACTCATCCTACCTTGTCAAAGGCTACCACAGCCCAGGGCAGTCGTAGCTCACAGTGGTCGTCCCGCAACCACAAGGTAGCGGGTTCGATCCCCAGCCATGGCAAATAGCCCAAACTCCCAGATTCTCCCTGGGCTCTTCCCCAAAATCACTATGACTAGCTTTACCAGCGCTATACGGCCACCAGCCTCGCCAGCATCCGGGTCACCGCATGTGCTCGACCAGTGTCCTTTCGACTAATTTGTCCTCCCACCAGTTTCACCGTAGTCACCATCCGCTCAACCACCCCGACAACCTCCTACGTCATACGCCTAGGCAACGACTCGCGCCAGTAACTAAAAACTTACTTTCTCAATTAAACAAATTAATCTCCACAGAATCCCCAGAGCATCGTTAACCGCTCTCGGTCGCTCTGCACTCAAACCGCCACTTCCCACCTACCCCATGGTATCACAACAGTCAGTCACCTACCTTTTACCCTGCGCCGCAACATCTCTTGCCCAGCCTCCGCAGGCCCGAGTCGACGGACGCCCCATTCACGACCCCCGAACCGGCTCTGCGCCAACCGTCTATACACATCACGTTCCACTCATCCGAAGCATTAGTTAGCTGACAGCAGTCCAATCAGGATAATACCGAGACCTAAGTCACATCGTCGAGCCTTCGCAGTTCACTCTTTCCCGCATCCCGAGCTCGCGGCGCGCCATCCCAACCGGCCGCCATACGCTACCTCATCCTCGCTCGCTCATCCGAAGCACCCTGCTGGACCCCAACTAACGTCCACAAATTTCAGCCCATAGGCGCCAGCCTCCAACCACCGCCGTCAGAGGTCCTCGCCCCGACCATACCATCAAGGGTTCTCGGCCGCCGGCCTTCCCCTGCACACCGCAAGCGTACCCAGTCCAACTCTAACGTTATCAGAAAACGTCCACTCCCACAAGACTTTACGAGTCTCCGTTCTCCCAGTCACGACCGCACATCAGCGGTCCACTTCGGGTCCTCCACCCTTCATCCTTCGACCCCATCCCTCAGTCCCACTAACTCACAATACCAACCTAGCTTGACTCAGTCTCCGTGCATCTCGCTCACAGGTCTCAACGGATCACATTTACGCCTCGGACAGCGATCCCACCTGACGTCCATCCCTCATCCCTCATCCCTCGACCGTCCCACGACGCTACCGGAGGCGCACGCTGTCAACCTTCGCAGCACAAACCCACCTCTTTCACCTCAGCCCCCCGACCCTCATCCCACGCCGCCGCAACCGCCGCCGCAACCCGCCGCCGCAACCGCCGCCGCAACCGCCGCCTCAACAGCCTCTTTCACCCCATCCCTCTCCCCTCATCCATCACTCCTCTCTCATCCCTTACCCCTCTTCCCTCATCCCTATCCCTTACCCCCGCATCCCTTACCCCACATCCATCACCCTCGACCCTCATCCTCATCCCGCATCCCTCACCCCTCGACCCTCGATCCTACATCCCACATCCCCCATCCATCACCCTCGACCCTCATCCCCTCTTCCCGCATCCCACATCCCTTTTCCTTCTCGGCCGTGCACGACGCACGCCTTCACATCCGCACCACAAACCCGCCTCTGCCGCCGCATCCCTCACCCCAGCACCTAGCCCCTCATCCCTTACCGGCCTCCCCTCATCCCTTACCCCTCATCCATCACCCCTCAACCCTCATCCCTCATCCCTCATCCCCCGACCTCATCCATCATCCTCATCCCTCATCCCTCGACCCTCGACCCTCACCCCCTTCCCGCATCCCTTCCATCATCCCTTCCCCCTCTTCCCCCCTCCCTTACCCCCATCCATCACTCCTCAACCCTCAACCCTTATCCCTCATCCCTCGACCCTTGCCCCATATCCGACCTGCATTGTTGTGCTCTTGGTGCTCAACAGGTTACATGGATCATATCTACACCCGGACCGCGATCCGGCCCGACATCCACCCATGTGCAGGTGTAGTCAAATCGCCAGTATAGCCTCCTCATTTCCTTCCCTCATCCTTACCCATCTTCCCTCATCCCTCGACCCTTACCCCATATCCTACCTGCTCGTCGTGCTTCTGCGCTCCACAGGTTACATGGATCACATCTACACCCGGACCGTGATCCGGCCCAATATCCACCTAGACATCCACCTACGCTCAGTAGTCGAGTTACCACCATAAACTCTTTGGGGGCTCCGCGTCCGGCCACAACCCACTCACACATAGCCATGCTACGTCTCTACAAAGCTGAACCGCAGCAGTACGCACCACTCGGGCTACAGGTCTCCCTTCACGGACAAAGTATTAAAGTCCGCACTCTCGCCGGCTTTCTTCAGTCTCCCACGCCGCAGAGCTTACAGGCTAAAACTCCGACCACCATCGTTATGACATGCACTATGTTCGGCAGCTACACACCCCATACACCATCGTCTATCACCTCCAGCGCAGCAAAACCAACCAACACTGTCCACTAGTCCGACTAGACTCGCACCGAAGTCCACGCAAACCGGACTGCGACTTCTTGACGCCAGACAGCCGAACTTCTCGGCGAAACATCATTGCTCCTCTACTTGCGCCAACGTCACTGGCAATCGCTCACGCTCACTCTTCTCCATGAGCACCCACTCTACCCGTCTCGTTCCCGCACCTACAACCACCTCTTCATCCCTCGACCCCGGTCCGGCGACCCGACCCCTCTTTCCATCGCACAATAAACAACCTGTAAACTCGTTCGCTATTTGGCGTGGTCTTTGTTAGTGAAATGGTGTTTTGTGAAACGTAGTTCGGGAGCGAAGACCACGCCCCGTACTCGGCCAATCAGCCGAGCCGTACGTACTTAAAACTCATCGAACCAGTCTACTTCCTCTTCGACTCGGTTCCGACATCCCGCCCACCCAACCCTGTTTTTCTCTTATTTTCTCTCTCTCTCTCTCTCTCTCTCTCTCTCTCTCTTCTCTCTCTCTCTCTCTCTCTCTCTCTCTCTCTCTCTCTCTCTCTCCCCCACAGGACTAGAGGACCAACGGGGGACTCTGCACAGCCAGAGCTTCAGAAGAGATAACCCCCACTCACGAGTCTCCACCTCCGCCGTTCCCTCTAGCCACCAGACGGCAGCAGCCGCTTCGACCCTCTCGTCACGACCCACTCTACCCGTCTCGTTCCTGCACCTACAACCACCTCTTCATCCCTCGACCCCGGTCCGGCGACCCGACCCTCTTTCCATTGCACAATAAACAACCTGTAAACTCGTTCGCTATTTGGCGTGGTCTTTGTTAGTGAATTGTTGTTATACTTCTATTCTTCTTTCAAGGAAAGTACCAGCTGGCTACATGTGACCTTGAATTAAATGATAAATGCACATTACCACATGTCTATGCAGAAGTTCAGGAGGTTGTAAAACATTTTAGTTTTTTATATATTATTATTATTTTCTTCTAAGAGCCACCAGTGCATCATTTTCTCTGAGGCGTAGAAAAGAAATATTGCATAATACCTGAAAAGATTTTTCAGCAGAAGCAAGCATACAAATATGTTCCCAAATACATTATCAGATGTAGATGTGCTGTTGAACCGTAACAGACTTATAAGTTTATATATGCATAGCATGGTGCATGGAAGGAAATAGAGCTGGGGGGGTTGCTGCTTGGAACTGCAGAGTTAGAATTACAGCAAGCAGATATGGATCAGGGTTTTTGGAATGATACATATTCATACGGGGAATGGGATTGGGGTCGGCCTGTTCTTTGGATTGTTTTCATTGCCCGCGATGGCACTTGTGTGCAGACTTCGAAACACACCCAAGACACAAAAGGGTCAGCACACGCACACACACATACACAGACTTCTAAGCGTCTACAATGAGAGTGAGAGGACACTGAGGTTGCATTTTGACATCAACAGAGTTACATAACTGTCAATTTAGACTTCCATTTAATCTGAAATGCATGTCTCTAAATTCTTCATCATCCTAATCAGTAATACGATCACTCTTACCGAGAACTCACTATTTCACTTCCCTTCCTCGCTCAAACACATTTTCTCTCTTGTCCCCCCCCACCCCCCCACCACCAACCAATAGCCCTCCTCAAACCTCAAGAGCCCATCACCTCCTGTTACGAGCCAGTGTAAATTGAATGCTGTGAATCAGGGCCGCCTGTTACTGCGTGTGACTGGAGGGGAGCCGGTGGAGAAAGGAGAGACGGGGACTGCATGTCCCTGCAGCTTTATGGGCTGGTGTCTCACCAAGATATATCACCGCCTGGCCTGATAATACCATCATGTACATAACTACCCTGTCTGTGTGTGTGTGTGTGTGTGTGTGTGTGTGTGTGTGTGTGTGCGCGTGTGTGTCTGTGTGTATGTGCGAGCATCAGTGTGTGTGTGTACTTAACTACCGGGTGACCTGCCGCTCAGCTCCTAATAAGGGGCATGTGGTGCTGTTTTACAGGACGGAGGAGCAGAGGAGGACTGGAATGGGGAAAAAGCTGTGAATAAAGGTGCTTTTGTGGCGCCGGGAGAAAAGAAATGTAACATTGGGGATGTGTCTAAGGATGGAGAATTGGTAAAACGAAAATATAGAGGGAAGGATTTGAGAGAGAGTGTGCGTGACAGAAAATGAGAGCTCGGAGGGTGAATTAGGAGAGAAATGAGATATTGAGAGAGATGCTGGGAGATGAGCACACAAACAGCGTGAGAGAGAGAGAGAGAGAGAGAGAGAGAGAGAGAGGATGGGGAGCCAGAGAGAGCCCAGATGAGGGGAGTTGAGATGATGGGCTGGCAGTTTCCAAGCACCAGGCTGTTTTTCAGGGCTGTCAAGCACATTGTGAGGCATTGTTTGAAATGCCCAGGCTGATGGCTGACATATTTCCCATGAATCTAGCATGCCAGGCCGCTGTCCACTACACTACACTCAAACACACACAAGCTGACGGGACACACACTTCTGTGCGTGTGAGTCTGTGTGTTTGTGCGCTGGTCAGTGAAGGGTAATTGGCCGACCTTGGCCCATCAGGGTGTCTGGAATGGGGAAGGGTGAGGGTAAAAGGGAGGAGGAGGGTGAGAGCAGTTGTAATTTTGTCTCACATCAATGTATTTCTGTCAGTGGCACTCCACTCTGGCAGTTAACTATTACCCATGGAAAATGTGGATGTACACACACACACACCACACACACACATACTGTCAGCTACCCTACGCACACAAAAACATGCACAAACCATGGCACACAAAAGAAATATATGCACATCCACACACACAAAACACACCACACACACTAGAGGCACACTTACTACGCAAAATAAAAATCTATAACTCACTCCAATGCAATCAGTCACACACACACACACACACACACACATACACACACACACGCACACCGGTTGAGTTACTGTTTAATCTCCTCTCGAGCACTGATCAGAAGCATCTCATATGAAGTTGCATCCAATCCATAGATGTGGACATATGTTGAAGGATAACATCTTTGGTGGTTTCTTTACTATCCATGTGTTTTTTTCCTGTAATGTCTTGCACAATTTAACCCTCTCTCTCTTACATCTTTGTTTCTCTTGATGTCTCTTTGGTCGCTCCTGTTCTCTAATCTACCCCTTAATCTCGTTCCCTCCACCTCATGATTGCCTCCTTCCTTCTCTTCCATCTCTCCTTTCCCTGTCCTTTCTTGACTGTACCATCCTGCTTGAGCACATCATCCATCTCTCCTTGCATTTATTTGTCCATCTGCTCTTGTTTTTTTTTTTCTTTCTTGGTCTCCTTAATTCCTACCTCCTGCCTAGCCCCACCTCCCTCTCGTCATTTCACCCGCAGCCATAGGGGGACAGCGGTTGGAGACAGACCTGCAGAAATAACTGTGTTATTCTTCTAATCGATACAGCCAGGCACAGTGGCTACCGCCTAGTCCCATCCAGTGTGTGTGTGTGTGTGTGTGTGTGTGTGTGTGTGTGTGTGTGTGTGTGTGTGTGTGTGTGTGTGTGTGTGTGTGCATGGGTCTGTGTGTTATTGTGAATGTGTGTACTTCAGTTCTCTGCCAGAGGCAGAAATGGGAGATAACCAAAGACATATCTTGCCTCCGCCATCAGCAGAGCTGTCCATCCACCCCTCTCTCCTCTTTTTCCTCTCTATTCGCCATTCCCAACTTCTCTCCCTGTAATCTGAACAAAAGGGGACGGGATAAGAATGGGACGGGAACAGCAGAGTTCATAAAGTGTGATTTTAGCTTGCACAGAAATGAGCAGGCTGTGAGGAGACATTTGGTAATGAAATACTCCCTCCTCTGTTTATCTTGGACTCTCATATAGCGCCGCAAAAGAAGCACAAGCACACAAGCCAACACAGACACACACACACACACACACACACACACACACACACACACACACACACACAGACACACACACACACACACACACATATGGACAGCTGATGACACCATGTCTCTATTGACACCAGCAGCACTTTCAGCGTGTGCGCAATGAACCGTTAGAAACTGGTTAGAGGGGCAAAGCTGCCCTTTAAAACAGCAGAACATTTTTTTCTCTTTAAGTTTGTATGTCTTCTTCATGATTAACACTCCATCATGCGTGTGTGGCACTCAAATAATGTTGTTATGATCACATTTGGTGTAAATGTGTCCAGTGTAAGACTAAATTGAATGTGCTTGCAGACAACACACTGAACATATAGCCTTCTGAAGCACCCGAGGCACTTCAAGAGACTTAAAGTGACAAATACTATTTTTCTCTGATTTCCACGACCCATTTAGTTCAATGGCAAAGAGTTGGTCCATCTGTCTTTAACTCCTCTTGAGATCTTTCTTCTCTCTCTCTCTCTCTCTCTCTCTCTCTCTCTCTCTCTCTCTCTCTCTCTCTCTCCGTCCATTTCTCTTCTCTGGTTAATGAGGATGTTGTCTAGCGGGAGCTATGTTTCTCTACTCAGTTTCTTCTAACGGTGATGGCTGAAATTTACTATTTTCCAAAGTGCTCCTTAATGTGGATGGCAGTTAGTTTATACGAGAAAGGGGGGAAAGGGATTGGCTTGCAAAGCTGATTGGTTGAGCTAACACTAGTTGAGCTTGTTTGCTTAAGGAAAACAAGATGTTGCAGTGTGGATTGAGAAAATGAACAGTGGACAATGAAGTTGAGAATCATAAGAATTGGGATAATGGTGATAGCAATAATTGAGACATGAGTGAGTTATTTATGTTCACTAATAATAACAATAAATATAGAAAAGATGGCCAGGCGTTCAAAGAGTGAGAGGTGGATTAAAAGGACAAGTATTATCGGAACATGAAGAGACTAAGAGGGCACTTTGGGCTAATGCCTACTGCCTTGACTGGCAAAGAATATTCAGTAATCTGTTGGTTTTATGGGATTAACTGTTCAATAGCACTTCTTTGGCTTCTACAGCTGCACACAGGTTCTATTTATAAAGCAGCTTTAGAAGAGAAGGTTATGTGATCATGGCTCACATCAGCGTTTTTAATCATTTTAAAAGACAGGAAAACAGGAAAGTGACAAGGATTTGGTTCTCAGGGGGACACACTTACAAAAAATCTGAAAATGTTGGCTGTTGTTTTATTTATTTTTTTAAACATACAATTGCCTATTAAAGTGCAATATCCAAGATTGTGAACATTTCGATTGCCGCGGCACGGCTTTTAACGTGTCACGGCTACTACAAACAGCACTACTAACCGCACTACTAGTACAAACTATAC
The DNA here is from genome assembly GCA_038501785.1 of Myoxocephalus aenaeus. Classification (NCBI taxonomy): domain Eukaryota; kingdom Metazoa; phylum Chordata; class Actinopteri; order Perciformes; family Cottidae; genus Myoxocephalus; species Myoxocephalus aenaeus. The sequence continues at coordinate 558,089 of JBAMJR010000132.1, forward strand.
GGTGGTGCTACGTTTTTGCCGCTATATTAATGTTCAGAATGTAAAATAAAGCTCCTCTAAAGCTATGTCAAGATTTATTTTATTTTCACAACTTTTTTTCCAACTCGCACAGCAGCTAAGACTGAATAACATGCAGTGTGAACATAACAGCATGCAATATAAACTACAATATAAATAACCAGCAACAGTCAGCTTTGTATTTTTAACGTATTTCAATACACCTTCCCCATCCTCCGTACTGATGGTTTTAGTTCGTAAACAGCATCGCTGCTGTCACCAGAGTTTCACATAGAGGTTAACCCACAGCGTCTGTGGTTATCCTGTTAGAGCGAATGAATCACAAGCTCAAACATGTCCCATATTGACTAACATGCATTATTGGGCGACATCCATGAATGTACACATTCACACATACTGAGCCTATTGCATTGGCACATACACTGCATCCATCAACATATTATCAATTCAATCAAATAAACCACGATGCTGCAAGTAGTTCCCTATCAGCTGTTAGACTATATCTGAAGTAATACTATGTGTTTGAGAGTGGGAGTGTTTTTAGTGTGTGATTGCTCTTCCCTACTGTGAGCTGTTGCTATGGTGACAGTATTAAACATGTGTTGTTTGTCTACCTCCAGAATTACATCTTGCACAACCCTAATGTCTTGTTTTTTTGGAGAGAAGAGAGAGAGAGAGAAGAGAGAGAGAGCGAGTGAGAGCGAGTGAGAGCGAGAGAGAGCGAGAGAGAGAGAGGTCAAGCAGTGCACTGAAACAAAAGCATGTTGATCATTTTACACAATTTACAAAATAGACACATTCAAATTAGGATGATATCAAACGCATCATCCTTTAAGTTTGGGGTCCAGGACTACACTAGTTGGGACAAGCATCCCAAAAAAGCCTTGCATGCAGGATTCTGCAGGTCTATATTAACTAAAGAAAAACCCCAAGCAGTACATGCATGGCAGAATAATGCAACTACCGACTTCTTATTAACATAAAAAAAAGGAAAATTCCGGTTACATCTCAAATTGAGCCTCCAAGACACACTGAGCTTTCAGACACTACAAACAAAATAATTGAACAACTGGTTCATAGAGTCTTAAAAAGTAGGATGGGAGCCAGAACCTTCAGTTATCAAGCTCCTCTTCTGTGGAACCAGCTTCTGGTTTCAGTCCGGGGGGCAGAGTAGACTTAAGACTTTGCTCTTTGATAGCGCTTATGGTTACGGCTGGCTCAGGTTTGCCCTGGTCCAGCCCCTAGACTCTTCTCTATCTCCTTCTATGAATTCATGTCCCATTAATGCACATAAATAACTCTACTTCTTCTCCAGAGTCTTTGAGCTTTCTCTCCTCACAGGTTTCCATGGGTCGTGGTATATCTGGGCCGTGGTCCTGCCCGACGCCTACTGCTATTATCATTGTTATTAGTTGCATTGCAATTAGTATTGCCAATGCCATGGTGATATTATTATTATTATTATTATTATTATTATTATTATTATTATTATTATTATTATTATTATTATACTATATCCACTGTTACTGTTACTTTTTCATCATGCCTACTACTCATTTTATGAATAATTTATGTCATATTGAATGTGTTGTAACTCTGTTATGTTTTTAATACACATGACATCTATTGTACTTCTGTCCATCCTGATAGAGGGATCCTCCTCTGTTGCTCTCCTGAAGGGTTCTTCCCTTTTTCGCCCCATGAAAGGGTTTTTTGGGGGAGTTTTTCCTGAACCGATGTGAGGTCCCTGAATAGAGGATGTCTTGTGTGTACAGATTGTAAAGCCCTCTGAGGCAAATTTGTGATTTGTGATTTTGGGCTATACAAAGTACATTTTATTTAACTGAATTAAGAGTTACTGATCAAATAACACCCAATACTGTTCAAACGTATGCAGCACTGATTTCCAACCACCGATCGATCACAATAAACCAAATTATCTAATCAACAAACGACACCAAAAGACACAACATAGGACAAATGAAACCAAAACTCAAAATAAACTTAATTTTAAATATCTGGCACTAAACCATGGATATCAATTGTCAGACTATCTCTTTACTGTCTGAGACAGATCTTGACCAAATACACACTCAGTGACCAAAGTCTGGAGAAAAGACGGCACAAGAAGCCCTGGCTAGAGCCACAGCCCGACAGGTGAGGCAGAGACAGAGATGCACTTCCTCTTAAAATGTGACCAATATAATACTTATAATGTCAGAGTAGAATTATAATTAAAGAGATTTTATTTCTTAATGTTGAAATTTCCCAGAGCTAGATAACAGGGAAAAGAGATGATATTTAGATGTTTTCACATTTTGTGTTGTTTCAGTGATCTACAACAGTTATTGCTGCACCCTCATCTCATAGAAACACATTACTACATATGACATACATGTTGTCAGTAGTAATTATAATTAGTTTCATCAGATGGCAAACAACAATAGAGAAATCCTCTGTTCTCGTGCAGTTAGCTCAGTGATGAGAGCGGTGTCGTCCTTGAACCACAAGGTTGACGGTGTGATGCCGGGCTCCTAATGTCCGTGTGTCAAAGAATTAATGAATGCTCTGTACAGCAGCACATTGATCCTAAATGCTAAGGATGGGTTAAAAGCAAATGTTAAATTTCATGTTACAGTTATATCGATTGAAATCAAGTTGAATGTTTCAGTCCCACTATGGAGATATGAAAGAGAAGAAGAAGAAGAAGAAGAAGAAGAAGAAGAAGAAGAAGAAGAAGAAGAAGAAGAAGAAGAAGAAGAAGAAGAAGAAGAAGAAGAAGAAGAAGAAGAAGAAGAAGAAGAAGAAGAAGAAGAAGAAGAAGAAGAAGAAGAAATCATTTTAGGAACACACCTTCTGCTCTGTGGCTATGCTGTTCAAGAGGTCTCTATTTTTAAGCCACTGCCAGATGAAAGAAGAGCTGCATGGATTTCTCTGTAGGAAAAGGCTTTACTGCCATCTTCTGGTTTTACAATGAATCAGTAATTAAGAATGCAACACATGCTCTCAGATAATCAAATACAAATGGGATATGTATTGACCTATTGGAAGGCATGGACATGTGCACCACACTGTTGCTGAGAGGCTGACAGACCCACACACACACACACACACACACAAATGAAAGCACATACGCATGACCAGATTCTCTATGAAAAGATGATATGAGAATTAAAATGTGGTTTGGAAATGTGTATTTCAATTTGATTTTGATGATATTATAGGAATAAGTGTTAATGAAGAGCAGATTTTTCCACATGCTCGAATTCCAATGTGTCCTTTGTAAACTATTAGTGGGTGGACTAACAAACACGCACACACACACACACACACACACACACACACACACACACACACACACACACACACAATATTATTGCATACTGTCAGCATGCAAAAATCGATTTGGAATTTTGTTTGGGAAAATGAAGTACAGTGAGCTATGTAAAATCATCGATGTGCTGTCTTCTAAAATGTGCATCCGTACAGATGAACACAGACATGCAGAAACACATAAACACACACACACAAAAAGCACACTGTCACTGTATAAAATACACAACTGTTTATTGATCCGGTCCTATTTGCTATTCATTATTGGCACCTTTTGACCAGAACACTTCACTCTCAGTCCATTGCTTATTTCTAGTCAGGTTGCTATTTGACTTGTAAATGTCTAACTCTCTCTCTCTCTCTCTCTCTCTCTCTCTCTCTCTCTCTCTCTCTCTCTCTCTCTCTTCTCTTAAAGTGCAGTCATAAATAGAGCCCTCCCTCCTTAACCTTGCAAGTGGCCTTCTTATCCACACGAAAAAAGCACCAGACGAGATCTGTCCTGGAACTGCTCTCAAAATTGGTGGCTTGTTGTGGTTAAAACGTCCCTTCAGTATTACATGGATTTCGGGAACAGAGCATTTGGTGTTCCAGTTAATAACAAGTAAAGCTGCTCAGCCTGCATGGCAAGGCTGCTAAAATCCAACACTGCCTGACGGTCAAATTGCATCATTTTGAAAATGTCTTTGTAAGCACACAGAGTGGTTTGGTGTGTTTGAAATAAAGCAGTTAAAGAAAGTTTGACAGAGAAATAAACTTTGAGTTACTGCCACAACAGTAACATGGTGATGAGTCCAACAGAGTTTGCAGTAAGGTGTGCATTACTCTATTACTACTTAACTTCTACTTTTATTTTATTTTAATTTGTGTCTGCCGTTAAGAGGATCCACAATATCCTACTATACTAGACTATACTTTCCAATACAGAAAATGGTGTCCTAGATGAACAGGATGCTGTGTCCTATAGAACAAACTGTATTCCGTCAGTGCGGGTGGGAAGTGAACAGCTTATTCATGAGTGTGACACGACTGTAAAAGGGCTCTTATGATCGATTGCTGGTAAGGTGCAAAGACTGCAGTAATGGCAGTCCTGTATCGGCTTGTGCAGGTAAATAAAGAGCTGAACCACAAAGCTCTCGATACGGTGTTAGGTGTACCTGTCAAACCTCACTTACGGCCACCGGTGACTGAGAGAATAAGAACAAAGCTGTCAGAGCAACGCTTCTCTGTAGACTGCTGGCACAATCTCTGTAAGAGGGCGAGGCGCTCAGAAATCCAAGAGGATCTGCAAGTTGAGCTGCTGCTCTGCACTGGCAAGATGCTGCTCAGGTGTCTCCCTTTGGACATAAAACAGGAAAGGCTGGCTGGAAGGAGACCCAGAGGAAAAATCCAACACTGAAAGGAATATATCTCTCAGGTGACCTGGAAGTGAAGTGACTCCCCAAGAGCAGCTGGAAGAAGTTGCCATAAAAATTGCGTTCAGCTTGTTTTGCTTGCCCTTTTTATTCCAGCACAACCCTTTTACGCGGATGAGTGGGAAGAAATACATGGGTGGGTCGTCAAAAACTCAAGGTCAAGGTTAAGAGACTGAACGTGGTTTTATGTCTATTTTTCCACAACAAGGCACACCTGCTGGAGTGTACTTGAGGATATCAGAGAGTGGAAAGAGAATTCCTCCGTGCTGTTTTCTCTTACTGGTAACATGTTCACCTGTCTAACTCACCCCAATTTCACACACACTACTGTGAAGAGAAAAAAAACATATACACAGTATTGGCTTGATATATTGCTACGATCATGTGATGAATCTAGATTATTTAGCGTCTTGCTTTGACACTTTGGGTGTGGAAAAATGTTCCACAGTTAAAACGGTATCTTGTTATTTAATTGGTGAAGCCTTATCTTGTGTACAGCTCCCTTTTTCGCCGAAAGCGACAGACCCCGTATGGTTCTCGTTCCTAATTTGGCTCGTGTGAACAAACACACCCCACATTTGAAAATGAGTACTGATGATCGCTCAAGTGGTAAAGAGACGTATTATAAATTGTATAAATTATAAAGAGTAGAGATCATTTACTTAAAGCTGCATTATTAAAGTATGTCTATCTACATCCAGGACATCCAGGACATGGTAAAACCGTACACCCCAGCTCGTTCGCTCCGCTCCGCTTCTGCCAATCGGCTTGTAGCTCCGTCACTGCGAGCTGAACACTCAACAAAGTCACGAATGTTTGCTGTCTTGGCTCCTCAATGGTGGAATGAGCTCCCCATTGACATCAGGACAGCAGAAAGTCTCTACATTTTCCGTCGCAAACTAAAAACGTCTTTTTCGACTACACCTTGAATAAGGAAGGTAGCACTTTAGTAGCATTTAGATGGCACTTACTGATAGCACTTTGTAATTTAACTTTATTGAAATTGTACTTTCTTGATTCTTGTTGTTCTGAGTTTGTACTCATGGTGGAATTGCACTTATTGTAAGTCGCTTTGGATAAAAGCGTCAGCTAAATGAAATGTAATGTAATGTAATGTCTTGTATAAAATATTATATTCTCAATGTGATAACCAGACTCTATAGTTCCTTTCAGCTCTAGAAAATGGTTTAGCATCGCTTACCTCATTGTTCTTCCTGCAAAAACCTGATTAAAGCAGCAACAGGCAGCTGTTTTCAGTGAAAGCACTTCAGCACATTTCTTCCACTAGAAGAGCATCTCAGAGGTACTGTGACTTCCTTCTCTGCTCATGTAGACATTTACTCCGTTATATCTTATATTGTTGTCTTTAATGTATTGTTTTATAGTTCTCTTGTTTATTTGTATATAATATGTACGAAGAGAGCAAAGTGTAACCGGAGTCAAATTCCTTGTATGTGTACACACACATGGCCAATAAAGATGATTCTGATTCTGATATTAGATCTTATCGATTTTGAATAGTCTTTATCGCTATGGTAACCAGTAACTGCAGCTGTCAAAAAAATGTAGTGGAGGAATTAGGAATAGGAATTAGGAATATTTCCTAAATAGTTATAAAGTGTCATAACATAGAGGAATGAAAAAGAAAACAACAACAATAACAACAACAAGAAAAAAGAAAATCGCTTAAAAATTGTACTTAGTTATGGTACTTGAGGTAGTTGAGTAAATATGCTAGGTCACATTCCATTCTGTGTGTGTGTGTGTGTGTGTGTGTGTGTGTGTGTGTGTGTGTGTGTGTGTGTGTGTGTGTGTGTGTGTGTGTGTGTGTGTGTGTGTGTGTGTGTGTGTGTAAAAGCCAGGCAAAATCCGCACAATCTTGTAGACAAACAAATGCACCAAAACAATCATAATACCATGCAGAGGCATACATGAATACTATGCTAGCACATGAATATACAGAAAGATTATGCTGAAACATAATCTTGAACCCAAATACACACATAACGCCATGCCTCCTCGGAATATTACACATGTCATTTGAATGCATTGTGCACTCATTCTTGCACATTGATGTGACAATCCCATACACAACACTCTTGGTACATACCAAAGTCATTAAGATCTCTGGAGCTCGAGGCCTCAATTAAGACTATTGTGGCTCTTTGTAATCATTCTCAAAAAAGCTACCATCAGATTGGAGCAGACATATCCAATCCCGCGGCCAGATTCTTTTCATAAAGAGGGCCAAGACCTCAGCTCAGTTATTATGGCTGAAAGCATCTACTCTGTGTGTGTGTGTGTGTGTGTGTGTGTGTGTGTGTGTGTGTGTGTGTGTGTGTGTGTGTGTGTGTGTGTGTGTGTGTGTGTGTGTGTGTGTGTGTGTGTGTGTGTGTGTGTGTGTGTGTGTGTGTGTGAGTGTGCTGGATGACACAAGGGAGGGACACGAGGAAACGTGTGTGTGTCTCATAATAACCTGAGGATGTGCGTCCTTCCAGAACAAATTATTTCTGAACTAACCAGCTTCCATCAAAACAGAGGACGTTCAACTATGTGAAGAACTACAGTGACACAGTTATAGACAACTGTGTGTGTGTGTGTGTGTGTGTGTGTGTGTGTGTGTGTGTGTGTGTGTGTGTGTGTGTGTGTGTGTGTGTGTGTGTGTGTGTGTGTGTGTGTGTGTGTGTGTGTGTGTCCCACATTGCCACATAATTCCTCTTGGTGGTGGATTAACAGAAAGACTGAGCATTAGGAACCACTATTTGCATAATGGCCACATCTGAATAATTAACCTGAATGTAAAAAATAACTGATGCAAAATACACAATTACTAATGATGTGGTGCGAAAGTCTCATCATGAATAATGGCATAATGTGGTGGGGAGAAAAAGAAGAGTCTGGTTCAAACCTATTGATTTTTTTTTTTTTACAAAAGGTCCCATCCCCTGCTGTCAACAACCATCGCAAAGTAGCAGTGTAATTTCCTAATAAGCACATGCTATTACATGACAGTACAGAGGTTTTCAAAGATCTCCCCCTCACCCCTCCACCATGCTGCCTCCCCGATAAAAGTGCAGCCTGGTCATTTTGGCGGCATTACCTGCCTGCTCTTGTATAATAATGTAATTATCCGGTGACCAGTGTAATAATCTTGCTGAATTACGTTGTGACCTCTGTCTGTGTGGCTTGCTTTCACACCTCGTCACTCCACAGGGTAATGGGGAAAGACTGAACCCAAATGATCTATGTCTGATGAACCAGTAGGTGCAAGCAAGCACATAATGGACACAAACATGCTCAAGGGCAACACGGACACAAAGTGAAAACACACAGGTATGCAGTATGAACAGAAGTGGGGGATTTACTTAGTAATTTCTTCGTGATTAGTTTTTTTTTTATTCCCGGCATATCTACACGACGGACTCTCTCTGCTTAGCTTTGATTCTTTCAACTTGTAAAAACAATTAATTCCCTTTCAACTGCACATTGTAATCTAAAACCTGACACTGTTGTTCCGTGTAGACTTATATGTTATTTATTAAAATAAGACAAAAGAGAAAGTGATATGTCATGAGGGAATCATGAAACAGAATAGAAAGCTGCCTTGATGGTCCGTATAAAGTATCTCCACCAAACCACAATGGATTCCATCTTGTCTGTAATTCTACACTACAATCTTTATATATCAGCATGAAGCATGGCTGGTGGCATTTGTTTGGATTGAAGACCTCTCTAGCAGGTTAATGGCTCACCATATATCATTGATATGTATTAACTGTTTTGCAGCTTCAATCTTTCTATTCCTCACTTTTGCATTCATCTGACTCCCTCCTTCAATTTGGCATAAATGTGTTCGTAAGGTAAATGACCGTCTTTATTATTCCCTGGTCTGTCTGCATTCGGGTCCTCCACCGCACCCTGTGACATATACAGTGTTGTTAAAAAGTTATTTATACAACATGATATATTGACTGTTCGATAACAGATGCAGCAAAGTGCCTTAAAGAATGACGCTTAAAATATTCTATATTTTTTATTATTGTCAACAAATCCCACAAAAAGATCAAAACATGCAATGACTTGATTCTATATGTAATACTTATGCAAGTATTGCCTGCGTAACTCAAGCTTATTCTGCAATGCTTTAGAGCAGTGGTTCCCTACCTGGGGCTTGGGTCACAAAATAAATCTGAGTGGTGACTAAATGATTAGCAGGATGGAAAATAAAACTTAAAAAATGAATAAATAAATAAATCCCTGGCCTCCAAAATATTACTTAAATAACACAAGGAAATGTTTTGGCAGAAGCTATGCAACCGATAATGATGAGTTTTATTGCTTAATTTCAAGGGATCTAAGGCCATACATGTTATGGACTACTGCTAAAGAGATCAATTGCTGAGGTCCATTTAAAAAGAAAAGTAGAGATCAAACTGCTCATTTTCTTATGGATTCTTTTTTCTTCTTTTCTCCAGTTAATGCATGTATTACATTGGAAAAAGGAAGACAAAAATGGGACATCTCTTTACTTGTTTTGACCGAAACCCCCAAATTATTAGGGACCAGCAAATGTCCCAAGCCTCAGGGCCATGAACGCTCCACGTGGCCTCGGAACATTTCCTACCAGGCCCAAAGAATACCAATACAATTTGCCAAATTTGAGCCATTTTAGATCATCGGAGCTATCGGAGTCAAAATATGGACAGCACAGTCGTAAATTCGAAGAAAATGCACAGAGGCAGAAGGACAAAATAAGACGTTGTGAGAGGAAACAGAGATTAAAAACACTGAGAGGCGAGTGACTCCCAGTGCCCCTGTTGTCTACACATTCCGAGAGAGAGAGAGAGAGAGAGAGAGAGAGAGAGAGAGAGAGAGAGAGAGAGAGAAGGGAGATGGCAAGACAACTAGACAGCAGCATCAAAGCGGGTCAGAGGAAACCAGGCTTGGAAACAATATCAAAGCTCTCAACAAGGGGCAGCAGAGGAGACGACAAGAGCTGGAGTGGAAACAAAGACGCAGACTTTGTGTGTGTGTGTGTGTGTGTGTGTGTGTGTGTGTGTGTGTGTGTGTGTGTGTGTGTGTGTGTGTGTGTGTGTGTGTGTGTGTGTAATTTTTTCAAGTGTGCATATACATGTCTATGCATGTCAAATAATTGTGTCTCTTTGAGTTTTTGCGCGGCCACAGTTGCGTGTATGTGTACATTGTGTTCACAAATGTTCCTGTGTGTATGTGTGTGTGTGTGTGTGTGTGTGTGTGTGTGTGTGTGTGTGTGTGTGTGTGTGTGTGTGTGTGTGTGTGTGTGTGTGTGTGTGTGTCTGTGTAAAATTCTGGAGTGCTGACAGAGCGAACACATCACTGCTTTCCTCTCACTTCAGTGTGCAGACAAGCCCTTGGCAGCCCGACTTGTCCGAGCATCAGAAAGCGAGGCTACCAACACAGATGGTCAAAAACAAAGATGCTGGAAAACAAAGCGATTTGTGGCGCACAAGTGGCAGAATGCCAACAAAGCCAAGTCTAACGGGTCTCACCAACAAAATGTTTAGTTAGATATGAGGATGTTAAATGGTTCGGAGGCGAGGTTCCCACACAACGACATGGGAATGTTTTTTACTTCATTTTTTGCTCGACTGCACAGTATTGATTGAGACACGCGGATGAGATTGGAGCAGGAACTGAACCCACAAAGTGATGAGTAGTATGCATTGATACAAGAGTACAAAGAAGTTCGTCATTTTTGGCCATTTTGTCCAGACAAATTGGGTTTTGAAAATGTATCTGCTATTGCAAGAGATTGTTAAAAGTGTTGGAGCTACAACAATATCAGAAGCCTAAACCTGAGCTTTTTCCATTGCATTTTCTGTATTGAATTTGCAGATATTGAACTGTACTGCCATTGTATTAGCTGAGCAGTCATAGCATATGGGAATTACTAAATACATTGTTTTGTTTTGTATTTTCAACACTGAATTAAACTGAGATTTTCTGTTATTTTGCAAATTAAAAAAAAGAAATACCTGTAATACTTCCTATTAATAAGGAGCATTTCCCAGTGCACAAAGGTAAGGCTTAATGGGCAAATAATCAGATGGTTGATGCATGTAAAGATTGGCACTATAATCCCTTCTCTCTGTTTTAATCTCTCAGACAGTTTCCTGCCCACACCTCAACATGGATGAAATTGCTTCACCTCCCTGTAAACAGTTGAACTGACTGCAGGATCAGGACCTCAGAGAGCCAGTTTCCTCTGCCTCTCTTCCTTCATCTGCGTTTCGCTTGCAGACCAGTCCAGATACTCTCTGTATAGCCCGAAGGCGTTCATATTATGTAAGGAGAGTTTAGCTTTTATGTAAATTGTGGTGGGCCACTAGAATCATTTTAGATAATATATTGATACATTAGTAAGTATTGATTAATTCAGTAAAATAACATTTGTATATATATATCCCTAACCCTTTATGTAAAGGATAATGCCTGACGAGTCAATTATAAGGAATTAATGGGGAGGCATGTGTGTCCATTCACTCATGATTAGACATCTCAAAGAGCAATTTTTCACAAAACCATTTTCACTTAAGAGATCAAATTAAGATCACAAGCAATAACCCTGTTTCCAGGCTTATGCCTGAGGGTTTGCTAATACAATCATTACCATAAAAGTATTATGCATTGGTCCAAAGGGACTTGGCAAAGGGAGATATTTATAGTATTTCTAACATCAAGCTAGCAAGATTCAAGTGTAATAACATGGCGTGTAGGTTGACAGACATTAAATATAATGTGACAGTATGTTTGACAACAAGACAAGCCAGCTATCCAGTCATTGTCCCAAAATCAATACCAATATTTGTACGAACAAATTAGAGGCCATGTGTACTGCTGCGGCCTGAAGTAGTGCATGGAATAGTGTAACTTACTTCTTGTATCATGTGTGTTATAGACAGATGATGAGGCACTGAAGGACTACACTCATTGTCATTAAGATAGGACTACAACTGACTGATAACCGATTCAATAACTCGACCACACACACACACACACACACACACACACACACACACACACACACACACACACTCTGACGCATATCCCTTAATGAATGTTATTTGACACTTTCTTGCCATGTCATGATGGCGCAAGGCAAAGAAAGAATTATTAAATAGGACTGTTTTTTATCTGCAAAAACAGAAAAACAAGGTGTCCACGCTCTGCAGCACTGATGCCAAAATCATTTATCAATGTTTTTTTGGTTCATTTTATTTTGAGGGGTTCATTTAATGGAGTCAACAAATTGATTAAAAACGGTGAACACACAGTTTAACCAGAATTAGTAGGTGTCTTATTGTGACTTGATGGATACACTGCAGCCAATCAGAATCCAGTATTCACCCGATAAATACATATATACGCTGTAAAATCTTTACCATAGCTGTTTATCTCTTCCCACGCGTTGTTGACATGAGTGTGCGTTGTGCTTTTGTGTTTGCATGCACGGGATTCAACACATGCAGGTTGCATTCATCTGATCTTGGGGGACAGGTCTCATTTTCTCCATCAGTAGGATGGTATATCTGGCTGACAGAAGTATGTATCGTGGAGGACGTGTTTGTGCGGCATTGAGGTGAGGTGAGAAACAGGGAGGGACAATGGAAAGGTAGAGGGATGTATGCTGGATGACAAAAGAGTAACAGAGAGTTACGAAACTGAGGAGCTGAGGGGGGAGGTAGCAAAGTAGACTAGGTAAGTGAGGGGGAGAGGACAAATTGAATGAGAGGAAGAAAAAGGGGACGAGGTACTGGAAGAGACAGATAGGATAGTGGTAAAGACGGAGGCACTTAAGGATAGGGGTGGAAGAAAGAGAGACAGACAGTGAAAAGGGGAAAGTAAATTGACTGCCGCATGTCACATGGAAACAGTCCCTAATTGGCCAATCAGCCGACCCCAGATTGAGCCTGCAGTTTTCTCTGACACTGCAAGAGCACCTGTACCATACTGACAAGCACACGCACATCAGACAAACGTGCACACACACACACACACACACACACACACACACACACACACACACACACACACCTTCAACCATAACACCTGCCACCATTACCACCTCTTCATCTTCTCCCTCCATTTCTGACATGTACTTTTAAGAAAGACCTCTGACAGCAGGGAACTGACAAAGAGGGAGACAGAGAGATGGATGGAGAGATCGTGTAAAAGAGAATGCTGTCTTTATTTTCCGGTGGGAGTAAGTCATCAGCTTTGCTCTGTAACTTTTCCAACCAGCAAATTAACCATTACTTGAAACATTACAAAATTGAAATGAACTAACATTTCTGTCCGAACATTAAGTGGTTTTGGATTTATTTGTGAGGATGAATTTCTTCTCAACAATATATAATTAAGTCACCTCAAGATGTTATCAGGATATATATTTTAAAAAAGGAAGGGTCATTACGCCATTGTGGCATCATTCTAATTAGACAAAGGTCCACATTTTAAAAGGCAAACAAAACTTGCCAATAAGCACCATCTCTAGCTGGCTAACGTCAGCCCTCTTGAATATTATGAAATATAATTGACAGTTTTATGGTTGGTCGGTTACTGATAACAAAAATGCTCTATTACAATCAAATAAGTGTAGAATACAACCGGCTTGGCAGCAATGTGAGTTCAGTGACGTAATGATCCTTCCTCCTGAATATGTATCTGATTTTATAGGATTTTCCTGTTTACAAACAACAGAGCAATATTAACATTTATTTGGAGTCCAATATTTACTCACCTGTTAGCTCTGTTTTAGTCTTTTAAGACCGGTGTTTGTGACCCAACGTGTTGTTCAGCTCCTCACAGGATGCTGGTGGTTCAGACATAAACACATTATTGCTGACTAAGATGAATTTCCGTGTGCACTTTGGATGATCCAGCTGCTCTGCGAGGTAAAATTCCACCCTCCGATCTACAAATTCCTTGTCTATCTCACCGCTGATGCTTCAAAACTCAACTGCGAACTGTGTTGAGTTTCATCACGTCATGCACAGTTTCACCATATATGTTTGAAATAGGATATGGCTTTTTTTTCTACAGGTTTAAATAATGCAACAGTCCTGAACTAGCATGTTAGACATATGCTGTAAAAAAACATCTCAGACACGCCCGGCTGTTATCTTTGTGCAACTCAAAAACATGTCCAAAATAGCTTTACTTGTTTGCTTGGTGAATACATGACAGTATGCTTGAAGGATCCTCAACTAGACAAGAGAGAAGTGTTTTTTTGCTTGATTCTTTGCTATTGAAAACACACACACACACACACACACACACACACACACACACACACACACACACACACAGAAAGTACATATGGTTGATTTCTTGGTAGGAATGAGGCAGAAAGCAGACCCAGTGTTGTTGTGATCTCTGGGTAAATGGCCTCTGGTATCACTTTACTCCTCTGAATGTACGGACACACACACATGATCACACACATGATCACACACAATAGATATCCATACTGCTACAAAGGTTGATGAATAATTCTAAAGTACAAGGCATACGCACAGATCCATGGTCCTTCCTGCCACACATTCATACACACACACACACACACACGCACACACACCACACACGTACACCAAAGGGAGATGAATTACTGAGAGGATGGGATCTGACGTAACCCATAGTGGAAGTAGGTCACATGGGGGGAGACAGGTCATCAGGGAAATAACAGTGCAGTTGCACTACCTTCTCTGTCTGTATCCCCCTCTCAGGATCATTGTCTTTTTCCTTCTCTCCTCTCATCCTTCCTATCGCCTTATTTTTCTCGTTCTCTATAACACTTCAGTCTCAATTATTTCATCAGCAAGACTACTAAAAGCCAATACTGTTGCTCAAGCTGCATTCAAAATGTCGGCTTCCAATTCAGAAAAACAGATGCAAGTCTGAAGTTGATCTTTTCATGAACCTGAAGATTCAGTCTTTTCCCTTTATGTCTCTCGCTGTGAAAATACATTTAGTCAGTTAATTTCTATAGAAAGTCGATATGGAACCGGGATTTCCGTTTTGCGTTCCTTGTTTTTAAAACCTCATCCTGCATAACATTAACATTTATAGTAATGTAAGTTACTACTACTAAAAATATCCTACAATATGGCAAGGAAACCAAAAGCTTATACACCTGTGCTGTTAGTTGATGTTCAGATGATAACTTCTGAACCTATAGACGGTGTAGCAGTTCCCTTCTAACACATATCTATGAGGCTGATGACCGCTGATAATGCCCATTCGAAGTGGTGCATATATGCTTTTAGCTTCCTTTCGAGACACTATTTCTCACAATTCCAGGATTATCCAAAGGAAAAATGTCACCGACTTGACAGATTTAGGGTGGTCTGTGGCTATATGTAACACTAGCAGGACAGCAGAGATTACAGCTAAAAAGTTGACCTTCCAACGGACTGAAGAAAGCAACAATTAGTATTGCACTCGCTGGTAAATGTTCATGGGAGCTGTGTTTTTTCTTTTAAATGCTATCAAATTAATCACAAAGGATTACAATTCTAATAGCGGGAGCTGTAAAAGATATTGATTGATCTTGAAATATGGATAGTAAACCCCAGGAACGTGTCACTTTTTCAAATGAAAGAACCGCTCGATGAAAGATTGTATTGACTTACTGGAGCTAAGCAGCTGGCGTCAGGACTTCAGCTCTCTGCCGGCCTGATGATGTGAGCATCTCTTTGCTCTTTCCTCTCCTCTCTGTCTCTTTTATGCTTTTTTTGTTTTTAGGAACAACCTGAACCTGCATCAAATCCCATCCTCACCCTCATTATCTTGGTAATATTTTCCTTAATTTTTGTATTTGTCATACCTTACATTTGGCGCTGTATAAAGTCACAACCCTCGACAAAAAATTGCCCTCCAATTCCAACTGACACATGCATGCATACACTAGTGTGACTGTCTATACACATGCAGTAATTAAGCCATCTGGATATCAGACTAGCTAGCTTGGCCTTGGGGTGGAATGACAGCAGTGGTGTGGTGTGTGTGTGTGTGCATATGACATTTCTGTGTTGTGTCTCTATGACGTGGCATAAGGCCAAGCTACTGGCTGCAGCAGTGAGATTCTGTCTTTACTCTCTATCACTCTGCACTAATCCAATTGTCCAAAGAGAGAGAGAGAGAGAGAGAGAGAGAGAGAGAGAGAGAGAGAGAGAGAGAGAGAGGGGGGAGGTTCTACAACTGGCTGCTCTCCAATTCTAAATGGGAAGTTGGATGGGAGTATCTATTAGAGGATGAGAGTATACAATAAACACACACACAACCACCACTCCCACACACACATGCAAACACACACACATGGAAAGACATGCACTAACACGCCCACAAGCTTTACACAGGCACATACACAAGCACTCATTCACACACATCCACGTATTAGAGACACAACATAGAGCGCAAGTGCATGCACGCTCACAAAAAGAATTAACATCTCGCCAGTCGTGGCAGCATGAAATCAAAGGGGACAAAAACCTGTGGATGCATGAACCCAGATGCAATTAGAATGACAAAATGACTCAGCCATAGCACTTTCTGCTCTCTCTCTCTCTCTCTCTCTCTCTCTCTCTCTCTCTCTCTCTCTCTCTCTCTCTCTCTCTCTCTCTCTCTCAGTACAGTTCTTCAGCAGCCCTTGTTGATGGCGTGGCAGTTATCTTGAGGTCTGAGTGTTCTTGGAAAAGCATTTCTCCTTTTGCTGGAATCCAGGTCCCACAGTGCCATCTGCTGGACAAATCCTTTTCTAGTGGCTTCATAACAGTCTCTCATAATGGATCACGCGATGCATTCAATATTAAGTTGTGCATGCATTGTGAAATGATTGGGTGAATAAATATGTTATGTGTAGTTTTCATATATTTTATCTTATAGGTAATAGAACATTTTGCCAGTAGCTTGCGTACTGTACCTGTGAACATAAGTTGAATACAGAGTGCTAACACTTTTTCAGTTTTGATCAACACTTTTGCATTTCCTGTCATGATACGTCAAAATGTCTGCTTTGGACAAAAGTCTGTGTGTCTGAATAATTTTGGAACGATAAAGGAACAAGATGCTTTTACAATTAAACATTTACACATTGCAAATTGTCAGTAATGTACAGACTGATTCCACAATTTCTTTTAAAAATGTGCAACTTAAAAGGAGTGTTGCCACCAAAATCACCATACCTTGAATAGGCAAACCAGTCACAAATAAGTCACAACTGTGTGTAATGTGTGTGTTATTGAAAACATATACACATATTGACTAATTTATAAATTACATAAAATAAATGCATTAATCCAGAATTAACAGGCTATCGAATTTCTCTCATGTCCTCTCATCATTTAAACAAACAGAATATACTCCAGCCTTTCATATTAGATTCAATGTTATAGGCTGCAATTATCAGAACAACACAAACATGCAGGCTCCCCCATGTGGCTATCTGCATGTGTAGATATAAATCTAAAATGAGACACTAGGGAAGACGTTCTGAAAATCAATTTGGCTACCGTGAATAAATTATCCT
The DNA here is from genome assembly GCA_038501785.1 of Myoxocephalus aenaeus. Taxonomy (NCBI): domain Eukaryota; kingdom Metazoa; phylum Chordata; class Actinopteri; order Perciformes; family Cottidae; genus Myoxocephalus; species Myoxocephalus aenaeus. The sequence goes on from JBAMJR010000132.1 coordinate 575,417, forward strand.
GCGACCCACCTGGGGGTCCCAACCCAGTCTTTGGGAATGAGCGTTCTAAACCATCATCGTCTTCATCATTTTCAGCTAAATGCTTAGCCCTGTGATGTCCACGTGTCCTTTCTCCTCCAATTCTCCATTGAAAAGATGGTGTCAAGGTCAAGCTCTCTCTCCACTTGGCTCCACTTGCCTTCCAGCTGCATATAAATCTCCCTTCATAAGAATTGACCCCTGCAACATATGACTGCAATTAAGAAATATGAATAGAAGGACACCAAATAATAACAGAACCAACTGACTGAAAATGCTTGATATGAAATTCCTTAAGCAATAAGGTATGAGCCATATAAGGCATTCCATCATGGCGGTTTTATCACAGTGACTTGTTGTGGTGTACACAACACCTGAGCTCTGTTTATATTACAGGCTGGCCAATATCCTGTTTCCCTGACACAAGTGTGCATTGAGGGTCAGCGTGGTGTGACTTCATATGAGAGCTGACTTCATGTCAGCAAAACCCAATAACCCGACATAACATACGCCTTTGCCTTCTCAAGTCCCTGTCAAAATAACAATCAACAGATTTTGGATGCCTATAAGGAGGGAGTTTGGAGACTGTTAAGATTTTCAGGGTTCATCTAAAACCAACCAACCCTAGCATATAGGTATGACTTGTGTCACATTGACACAAAAACAATGAGCAATTACCTTAAGCTTTTATCCAAAGTGACTTTCATTTTTGCTCTATACACTGTAGACATAGCAAGGGGAGCAATTAGGGGTTAAGCGTCTTGCTCAGGGACACATTGACGTGGACTAGCGGAGCCAGGGATTGAACCACCGATCCTCTGATTGAAAGTGGGGCACGCTAACCACTGAGCCACAATCACAGTCTCCCCAATTAGGGAGGAATCAGACAGTGACATGATGAGTGGAGTTGAGGTGGAAAGTAGCATTATAAATTATAATGTCTATGGGGATATGGGGCTGTGAATGCTGCTGGGATTTAGATGTGTGTGCATGTTTGTGTGTGTGAAGGAGAATATTTATGGGTGTGTGTCCATGTGTGTCTCAAGTAGACAGATGGACAGACAGCCAGAAGCTGAGACTGAGATATGGAGGTATGCAGTCAGAAAGAAGATGGAGGTATGCAGTCGGAAAGAAGATGGAGGAGAGCAGGTTTCAGGATGAAAATGATTGAAAGGCAAGCGTGGTCAACAAACAATTTAATGGCGGATTTTTTAAGTCAATAATAAGCTGGAGTTCATATTTTAACATCATATCAGTGCCACTGTTATATTTGTGTAAAATGAATTACCTGAGTAGTAATAAATGGGAAGTAGCGATCTTTTACTCTTTTTTTTCTATTACACACATCATTACCCTATGCCAAAGACATTTCTTGTTGCTAAAGATCTTCTGTCATGCATTGAAAATCTAATTTTGAAATGACACATACACTTGATGAAATACTGTGCATCCCAATTTTGCTGCTTTGTGAAATTTGAAATGTCTCGTGTTACCGCAGGTCGATATAGTTAAACAATAGTTTAATGTGTGGGGAAATACGTTTATTTGCTTTCTTGTCGAACTGTAGGTGAGAAGAGTAATACCTCTCTGATGCCTATAATGGTGGAATATAATGTGTAAACAAACATTCACTGAAACAAAGGCAAAAAGGAAACCCATGAATTTCAAGAAAACTAAACAGAAGAAAAAGAAGACCAAACCAAAGAAAGCTGGAGCTTCACAGCAAGCTACCAACTCCTCTCTCCCCTTATTCTAGTGAATGGCATTTCACTTTCTCAGCCGCACATAACTGGAAGCTACCACCTGCACTGTAATTATAGGTTGAGCGCAACTGAGCATACATCCAAATCACATAAGAATAATGAACATACCATTAATTCAAGACCTTTATGTTACTGCTGACATCTTAATCTATCTATGGGCACCCAACCATACCAATGAGCACACATATGGTAGAATGCAGAACTGAACCCATAAAACAAACTAACTACACATGCATCCATGTCATTTATACACCATCATTGATAATGTGTCAAATAAACTGAAATATAGGACTTAAATTAATAACAAAGCAGAAAAATAAACTGTTATTTTTGGGAGAAAGGCAACCTTTTCACAAGGGTCCGTCACGTGGTGCAATGGGGCCCAGAAAAACATTTTTCAACATTAGACTTACATTACAGGAGATGTCAATCCTGGGACTTCCCAGAGCAAACACTTCAATAGCTCTCATTTAAATCTCTAGGTCCTAAATGTTAAATGCATTCCTGTTCAAGTGAATGAAACGGGGTTAAAGGAAATGTGAGTGCGCTTTTCTTCATGTGGAAAGGAGTGCGGAATATCCAACTACATTAAATTTGAAAATATCTTTTTTCTTTATGCACCACTGAGCAACGTTTTAAGGAATGAACAGGGCCCCGCCTCTAAAGCTGTATCCAGTTCTCTTACTACATCCATGCCTAACATGCCTTAGTTTCCTTCCTTCACTCACACACAGCCAGTGCTGGTTGTTTATTGAGGCTTGGCCTCTTTAATGATGAAGACAAACAAGCTCATTATTAAGTGTTTGCATGTGCATGTGAGATTAAGTGCGTGTGTGTGTGTGTGTGTGATGTATCATGCATCTGCCGCTCGACAATATTTTCTCATGTGTGTCTGTAAATGAGTTGTGTTGCGGGTGTGTAGAATGTTTTTGTTGGCTTGGCGGCTGTGTGTGTATATATATGCAAATACTAACCTTTACCTTGTGAAAGCTCTGTCTCATGAGGTTAATTGCTTCATTTAGCCTTAGTTGTTGAAATTTCCCCACTTTTAAACGCAACTCAATATTCTATTTTCTCCTGACTGTGGGAGGGTAACTGTGTGTGCTCATGAGTGTATTATCGCCAAGTTAAGCCTTCATGATCATCAGCAGAGTGAGTGAGAAGGGGAGTTGCTGTACTACCCACTTTCTGCCTAATTGTCCCACCTGCACATATGGCTGCGGTGTACACTGTCATGCTTTTGATTCCTTCTCATGTGCAGCTATTATCAGATGCTCTTCATTTGCTAATCATATTTACCATAAGCGTGATGCTGTCATGGGTGAGAGAGACATTGAAACAGACAATTCTTACTCTGAAATTAAATTAACGCCTAAATGCATTTTTATCTAGAGCGCTCGTTTGGGAATAAATTTACAGTTAATGCCGTGTTTATTAGCAGAGTCATGCATGTGAATTGTGGTATAATGAGGCTTGGGAAGGGTTTGCCTAGAAAGCGCACAGCAGATGTCGGCTGTGCATACAGAGGGTGCTGCAGTTCTGATGCTGGACATAGTGGGGTGCTAAGACACAGGGGGGCAAAAGGACTCAATGTATGAGAAATGAAAAAGAGCAGTCATGGCATTACTGAAAGAAGCGTGAAATACCAAGGACGCTTCTCAAACGCTGTTATGAATCCCTCCACTTTATTTATCATCCAATGGTCACAATGTTACCATACAAAACTTCCAACATGGAACTGCATTGGAATGTGATTATTTTCAATACGCACACACACACATTCAATACCAAAACTAAATACAGCTGTTTTATCAAATAAACAGGGCAGAGGAAAAGAGACACATTAAGTGATATTAAGACATGCAGTGACAAATATAAAAAATAGACATTTCTTTTCTTTTTCTGTACAAACATACATGGACACATATAAATATATAGAAGTAAAAAAGAGTGTATTTTTAAAATGCAAAGATCAAATTGTACAGTTACATTCCATAATGACAAAACAGGAGACATAGCACGATATTCAAGTGAGTTTGCCTTTTTCCACAGAAACTGTACAACATTGTACACTGTAAAAGCAGAAATTAGATCACGCAACTGTTGGTTCCTCCCAGTGGAGTCTGTTCACGCTGCAGTAAACATTACAAATAAAGAAAGTGTACAGCTTTTGTTGGTGGATCTCCTTTGAAATCACTCATTCAAGCAACTTTCGGAGAGACTGTAATAACAACTGAGCAATCTGTTCTTTGAGCGCTCTGGTTTGATGCCTTTAAGTCGCCTCAATCACAACGTCAGTGCTGTGTTTTACTTTTCTCTGCGAGTCTCTCAGCACTAAGCTGGTACGAGGATATTTGGTAAAATAAACAAGACAAGCATTATAGTGAACAAGGAAACAGTCATCATAGAGTTTATATATGTTGACACAAAGAACAAGCATTTCCCAGAATGAGGTGAAACGTGAAACCATGCTATGCCTTTTCCCTCTCTAGTTCTGTCTGACGTCCTGCAGCAGTTTGTTGATCTCATGGACCAGCTCGCTAGCGTCCATGCCGGCCTCATGTCGGCTCTCACTGCGCTTGCCGCCCTGATGGAAGACGCCATCAAAGTCATCTTCCTCGTAATTCTCTGGGATTTCCTCCATGGCTGGCAGCCATTTGAGGTGTGGCGGCTGTCCGTTGGTTGAGGTGGAAGTGGAGTTGGAGTTGGAGGACGATGAGGAAGGAGAGGAGGAGACATGATTGGTTCCGGTTGATCCACTTCCAGGATTTAGATAGTGGGTATTGGCCGCCCATGCAGCCACACCTGGGGGGTAAGCTGGACCTTTCCCACCTGGCAACAATCCTCTCCGGTTGTCTTGAGGGACAGCATTGTTACTATGGTTACCTGCAATGTTTCCCCCACGCCCACTTCCTCTCTCAGTGGTTGACGAGGAAGAGGGTGGGCTTGTTTCAGTGCACTCAGCATATGAGTCCATATTAGGGGGCAGGAGCCGCTGGAACACAGAGTTCATCTCAGTGAGGAGGGAGCCAGCCCCTCCTCCTGACACACAAGCATCACTTCCTCCTCCGGGGACATCTCCCTCTGCGCCCTCCTCTTCGTTCCCAGACTCTTTGCCAAAAGTGGAGAAGCTCTTGCGCCGCTCCGAGTCAACGGAGGATTGGTCATCGTCAACCTGAGGCTGCTGGGTGGACTCCTCCCCGGGGATGTACATGTTGTTGCGGTAGTCACAGGAAGCCGGCGAGGACATGGGGGGCATCCAGCACTGGTCAGAGTGTCCCAAGACGCGACATTCATCCGTGCACAGTCTCATAGCTAAATCAAGACAAAAAAGGACATGGAAAGAGTGAGGCGCTGATCCAACCGCAGAAAACGTTTGAATACTTTTCATAACATACACTGTACATGGAACAGAACAATAAATAGAGAAGGGAAATGGAATGACTGCAAAACAAAGCTACTCAGATAAATCAGATGTTGAAACCATGGGGTTTCTTAAAAAAATAAAAAAAATAAAAAATACAGTGATTTTGTCTAAATATCAATTCATATTTCTCCTTCGAGGACCAGATTGGTGGTATTTACAGCTTACAGCACAAATAACCTTGTAGTGCCAGGTATGGAAATAATCACAAGAACTAAATAATTAGATGAATAATTGTAAGATCCCACATAAATTGCATTACAGGTAGATGCTAATGTAATATTTGGCTGCTCTGCCAAGCATGCCTGCCTCTCCCGACTACGCAGCTGAGGCAGGGATTTGCTTGTTTAGTTCCTTTGTCATATCTAGCATGAATAGCCACATTTGCCTATCTAAATAGAAAAATCTAAACAAATTAAATCTATTGAAGAGAAACAGGGATAATCCTCCTTTTCGGCCCATTATCTCCTTCCCACCCTCCTTTTTTCATATTACCATGAGATATAGAGGACGGGAAAGGGAGGGGTGTAACACCTCCAAATCTTTCTCAAATGGAGAAAAAACTGAGATAGAGAAAGACTGCCCATGTCCACCACCCCTCCCTTTATCCATCTCAATAAAGATAGAGAATACATTAACAAGTACAGAGGAACGAGAGATGCTGAGGATCTCTCAGGCATGTAGGAGAGAGAGTGAGCGAGGGACAGACTAAGTGAGGGAGAGAGAGAGAGAGAATAACATAATTCTAAAAGCAATTACTATGAATTCTCCTCAGTTCAGACATGAAAGCGCACCACTGTCACTCACCATGGGGAAAAAAAGAGGAAGAAAAGAAAAAGAAGGAAGGACAAAAAAAAAACTGTACTGAGACGCATACCGATGAGTGACAGGCGAGTCATCTCCGCTCCGGGGAGGATTTTACAGACACAACTCTAACTTAGGGGCAGATAACACACACACACACACACACACACACACGCACGCAATAACACAAACAGCTAGACACACTGTAACCTCTCTCAGTGTGATAACGAGCGTGGAAATGAGGGCTCTGTGGAAGAATGGGGCTGAGTACAATGGGGATTGTATTGCCAACAGGGAGCATTGAGTGGCTGTACAGACAGGTGTACAGACACATAATGGGCTTTGGCCTGGTGCTATCCATGGTGCTGAAATGTGTCAGGCAGGAGGTACATTAGAGGGCTGGGTGTGGTCTGGGGGAAGATAGCTCGGGTTAATGCACTGCTAGTTCATTACGTCTCAATCTTCTAATTTCTAAGAGTTCAGGATTAAGAAGCTTTTGATCAAACTCTTGTTGAAAAGTTTGATGTCGATAGGACTATCATTATCGGAGGAACTGGGCTCTGATAGTGGCCGATGGCTGCGCAGCCGCTACCACTCAAAAGGCATGGAGGCGCCAGACACATAATGAGGTCCACAGGAAATATCTGTGTGCATGTGAGTAATTGAATTGGCTCTCTTCATTCTGCTCCAGACTATCATTATATCTTGTCAACCTCTCGATCAACCCTTGACAAAATCCATGATGAAATATGACTTCACACATTTCTTTTGCAAGAAACGATATAGCTGAGGTGCGACTGTGCTCTGAAGTTGAGGTGATATTGAAGTGTGAGGGTGCAGAAGGTGTTAGGTATGTGATTCAGATGGATAGAGCCAATTTGGCAAGTTGTGGTAAGGAGGGTGCAAAACTGGGGTGGGGGGTTGTGCAGAGACAGGATGGGATGGTTACCTGGGTGGAGTCGATGGTGCATTTCGAGGTGGATCAGGTCAGAAAAACCCTCCCCCAGCAGCAGTCTGTCCACGGGGGATTCCCGACCCATGTCACAGTCACTGTCTCCTGCCTCGCTGTCCCCACGGCCACTGTCCTTCAGGCTGAACTTGTCCATGTCTTGTAACGCATACCTGAGGGGGGCAAAAAGAAAAAAAAGATTACAAATACATATGAGTACCACTTCGTCGGAGATACTGTATCTGAAAAACAATGTTGCAAGTTCACCTTTTGCATATAGAAAGCAGAATGCATTGTGTTTTACAGGCTGATAGAATCAATCTGTCTTCAGATGGGACTAATGACAAATAAATCCATCATATCAAACTTAAGGCTGCATCTGGAATGTCAAATCTCTACGCAAGCCTTGGCCAATAAATCCTACCTGCAGGTAGGTCCCATCAATAAATCTATCACAACAGCCACTGGGGGCATCAATAAATCTATCATCCAGAGATCATAAGGGGATATATTATGATGAAAGTAATGATGGATGCACACTTTCCAACTTGAGCTCAATTATTTGAAGAAGAGTAGCAAGAGAATTGTTGTGACCTTCAGACAAATGAGTTGCATACTTTTGAACTGAATGATATTGGCATGACACAAATTGGAATATGACAAAAAAATACATTTAAGCACCATAAAACCATGACCTACATGTAACTGACCAACTGACAGGCGAAACTTCACACAGGTTGTTGGAACATGTAATACATAATGAAAAACAAGTGGTTTGAAAAGTAAACAAAGGGTCATCTTTTAGGAGGGGGACTGAGGGATATGGGCAAATTACCTGTAGCTGCGGGAGTATTTGTTGCCACGGAAACTGGGTCTGGGCTGGTACTGGCCCTGATGGAGCATGGACAGAAGCTGTGAGACTTGCTACATCCAAAAATAACAAAACAGACAAAAACAAAACAAAAAGAAACAGAAAAGGGGGGGATGAATAACAGATGGGAAATTAAGGAGGGGGAAAAAAAGCAGACAAAAAGACAAAATAATGGATGAGTAAACACAAAATGGATGATGGAGAGGCTGCTGAACATGGATCAGACAAAATGGATGATGTTGGGTGGGGGGCTAGTTGAATATGGAGACATATGAGGTTTGAGTGGTTATGATGGAGGTAACAGGGTGCAAACAAGGTCAAGACAAAGACACATCTAATCATCAACAGTTTTAATGAGAGGCCGTGTGAACTACAGGGCAGTGTTCAAGTCACTGTCGCACATGGAGATGAGTTCATTTGCTCAAATATATAATAATGTGTGAGGATGAGATAGCTGGTGTGTTTGAGAGAGTGTGTGAATGAGAGAATCTGAGAGAGAAAATTTGAAAAGTGGCTGAGGGACCACAATTGAAATGTTGTGTTAATAGTTTACGTGTGTGTGTGTGTGTGTGTGTGTGTGTGTGTGTGTGTGTGTGTGTGTGTGTGTGTGGTGTGTGTGTGTGTGTGTGTGTGTGTATGTCTGTGAGTGTGTGTGTGTGTGTGTGTGTGTGTGTGTGTGTGTGTGTGTGTGTGTGTGTGTGTGTGTGTGTGTGTGTGCTCACCTCCACTGGTGGAGTTGCATGCGCCAGCTCCAGTGCAAAGCTCTCTGGAATGTGATTGGACGAGATGGTCACCAGGCTGTTTAGAGATTGGCGGCTGTGGTGATTCTGCCGGCTCCCCATCTGGGCTCGGTCCATCGGGGGCGTGGACGAAGGCGAGTGGTGGTGAGCTCTGATTGGCAGGGTGCCGTTCACTGTCGGAACCAGGGTGATATCGCCTTTGTGGATTTGGCGCGAGGGCTTCTTGGGATGGTGCTGGTGGGTCGATTCCGCTACCCGGCAGTTGTAGGAGTGCCGTGTGTCCTTCTTCTCCCGGTTACAGCGAGCAGCAAACACCACCATGATGACCAAGAGCACGGTGCATATGGCCCCCAGGGAGATGATGATAATCAGGGATGCATCAAGAGGAGATTCCCCCTGGTCCATCACCTGGACGTGGTTCTCCATGTTCTCATAGAGGGTGATTTTTATTGCCGCTTTCGCACTGAGGCTCTCCCTTCCATGATCTCTGACCATGACCGTCAACTCTGCGTGCTCATGGGGGAAGTTCTCCAGGCTGGCATTGGCGTGGATTTCACACGTTCTTGGGTCAATCATGAAGAAGGCCTCTTCGTTGCCACTGACAATAGAGCAAATGAGCTCAGCGTTGACCCCTGTGTCGCGATCAGTCGCCCTGACCGTGGTTACTAATTGTCCAGCCTCTGTGAACTTTGATGCGGGCACATCAGCAGTGAAGTTCCACAGCTGGGGGACCACGATGACTGGAGGGTTGTCATTCTCATCCAGAATATTCAGAATCACTGTGGCGTTGCTGAGCAGAAGTGGTTTCCCTGCGTCTTTGGCTTGCACAACAAAGGTGATGCGACTAACATCTTCGCGATCAAATGTACGCAGGGCATATATGGCACCATTGGAGGGGTCAATGGTGACGTAGGTGGAGATGGAGCTCCCGTGAACAGAGTTCTCCAAGATGGAGTAGCTCACCTGTCCATTGGTGTCCAGATCAGGGTCAGTGGCCATGATGGAGGTCAGATACGCTCCAGGAGCATTGTTCTCCGATTTGAAGATCTCATATTGTCCCTTCTCAAAACGTGGTGGGTTGTCATTTTCATCAGTCACATGCACAGTGAAATGTTTGACAGTAGAGAGACTCGGGGTTCCTTTGTCCTCAGCCACCACTGTCAGACTGAACTCTGACCTCTTCTCTCGGTCCAGAGACACATTGGTCAAAATCATGTAGTTGTTCTCGTAGGACTTCTGCAGTTTGAAATATCCTTGACCGTGAAGTTTACACTCTACCTCTCCATTCAACCCAGAGTCCAAGTCCTCCACCCTCACCAAAGCTACAAACGTGTCCAAGGGGGAAGCCTCCGAGATGTAAGCTGCGTCCCCGTTCCCCTGAGCGGACATGAGATTGATGCTGATGTCTGGTTTATTGTCGTTCACATCGACCAGTTTGACCTGGATCTTGCAGTGAGCTGGCATGGAGTTGGGACCCATGTCCTGCGCTTGAACATCAATGTCGTACGAGTTAACGGCCTCATAGTCCACGCGCCTGATGAGGGTCAGCCGACCGCTGTCGGGGTTAATCTTGAACGTCTCCATTATTTTGGGCGACACGTGACTGCTGAATGAGTAGATTATTTTGGCGTTCGTGCCATCATCCGCGTCAGTGGCGTTTAAGTCAATGAGCAAAGTGCCAACAGGTGCATTTTCCGCGAGATTAATGACATATGATGACTTGTCAAAAATTGGGCTGTTGTCATTTGAGTCAGCAACACTGATTTTGAGAAGGGTCGAACCGGTTCTCGAGGGAACGCCCCTATCAGAGGCTGTGTATTGAAGTTCATAACCGGAGCGCACCTCCCGGTCCAGCTCCCTGAGCACCACCAGCTCTGCATATTTAGCCCCGTCAGCCCTGGACTGGATGTCGATTTTGAAAAAGTTGTTGGGCTCTAAGGCGTACGTGTAGAGCGAGTTCTCCCCGACATCTGGGTCCGTGGCGCTGTCCAGGGGAATGCGCGCTCCCACGGCCGCGCTCTCGGAGATGTCTATGGGGATCACGGCGCGGGCGAACTGGGGCGCGTTGTCGTTGATGTCCAACACCTCCACCTCAACGTGAAACAGCTGCAGATGCTCCGTGGGGAGCGTCAGCACGTCGAATTGAATAGAACAGTTGAGATTCTTTTCGCAGAGTTTCTCGCGGTCAATCTTGGTCCTGATGGTGATTTCTCCGTCCTGCTCGCGCACCGCGAGGGACGACGAGCTCCCTCTTGCCATAGCTCTGAAGCGGAGCGACACTGAGCTCGGAAGTTTAGCAAGAACATCCGCAACATCGTCCCTCAAACGGGCAATGACCGTGCCAATCTTCTGCTCCTCGTGAACCTGATATTTGAGTGTCTTACCGGTGACGTGTTGTGTTGCCAGCGTCAAAACAGCCAGAAATGTCCACATTTTTGCCAGAAATAGTCCATTCATTTTTCCTGGTTCCATTTTTGTTGCAGTCACAAACAGATCACAAATAATAGCTCCAAAATGCAGCACAGGTCAATACCAGTTTCAATTGACTAAATGCGGTGCTCCCTCAATCAGGAGCTGCATGTCTCTCGCCGCGGAGCGAAGGAGGGAGAAAAAAAATCAAATGTTAAACGAAGCTGGCTCAAGTTGTTCTAATTTCCATTAAAAAAAAGAAACATCCAAATTTGGAGCTATCTGTTCTTCCTTGTCATACAGATCTGTTGCGCGCATCCAGTGTGCGGGAGAACCAACTGAGCCACGGAAAATCTGTGCGCCTTTCCTCCCTCTCTTCCTTGCGTCTGGTCTGTGCGCCGTGCGCTCTGCTCAGCTCCCTCTCTCCGTTTGAGGTGCCTCTGCACACAGACTTGCCCAAAATAACCCGCCTCAAACCAACTAGTTGTACAACAGCTACGGCCCCCTTTTCACATCCCACGAAAGACAAACGCTTCTTGAATCAAAAGCTGGCTGGTGGCCACTCAAACTCCAGAGGAGAGGAGAAGGAGGCGCAAGAGAGGGGGAGGAAAAAAGAGAAAGTGTGCGTGTGTGAGAGAGAGAGAGTGTGAGGGGGGGGGGGGGGTTAAACCGCCCTTAGGGGTTCACTCTCCCCACTTTTGAGAGTAACGACCATGCGCCTACAATGAACAGGGGAGAAAATAAACTCTAGAAAAAAAACATTCATTCAAAAAGATTAACCTGCCGTTTTTCACTGCTATAAAACCACAGGAAGGTTTACGAGTTTCTCGCTTCGGGTCTGTTCACCCCAGACAGCTTGGAGACACACACAGTCTCCATTCGCATTCGACACGACTGATATAGTCGCCTCAATCACCAGCATTGTCAGCCACTACCTTTCAAGCCTTGAAAGGCACACTTTTGATATATAACATATAACCCAGACCAGCCTTAAACAGCTGTCATAACTCACTGACGCACTGCTGCCCTAGTTGGCATTAGTGTGTGAGCATGCCATGAGCTTACACTGCATCTAGTCTTCCTGTGGTCGTGCAAGTGGCAGCTGACTACCCTCGTCTTCATGCACAGGCACTTTGTTGTAGATGTTTAAAAAAAACAAATTCACATGCGTCTCATCTGTGTCTGTCTGTGGGTGAGAGTATAAGCCGGGTAAGCTGTGTGGCAAATCGCGTTGAAAGAGAGCCGGACTCTAATGAATGCCTGTAAAGAGTTGGTCACGCCGAGGAACAGCTCCGTCCCCGCGTGCACAAATCTGTTCAACATCACTTCAAACTCCCCGCAGGATGGGCTTTTTGATAACAAGCACATGCAGCATCCAAAAACACGCCAGCTCGGGCGAGCATTTAAAAAAAAAAAGAGTCTCAGTCATGTAAATGCGTATTTGCACACACGCAGGGAGCAGGGAGAGAAACAAATGAATGAAGAATCGCAGGGAGAGAAGGAGTAAGAGAGAGAGAGAGAGATCTAAGGTTTAACGAATGTGCACAACTGGGACCGTGCATTCTGGAGACCATCTGGCACGGTTTGTTTGGCACCAGGACCCGGTGATTACCAGCCGACCAAACAAGACTCCAGCGGAGTCCCGAACCCCAAACCACTGTGAGGAAATGAGTTGTCATGGAGGATTGGAGAGTACCAAGCAGCTTTCCCAGATCCATTCACACATTGTGCTTGTGTGCGAGTCAAAGAGACAGCGAGGTAGAACATGCGCTCAACTAATAGGGACTTTAGTTATTGCAATAACAAGTTACTAAAACCCCTCACGGATATCCAAAGCTGAAGATGAGACTGTGACCATCTGGAGCAGAACTCCAAGAACACAAGCTTCCCATGAAGAAGACTAAACTCACAACTGTCCCGCTCATCCTCACTGTTCGCGTAGCTAAAGTAATTTCCCTGGAAATACTTTCAGAATCATTTTTCGAAAAACATGATTAACCTTAAGAATTAGATACATAATCTGCAAAATGAATAATTTACCACCAGCTGCAACCAACTGTTTGCATGATAAATGCGCTATAAACCATCTCAGGACTTGATGATGTTATCAATTTGAAACAGGTTATTCAGTGTGGGCTGATCTTGTTTAACACAACCCATATGCACATCTTCTAAAGCCGTAGTAAACAATAGCTTATTAAATATTCCAAACGTGAACGGACACCAACCACAAGCTCTTTATAAAAAATAAAAAAATTGGCGGAAAACCTTTATTCCCACTCCCAGTGTCTATTCATGGTCTGGGTCATGTCTGCAAAATGTTTGCATTCACTCCTCCTTTGCACATATTTTACCATAGTGCGCTTGGTATTTAAACAGGTTTGATACGGGAGCCCAACATTTCCAAAGCTCCAAATCCTCACAATGCAGTAATGCAATTACTCCCTGCGTCCCAGAGAAGCTAATCACATTTGGAGAACAAAGTCAGCTCCGGAGTTTATGGAAGAAGGGAGCAAAATAAAGAGACAGAGTTGGAAGAGGTGGGGGTGCACTGGGGTCTTAAACACTGCGCAGAATACAACAATTAATGTATAGAGGGGGTATAATCTAAGTAAAAAGCAGATGGAGCCTTAATACACTTAGGCACGCTACATAACCAAGGGAGCCGAACAAACATGGCTTTCTAGTGCTGAACTCCGTATAATTAAGCTGAAAATATGCATCCTCTGCAGCAGGTGCAAAGACCCTATGTCTCTTTGGATTTAGTACTTTTTTATTTTACTTTTCCTGCTTCCAGCTCCTCGAAGATAATTTCATTGATGTAGAGGCGGCTCTGAAGCCCAGATCAGCGTCTCCACAAATGCACGCGATCAGCACAAACAAACAAACAAACAAACAAAACAGCTCGAACGCCTGGGCGCCGCTCTGCTCATTATTGCCTCTGTGTGTCCGGGCCTTGTAGCCATAAAGTGAGAGTGTGAATTAAACGTCTGTCGTGAACATTCATGACAATCGTCGCAATATTCTCTCTCTCTCTCTCTCTCTCTCTCTCTCTCTCTCTTCCCCCCCCCCCCCCCCCCCCCCCCCCCCCCAATCTCCCTCCCCCCCAAGGCGATAGGAGCAGCAGGTGGAGCGCTCATATAAACGCGCCTCTGGACGCCCGGTTCGGATTGGAATCGAGTGGAATGTGGTTGTGTGCGAGCGCGCGCACGTCGCGTGACAATGCTGCTGGTTCGGTTGTAAAGGCACGCGAGCATCTGTCGCCTCGTCTGCCCGTCCATTGTCACTTATTCAATTAGCAGCGATTTGGTGGATTCCATTCCAGAGGGGAGGAGTAGGAGCACAGAGAGCGACTGGGAGTTTGCTTTCACTGCTGCTGCTGCTGTAGGGAGAAGCTGATACCTCCCCCCTACACACACACACACACACACACACACACACACACACACACACACACACACACACACTCACACACGCACGCACGCACACACGCACACGCGCGCACCACCACTCCCATTCGAGCAATGATTGTCATTCATCCGAGTCTCTTCTTAACTCTCCCCCCTCTTCTTTGCTTTCATTAGGGGTCCATTGAGCTTTATTACTTTATGACTCGTTGGCCACCATTGTGTGTGTTGTGTGTATCTGAGCGAGCAGACAGGAAAGAGAGCACTGCCTTGTTCTTGCTCGCAGTGCATGCGGTGATCACACTCTGAGCGCAGCATATTGCAAGCGATGTCAACAGTTGGGCGACAAATTTATAGCCCAGGCAGAACCATGGGGCAAAGAAAGAATGTGTCTGGTCACCTTTAAAGTGCGCATTACTGCACTGCTCTGCTAGTCCCGCAGCCCGGCACCCAATGAAAAGAACAGGCTGTTATTGCTTCTTTTTTTACAGACTTTACAGACTTATGCGCTCGGAGAGGTGTATAAAATATTCATACCTTCACTCTGCAGCACCAGTACAAAGTGTCATTTTAACTCTGGCATGGATATATTGTATGGTTGACCAATGCATTTACTATTCTATTCCATTCTCCTCTTGAGGACCGTGGTGACTTTGTGAACTGTCAGCGCTTTGAGTTTTGGCTGTTGCAGTCCCACAGAAGAACTTTTTTTCTGTGTTGTCAAATCAAATGAGAATCTCCTTTTCTGTTCGATTGTAGTGTTTGGGATGGTTTGTTTGCATGACATGAAGGAGCAGTTTGGGTGTCTAATCATCCAGTCATTCTTTCCTTGGCCTCATTCTCTCTCTCTGATTCATACCTAGCTGACCTAATGTACACAAACATACACACACACGCGCACACACACACACACACACACACACACACACACACACACACACACACACACACACACACACACACTTGATATGACTGAATGGCAGTGACATCAAGGTGCTTTGCCCCACCAAGACATGGCACAGAGAAACACAAAGGCTTCACAAACAATCAGCAGCACAGCACTCAGGACTGAACAACTCTCTCTCTCTCTCTCTCTCTCTCTCTCTCTCTCTCTCTCCCTTTTAATTCCTTATATTCCTTATATTCTTTCAGTCATACCGTGAAAGATAATTCCAAGAATAATTGCTGTCAAGTGGAGACACAGTGACATCGCTATAAGTCAGATGTGGCAAGCAACATTTTTTTCTGAAATTGCACTAATGGACACTTTTAGGACAGGAAATCTGTGTTCACACACCTTTGCCAACAATTGGAGAGGGATTTTTTTAAAACACATTTGATCATCATCAGATTTTGTATTACTTTCATTCCATGTTTAAATCTCATATATAGCCTTTTACAGCTGACATCATCAACAATATGCACACATGTTGGTAATGGAAGTGGCGCTTTGCTCCAGCTATCCAGACAATTAAAACTTGTACCTGCTTCGACATGTCTGGTTGTTGGTTGATCGGTGGTCTGAATCGATATCCCAAAGGTGGACTCAAGTTCTACAGAATTCAGAATTATAGCACACAGATCTGGAAGTCATTATGTTTAGGTTGCATTTGGTCTTCTGTGGTTAATAATGTTGCATAGCTTGACAAGCTATTGTTATAAACTGTTCACCCATTGTCAAAAAGTCATCAATGAGATACATCAACATGTGCACAAGACAAGAAAAGGAAAAAATATGAATAAACAAAAATAAAGAATACATAAATAAACTGCCAACAGAACAGTTGTACCGAGTGCTTAAGAGTGCTATGCATTATATTTTGAGGGATCATAAGGTATTATCTGGGTTTAATCACTTAACTTAACCCAAGTTTCAATTAATCAGAATGGCATTTTTTCTTTTTTCTTCTCAAGATTTAGACAAGAATGACAGGTAAAACGATTATCTTATTTTAGCATACATATTGAAAACAAGGGAAAACATCTACACTGGCTCTGTTTAAATATAAAACATACCTGCCAGCACCTGTGAAGCCCTGGAGTCTCCGCTGGTTGGTGACTGCAAGGCGCTGACCAGACTAAAACTTGCCATGTTTTACATTTCCGTTGCTGTATGAATTAAACACACATCTTTTATCTATCGCATCTGTGCCACATCCCTCATACATCCATTGTAGTTGGTTTTGATGTTGTGCTTAAAGTGGAAATTACTATTCATTTAATGTTGATTCAATGTCATTACACAACCTATCAATACATTCTAATATCCGCAGAGATGGGTGTCAATTTGGTATATTATCTTGACTCATAGATGGTTTCATTTTTTGAGATAAGAGAACCTTTATACGGTTATGTTGCAATTCACTGAGGAATTATGAATTGCAAATTAATATTAATTAGGAGGGATCTTGAGAGCCCTGAGCTCCGTATCCTTTACTAATGCCTTGCAGGAGTCACCTTGAATTAATGGAGAAAACAGACTTACGGCCTCTTAGTCTGAATGCCATCACATGACACATCTGCCGGTGTGTGTGTGTGTGTGTGTGTGTGTGTGTGTGTGTGTGTGTGTGTGTGTGTGTGTGTGTTCATGCACCGTCGGCCCTGCGAGTGTGCGCCTTCTTGTGTCAATAGCCAAGCATGTGTTTGTGTGTTTTGATTGACCGTGTTGTTGATTTGTTGGGAACTGCCTTTTCCCTGATACGCTGTCTGTCTACAGCTGATGACTGACAGCTAATTTGTGGTCCAGAGATTAGTGTTTTAGAAAAGGAACTCTTCTGGAGATGCGCCACATCCAAACTGAATTGGTCCCATTTGGTAGAATTTCTTTGACAGAACATGTGTGTCAGGCTGGTAATGAGGACAGGCCAAGCTTTTACACAGGGAGGTCGACCATCATCCCCAAGATGATGTTTTGAACACACAGTGACAGCTGCTTTTTGAACATGTCACTGGACTGGTGTGTCGGAACATTTGCATTAGCACTTCTTAAGGACTGCAGGGAAAACAACTTATGAGTGATGCAAAGACAGACGTTTTTTTCCCCGGCAGAGTGGTTTTGATTAAGAACTTGTAATGAGGTCGAGGTCAGGTGCATGTAGCCGCAGCAGACTCAAAAATAAATACAAGAGTTTTGCTCGTTTTCCCATCATGTTTGAAATCGGAAATGTTAGCTTGTAAAGTTACAGTGTTAAAAAAGCAGAGCAAATAGCGACATCAGCCACAGCGCACACAGCCTAACTGAAACCAGAAATCCTTGGAGACACACACACCCAACCCACACACACATATAAACACAACATAACTAGTTCCAGAGCCTTGCTTGCACACTTCAGACTCTAATAGGTGGAGGTTCATATAGGTGGGAAACCAGAAACAGAGAAAGTGCTGCAGCATTGCCTGATCCGGGTGACACAAAGACCTCATTGTTTCCTCTGCGCACAAATCCTAACTTTGATTGATTAGAGGTAAGAACATGAGCTGTAATAACACAGAGCTATACATAGACGGTTCTGTTTAAAGCCCAGACGTCCATGAAACGGTGTATGTGTGTGCTCAAGTAAGTGTGCACGTTCACATGATCATGCACACATGAGGCGGTTTTTTCGGCAAGGGTTAGGCCCCTGACTAGAGTGTTACATGTTTAAGTGTCCCCCTGTGACCCACTTCCTGGGGTTGCAACAGATTTACGGTTCCTGTGGTTCTGAGGAGGTGGCAGCTGTGGAATGGGGGAATCGATGGGGGGTCGGGGTGGGGACATGATGAAGTGGGGTGGAAAGGGTTGGAGGAGCGAGGGAAAGAAACTGGCGAGGGATGATGAAGCGCCGGGAGCGTGGAAAGGTGGAGGCAAAAGTTGAAATATGTTGGGGCTTGATAAAAGCCTGGACGAAGGGAGGAAAACGCAGAGAGGTGGAAGGGAGGGCCGTGGAAGGGTCAATAAGTGTAGAAGTAGCTGCTCAAAGGGAGGGTGGCATTATAAGGTAGGGGAGGAGGCAATGTCGGGGGTTGGAAGGAAGCGTGGGAATGAAATACTAGGGGGGATGGGGGACAAAGAAGGAATTGAGAGCGTCAAGAGAAGAGAAATGAAAGGACGTTTGAGAGGGAATGGAGAAAAGAAGAAAAATACAAAGATGGTTGACTTCTCCATCGTACCCTCTGGCCTCTTAGAGGTTCATGATTAAAATGTCTTTCTACTCTCATTCACACACACTCCACTTCTCACCTTTGCTTAATGAAAACACAACTCTGGATTGATTTGTGACAACCTTGAGAGTGCTGGGATGTGTGCAGGTTAGGTGTGGCTTGTGTGTGTGTGTGTGTGTGTGTGTGTGTGTGTGTGTGTGTGTGTGTGTGTGTGTGTGTGTGTGTGTGTGTGTGTGTGTGTGGGAGTATCCATCGGTTATCCGGCAGCCCTAGTTGCACCTGGGCTCCTTTTGGTTTGAAGAAAGAAAAAGAAATAAGACCTTGGGAAAAGGTTATTCAAAGTAGAGAGATAAAGTGGATTTAAACAATCTTTGCTGGGAGGGAACGTTGTTGCAAACATGAACAAATGACCACATATTTCACAAGCTGTTGGACTCTATTGAGGAATGCTTAACATGGTGTTTCAAGTTTATGCAGGGGATTTGGGACTGAATCCAAACAGCGAACAGCAAATGTTCAATCAGCTCAGCAGGCAGTGAGTTGCAGAGGGAGAGGGAAGGGGAGGAACACTTGCAATGGATGACTGGAAAAGACAGGCAAGAAAATACAAAATGTACAAATGATGGTAAAAATTGACTGAAGGATGATGGATGGATGGAACGAAAGACGGATGGAGAAAATGATATTTGACGAAGTATATCCAATTTTAGACAATTTAACTCCTCATTCTCTTGACAATTAAAGCAAATATTCCTGCATTTCTTCAGTTGTATCGCCTCGCCTGAGTGAACTCGTAACATTACATTGCTGTCTGATTACTTCCAATCACTCCAAGAGATATGGAAGACTTTGCCGATAGATTAAACTTCAAAACCTGTCATTTACATAACTGTTAAGATCATCCATGCTTATGAACTGGGAGGGTAATTATTTCCAATCTCTTTGATACCATAATGGTTTTATAAAGCGAAAAAAAAATCAAATAAATGTCAAAAAATAGTATCTTTTACATGCAAAGTGATTAGGGGTGTAGCAGAAAACTCAACGAACTGCAAAATAAGCATTTATTTATTCATCAAGTGCATTCTGCCTTACAAAAATGATCCGCAGCACATGAATTGTCAAAACGTTTATCACTGTGGCTAATCATCAGACAAGTCTTGTCAAGTCTGCATCACTCCTAGGCTGGTATTATTGGCTGCTCTCAGCTAACAAGCAATTAGTTCACATCAGAGCGTTTCCCCGTGCCAAAGAAAAAGCAAATGGCAAGGAGGCTCTCTCACGGTTTTAGCTCCGACAAACTCTGATACAGGAAAATAGCATGTTGCTGAATGCAAACCGTCGCTCCCAAGGGCCTCATCAAAGGCAGTAGAGGAGAGGAGGGAGAGTGCAAGCACAAAACAAACACATGCTGATACAAAGTGAGGTTACCCACAGTTACTCTTGCAACATGAAAACAGGAACATTTTAATACATACAAGCACATTTTGTTGATTATCATGCCCTCTGCATTTACTCTTTTTTAAAACTTCTTTTAACAACAAGCTTCCATCATTATTAACTAAATTAATTCCTGCATGCACCGCATCATCATCATCATCAACACCAGCTTTATTTAATGTTTGATTATTATATATAGCAATAGCTACCTTCAATGTAACATATTTTCCCCACACATTCATCTTCAGTGAGCACATGAGGCAGCATCGGAGAGACGGTGGATTTCATCTGTAGCAAAAACAAGACAGGGTGCCAGTGCACTAATCAATAACCATTATCACAACTTCTTACCTGCTTCTAGCCTCGTGCAATGCCCGCTCAGGGTCTGATGATTTATTGTGCAGGGATGCATCATAAGGACTCGATGATGATGGAAAGACTGAGAAATGGAAATACAGCTCTGCAAGACATTCTTTAGTGGAATAAAGTGTGGCAGGGATGTGCAGACATTTTGAAGGAAAGTGGCTCAATTCATAAAAAAACAAAACAAAAACAGGGCACACACTGTATTGTTCCTGGTCCTTCTCCTGATGTTAGCATGCTAAATGTATTTTACACAGTTAAAGATAGAAAAGCAAAGTCCATTATCATTATTATGGTATGTGCAACACTCAATATGAGCATTATATCTAATTATAAAGTAAGGTGTATCAGGTCTGTCTGTATATGTAGGTGTGTGTATTCCTTTGCATTTTTTGAGAACTAATCATCCAATCTACTTCACACACCAATGACGTGCAATGTGGACATGTGGCATGCTCAGTTTGAATAAACTTTGAATAAACAAGCAATATCTCTCCGTGCAGCATCCGGGGTTTCTTTGCAGACTAGGTCCAGCATGTCGTCCTTTACAGGCCGCGGCTCATGACTGCAGTTCCCTTTTGCTGGACCCTGAATATGCTAACAATACAATCAAACTCTTCATTACTTTCTTGGAGTAAACAAGCAATTAACAAGCAGCAGTTTGGGTGGCCAAGCAATCGGCCCGCTTCGTACGACTACTTGCTCCGAATTTTGTCATTTACATTTTTTATTTTTTATTAAATGCCTTTCTTTTTTATTCTCTGTCTGTGGGTTTAACAAATATTGAACCAATGAAAACTATTTATAAAAAAAAGAGCTTGTGACTAAATCTGATCCTCCAGAGCAGAAGGTAAACTTGTTGTGATTTTGTTGTGGAAGGATCCCCTCGCGGGACCTCTCGCTGGAAATGGCTGACCCTCGACAGACACATTTCCTCTATGAGGCGATGCAACTGCCGGGACTATTACCGGCTTGGAAAGGCCTGAGCTGTAGGTGGCTTGTTGCATCAGCCGTGAGCTTTACCGCTTCACAGGGCCGTGGACTTGCAGAGGGAGAGTGTGCAACTGCTGTTATCTGTTATCTGTCATAAAGCTCCACATTAGAAGGAGAGCAGATATAATGGACTATACAGTTAGCTAGTTTTTTGCAAGTCAAAGTGTCGAGTGCAAAGTTAGCACAATCATAATTGCCACATGGGAAATACACCAGGTTGAAATACTCTGGAATGTTAAAAAGTAGACAAATCTGATAAAATAAATATATTTATGCGGTCCAGGAGGATAGTGAAAAGCACGGGCAGCTTTGGCTCGAGCCACGTCAGCCGCTACTGTATTTGTGAACGTCTCTGATGTATGTGGTATGGCTTGGGCAGATTTCTTTTGGATTGACTGTGACATCTATTGCAAACACATCGCGGGGAAAGTGTACAGGACGAGATGTCACATTGTTAATACACCGAGCATGGCATTTGAGAGCGGATGTGATAGAGTGACTCATTACCAAGTGGAGTGGAAAGAACGTCACACTCTAGAGTAATGCAGGAGATGCTGTTTGCTTTCCTATTTTGCCTTTGCTCAGTGCTGACAATACAGTTACAGACAGAATAAGAACAATACCTGTGGTATCTCAGAAGTGAACTGTGCCTTATTTACCGTTTGTCTTGCTGATATTGAATCTTGGCGCTCTGCTGTCTTCCCTACAAATTTCCTCCTGTCTCTATCTCCATCTCTACCTCTATCGCTTCGTCTTGTTCTGTCATTCCTACCTCCACTTCTTCCTGCCTTTGTCTCATTTTCGCTGTATCATTTCGGTCTCTCCCATCAATTGTTCCTTCCCTGTTTCTCTTATTCTCTCTCAAGCTGCCAATTCTCTTGTCTGCCTGGCTCGCTGGAAGGGTGAGCGTGTGTTCCGGCAGTCTGCTGTGTGTCTGGCACTTTCCAATTAGCTTGTATAGCTGCTTCTGGCTGTATAGGAGATAAGATGGAGCTGATACCACCAGGCTTCTGTTATCTCTGTTTTCTTCCTGTCACACACAAACAGACATACACCTTCACACACGCACCAACGCAGCCACAGCTCCCAGCGCTGCAGATGCATTGGACAGATAGATATCATAGACTAGCAAAGGGTGGACAAGTGTTATAATGAATGCATCAGGGACTGTCACAGGTTGTCAGCGTGCCATAAATGAAGGTAGCACAGCTTTGAGTGCTTACCAGCTGCCATTTCACAGTATTCTGTGCGTTTGCGTCCACACAAATAGCTTCTTCATTTCTCTTTTGTGTGCTTGTGCGAGAATGCGCGGGGTCAGGTTCGAGAGTGTTTGGATGTTTGCTGGTGGCAGGGTGGCGGGCCTTCCGATGACCCCGCGACCTGCCCAGACTGTTGAATAATAAAAGGCTATTCAGACACTCACAGGGTGACAGCATGAAAGGAGCAACCCCAGAGTCGGTGGGGGAGAGAGGTAGGGGGTTGTGGCAGACATGGCTGGCTTTGTGGGAGGTATGGGACTCTCATTATTTCTCTGAGGCTTCTTTCTCACTATCCCGCTACAAGTTTCCTTTGCTTTTTGTGTTTTGTGTTTGCTTCCTCTAAGTCCGTCTCCCTCTCTCTCTCTCTGTGTCTCTCCAGACCCGTCTCTCTCTTTGAGTCAATCCGTTTGTTGTCAACTCAAGCTTCATTCTCTCCATGGTCCCTATTTATTTCATCCACCCACCTCTCCCTCTCTTGTATTTTGATTCCTCTTTTCGGTTTGTATCACATATATATCCCTATCTCCCTTCCTTCCCTGCTTCCTTCCGTCTGATCTACTTACTC
This sequence comes from Myoxocephalus aenaeus, assembly GCA_038501785.1. Lineage (NCBI taxonomy): Eukaryota > Metazoa > Chordata > Actinopteri > Perciformes > Cottidae > Myoxocephalus > Myoxocephalus aenaeus. The sequence continues at coordinate 598,562 of JBAMJR010000132.1, forward strand.
CTAACAACCTCCCATGTCTTATTTTTTTCTTTTCTTACCACTTTCCCTTCTACCATCCTTATTCTTTGCTCCTCTCAATTATGTGTATCTCTCTCCTCCCTCCCTCCCTCCCTCTCAGCTCCTCCCTCTCCGTCTCATTACTGATGCTGTCTACTAAGGAGGTGATTAGCCTGCCTTGGCTCTAATTAAAACATAGAATGTGAACTAAATGAAACCTGTGATTGGTGGGGTTGTGTGTGCGCATTTGTGCACCCTTATCTTATCTGTTAACTTGACAGTTAACAGTTCGATGTTCTTTTTTGGCATAAACTGATCACACATTTCCTGGAGCTTTAGATACACGTTTTACATATGTGAAAACAGAAATTAATTTCTCTGACGGAAGTGATTGCTTAAATTAAGTAAGAGGGGAGAAGGGAATCAGCAAAGACGAAAAAGTGTGAGAACGGGGCAGATGTGTGAACCGGGAGCCTGTCTATGTTAGCCAAACACGTTGTGTGTCAGTTTTTGTAATTAGAAGTCTAATTTATTCTTTTAAATTCCTATTTTCCTTTCACCTGAGTGCTTTGAATGTAGGTAAATTGTGTGGAAGTTAAACTATTTAGTAATCACAGACAGTTATACATTTACATAGCATGTTTTTATATAAATAGCGTGATGTATAAATCCCTGGAGCCGATCCGAAGTCTGTCATTCCTCTTGAATAATACAACTTTTTCTTCTCTCTTCCCCACATTTCTATCCCTACACTGTTTCAAATCCTGTGCTTGCATCACCACCAGCTAATCGAATGAGCTGCCGTAGAGATACATTATACTGTATATACAAGCACTACATTATACTGTATATACAAGCACTATATTTTGAAGTATTTGGATTACTGACTTTCTTTGTATGTCAATAACATGTTTGTGTTCGTGACTTTGTGTGTGAATCGATGTGTACATGCATGATTAGAGGAGTCTGTAATCGCTCTTCAACTACTGCGGAAGAGACTTTAAGTGTGTGGTGATGGCTGAGAGGCTCAGTTTAAAGCTGCCATATTACTATGATTAGAGTGCTACATGGTGCTAAACTTTGCAATTTGAGGTTAAGTGTCTTGCCCAAGGACATATCGACGTGGACTGGCAGAGCCGGGGATCGAACCGCCGATCCTTTGATTGAAGAACAACCCAGCACTACCCAGCAGCCTCATCTGTGTGCATGAGGAGACACATCATGTGTTTAGCTGCTGTGGGGCCCAGATGAAATAGATAGGGCAAATCAATGCCATAAAAGGTTTTAAATGGCTGGAGTTCTTACGTGTGATGAGAAAAAATAGGTAAAAATGTGTTATCCTTTAAGTGTTTCTTCACTTGCAGGTTTGGGCCTCAGTCCACCTACTGCATAATTCATCAAACAGCCCTTACCTTGGCCTTCTCTGAGTGATAAAAACACGG